>CM076582.1:1575117142-1575824062 GCA_034641835.2 Pinus albicaulis | reverse complement strand
AGAGGAGGTATTCCTGGTCGATGCCCATATGCAAGCTCTCAGCGAGAGGAGGGTGTGATTGCAAAGCCTCCTCTGAATGCGATGATTGGAAGGCTAGAGTCATGAACAGCCTATGGGTCTTGATGAGCTTTAGAAAAGTTTACATCATGAGTTTGTTGACCACGGCGGACTACATAGAGCCATGATTGGCTCGGCTCATAAGCATCGATCTTAAGGAGCCAAATACATCGGGTGGTCTACCATTGATGGTGACGATTGAAGGACACATAGGCACTTATAGTTATCTCGACAGGCGGTCGGTGCTCATATCCTTTTTGCTGTGAGCAAAAATGCGTGAGCCAGTATTCTTGCATCACCTAGCCAACGGAGTTTTCCAGTTAAGTGGAGTGGAGAGTGAGAGAAACAGTAAGGCTCGGTCACATGAGCAAGAAGATTAGTTGTTTAAATTGCTGTCTTAGAATGTAGAGAAGAAACCTGCTAGACAGTCTAATCCTAGCAGGTAGTAGTGTATGTAGAGAAAATATGAGACCAATAGTCTAATATGGTCTCATGGAGTAATAAGGGTAGAAGTAGATTAGGTTTATTTTTCCTGTTTGTAAAGATTAATGATGTAAAAGGGTCTGCAAGTCCAAATGCACCCAAGAAGAAAAATGTTAGGACTGTAGTGTGGGTAGGTAGTTGTATGGGAAATGTTTCTGCTGATATGTTGTCTTCATAGTTTGTGGCAACTGATCAAAGAAAGAAAAGGATGGTTCAAGCAGCAGGCATCTGGCCTACACCAAGAGATCAATTTCTGAATTCTTGACTCCTTCAAGAAGAAGCCATCCCCATGTGGAGCCACTGTTAGCCCCCCTATAAAATTTTTGACAAGCAAATAGGGGGCTAAATTGTTTTTGAGCCTTCAAGGAATGCATCTCCACTGAAGACACAGTCTCCTTGAAGCCTCTATGTGTCTTTTATCCTTTGATGAAATCCCCTCTGCTGGTTCCCCTTTTAAAGCCTCTACATTTATGTAGAAATGCCCTAAGGCCTTCCTTTTCCTCTTATTTTTTTCCTCATTTAGCCTCTTTTATCCCCCTTGTCTCCTTCTATTTCCCCATCTACCCCTCAAATCCCCAAAAATCCCCTTTATTTCTTCCCCACCCTTTGTTTCCCTTCTTCCCCCTTTATTTCTCTATGGTTCCCCTCCTTCCTTTTGTAAAATCCATTAAAGGGCTAAAAACCCACTTTCAGGCCTTATTCTAAGGCCCTGGCCTTCCCCTTAACCACTTCCCCACATGTGCCTAGGCACCAGGACCAAGTGCTTAAGTCCCCGGCGCTTATCGCAATCGGAGCATCGGGCGGGTGTAAATCCTTTATAACAGCGTAAACCCCCGATGCGATTGTTTTATTACAATATGCCTGCGACACATTCCTCACCGTTGATCTATCCCTTAGATCGACAGCGGAGTGCTAATCGCAAGACTTGGCTCAATCGCAATCGGAACATTCAAGTGACACCCCCCGATTGATCGCAAGTCTTTCACCCGGGCTCCGATTTAATCCCCACCGTTCGTTCCCTTCCAGATCGACGGTCCTCCGCCAATCGCAAATCCCCTCCGATCGCGTTCTTGACCGTTGATCTCCCCTCCAGATCGACGGCCAGCGCTTAATCGCTCCTGCCCCTCCGATTTTTGTCCCCACCGTTGATCTCCCCACCTGATCCGATGGTCCTCCGCTAATCGCACCCTGTCTTCCGATCCCCCGATCGCTCTGTCCCTCCGGTTACATATGAACCGTTGATCTGATCCCCGATCGGATGGTCTGCGCTCAATCGCATCCCGACCTCCGATCGCAATCGCATCTCCTTTCCTCTGTCTCCCGATTTGATCGCAGCCGTCCATTTTCCAGCCGATGGGATGGCCTGGCGCTAATCGCATCCCCTTCCCTCCATCTCCCGATTCAATCATGTCCGTCCGTTTCTCCCCCAGATCGACGGCCATCGCTCAATCGCTTCTCCATGCTCAATCGCAATCGGAACTTTCAAAAGGTGTGTTGCGATTGCCGATCGCTCCGACCTCCGATTGCGATGGTGCCGATTGGATCGTGACCATCCGTTTCCTCCCAGATCTGACGGCTCGCGTTTAATTGCCCTTCGCCTCCGCTGGGTCCCACCTCCACGGCTTCCGCTCCATTGTTTTTGTCATTTCCTTTGTGTTTCGACCCAACGCTAGTCTTTGGGCTTCGCACTATGTGACCATTTCTCCACCGCTTTCCATCGTTTCTCCACTATTCTGCCACCATCCCTCCACCTCCACAGCATTTCTCCGCCACCACTGCCCGGGCTTGTAACAGTTCATTTCATTATGCAGGTAGTACAGAGATGACCAGTTCAGCATTGCCAGCGACCAGCAGAAGGAATTCAAAGGGGGTTGGTGCCTATTATTAATGAAATTAAATGTTTTGCCCCGTATTCAAAGGACCAGGGCGCAGTTGAAGACTAATGCACACCTGACAAGTGTCATGTGAGTTACAAGCGAGGCCGTTTTCTCCCGAGACGGACATCTACCTACGAGCGCCCCATATCTCTGGAAACCTGAAACGATTGAATATCTTGTGAGGAAGTTTTACGGACGTACGTACAGCAGTAATGGAGGTATGGAGAAGTCGCGGACTTCCATCCATGTCATTTATTTCTCAATGGTAGCACAGAGCTCCAAGCTCCAGAAAGGACTCTAAAAGAAATATCAGGGTGATTTACGGCACGACGAGGAGATCTCGAACCGGTCTGAGTACATACGGAGCGCGAGCCATCGCGGTATGGGCGTGGACACTTCACGTCGATTACATTCTTAATGAGACTCATTTATTTGTTTATCTACCTGCGCCTGCTATCTTATCTATGAAATCCCGGAGAACACGATGAAAAGTTTGTTGTTGCCTTGCGGCGTTTTGTTTGTTAGGATTCATTCGGCCTTATTAGAAAAGTCTTGGGAGGGAATAGCAGAGTAGTTTGTATGTAATAGGCTGGGAGGAGAAGTCTGGACTGTAACAGCCATTGAGCCATATTTTACATGACTGGTGTTGCATCAATTAATCAAAGCACTTTTCACAGGATCCTGGTCTATTACTATTGGTGATGTGTTTCTTAATTCTGTTTATTACTTTTTCATACTATTTCATGTTCTGCTGGTAGGCATCAGAATAATGGTATAGGATTCACCCTTTGTTAGGTTCCCTATGCTGTCTGCTCTCCCTACCTTTATGTTTTCTACTCCATGTGCTATCTAAGAGTTAATTCATGGGTTTAACCAGCGCAGCGGATGTTATTTCCTGCTGGCTGATGTATGAACTTGGGGGTTTGCCTCTTAGATCTTTCTCTGTAATCTTATCTCTGTCTTTCCCTTGGAGTTGCTAAAGTAGACCTGGAGTTAAATGACCTCTGGTCTGATCTATAAGCAGCCCCATTGTCTCTTTGAGAGTTGCCTTTGAGTATGTCCAAGCAGGTGTGGAGTTAAATGACCTCTGACCTGATCTATAGACAGAAATATGGTTGTTCTCCTTCTTTCACTTTCCTTCCTTAATGTTCCACCCCACTATCTAATCTAAAGATCCTCTAGTATTAGATGACTTGCCCTTTGGAAGCCTTGGCTAGTGGATGCAAGTAATTTCCTTTCATGACTCCATAGCCCAATGGATGGCACGGTCTTGGCCCATTCTCCTTGATGAAGCATCCTGCTGCCATGTTCCTTTCCTCCCATTGCTTTCTCGGTCCGCAGTCTCGTGACCAACCCAGCAACCCTTCAACCAAATTATTTAAAACCCCCCTTTTGTGCTTCATAACTAGCCTAATATCTCAATTCGAGCTTCAAAGACATATCATTCTTTGATCTATTTGGAGAGATCCCTCTTCGGGTCCAGGAGGGCTAGATCCTAGGACCCCAAAGTGGTTCTAATGTTGTCTCATCTTTTGGTCTTGCCAATCTGGCCAAAACATGGGAACCCTAACAGCGTCCATGTACGATTCTTCAAAACAACTTTTTTATTGTGCACCATCGCGCGTTATAGTTCAACCCAGAACGCCCAGCGATATTGTTGAGCATCGTTGATCTGGGAAGGGGTCATCGAACGATCATCATTTGTTGAAGATGCGTGAATATTAACACAGGTATGGCGGACCATCGCATGTTAACATTCGGCATCGGAGGTCGAGCGATATGCATATACGCCGTTGATCGGGAAGCTTTCTAATCCAACGGTGATCGGACGTTGGACTTGCGCGAAGTTTACCTATGGTACCATGCGTGTATTTGATTGGCTATTGACTATATTTTTGGGCCCAAGGTCAAAGGTTTACCATATTATTTGGAAGGGTTAAAATGTGAAGGGTTAAATTTAATCCTAAAGTTCTGTTCAAAATTGTAAATATATTTATTTATCAATTTCTTCAAATTGATAAATAAAAATTAAAAAAAGAGATCAAAAATCCCCATGGGATAAACTAAAAGGAATATTGTCAGAGGAATACCATTAGCGGTTCATGGTTTTGACTCATGGTTTTAATAAAGGGAAAACTATATAAGAAGAATAAAAATAAAGAACGAGGTGTGCATTGTAAGGGTGGTGAATAAAATTTATAAAAGGAATATTCGTATGGGTGAGCTCTGTTCTTAACTGATAAATCTAAAACTACGATGCACCCATGAATATAATGATGAATCAATGGTGTGAATGATGGACGAAATCATGAGGAACTGGTGTGAGTATACAGAAAATAAATAAATCTGGTGACCGGTAAGGTATGCAGTATATGAAAGTTGATGAAACGTGGTCCGCAGTGGTGTTGACGGTTGAAGCCTTCAAAGAGGGGGTTGTAGCTCCCTTCCAGTGGTAGCTGGTAAACGAGAGCAGGGGGTAGTAGCTCACTTCCAGGAGAGGCTGGTAAACGAGAGAAGGTTGAAGCCTTCTGCAGGTGGGTGCCTGCGTGCTGGTATAAGTCTGCACCAGCATATATTGTAAGAAGTTTTCTCTACAATAAACATTGAAGACTGAGATTATAGTAGCGGTGGTTTTCTCCCGAATTGGGTTTCCACCTTAAATCCTGGTGTCCATATGTGTTGTTTTGTGTGATGGTTTGTTCTGTTATTTCTGTTCATGCTTAATGATTATCTGATGAAATACTCTAAGTAAATACATAATAAGATATCTGGACATACATATTGGATGCAGTACTGTAACATATGGTTTTAAGAGAAAGAAAAGAAATATTTTTCAGTCCTAAATACTAATTCACCCCCCCCTCTCAGTATTTTTCCAACAAAATATGGGGAAACTTACTTGGAGTCCAAGTGCTTCCTATCCTACTTTTGTCGCTCTTGCTGTAGCTTCCAATCCAACTTTGATTTCCAGACTAGTTCCTGCAAGTATAAACACTAAACAGCAAAGAGATTGCAATATACAAATGGCTATTTACTTTAATCAGTTAAATCAATGAAACATGAAAGATATACATCAGCTAAGAATCCATAATATGAAATATAGAAGCTTGTAAAAATACATATGTGGGAAAGTAAGCATCAATATTTATTAAAGGATAGAAGGGGGAGGTTATAACCAACGATTGATTTGATGTCACCAACTCTAGCATCATCCCAGCCTCATCACAATGAACATCTCTCCAGTAGCATATCACTGAAATCAAACCCTCAATTGAGAATCCAACAACATTTCTCTACCAAATTTTCTTCCTTCTCAAGAACTAGGATCTATGCTCAATTTACAGATCATCTGAAGGTAGTTTCACAATCAATGACTTTCTAATAATAGGAAAGACATGTTCCCAAGCTCAAAGGTGTTGAATGGACATATGGATTTGAATTTTGACACATGTGGAATCTTCTAGAAGGCACTAGCCATTTAGAGATTCCGGAAAAATGAGAATTTCGCTCCTAATTGACCAAAACACTCTTGAATTTCGGGAAGTTCTTTGAAAAGCATCCTTGAATGGAGGTGTTAGCACCCAATCTAAACCTCAAGCTGAAAAAGACAAATCAGGGTAACAACTAAACCACGCTCGACCTTGTAGCTAGCCCTACAAGGACAGGAGAGGGCTCTCTCCGTAGAATAGATATTCGATACCACAATGATGAACTGATTTTAGGCTAGATATATAAATGGGAAAAGGAGTATTGATAAATGACTAAATTTTCAGGGATGCATGGGAAAAAGGACAGTATGAAACGAGGAATTAAATCAAGGACACAGAATATTTCATAGGGCAAGATAGGCAGGAGGTTTAACAATCAAATTGAAATAAGATGAAGTGGAAAGACTGTTGAGAAGCTCAAAAGGGCATAATAAATGAATCGTTTTCAAACAGAAGAAACACACAGAGCATGAATGATTCCCCAAGGCAGAGCATATAAAATGGATTCTACCTTTCTAACTTGAAAACATTCAACTGGAAATGTTTATGAATGACTGATGAAACATAACAGTGTACATATGAAACACAAAAGAGAGACATATGCTAAAACTCATACCACATGAATCCCACAAATCAGAGTTGCATCACTTTATTAATTCCCTGCCAAACTGCACAATGGAGCGCAGAGCTCACTGCCACACTATTCCCCTACTTCTGAGTTTTCAGACCTCAGACTCATCCATCCATTTGCAAATAATTAGAATTTACAATAAATATACAGATTTTGCAGGAATACAAATCGATGGGAAGAGGAGAAGTCAAAACTGAAGATAGAAGGCCAAAAGCCCACAGTCTCTTTGTAAAAGAAGAGTTGCGTTACATTATTTCATTTGAAATTTTTGGATATCCAATGAGAAGGAAAAACATAGTAGCGTGGATCTTTTTGAATCATTACTGAAGAGGTGACTGTTACAATTTTGTTCTCAGGCCCTGGCGTTTCGCTTTCCTTTAGTTCTTCATTCTCTGGCTTTTAATAGAACGCTAATAGAATGAATTTATGCTTTTGTGAAGGGAAAAATGCATTTGAATGGGAAAAGGGAAGGGAAATGGAGGCAGGACCCATATGGAAATCACAATCGAGATCGGGAGTGGGGTGGAGATATGATATAACACAGTAATCGCAATTGCAATATCGGAGTGGAGCGGGATGGGAGTGATATTATATAATCGCAATCGGAATGGAGTCAGGGTAATATTGTTGAAACAACACCAACAAATTTCCGATGCGATTAGCCATGGGTCTGATGGAACAGTGTACGATGCACTTTATACAAAGGGATGAGTGATATTTATAATCAGTTAGAGGGCTAAAGTGGGACTGGGGTGAATCGCATCGGAGATCGGGAGTGGAGCGGAATAATATATTATAGCACTTCCAATGCGAAGGGGAAAAACCCTTTGTATTATAAAAAAATGGATAAATTTGATTTTTATAAAGGAGAGGGGCATTGGGGTAATGAATTGGCGAAGGGATCGAATGGTGGGACCAAGAGTTACAATCGCAATCGCAATATCGGAAGGGAGCGGAACAGAATGATCGCACTCGCAAAATTTGCGATGTGGTCGAAGGAGGGGGCAGGACTTGCGATCGGGGGAGTCGCGATGCGATCGGAGGATTTGCAATGTGATCGGAGGATTTGCAATGTGATTGGATGATTTGCGATGCGATCGGAGTTTTGTGCGATTGATCGCATCGCAAATATTTGCGATGGGCTCATCGGGGCATACAAATGAACTTTGCGATTTGCGATGGTGCGATTAAGTAAAGGGAAGGGGAATTTGGGTTATGCGTTTTATGATATAAAACTTTATAACACAGTTTTCGGGGGTGGAAAGGGGAAGTGGTTTACATGGCGGGGGTTATATATAATGGAAAATTTGATTTTATAATAAAGTTTCAAGGGTAATGGTGGGGAAGTGGTTTAGAAATAAATCACATATTTGTTTTAAATAATTTATAATCCGATTTTGTAATTGGAAAGGGGAAAATGGGTTTTTAAAGGGAATTGAACATAAAGTTTAAAAGGGAAACATGGGAAATAGGGGGGTTTAGGGAATAGAGGGCTTTTACTTCACTTAAGCATAAAATTCAATCCAGAAGTCAGTTTTGAGAGTGTAGTATAGTGTTGGAAAGCTCTTTCTGGGCTCTTTCTGATGGATCCACTTTGAAGATGATCTGGCACTGAAAATGCTGCAGAAAACTTCTTTAAAGGCACGGACATCACTTTGTGGAGATAACAGCTTCCGAATTGTGACTGAAAGGCGAAGTATTATGTTTTCACCTCAAAACATGGTTTTTAGGTGAAAATTACACGAAACTGAATGAATGATATCTCTGATACTCCTGGTGCTATAATTTTGAATTTATTGACTTCCTCATGACCCTGCTGATCTTTATTGACACTTGACTCATTAATTTGACCATGGTGAGACCTTAGAGATCAATGAGACTCATCCTATGACTTACTGATATGATTTTGAGAATGAAAGAGACTAATGACTGAAGACCATAGGGAGGAAAATCAGCAAGTACCTCATGAGGGAAAATTGATAAAAATTACTACCATCAATGAATCCATGACCTAGCAGAATGGTGAAATTGATTATTATGGGACTCCTAATATGCAAATGCAAAAGAGCAGTTTTGATCACTAATGGCAGTATGACTAGACTAACACTAACATTGGCTCCAATGGGGATGGTAGCTCCTTGGAGGTGCCAAGAACATCGTAGACCAAGTAGCCTTATCCATTGGGCATGGAGTCAATAGCTAAAAACCAAACTGAATACTGAAAGAAACTTGACCCAACAAACTGACTCAAAAGTGACTCAAAGCTAACCTAGACAAAACTTAACATTTAAAGCTTGATGGCAGTATATGACCAAGACTTGAGGTTTCAAATCTTGATGATAACCACCTGTGTTTCTGGAAGGCCAATGTACCATTAGGTTATATCAAAATGCCAATGTAACCAGTCAAGAAGATGCCTCCTTGATTGATTCTCCTGATCAGATCCTCTGGCCAACAATAGATACTTGCAACTGGGCATCCAAAAGAATGGTTGGCTATGATCTCCTTCATCACTGAATACTGAAATAGTTACCTTCACTGCTGACTGCAATAAATTTACCACTGGATCCTGAAAAACATGAAGATTTACCTCCTGCTAAAGAAACAAGGTGTCTTTTTCTCTTGATTCTGATCTTCCTTCACAATGTACCTCAGTAAGAGTGTGTTCCTGGTCTTTAAAAAATTCTGAACAAGTAGATGAGCAAATTTTCTCTTGAAAAAACATTTCAAAACATGAGACATAGGAAGAAGAATCTGAATGGCAGTCCTGAACGCTCTGATCTTCTGTAATCTGAATATATTGTTGGTCATCTTCATATGATATGACAACCAGATTGTCATGTTTCTCATCATATTCATCAATCATAAGAGAAGAAACTTCAGATGGTTCTTGAGATCCAACACTATCATTTCTATCGTCTACCATATCATCCAAAGAAACTCTTTCACTTACTTGAACAAAGATCTCGTCTTGTTTTTCGTTGAGGGAATGGATTACCCCCTCGTGAAGACTCTTTTATGATGGAACAAGAACACTCAGGTCTATAACTTTGTTTTCTTCATTGGAGGCGGCCTCAACAATATAACTCTCTTTTATGGGGTCTAGTAGAACGTATTCTTCCTCATCACATTTTAACTCTAGATCTGGCTTAACTTTATCACTATGTAAGACTAGAACACCCTTTAGCGGCATCTCATCCTTTATTTCAATCAAATTCGAAATAAAACCTCTTCTTTCATCATTTTTAGCTGTACAAAGATATTCAACCTGCCGATCTTGATAAGTATCCTCAAAGATTTCTGTGTGCTGCTGAAATGGATTTTCATAGAGCGATTCCATGATTTCTTCATCCATGAATTCATCGTCTCCATAAAAATTCTCAAGATTTTCAATGAAACTGTTAACATATTTGCAACAGTTCTGAACTAACATTAAAGACGGACAAGATTCTCTGTACCTTTCAAAGAATATGGTATGAAAATATTTTAAACAATAAATACAACCAGGTGGCAAACTTTCATACCAAGATCGAGCTTCATCTTCCAGAGTAGCCATAAACATTTTCATCAAACAGTCTTCAGGAAAATCAATCTTTAATTTATGCACATGAATGTGAAATTTCACCAGATGAAGAGCAGCGTCATTACCTTCAACATTTCTGAACATAGGCAAATTCTGAAGCCAATCCACCTTGGGCATTTTATTTGGGAAACCTGGAATATGATCTCGGCTCATGGGAGCATACCTTCTTGCAATATGTTCCATATTAAAACAAAGATCTTAAAGCTACTGATCTTCCTACAGTGGAGTCACCATGAAGGATTTGATTTTCTGGATCTTTCAGTGAATGGAGTCGCCAGGTGAATGTTTTCAGCCTTTATATGCATCTGATTGTTGTTCACCATCAACAATCAGATCTAAACTTTGTCATCCTTTACCGGGGAGGATATGCTTTACTGTTTCAAATAAATTACTTCCCCAGTGGAGTCACCAGAGATGTTAGCACCCAATCTGAACCTCAGGCTGAAAAAGACAAATCAAGGTAACAACTAAACCACACTCAGCCTTGTAGCTAGCCCTACAAGGACAGGAGAGGGCTCTCTCCATAGAATAGATATTCAATAACACAATAATGAACTGATTTTAGGCTAGGTATATAAATGTGGAAAGGGGGTTTTGATAAATGACTGAATTTTCAGGGATGTATGGGAAAAAGGACAGTATGAAACAAGGAATTAAATCAAGGACATAGAATATTTCATAGGGCAAGATAGGCAGGAGGTTTAGCAATCAAATTGAAATAATATGAAGTTGAAAGACTGTTGAGAAGCTGAAAAGGGCATTGTTGGACGGATAAATCGTTCTTGCGGACAAGACCGATCTCCCTAGTGTCAGAAGACAATCTAGCAACAAACGAACAACTAAGTTTGTCTTTCTCTAGATATATTCGTTTTACAATTAAATGCTATGAAGGTGTCGATCCTACCTTAGATCCAAATGCTTATTTGCGGTCGCATTGCTTCCGTTGCATCAATAATCCTTCGTCGCAACAAGGGACCTTTTGTCACAAGAAGGTATCATCTTTCATTGATCTGCAATCACAAACAAGAAAATATCAATAGCACCTGTATAACAAATAATCATAAAACATACCTATCATAGTGATCAAGGAATCTATGAAATAAACAATCGAACGACAATTTATTGAGAAAAACAGAACTTGATTGTATTAATCTTAAAATATACAGAAGAACCTTACAACCTTAGCCTTGATGTTCGAAAGGTCTTCCCGGGGTCCGAAGCAGGAGTCTCCTCTACTCTGATAAGTCTTGCACTCTTTCTCCAGAAGCATAAAGAGGTATGTGATCTTTCCTCTCAAAAGCTCAGCAGAAAGTAGTCTAAATCTCAACAGCACTTCAACTCAATCAAAACTTAACTTCTTCAATCCTCCATTAGTTTTCTTAACCTTCTTCTTGTTAAAACTTCACCTTGAGGCTACCCAATGCCTCCTTTTATAGAGCAGATGAGGAGGTTAGGATTCCACCTTTAAAGGGATAGAATCCTCCTTCAAAGGGATAGGCTCCCCACATCAAGGGATTAGTTCCTTAAGGTGTGGGATACATGCACCTTATCAAAGCGTACTCATCCCCAAAAAATCTCATCCAGAACCTTCCAGAATTGACCAAAATTCAACTTTTTCAGTTTAATTCCACGCTTTTTTAACTTTACAGGGGTACCGCATGCATTACACTGGAAAAGTGCGTTCTAGAACGCAGTTTCTCTTCACATTACCTGCGTACCCTAGCTAAAAACGCAGGTAGGCTTCATATTAACTGCGTACCCAAGGTTTTTTGAGCTTTTTAGGGTTTTTCCTCCATTTTCAGGGCATGGAATGAGGAACAAAGGTTGTAAGACTTGCAAAGGAGGCATGTATGAGTGTTTAATGAGCTCATACAGTCAGCAGAATGTCAAGGTGACATTTTTTAGTGTAACAGATTGCCCCCTAAAGTGTGAAGTCTGAAATAGATGAAGATGAAGTCTGTCATATATGAAGAGTGAAGTACTTTATCATTTCAAGGATCATCCTGTGGACACCCCAGTCGGAACCTGTAAAAACATTTAATGCAAAATATATATATGTAATCATATCATCGCTGAGGTAGGCATTCCCATACTCAGATCAAAACTAACTAGAAACTAATCTAAACTATTCTGATACAGGAATGATTTTCAATACATCAACAGTATAGACATATGTAGATACAGCATGGACGTGCTATCCGTTTATAAATAGCACTCGTATAACAAATAATCATAAAACATACCTATCATAGTGATCAAGGAATCTATGAAATAAACGATCAAACGACAGCTTATTGAAATAAACAATCGAACGAAAATTTATTGAGAAAAACATAACTTGATTGTATTAATCTTAAAATATACAGAAGAACCTTACAACCTTAGCCTTGATGTTCGAAAGGCCTTCCCGGGGTCCGAAGCAGGAATCTCCTCTACTTTGATAAGTCTTGCACTCTTCCTCCAGAAGCATAAAGAGGTATGTGATCTTTCCTCTCAAAAGCTCAGTAGAAGGAATTCTAAATCTCAACAGCACTTCAATCACAATCTCCAACCAAAAAACTTAACCTTTGAGGCTACCCAATGCCTCCTTTTATAGATCAGATGAGGAGGTTAGGATTCCACCTTTAAAGGGATAGAATCCTCCTTTAAAGGGATAGGCTCCTCACATCAAGGGATTAGTTCCTTAAGGTGTGGGATACATGCACCTTACCAAAGCGTACTCATCCCCAAAAAATCTCATCCAGAACCTTCCAGAATTGACCAAAATTCAACTTTTTTGGTTTAATTTCGCGCATTTTTGACTTTACAGGGGTACCGCACCTATAACACTGGAAAAATGCGTTCTAGAACGCAGTTTATCTTCACCTTACCTGCGTACCCTAGCTAAAAACGCATGCAGGCTTCATGTTACCTGCGTACCCAAGGTTTTTTGAGCTTTTTAGGGTTTTTCCTCCAGTTTCAGGGCTTGGAATGAGGAACAAAGGTTGTAAGACTTGCAGAGGAGGCATGTATGAGTGTTTAATGAGCTCATACAGTCAGCAGAATGTCAAGGTGACATTTTTTAGTGTAACAGGCATAATAAATGAATCCTTTTCAAACATAAGAAAACACATAGAGCATGAATGATTCCCCGAGGCAGAGCATATAAAATGGATTCTACCTTTCTAACTTAAACATTCAACTGGAAATGTTTATGAATGACTGATGAAACATAACAGTGTACATATGAAACACAAAAGAGAGACATATGCTAAAACTCATACCACATGAATCCCACAAATCAGAGCTGCATCACTTTATTAATTCCCTGCCAAACTGTACAATGGAGCGCAGAGCTCACTACCACACTATTCCCCTACTTCTGAGTTTTTAGACCTCAGACTCTCCAGCCATTTGCAAATAATTATAATTTACAATAAATAGACAGATTTTGCAAGAATAAAAATCGATGTGAAGAGGAGAAGTCACAACTGAAGATAGAAGGCCAAAAGCCCACAGTCTCTTCATAAAAGAAGAGTTGCGTTACATTATTTCCTTTGAAATTTTTGGATATCCAATGAGAAGGTGAAACATAGTAGCGTGGATCTTTTTGAATCATTACTAAAGAGGTGACTGTTACAATTTTGTTCTCGGCCCCTGGCGTTTCGCTTTCCTTTAGTTCTTCATTCTCTGGCTTTTAATAGAACGCTAATAGAATGAATTTATGCTTTTGTGAAGGGAAAAATGTGTTTGAATGGGAAAAGGGAAGGGAAATGGAGGCAAGACCCATATGGAAATCGCAATCGGGATCGGGAGCAAGGCAGAAATATGATATAACACAGTAATCGCAATCACAATATCGGAGTGGAGCGAGATGGGAGTGATAATATATAATCGCAATCGGAATGGAGTCGGGGTAATATTGTTGAAACAACACCAACAAAGTTTCGATGTGATTAGCCATGGGTCCGATGGAACAGTGTACAATGCACTTTATACAAATGGATGAGTGATATTTATAAACAGTCGGAGGGCTAAAGCGGGACCGGGGTGAATCACATCGGAGATCGGGAGTGGAGCGGAATAATATATTATAGCACTTCCGATGCGATGGGGAAAAACCCTTTGTATTATAACAAAATGTATAAATTTGAATTTTATAAAGGAGAGGGGCATTGGGGTAATGAATTGGTGGAGGGATCGAATGGTGGGACCAGGAGTTATAATCGCAATTGCAATATTGGAAGGGAGCGGAACGGAATGATCGCAATCGCAAAATTTGCGATGCGATCGGAGGACAGGGCAGGACTTGCGATCGGGGGAGCTGCGATGCGATCGGAGGATTTGCGATGCGATCGGAGGATTTGCGATGTGATTGGAGGATTTTTGATGCTATCAGAGTTTTGTGCGATTGATCGCATCGCAAATATTTGCGATGGGCTCATCGGGGCATACAAATGAACTTTGCGATTTGCGATGGTGCGATTAAATAAAGGGGAGGGGACTTTGGGTTATGCGTTTTATGATATGAAACTTTATAACACAGTTTTTGGGGGTGGAAATGGGAAGTGGCTTACACGGCGGGGGTTATATATAATGGAAACTCTGATTTTATAATAAAGTTTCAAGGGTAATGGTGGGGAAGTGGTTTAGAAATAAATTGCATATTTGTTTTAAATAATTTATAATGTGATTTTGTAATCAGAAAGGGGAAAAGGGTTTTTTAAAGGGAATTGAACATAAATTTTAAAAGGGAAACATGGGAAATAGGGGGGGTTTAGGGAATAGAGGGCTTTTACTTCACTTAAGCATAAAATTCAATCCAGAAGTTAGTTTTGAGAGTGTAGTATATTGTTGGAAAGCTCTTTCCGGGCTCTTTCTGATGGATCCACTTTGAAGATGATCTGGTGCTGAACATGCTATGGAAAAATTCTTTAAAGGCAGGGACATCACTTTGTGGAGATAACAGCTTCCGAATTGTGACTGAAAGGTGAAGTATTATGTTTTCACCTCAAAACATGGTTTTGAGGTGAAAATTACACCAAACTGAATGAATGATATCTCTGATCCTCCTGGTGCTATAATTTTTAATTTATTGATTTCCTCATGACCTTGCTGATCTTTATTGACACTTGACTCATTGATTTGACCATGGTGAGACCTTAGAGACCAATCAGACTCATCCTATGACCTACTGATATGATTTTGAGAATGAAAGAGACTAATGACTAAAGACCATAGGGAGGAAAATCAGCAAGTACCTCATGAGGGAAAACTGATAAAAATTACTACCATCAATGAATCCATGACCTAGCGGAATGGTGAAATTGATTATTATGGGACTCCTAATATGCAAATTCAAAAGAGCAGTTTTGATCACTGATGGCAGTATGAATAGACTGACACTAACAGGAGGTAACTGCATATGCAAAGCAGTAGTCCCTTGAGAAGGTGCGTTGGTGAGCTCATAGGCGATATAACATGTACTTCAAATCTTGGAAACCTTGCAATGGAAGTCATGGATGATTTCGATCTATTTGTATCTTTTTCTTCCTATTCATAAAACAAGGGTACCTATTCTACCAATCTTTACACAACTTGCTAAGATGCGGGCTATGGAGCTAAAATTTTTCTTACTGGTATGTAGGTTCTTACCTCTCTATTTTAATACCCAATTCTTCACAGCAATGGAGAAAGATAAATAAAATATATCACTCTTAACGCCCTCCCTGGCAGCAGCACCAAAAATTTTGGTTCACAAAGGTGGCTTATTATAGGAAACCTCTAAGCTCCTCATTCAATTGTTAGCCCAGGGTAAGTCTTTTTATTTCAAGAGTGTAAGCACAATATATGTAAGTGAGGTCAAATGATAGCTACTCTATGATGCCTATGAAAAGGATTCTCTAATTCTCGAGTTCAGTTAACTCAAAGAGACGTGAAGATGGCATAATGTGGATAACTACTCTGCCTGGCTCTGAAGGAGAAAAAACTATATTTGAACAACATAATGATGGATTAAACAACAATCTTACCGAATTGAACAACAAATTAAGTGAATTGAACAAAAACCTAAATAAACTGAATCAACAATTACTTATATAATTTTGTAATGGAATTATCTTTGCACACTAACTAATTGACATCTTACTGTACTTAATCAAGAATTGGATGCCTTATCATACTAAGGGAAAAATATAATCCGTAAAGATGAATAAAATTGACCGATGATTTATTATATGATTCGTAAATCGGCTACAAAGGTGTTGGAAGAAAATGAAAACGTCTAACAGTGATAAAGCATTAAAATCAGAAAGCACGAAAGTGGTAAAAAATTATTCTAAACCAGAAAGTACGAATGCTAAACTATTCAGAGGAAAGAAAAATTATAACTTTATTGAGTGGAAAAAGTAATTTACAACTGCATCAAGTAACTGGATATTGATTCTGTAATTAACGCACAACATGGAAATTATCAGAGAAACTCCCAAGGGTTGGGCCCAGACCACCGGAAGATCTAACACAATGAAAAACTCAAAAGATGATTGTTAAAAATATCAAAACTCTTTATTGAATCAAAAGATAATACAAGGATACAATCGAATAGTTTTGTCTTGAAGCGTTGATTACAGAAGGAAAATCATATCTTTTCTAGTTCATCCTTGGTCCTTTTAAAGGCATTTTCACGCAGTGAGTCTGCACTTTCCAGACAACAGCTCGATGCACGTGGTTGTTGTTTGGGCTCTCGAGCTTGGATCTGTCTTTCTGCCTTCTTTCAGTTTCTTGAAGCTATTGAGATTCCATGAGTGCGTGTCTGTCGATTGTCTTCCATTTAACGTTGGTTCAGCTGCTCTGTTTTCCTGCATACAGAGATAAAATAAGTCAAATTTCCATTATAAAAGCGTTTCCTTTTTTGTTAGCCCACATGCCCTAATTTTCATAAACCTTTTATATGTTTATTGTTTAAAATGAAAGAGAACTACCAAAACTATGTCACAATTTGAAGGGATCATAGGTGGAAACACACCTTAATTCTAGCCCAACATACTCTGCTGCCACCTATTCGTTAGTCCCCTGCGGCAAAGGGGATGGTTGACAGCTTTGTTAAGGAGTAGGTGGCAGACCTTTTCCTTGTATGCTCTCGAAACCTTGTTTTTGTCTAATTCCTTGTGTATGTAGCACGTTTACCCTTCGGGAAATTTGTAATCATGATCATAGCCCTCAGGATGATACCAGATAAGAGGGCATCTATATCTACATCCTAACCATGCAGGATGTTGGGAAAAATACTGAGAGGGAGGGGGGGAGGGTGAATCAAGAATATGTGAATGCATCTTACTTTTTCTCTAAAACCCATATGCTACTTTAATGAACCCAAGTCGCGTATACACGTGGATATCCTCAATGAAACTCGCGTATTACCAGAGATATTATTATGCAGATAATTATTTACTTATATATTTTCATCATTCATTCATTAGATGTTTAGTAAGCAGTAAACATGTGCAGTAAGAACAGAATAAATCATCACACATAAGCAACACACATGAACACCAGGATTTAAGGTGGAACCCAATTCGGGAGAAAACCACCACTGCCGTCATCTCAGTCTTCAATATTTATTATAAAGAAAACATCTTACAACATTGTGCTAGCGGAGAATCATACCAGCATGCAGGCACCCACCTGCAGAAGGCTACAAGCTTCTCTCGTTTACCAGCCTCTCCTGGAAGGGAGATACAAACCCCTGCTCTTGTTTACCAGCCTCTCCTGGAAGGGAGCTACGACCCCCTGCTCTTGTTTACCAGCCTCTCCTGGAAGGGAGCTACTACCCCCTGCTCTCGTTCACCAGCTACCATTGGAAGGGAGCTACAACCCCCTCACTGAAGGCTTCGACCCTCAACACCACCATGGACCACGTTTCATCAATTTTCACACTGGATCCAACAGCTTCCATACAACATACCTTGTAGGCCACTTTTCATCAGATTTTCAGACTGGACCCACTCCACACATTTAAGCTCAACATACATCAAACTGAAACTTATTACCCCATCAATTCATTCATTGAATCATCAACCAATCAACCAACAACTTGATCTTCAATTAACATAATCATCAGCATATTCAACATTCAAACAACTCAGATATGTATGAATATATTATTGATAGATAACAGTAAACCAGCAGAAAAGATCAGACATTTCATTCCACATACTTCAGCAAAACCCTAGTTCCATACGCGCTTTTACTTCACTGAACCTACGTATGCATGTGATTTAACTGAAACAAACCTGCGTATACATCTGCACATATTTCAAGACTGATTTCACATACCATACGCACTTTATCTTCCACGAACCTTTGTATAGATCTTCAAACTTTGTAGGGCTGCGCAATTCTTCAGAACAGATAAATGGCTCAGATCTTACCCTTTTACTTCAAGAAATATTCGCCTCATATCAGATCTAAACATTCCATAAACAGATCTAGAAAATACATATTCTTTTCAGATCTAGAGATCCCTCTTCATCATTTTCTTCATAGGTGCATTATTAATTCAGATCAATCAACAAACTGTTAACCATTCCATGGAGATATACTTCAGAGTGAAGTATTCATTGAAAAACCAGACTCATGCACACCCTTGCACTATGATCTTCTTCTCCTTATATATATTTAGCCTTTATCAATACCATGAGTCAAAACCACTCAACTGCTGATGGTATTCCTGGACGGGATCAAATAGAAAATCAAGCGCTCAATACTTTGGGTCAATACCATGGTAATGTCCCATGGTTTCCTAAATTTAGAGTGAAAATGGCCATATGCTACTTGTCACGTACATTTACACGTACATACGCGACTTATCCTTAACAAATCCGCGTATGCCTTGTGACATACCTTGTTCAACATTATTCTGGCACTTACTGGAATTCCTTTCTTCTGTTACTTCTGAGCTGATCTGTAGATACATCATCCTTCCTTATTTAACACAAGATATATCATCCTTACATATTTAACACATAGGTTGCTTATCATAGGAAACTCATCAAGAAGTTTTCCAGTAGGTTGCCATCCAAAGACAACTCGTCAAGTCAGTTTTCATCAAGTACAACTTCATCTAGTAGGTTGCCATCAAAGACAACACATTGCATAATATTGTCAACAATATTATTTCATCAAGTATGTTGCCATCAAGGACAGCACATGCCAACGAAGACCAGGTTACTGTATGAGAGGAATCTGGAGGCAGTTGCCTTGAAATTTCTATAGCCAAATGGCTACCTATTCTTTACACTATTGGTGGAGGCCATCGATATTTGTTTAGTTGATGCCAAGAATGCCTCCTAAATATCTTCAAAATATTCTTGTCCCTTTTCTATGATGTCTTTATGAATGGGCCCTAGCCTGGTCCTTACACCTTTCCTTTGCATGAAGTTTTTGTGTTGGATAAACAGTTGCAAGGGTTTTGTAGGTTCTCCTCTTACCCATAGGTCTAAGCCATGCTCTCTCTTTTGGAAGATGTTATAGGCTTTGGCCTACCTAATCTATTTTTTAACGAATGAGAGGAAGTATTGAAACTGAACATCCCCTATAAAGGGACTAGGATTGCTGTTTGTGTCCTCTTCTAGAAAGAAATTATGCATGTAGAGTTCACATAAAAGGCGTTGGACCTATTCATGTTGCTCGTTGAAGCAGTGGAGGAACTCTTCTATGGTTTTGAAAGTTGTGGACTTCCCTACCCTAATGGCCTTGATTTTCAGTAGCAAATATTGTTCTATTAAGAACAGGGCGTAGTTGGTGGCTGGTTCCCTACATGTTAGTGCATCATAATACAAGGAAAAAATTGCAGTGATTTGTTTCTTGGCTTGCTGCACCTGTTCTTCTGCCCTTTTTACCTTTGACTGCTCCTCTTTGAGCTGGGAAAATGTTTCAACTTCTACAGTGGAAAGGTTTGTAAGTTTCTTTAGTAGTGCCTGATATTCTTGTGCTGGTACTACCTCATTTTTGCACTGATCCAACTAATGTTGTGTTCTGACTAACTCGTTATACCATTTTTTATTGGCGACTCTTTCAACTAGAGGGGCATAGGTAGGGGTTTTGTCTGTTTGGGTACCATTTTCATCAGTGAATTCTTGCCTAGTTTGGATAAAGGCTTCAAGAGTGTCCACTGTGTCTATTTGTACCTCAATTTCAACGATGCTTGCTGAGTCATTCTGAATCCCAGCCTTGACAGTATCTACTGGGTCAGGTTGTATTCTAGCCTCAGTAGTGTCTAAAAAATTGGGGCTCAGTTCTGTTTGGGTTTCGGCTATGGTTAATTCCTTCTTAGGCTTCCGGGCCTTATTTACCTCCTTCAATTGTTTACTTAAGTGCTTCACCATTTTCTTCAATCTTTTGCAGGTCCTTCTCAGTTTCTTAATCTTCTTTTTAGCTGTACTCTCACCTGTCTTGATTTAATTAGGTGGTGCAGGAGTAGCATTCTCTTTTTTAGGGATGGTACTGCCAACCTCAGGGTGGCTTGCGGTGGTGTTTTCTACTTGGGCTTCTGAGTTTAATTCTATATGAAGGTCCTGACTCTGTGGGACAATGCTACCTTCAGGTGTTAAAGGAACTGTTTCTATGCTTGTGTTTTTCTCCAAAGGGACAATGTCTCCTGACTGATTTTCTGATTCTGCTCTCCCCCCTGCCTTCCCTTCAGTAATTATCTCATAATTATTGAGAGGGGACAGAACCCCAAAGGCCTATGATTCCTCTTGGTAGGGTAGGACCTTAGTATGGGTAGTGGAAGACTTGTCTATAGGTTCCTCCTGCTCTTCGGCTTCTGATAGGTTTCTAGTTTCATGTCCTGCCCTCATTTGTTCCAGGACTCGAGCCATATCTTCCTCATAGTCCTGGAAGGGTGCATTTTGAGGGCTTGAGGGTAGTGAATGGGATGGGCCTGCCTCCTCTATGAATTCCAAGGTTCCCTGAAGTGTTTTGGACCACTTTTGCCTGCTTGGTTCTGAGGTTGTGGTGTGAGTCCTTTTTCTTCTAGGTATGTTTACCCTGGGGAGCTCAATTTCGGTTTCGAAAGGGTTTTCCTCAAGTATCTGTGTGGCAGGGTTAAAAAAATTATCCCAGGCTATCTGCTGCTTTTCTAACTCATGTATGGTGATCATTTGGATTATTCCATGGTGACTGAAAACTTCTTGGGGGTTTTTAGCTCTTCTTATTTGAACAACAGTGTCATGCAATATGGAATTTATGAAAGTAGGCAGGTTAACTGAAATATTTTGCTTAAGTACAGCTAAAAGTTTAAGTTGACGAGGTTTTACCACATCTTGGCATCCGTCACATGTAATGCATCTTTGGATGAATGTTTTCAGTTCCTGCCATGGTTGGTGTAGAGTGGTAGGATTAATCCCTTTTCCTTTTCGCTCCAACGGCTCTTCTGAATCCTGATATGTTGCAACTGCCTCTTGCAAGAGGAGATGTTGTTTTGTCCATCTCCCTCCTTCCACTGGTATTCTGAATACTTCAACAATAATCTCCTCTGTGACTGGTATAACTCTTCCCTTGATTCTGGTCTGTCCTTCTTACAGGTTTTGCAGAAACTCAATTGCTACTTCTGTATAAAATCCCTGTAATTGGTGTACATATGTCAGCCAGCCAGCTTGCTAGAGGGTAGTGCTAGATGCATCTAAAATTGGGAAGTTCGAAGGTTCATTCCGAAGATAATTTCCTCCCATGGTTGGTATGTTTCCTTTTTTTTCTTCTTCTGATTGTATTCTCTCTCAGCTCCTTTGTTTCAAATGAATGTTGTATGAAAGAGAAAGAGCGATTGTGGTCCTCTACAGGTAACTTTATGCCTTAATTACAATGCTCTTCTGGTCTTATCGGTATATCTAATGGTTTTGTGCATAATTTTTGCATGCTTGCTAATTTATGACTAATTACACCCCCTCCATCGAAGTAAGGGCACCCACATCCTCAAGTACAAGAGGGGTCTGTCTAGTCATGAATGCGAACGAGGAATGTCAAGATTCGATAATCATGGCCTATACATGAGAGAGGAGGTCATGGATTTCAAAGTTTCAAGGGATGAGGATTAATTGAGTAATTATGATCATACATAGTGTAAAGGTTAGATTTAGAAGTTTTGACATGAATGCATCTCGTGTGGAAGTGACCAGAGAGGGAGAGTGAACAGTATAACTATTATTATGATATGATGTCCTTCTTTAATGATAAGTGTGATGGAACCAAGACTGAGATAGGTAATGATTTTTGTTGTCATCCTGAGGTTCAAAAATGTAAGCATATCTCCCTTATAGTTATTTATGTGGTAGATTAGAATCATCACTAACTCGAGTAGTGGCTTATGGAAGAAGGATGGAATAGAAGGATAAGAGTATTTGGCTATTGAAGAAACATACTCTCATACCATAAGCAGAGCTACTGCTGCTAGCAGGCGTTCATAGCCTCAACAAGGTTGCTATTTTAACCCAAAAATGAGCCAGGATCATTATGTAAAATGTAATATTCCCAATTAGCCCAAACTAACGGGAATATACAATTTTGTTTCATTTTCTTATTGCAAGAATAAATATGTAAGGGAGGACAATAAAAACTCCTGAAACCAGTAAATAAATCAATGTCCAATGTGAACAAGGCTAAATCTGAGCTGCCTTAATAAAAATCCCTTATGTGTGAAAGGGATTGTGACAATTGATTGGGTCAACAGGGCCAAATCCACAACACTGTCCAGATGCAATGTACCTCCTAGATGCACAATGCAGATCTAGTTGGAGGCTACACATGTGAAAGGAGCTAAACCTTTGAGATGGTTTAGGATTTCGCAAGGATTTCATCCTATAAATGAAAGAGGAGAACAACAGAAGAGGGGTTTTTGAACATATTGTCTTGGAAAAATTTGTCTATTTAGACACTTCTCATTCTATAGCTATTTAGCTGAGAATAGTGCTGTTTAGCACTTGGGTGGTCCTGATCGGGAATCCCACCTCTTTCCTTGAGAGGCCTCTTGGAATAGCCTTGCATTTCTTGTCCACTATCAGGAATTTGGCCAATCTTCTACTTCCAACTACAACGAAGATCCTGTTGAGGGTTTGGTTGTCTTTGTAAGTTGTAGCAAGTAGAGGCTAGATCTGTTAAGAACTAAGCCATTCTAATGCCTCTTTTCACTGGGAAAGTCTTCTATCCCATTGGAAACAGTGTAATGGATCATCAGAGCTTCAGATCCATACCTTTGCATTAGGCCAAACTGTACATCAAGTCTACAATGCAGTATATATTTGAGGACTATGTTATCTGCAAGAGGAAAGTTGCAGGGAGTTTTGGCAATATTTGAGGAGTGATCTCTAGTGCTGGGAATATTCCTCTCACTATGGTGATCCATGGATTTCTGTACTTACTTATCCATGTCATATTCAGATCTGATCTGAATACTCCTATATAAGCTTCAAGAATTCTACAGAAATCTACATATCTGCTACATGAGATCTCAGATCTACTCCATATCCTTAATTTTCTACTGAAAACCCCAAGGGGTATGTAAAATAGAGACACTCTAGTCTACCGATCTGATATAGATCTAATATTTTGCACACAGATCTATCTTAGATCTGTGTTTTAACTTAAGACTTCTGTTTACTCATAAAAATAACGTTTTCAAGGCTTTGCAGTGAAATATATTGTTGCAGTACCTCTTTTAGAGGGTTTTTCTTCATGAAAGTCTCCATCATTCTCTTGTACACTGAATGGGCCCCATTGTAAATCTGATTTACTATTGTATAAGCTATTTTTGAGCTACCATATTGGTCTTATACTTCTTATCATTAAAACTATGTTATTTTCTGGACAGTGTTACTTTGTGTTGCTGCAGTCCCTTCTTTGGCTAGTTTTCAAGCCTTATTGGGTGTGGGAGATCTGTTTAACCCACATAGTTTGATTTGTTTCTGATCTCCTCTTAGATTTGGATCTTATATTATTAGACATAAGGGATCCAAGGGCTAATTTACAATGTTGTAGTATACATTCCTGAAAAATGTGTTTTTCAGGCATGCCTTGCTAGCTGTCCCAATTTGGGGATATTACAGTGGTATCAGAGAAAATATATTGGCACAGTCTGTGATTTGCTTAATGAATATCCAATATGTGTTTTCATGGAGATAAAATACTAATGAAGAAGTGTGGTTACACTGAAGACACAGAAGAAAAGGGTAAGATCCCTTTTACTGGAAGTTTTCAGAGAGAAGAGTTTTCAAAAACTCTTTCTTAAGCTATGTATGCATTGAAAGAAGAAATCGAGGGAATGAAGAGGGAGAGACGTGAAGATCAATCAGAAGGATCCTTACATCAAGAAATCCCCAGTACTTCTTACCATGTGTGTGAGAATTCAGCCACACAACCTGCTCTGCAACGTTGGAACATGCCTACTTTCTTGTCAAAGAAAGAAGGAAGAGGAGGAACACCAAAGGAGGAACCTCTTGGTGATTATCTAGAAGAATATGAGTATCTATTAGATATATTCAGAGAGCATATCAGTTTCCCATAGTTCTGTCAACTCAGAGAAGCAAGATCCAACACCTACAGTAGAAGAAGAGGGTGTCTTCAGCACACCTTGGGTAGATTTTCTCTACCTACTTTTGATGGATCACCTAAAGACTCAGCCAAGTCTTGGGTAAGGAAGCTTGACACATACTTTCAGCTACATCAAGTGTCAGAATAATAAGCCTTGGATGTAGCAGCACTGCATCTTCAAGGAAAGGCTTATGCTTGGTGGCTATTTGAGTCCTCTTCCTTGAAAGGGATAAATATCTCTTCTTATGCAAAGTTCACTAGGGGACTAGTGAAAAGATTTGATGTAAGACATTATAAGACTTCTTGGGGAGAAAAAAACAAGCCCAATAAATATGAGTCTTTACATAATTTGGAAGATTCCATGGAGCCAACTCCATTCCTAAACATTGTTGAAAGGGTTGATGATCTGCTGCATGATTTTCCAAAGACAAAAGGCCCACTTCAGCAAGAAATCTCTTCTCAAAGAGAAGACATGAGGGTTCCTTCTTCACTAAGAGATCAAGAAAAAGGATCTCTTGATGATGAAGCTTTATCCACTGATGAGGAGAAGGGAGAGAAAGAGTAGATAAGGCCCTCCAACGCTGTGATAGCAGGAGGAGATCTACTTTCATTTGGAGATGGAGATGAATCAATGGCTTCCACTAGAGGAGTTCTTGCACCTTTGCAAGGAACTCCTAAGGATATTCCATATGGAGGACATGAGAAACATGTGTCTTTGCTAAAAGACAATGAGACAGAACAAAGGAGGGATCAAAATGTTGATATAGCAGGAGGTGATCCACTATCAGAAGAAAATGGAGCAAATTCTCCAATCAGAGGCACTCTTACACCAGTAAGAGGGGTCTCCAAATTTCATGAGACTTCCACACATAAAACAGAGTTGGAATTGCGTAGTGGAAGTAGCGACATGAGGATCTCATCTATCATGCATATGGGAATGCTCCCTGAAATCTCTTTATCTAGTGGCAAACCACCTGGGAGGCCACCTGATTCTGATTTTGTGGGGAATACCTCACAACTTGCTGCTTCAAACTTAGATCCAGGAGGGTTTGGAGCACTTGAAGACAAAGCTACAGCGCTGGGAGACTTGGGTAAACTCAAGAAGGAGGGAAATCGTTTTCCCCTATCATCATCACCCACTCTCCTTTTTGATCCTGCGCTGTGGGAGGAGAAGAAGGGAAGGAACAACCTTCCAACACACATCTTTGGCATAGGAGATGTCAAGGGGAGGGCCAAAAACATGACAGAAATTTCTGTTGATGCATCATCAGTGTTGTCATTGTTGAGCAGTGTAGATTTGTATTGGAAATCCTAGCTGCTAGTGGATTATTCCAAAGATTTGCACACGTGTATGATACTTGATGACCAGTTGCATGAAGAGGGCTACTTATTCCAAGGAGAAGTGATCTATCATCATGGTAGAATATTTTTTCCTAGAGCTTCTAAGCTCAAGCATAAGATCCTACAAGGAGCCTACAAGGAGTTCTGTTTCAGCCATCTATATTCCATGAGGATCTACAACATCATCATGAGGAGCTTTGATTGGGGAGGCTTGAAAGAGGAACTATATCAACGTTTTCAAGAATGCATGATCTATGTGGAGTTGGGGCAGCCATGGGACACTATGCAAGAGTCATTTCAGCCATCTCTTCCTTCTATGGAAAGGGTAGAAAGATCCATGCAAAATTCCATGTGTATGAGAGACTTTGTTGGTAAAGGATATGTTCATGTAAAGCAAGTTTATTTTTTTTATTATACATGTTCTTTTACCATTTTTATGCAGGTCATGACTCCAAAAAGGAGAAATGTATCATGTAAATCTCATGGCAATTGTTAGGCCACTAAAAATTCTGAATTTGGCCACTCCCTTGATGTGTAAAGGGAAATTTATTTTCATGATGGGTGCTTCCCAAAGGCACCAAATATATCTCACATTTTATACAATAGTGAGATGACTTGGGCAGTAGGTAAGTGGTGGGAAAACCACTTACCATATCTAGATCTGATGTAGGTAGGAGACGCTCTACACTGGTTCCACATGTGGGATTATGACCCACCTCCATATGCAGAAATTTATCTGTGTATGTACATTGTTTTGATTCCCTATATGGATAATGTACTTGCAATTTTCATAGGGCTGTATGGAGGGAGAAGGGAAGGAATGCATGAGCCATATGGAATGACTACTCCCCATGTATTTTATGTCTCATATTTTAGGGAGAATATTGGGAAAACCATGTTTATTTCCTATGATCTATTGTCTTCTTATGAGATAAACTATTTTTATCTCATGAGAACTTTGATGGAGCAATTCATGGAAGGATGGTTTGGTGAACACTCAGCTCATGGAGGAGGATTATCACTTAATGGTGTCACCAATGGAAGAGGAAAGAATTTGTAGCACTCACTCTATCAGTTTATTGAGGACAAGCAACATTGTGGAGGGGAGGACTGTAATATTCCCAATTATCCCAAGCTGGGAATATACAATTTTGTTTCATTTTATTAATGCAAGAATAAATGTGTAAGGGAGGACAATAAAAACTCCTGAAACTAGGAAATAAATCAATGCCCAATGTGAAAAAAGCTAAATATGGGTTGCCTTAATAAAGCTCCCTTATGTGTGAAAGGGATTGCGACAATTGACTGGGTCAACAAGACCAAATCCAAAATGTTGTCTAGATGAAATGTACCTCCCAGATGCACAGCGCAGATCTAGTTGGAGGCTACACATGTCAAAGGAGATAAACCTTTGAGATGGTTTAGGGTTTTTCAAGGCTTTCATCCTATAAATGAAAGAGGATAGCAACAGAAGAGGGGTTGTTGAACATATTGTCTTGGAAATATTTGTCTGTTTAGACACTTCTCATTCTCTAGTTTTTTAGTTGATAATAGTGTTGTTTAGCACTTGGGTGTTCCTGATAAGGAATCCCACCTCTTTCCTTGAGATGCCTCTTGGAAGAGTCTTGTATTTATTGTCCACTATCATGCATTTGGCCAAGCTTCTACTTCCAACTACAATGTAGATCCTGTTGAGGTTTTGGTTGTCTTTGTAAGCTGCAATAAGTGGAGGCTAGATCTGTTCAGAACTGAGCCATTCTAGTGCCTCTTTTCACTGGGACAGTCTTCTATCCCATTGGAAAGAGTGTATTGGATCATCAGAGCTTTAGATCCATACCTTGGCATCAATCCAAACTATACATCAAGTCTACAGTGCAGTATATCTTCCAGGACTGTGTTATCTGCAAGAGGAAAGTTGCAGGGAGTTTTGGCAATCTTTGAGGAGTGATCTCTAGTGATGGGAATATTCCTCTCACTGTGGTGATCCATGGATATATATACTTATCCATGTCATATTGAGATCTAATCTAAATACTCCTGTATAATCTTCAGGAATTCTACATAAATCTGTAGATCTGCTGCTTGAGATCTCAAGTCTATTCCATATGCTTCATTTTTTGTTGAAAACCCCAAGGGGTATGTAAAATAGAGACACTCTAGTATACCGATCTGATATAGATCTAATATTTTTTACACATATCTATCTTAGATCTGTGTTTTAAGTTAAAGCTACTGTTTACTCATAAAAATAACGTTTTCAAGGCTTTGTAGTGAAATGTATTGTTGCAGCACCTCTTTTAGAGGTTTTTTCTTCATAAAATTCTCCATATTTCTCTTGTACACTGAATGGGCCCCATTGTAAATCTGATTTACCTTTTTATAAGCTATTTTTGAGCTACCATATTGGTCTTCTACTGCTAATCATTAAAACTGCGTTATTTTCTGGGCAGTGTTACTTTGTGTTGTTGTTGTCCCTTCTTTGGGTAGTTTTCAAGACTTACTGGGTGTGGGAGATATGTTTAACCCACCTAGTTTGATTTTTTTCTGACATCCTCTTGGATTTGGGTCTTATATTATAATATCAAAGGGATCCAAGGGCTAATTTATAGTTTTGTAACATACATTCCTAAAAAATGTGTTTTTCAGGCATGCCTTGCTGGCAGTCCCAATTTGGGGATATTACACAAAAATATTTTTTCTGCCAATTTTGTGAAGAGATCACCATGATGGTATGATAGCCAGATAAACATAGTGCCACTCACCAAAGCTGTAGCAAAGTGATCAGGCTGGCTCGTGATGAAACCTCCTATCCTTCATGTAGTTGAGATGGTCATTACCCTGGTGTGGTGGCCATTGTGGGCACGTCACTTGCTAGGCTCTTATGAACATGGAAGGCTAGCTCGTAATGAGACCCCCTATTCTCTTTTGAAAATTTACATGTAAGCATAGTTTGAAACATAAGCATTTCGATTTATAAGGAGGTCACTGTGCTGGTGTGATGGCCAGATAGTCATAGTGCCATTCACTAGGATTGCAACAAAGTGATCAGGCCAACTCGTGATGAGACCTCTCGTTCCACAAGTAGATGAGAAGTTCATTACCATGGTGTGGTGGACATTATGGGCATGTCACTTATTAAACCCTTATGATCATGGTAAGATGGCTCATGATGAGACCCCTTATCCTCTCTTAAAAATATGCATGAAAACATAATAGTTATTCTTTATACATGAAGGGAGGCTCATCAACTCCTCAAGAGTTAGGGATGGTGAGAGAATTAAAAGAATTCCAATACAATTAATATCCCTTATTCCCATTTCTTCATATTGGAGGGAAATACTACTCGAAAGTGTAGAAATATGTACCATCATAAGATCATGTATTGTATGATAACATAATTGAGCTGGGAATGACTTAGCCTCTCATTTCATATATGTGCACTGTCAGCTTCCAGTTTAAAGATTATAGTGGCAAAGAATCATCATATTGATAACTTTTACTACTTTCCTCCTTTCTTCCACTTCCACTTCCTCCTGTGAGATGCCTTTCATAGCTAAGGTGTGGATCAAGGGGAGTATCAAAAAAAGAAGGAAATAAGTTTGTTCAATTCGATTAAACAAAAACTTTTCAATTGGACTGAACAACAGTCGTTGAAGGAGTTTGAACAACAAAATAAAAAAACGCAAAAAAAAACATGCTTGTTTGATCCGATTGAACAATAGCTGTTCAATTAGATTGAACAACATTCATTCAAAGAATTTGAACAACAATAATAAAAATGAAAAAACATGGTTGTTCAATCCGATTGTACAACAGATATTCAATTAGATTGAACAACAGTTGTTCAAAGAGTTTGAACAACAATAATAAAAATGCAAAAAAACATGGATATTCAATCCATTTGAATAGCAGCTGTTCAATTAAATTCAACAACAGTCATTCAAAGAGTTTGAACAACAATAATAAAAGATGCAAAAACATGGTTGTTTAATCCGATTGAACAAAAGCTATTCAATTAGATTGAACAAAAATCATTCAAAGAGTTTGAACAACAAAAGAAAAATAAAAGAGGGAGAGAATACATTTTCAGGCATGAGGAATGTACAAAAAAATAGGAACTAGGAATTGTAAAGAAATTATATACATTATTTACAAATGACAGTAGCAAACTCTCATGTACTTGAGGTTGTGGGGTTATCACCCACTCCAGCCACAACTTGGATGGTAGGATTGTTTTGTACTTGCTGGCTAAAAGATTCCTTTGTGAGCGGTTTGTGATACAGGCACACTCTGTGCCCATTTACTCGAAATGTAGAACCGGACCCATTGATGGTGGTCAAGGTGAGTGTACCATTATTGTGTACTTCTTGAATTTCGTATGGACCGAGCCACCTTGTTTGCAATTTTCCTGGAAAATATTAGAATCTGGAGTCATAGAGGAGTGCCCAATCTCCTTTTTGAAATATCTTCTTCTTGATGAGGTTATCATGCCACTTAGCTCACTGATATTGGACGATCACTGTTCACTGTAGATCTAATAGCTGTATTTCATCTAGATCATTTATTTATTGGAGCCTTTTAACCTATGCTTCTGTTATGTCCAACCAAACCTCATGGGTTGTTCCTAGAGTCTTGATTTCGAACTCAATAGGGAAAATAGGCTCTCTCCCAAATACTATATGATATGGGGAGTATCCAATGGTGTTCTGTCAGGTTGTGCGATAGGCCCATAAAGATTTTGGTAATCTGGTGGCCCAGTCCCGGCGATGTGTTGATACAGTTTTGGTAAGAATTGCCTCCAGAACTTTGTTGGTGCTTTCCACCTGCCCGTTTTCCTGCAGGTTGTAAGGAGACGTAACTCTATGGATGATATGATGATTTTTTAGGGTGCCTGTAATTTTATTACCTATGAATTATGCCCCCCCATTGGTTATTACTTCCCACGAAAAACCATATCGTACGAACAAGTCAAAAGGGAAATTAATCACAAATTCCTCTATGGCTCTTGATAAGTCCACTGCTTCTACCCACTTCGTTACGTAATCAGTGGCAATCAATATGTAGGTTTTTTGGTTTTACGGTGGGTTGAATAGCCCAACAAAATCTAGAGCCCAACTCTCGTATGGTTCTATCACCAATTGTGGCTGTAGTGTAATTTCATCTACTTGGCCTGGGCAGCCCATTCTTTGGCAGCTATCACAGGCTTGGACATATTTTTTCGCGCCTTTGAAAATCGTAGGCCAATAGTAGCCTAATTGTAACATTTTGTGCCTTGTTCTGCGATCTGAAAAATGGCCACCACAAGGCTCATCGTGACAGGCCCATAGGATGTCATAGATTTCATCCTCCCTGATGCATCTGCATATGTGCATCAGCCCTCGTATGGAAGAGGTATCCACCGACCCAAGAGAACCTTGCACTACGATGTACAATTAGTTTCCGTTCTCTTGATGTTAAGTGTCTGGGAAACTTTCCTACTGCCAAGTAATTCGCCACGTCTACATACCATGGCGTTTTTACCGCTACCACAAATAGATGTTCATCAGGAAACTGATCATCGACTGCTAGCATATCATCCATCTTTGGAACCCTGGATGGGAAGTCTGCAACCATGTTTTCTTTTCCTGGATGATCCTTGGTAGTTATATCAAATTCTTGCAGCAGCAGCAACCAATGAGTTATTCTCCTGTTCGTGATTGGTTTATTAGCTAAATATCTAATGGTAGAGTGATAAGTATACAGGATTACTTTATAGCTAGTTATATAATGTCTAAATTTATTAATAGCATAAAAGATAGCCAAGAACTCCTTCTGAGTCACTGTATAATTTAACTCAGTAGGAGTGAGGTTTTTGCTGATATAATAAATAGCATAAGGTTTTTTGTCTTCTTCTTGGCTAAGAAATGCCCCTATTGCTGTGTCAGATGCATCTAAAGAGATGTGAAAAGGAATTTTCCAGTTGGGCTCTTATAGAATTGGTGCTATTGAGACCAGTTTCTTTAAATCTGTAAAAGTAGTGTCACATTTATCAGTCCAGTGGAAATCAAAATTTCCAGACATTGCATAAAAAGGTGCAGTTATTTGTGATTTTTTTTTTATAAATCTACGATAATATCCTGCATATCCCATAAAACTATGTACCTTTGTTTGTGTACAAGGTGTGGCTAATAGAAGGATTACTTCTATTTTTGCTGGATCTACCTATATTCCAACTGCAGAGATGTCGTGACCTAGGATCACTCCCTTGGGCATCATCATGTGATACTTTTCATTGCTTAGACATAACCTAGTAGCAATACATCACTCCAACACCTTTTCTAGCATTTCTAAAGCTTGATCAAAGTCCTCACCATATGGTGTAAATTCATCCATATATATTTCAAGCCCCTCATTTATTAAGTCAGAAAAAATGCTAATTATGGATTTTCAAAATGTTGTTGGGGCATTACATAGCCCAAATGGTAAAAATCTATACGCAAAATTACCCCATGGGAAGGTAAAGGTTGTCTAATCCTGGTCTTCAGGGGCTATCTGGATTTGATTGTAACCACTAAACCTGTCAAGAAAGGAAAAGAACTGTTTCCTTGCCAATGTGTCAAGGACTTGGTCAATGACAGGGAGGGGGTAGCGGTCTTTCTGTGTTGCTTTATTAATTTCTCTGTAATCCACATAGATTATCCATTTCCCATTCTTTTTAGGGACGACTACCAGAGGTGAGACCCATTTGATATCTGAAATAGGATAGATGAAATTTACATCTGACAATTTTTGTAGCTCGTCTTTTACAATATCCTTTAAGTGTGGGTTCAGCCTTCGCTGAGGTTGTCTAATGTTTCGAGCTTCCTTATCTGTATAAATGTGATGGGTGTAAAGCTAGGGATCTAAACCCTTCATGTCTGGGTAATACCAAGAAAATACCCCTTTATGCTTCTATAGAACTTTTATGAGCCTTTGTTTTTGGTTGCTATCCAAATTTTCATTGATGTTCAGGATCTTCCCTGGATCAATCTCCATGGCTATGTTGTTATGCATGGTGGTTGTGGGAATATATTGATATTCAAGGTCTTTCAAGGGGTCCTCTTGAACTCCATCTTCAAGGAATATTTTCTACATTTGGCATTTTAAGTTCTCAGACATGGGTGGTTGATTCATAAAATCATCGATTAGATCATCTTCAGTTTGATTTTTAAATTCAAGAGATTCTACTAATGTCAGAGGTGGACAAATTTTTTTCTCCTAATATGCACATGGATGTTTGTGAATTTTTAATGTGGGTAAGCTAGGTTTGGTAGGTGGATAAATAATGATGTTTTTTATGGAATCTCCTCTAGTGATGGTCATGTTGCCTATTTGGTAGCCTATGAAAGCATTGGTTGTTTCCAGCCAAGGTCACCCCAGAATCAATGGGTGCCCATCCATCCTGTTCTTTGGGTTAATAACTAAGAAATTAGTTGGTTATTCCCATGAGTCTATTGAGACCAGGATGTCCTGCACTATTCCTTCGAGTCTGATGATAGGCTTGTCCGCAAGCTCCAGCAACGTAGCTGTTGGTTCTAACGCTGATATGCCTAGATTTTCACAGGTTCCCGTGGTTAGGATGTTAATGGCTACCCCTAAGTCAACCAATGTTTTTGGAAAGGAATTTCCAGAGATCTGCACAGTTATTATGGGATTTCTTGGGTCTTCATATTTTACAAGTGGTTCCTTACCCAGTAATAAGTTAGAAATCGTCCCTACCACATGAACGGTGGGTGCAGCCTTTGTTTTTTTTACTTTCTTTTTCCCACATAACTCTTTAATTGTTTTTGCATAGATGGGAATGTCTTGTATGGCCTGGAGAAGAGGAATTTTGATACAAAGGTTTCTTAACTCTCCCAGGATGTCAAAATCTGGAGAGGCTGTAGGTATAAGCAGAGTTAACCTTTCAGGGAATGGAGGTGGAAATACCCTAAGCTCTTCAGACCTCCCTTCGTCAATTGTTTCCTTCTCTTGCCCTCCCTCTGTTTCTGTTATATTTTCCTGGCTAGGTTCCGTTGAAGTCCTAGGTTTGGGTTGAGGTGGGATTGCGACTTCTGCTGGTGATATAGTACGTCCTAATCTCAGCCTTATTTCATTGCATTGCCTTAGTTTAGTGTCAGATTTTTGATCTTCTATGATCTGTATTAGTTGAACCAATCTGTTATTGGGATTAGGATTGGGCTGAGTTGGTAATTGAGGACGTAGGTTAGCTTGAGGGTTGTGCTGAACTGGGTATGGAGCCGAAAGTGTAGGTTGATTCTAGACCCCTAATCCTATTGGTAAGTTGGTCATTCCCAAGGGTTGCTGCCAATTCTGAGGCCAATTAGTGGTTTGGGAAGGGGATGCTGGCCGCAGGGCTTGGTATGGAGTGTTTTTCCAATAAGGAGGAGAACAAGGAAAGCTGGGCCAATTATTCCCCGGTGAGGGTTGTGTTGGCTAGTGTGGTATAGGAAATGACTGGGTCGACCAAGTAGAAAAAGGGTTTTGATTTTGCTAAGATGCTACAGGGTTTTACTGGTTAAAATATGGAGGGGAAAAGAACTGGGGGTGGGTCTTGAGGCATACATGGTCGTGCCTACCATTTTCGATGCTGATTCATTAGGTAGATTGGTTCGGTCTCTTCTTCTACTTCTTTGAAAACCATTTTTTAGCCCTGGGAGTGAAGGGAAATGGTTCGTGGCATGGTCCTTAGTGCAGATGGCACTGGTCTGAACTATGTCCAAGGGGCATTCCCTTTAGCTATGCTTATTTCTACAGTGTGGGGAAAATATGGAAAAATTATGCTCTGCTATAGTTTGCTTCTGCTTGGCTTCTAAGACATCAAGCTGTGTTGTCAAAGTACCCAAAATGTCAGTTTTAAAATTTTCCAAGAGATTTCCAAACTGAGCTCTAGTTACGTTGCCACTAGGTTTCTTAAGGTCCTTTTTTATTGAGTCACGTTCACTTGGCTTATTACGCGTATTACCCCTAGAGCACCTAAGAAATAGGGAAATAATATCATCATATCCTTCTTGGGAAATATCCCCTTTTCCCATTATGTTAAGTGTTTCAACCCATTCTTCTTTCATTCCCTTAATCAGTGTAGCTTTTAAGATGTCTTTGGATATTGTAGTATATGGAGACCTTTGTAAATTGTATTGAAATATTTCTATGTATTCCTCTAATGTTTCATTGTCCCTTGCAGACATGTTGAAGATTTCATTTTTTAGTTCTCGAGTCTGGCAATAGTCTTGATATTTATTAAGAAAAATGTTCTTCATCTGGTCCCAGTTATTGATGGTTCCCCCACCTAGCCCCATGAACCAACGTAATGCTGCTCCCTTTAAAGTAAGGGAAATAGTTTCAATTTTTCAGAGTCGGTGTTTTAGTCATACCCCCTACATAGGACATTGAATTCAAATAAGAATACACCAGGATCTTCCGTGGTTAGCCCATGGAAGGTGGGGATGATTTGTAAGGGAATATCTTTCATAGGGGCATTTGTAGCATGATCAATGATGGGATACTCCAACATTGATTTCTGCCTCTGATTCTGGCTTTGATTGATTTCCATTTGATTAAATATGTGCCAATAATCTTCAGGAATTTCTTGTTCTGGAGGAGTAATCCTGGGGGGATTGGGAGGTGAATGCAGAGGAAAATTTACAACGCTTCCCTAGTCTGGGATACCGAGTATTTCTATCTTGAACACCCCTTTAGGAGAATTACGTTCTGAATCTTCTATTTGTATTGCATCGCTAGTTTCTCCTTCCCCTTCCTGTAAGTTACAATAACCTCCCTCTCTCAAAGGGCTAGTACCTATATGATTAGAAGTTCGAAGGCTTAGCTCTGATCCTTCTGTCTTACTGTGAATCTTAGTGTGGGCTGCAAATGGCGAGGTTGTTGCCTGAGGGAGAGTAGTAGGACTTTAAGTGGGAATGCTTCTGTGTCCTACGGATGCCTGTGATTCAGCCTTCTTAATGATTTCTTCTATATATGTTGTTCTTCCAAGGATCACTGGTCCCTTGGATTTTGGGGATTTTTACGGATGATTTCAATCTGTTTCTATCTTTTTCTTCCTAGTCATAAAACAAGGGCACCTATTCTACCAATCTTTACACAACCCACTGAGAAGCGGGCTATGGAGCAAGTGTTTTGATTACTAGTATGCAGGTTCTTACCTTTCTCTTTTAATACCCAATTCTTCACGGAAATGGAGAAATATATATAAAATATATCACTCTTAACACCCTCCCCCGCAATGGCGCCAAAAATTTTGGTTCAAAAATGTGGATTATTATAGGCAACCTCTAAGCTCCTCATTCAATTGTCAACCCAGGGCAAGTATTTTTATTTCAAGAGTGTAAGCACAATATATGCAAGTGAGATCGAATGATATCTACTTTATGATGGTTATGAAAAGGATTCTCTAATTCTCGAAGTTCAGTCAACTCAAAGAGACATGAATATGGCATAATGCGGCTAACTACTCTGCCTGGCTCTAAAGGGGAAAAACTTATAATTGAATAGTGTAATGATGGATTCAACAACAATCTTACTGAATTGAACAAAAAATTAATTGAATTGAACAACAACCTAAATAAACTGAATCAAAAACTAATTATATAATTTCGCAATGGAATTCTCTTTGCACACTAACTAATTGACATCTTACTATACTTAATCAAGAATTGGATGCCTTATCGTACTGAGGGAACAATCTAATCCGTAAGGATGAATAACATTGACCGGTGATTTATTCTATGATTTGTAAATCGAATACAAAGGTGTTGGAAGAAAATGAAAATGTCTAACAACAATAAAGCATTAAAATCAGAAAGCACGAATGCGGTAAAACATTATTCTAAACTAGAAAGCACGAATGATAAACTATTCTGAGGAAAGAAAAATTATAACTTTATTGAGTGGAAAAGATAATTTACAACTACATCAGGTATCTGGATATTTATTCTGTAATTAACGCACAACACGGAAATTATCAGAGAAACTCCTAGGGGTTGGGCCCAGACCATCGGAAGATCTAACGCAACGAAAAACTCAAAAGATGATTGTTCAAAATATCAAAACTCTTTATTGAATCAAAAGATAATACAGGGATACAATCGAATAGTTATGTCCTGAAGCGTTGATTACAGAAGGAAAATCATATATTTTCTAGTTCATCCATGGTCCTTTTAAAGGAATTTTCATGCAGTGAGTCAATATTTTCCAGACGATAGCTCGTTGCGCATGGCTATCGTTTGGGCTCTCAAGCTTGGATCTGTCTTTCTTCCTTCTGTCAGTTTTTGGAAGCTATTGAGATTCCATGAGTCTGTGTCTGTCAATTTTCTTTCGTTTAACATTGGTTCAACTGATCTATTTTCCTACATACAGAGATAAAATAAGTCAAATTTCCATTATAAAAGAGTTTCCTTTTGTTGTTAGCCCACTTGCCCTGATTTTCATAAAAAATTTCTATCTTTATTGTTTAAAATGAGAGAGAACTACCAAAATTGTGTCACAATTCGAAGGGATCATAGGTGGAAACATACCTTAATTCTGGTCCAACACCTGCACATACATTAAGTCCTTGGTTATTTCTCTTTCATTTGATCACCAAGGTGTATATTGCAGTTCACCGGATCTTGGTACACCCTCTTACTTAGATTTCCTGAGTAGTCACTTTGATCTTTCCGTGACTCCCTAAAAATTGAAAATATCATCGAGCACTTGTCCTTTCAAGGTTTTCCAACCCGAAAGTGACTAGAGTCACCTTTTCCCCTTTTCTTAACTCTTAAAATATGAAAAGCTAGAGTTTTGTTTCAGTGTAATAAAATTGATTACCTATGATCACACGCCCATTAAACTTATTTTATTGGCTTGTTATTAAGTAATTCCTTAGTGTTTGGTCTTGAAGCCTTGAATTGGTCATCTTTTTTCTCTCTTTTTTTTTGAGAAAAAGTCATAGTGGTGGAACCACCAGTTTCGTCGTCCCCTTCATTACCTCGTAGTGAAGATCCTTCTCCTAAAGTTTCTTCGAAGGTATCTCAGCGTACTAGGCCTTTGGGTTACTAGTGTTCTATTATTTCGAGTATTCTACCTCTTGCTACGTGATCTCCTCCTGAGGAACCATTTGATATCAATTGGAAACCTCCTGATGTTTGGACCAGTTTCAAGGACAAAGAATATGGAGGTTCTTACCTCGGAACCGCTTGCTTTGGAACCGCTCGAATCACCATTAACACGTGATTTACTTGCCACTGCTCATCGCCTTTTCGCTAACAACATGTCTTCATTTGACATGGATGCTACGAGTCCCATCAGTAGTGAAGAGACTTATTTTTCTACTCGAGAATATCAGTTCCCCCCAGAGAATTTTCCTTATGTCTCGGGTCAACCTTCCACACATCCTTTATCTCTCCTAGCTGGTTATCATTCCTTGAGTCAAATCATTTTGGTGCTACAACTTTGTATCAGAATACGATATGGTCGAGTACATTGGCCCCCTCGGAAGGGTCGTTTGTATTGGGTGCATCCCCCTCAACTCCCATTACATTGACGATCATTACGTCTGTCCCAACCAAGCACCATATATTAGTGTGATTCCATCAGTACCGCCATCTTCTGTTGTTCGTGGGACGATTCCTATCACTTCCATGATACATTCTGGGCCCATCATGAGTGGATCATAGCCTCACATATCGAGAGTCCAACCTACTAGTAGTGTGCCCGTCTCTTCTAATCTGATTCCTGAAGGTTTGATGTATGATCAGTACATGTTGGCCATTCAACAAAAAACTTATATCCCTCAGGGTTCTCAGCAACTGCAAGCTCCCATCAATCCTTCACATTATTATGATGAGCATGAAAATCACATCCATTTACATGGGCCTAACCCGCCAATTCCATTATATGTTCAGACACCTCAAATGTCTGTTTACCCCAACCACTTGACATAACTACAAGAACAACCCTATTGTCCACAAGGGAAACCCTTATAGGGACAACCTTCAGTCCAACACGGACAACCCTATGGTCCATAGGGACAACCCTATGGTCCACAAGGACAACTATTTCAAGTACAACCTTTGGTCCAATAGGAAAAACCCTATGGTCTTGCTGGTCAACCTTATGTTCAAGAGGGAGCGTCATGGGGAAAACCTATCCATCTCAGGGACAACCTTTTGTGCAACAGAACCATCCTTACATTCAGCAAGGGCCAAATTTTTCCCAGCAAGATCAACACTCTATTGCTCAGCCGAGCCAACCTGTTTTTCAAGGGAAACCTGGCTCGTCGCAGCCAGGCCACCTTGGTCTTTAGGGGAAACCTGGCTTGTCCCAACCATCGGGCCAACCTATTCCACGGGGGCAGCCCAGTTGCTCTCAACATCCAGGCCAACCTGCATCGCAGGGACAACCTGTCCAACCCCCAACATCTAGGCCAAACTGCACCCTAGGGACAACCTATTCAACTGCAGCATCTGGGTCAACCTACACCCCAGTGGGAACCCATGCAGCCTCAGGGCCCACCTTTTATTCCTCAAGTTCAATCTAAGATGGTATATAATTTTCCCTAAGGCACTTCTTACATTCCACAAAAAAATCCATATGTTGTTCAGACATGACCTAGTGGTTCACTCAAAATAAATATCCTGGTCCTCAGCCTATGTACAGGCAGAATTATCATGCTTATAGCCCTTATGGAAAAACTCCTCTGGGACAGAACATATGGGGATATATTTCTCCCAACCCAGTTGGAATCCCAATACTAGTCTCTATCAAAGGCCCGTAATGCCTTTCAATCCGCAATTTCCCTTTCTTTCTACATTGGAACTGGCCGATGTGTCGAAGTTGATGAATGATCCTATCCTTCATAATCCATATTGGCCCACATTTTTTACTAAAATCCCTGGAGATTTTCCCAAATTTGAAGGCAAGTCCGAAGAATACCCCCAACCGCATGTTATGACTTACCATCTTTTGTGGTCCTCTAACCCTTGGTTTGACGACTCAATTAGACTACGTCTTTTCCAAAGGAATCTCATTGGTGTTGCTGCCAAGTGGTACATTGAACTCTCCCACGACATATTTCAAGATTTCATCTCTCTCACCATGACATTTCTCATGCACTTTTAGTTACTAGTTTGGTATGAAACTTGGACACACCTCCTCACATCCTTGAAATAGGATTGGGCTACTCATATCTCCAATCATATTCATGAATGGAGGAGGCGTCGGCATTTTATCAAGTTTGAGATTCCTGATAAACTTCTAACTGATTGGTTCACTACCTCTTTTATCATTCTGATTGCTAAGGACATTGCTATGGGGGCATGTGTTACTCAGGAACAAGCCATTGCTAGTGCCCAGAACCTCGATCTCGTGTATTATCAATCCGGCACATTGTATGAACTCTTTCCTGATGCTCCATGACATGGAACTACCAAAGCACCAACAACGTCATCTATCGATGGTATCATTGGTTCTATGTCTCAGAATTCTCGAAAGTCTTCTCCAAATCCTGCAAAGTAAAAATATACTTCTCACATTGATACTGCTTCTTAGCCACCTCCAAATCCTGGTAAGACTGTGGAAGTGAATGTCGTCTAGTCCAATTCAGCGGATAAAGCTTCCAAAGGTAAGAAAAAATGTTAAGGTAAGGCCAAAGATGATACCTCGAAATAGGATTCTCCGAAACCTAGTGTTGATGATGGTTCAAAACGCAAACTGAAGTACCCTTCTCTAATTTGTGACGAAGAGCATTATGCCAAGGAGTTTCCACGATAGGAAAGGTGAGTTGATTTCTCAAAGGAACTCAAGGCACTCTGGTTGTTCTTAAAGAACCATTCCCATCACAACTATTAGCCATTGATAAATTTTGTTATACCAAAAAGTGGCTAATTTTGTTCTTCAAAACTTCAAGAGTTAATTCCCTTTGAAAACCTATCATCTGTGAATTTTTTTATAGAGATAAATAATATTTTAGTTAATATTCACTGCTGTTTCCCTCACAAACCTGAAAAATCTGTTGTTTGCAAGGAGAAATACTGCTCAAAAAACCCTTGTTTCCCTTCATTTTACCCCTCCTTCCATCCATTAAAAACACCATTCTCATCCCCTTTTTCTTCGTAAAATTCCTCCTTTTCCCTAATTTTCCTTCATTCCCTTCATAAATTCCCTTTGATAAGGTTTAAAACTTCTTTTTTACCTTATCAGAACCCTCAAAAACCTCTGAAAAGCCCTCATTTGGCCTAAAAACCTTCATTTTTCTATAAGGCCTTAAGCCCCTTTCGGCTTTAGCCCCGTGCCCCTTTTCCGCATAAAACTTGGAGCCACAACCAAGCACTAAGGACTAATCACAAATCGCAAATCGGAACTTTCTATTAATGCTTTTCCTTTGTTCTTCCAAAAATATGCGATGCAATGAGTTTTCTCCCTTCGACCCCAGATCCGATCTCCGTCGTCGATCTTTATAGATCCAACGGCCAACGATAAAGTCACATCGCGCCCATAAACTTCCTCCATTACCCCTCTGATTGAATATTTACCGTTGATCTTACTCCCAGATCTGATGGTTGGCGCTTAATCGCATCGCGCAAAATCTGAAGTGCCATCCCTTTGCCTCCTCCGATTTTGCGATCTCTGATCCAATCTCGACCGTTCGTTCCCACATATCCGACGGCTGAGGTATAATCACACTCCACTCATAAGCCCATCACCTACGCCCACTACTTCGACCTTGGCCATTAATTCCCCTTCCAATCTGACGGTCAAAATCTAATCGCATCGCCCATTTTCTGTCTGTCCACCAAGTCCCGAATCATTTTTTTGATGCAATTTCAGCCGTCTTTTCTATAGATCCAAAGGCCAGGATCTGTTCCGCCCATCCATCTAACCTTCTTCATATTTGAAGCACTGGTGCTCCTACCTTTGATCTTGATTGTCCATGCTGAAGATCTGACGGTCCACAATGAACCTGATGGCTCACCTCCGCCCTTTTTCTTTCTCCTCCATCAATAGATCTCGACCGTTTATTCCATGATCCAATGGTCAACATTTAAACTGCCTTTGACCTTGCCCACCTTTTTCGCCTGCGCATCTTACCGCATCGTGCTACCATTCCCACCGTCATATCTCTCCACCTTTCATCTGACGGCTGAGACTCCATATCGCGTATTTTCGTGCCAGAATGTTAATGCCAAAAATTTACGCGATATGGGCGGTATTGAAAGGACACGTGTCAAGCGCAGACCTATATCATGTTCTTTTGGGAAAATCTTGAAACCACCTTAGAGTTGCGCGAAAACCATTCTGGCTTTCTGCCAAACCACCTTTCCCCATTACATTGCATCTGCTTATTTAATCTTCGCCATTGGATGCCCTAATCTAACGTTTCTCGTTCAAAATTATGCCCAAACTCCATTTAAACCCTTTTTTTTCCTCTGATAAAGGTTTTATCCCCTTTGTATTATATTTTCTTCCATTTTATTATAATATTACCCCCTCTGCATTATAAAATTCCCAATTGATCTCAGACGTTGATCAATCTAGATCAATGACCCGGACTTAATCTGATCCTCATTTTCATCCAACCGCCTCCCCATCAACCCATCGAGCAATCTCGATTGTCAATTTATCTGGATCAATGGCCATGATTTCTTCTCGTACTCAGTGCTATTTAAACCTATCCCTCACGGATTTTTCTTAACTTTTCTCGTTTTTTGCAGTTATAAAGCTTTTTCCACTATTTTTTAAATGAAACAAAGGGCCGGGGATGACGATCCCCCAGGCCACTATTAATGAAGGAAATTAATATACAGGGTTCGAACAACAATGTTAACCATGATTCATGAACATTGGTAATATTATAAAAACCCTTCGCGCACTTGTAACACAGCAAAAACACAGGTAGAGTCCATTTATTAAAGAAAATTAGCATTGAAGAGAGGATATCAAAGAGTATCAGGTTTTAAAGGTTTAAATCAGGGTTTTTAAAAGGATTAAGGCATAAACTCAAAAATTCAAATGCCTAATCTATAGTCAGCAGAGTATGAAGACCAGAAGATAAGAATTAAGTCTAATTAGGCCTAAAACACAAATCAAAGATTAAAGGTGTTTTAGGAAAAACAGAGGAAAATATCAGTCCAAGGACACCTCAAAGCCACATCAAAAAGGCTAATTGAATCCTCTCCAGCTACCAATAGCCACCTGCAGCCTCAATAAATCGAAAAGAAGGTCTAGTTATTGCCAGAATAGAAGATATTTGTCTAAAGACAACTGAATAGCTATTTCAAACAAAAGAAGATATTTTAAATTTTCAGTGAAGTTATTGTAAAGGATAAATAGGCCTCGAATTCAATATTTTTACCCATTGAGCCTTCAAAAGCATAAATGGATTAAATGAAACAGAGTTGTAATTTGATGCATTCCTGCCTTATGCCTTGCATGGTTTTCAAGGCAAGGAGTTGCATTTAGTGTAGAATTAATTACACTTCAATCCTAAAACTCTTCCACCTCCTCATTTCTTCTATAAATACTTTTGAAGAAGATGAGATACAGGTTGATTGTTCACTAGTTGTAATACTGAAACTCTCTAAAATAGTACATAGTCTGTCTGAAGTTGAGGAAGAAATTGAAGTCTTAGAAGCCTGATGATGTTGTTGCATGCTTGTTCTTGAGAAGGCTCTATCATTGGATCCATGAGCTTGGCTGTTGGTGAAGTATTCTGAACTGTTTAATGTTTTCTCCTGTTTTCATTTTGTTCCATAATTTATTACTACAGTAGGATGAAAAGCTTAGGCTAAGAAATGACTCCTATAAGCACCTTAGACCTGTTTATCCTGCACTGTTTTATGTTTTCTTTTGCTGAGGTATTTTAGAGTCTTTAATCTCTCTCTTTACTCCTCATGCTTGTTTATTTCTCTAATAGTTCAAATAGTTGGTTTCAGCATGATTTATGGTTTTCCTTGCTTGTCTGCTACAACTTGAAAAGTGTTTCTGAAGTCTCCCTTTGAAGTACCATTGTTCATAGTTAGCCAAGGAGGTCTGTTTTGATCATGCCCTTTTTCCTTTCTTGAACAATTGTTTTAAAGGTATTTATAGTTGTGATCATAGATGTTTTTAGGTGTTCCCTCTTCTATGACTGCAATTATCAGTGAATCTTTTATGTTTTCTAAGTCATTTGAAATAAAATCTTTGAGGAAATAGGATGTGCTCCCAAATCTTATATTTCATTTTGAAATTTGTCTTGAAGTCATTATTTTCTTAAAGGATGGTTTGTAGAATTCATGGTTAGCTCTGTCTATCAAATACCTCTTTATTGTTCAAGTTATGTTTTCAAGTTCCCTTTGTTGAGAATTCAATTTCTCTTTCCAAATCATTGATGTCCATCTCATTCACAAAACCAAAGGATCCTGTGGCCAAGTTAGATTTTCCCTCTGATATCCCATATCCATTGATGAGTTTTTCATAAACCCTTATTGACTCCATTGCCCAATGAATCTAACATCTCTCCTTTCTAGCTATATTTCCTAGACCTTTCATGTTCTCCTATGTCATTCAACCAAACAAACAAACAAACACTTGCACTTAATAACTAGTCTAAAACCAATACTCAAATCACACAAGATAAACCTTTGAAAAACAAATAATTTGAGAGATCCCTCTCTGAGAACACGAGGACTAGACCCTGGAACTCTAAAGATTGGTTCTGATGTTGCCTTGTCTTTTGATTTTCCAATCTATCAAAACACAGGATACCAACATAATGGTGATCACGGTGGGACATTTCTATGTTAGTGAAAATCTAAGTACATCTTAGGACTCCATAAAATCCCTTGTCTTCAAGAATATCCGGTGATTATTAGCCACCTCATTGCCACCAACATAATGTCGATCACGGTGGGACCACTGATTTCATAGTTTCCTAGCAAGCTCTTATAGACTCATTAGTCTTTCAAACAACCATAGAAACTCAGAAAACCCCAAAAATATTTCATATTGGTTTCCTAATAAACATGGTGGTGGAACCATTCAATATTTTACCTTTATAAAAGCTAAAAAGTTTCCACCTGGTGACTCCACTAGCCCCAGTAGGCCTATTACCCATATAGCTCTCCGTATTTCCTTAATATTGTGTTAAATAGGCTCGAGGAAGTTTAGAAACCTAGTCCCATACTAGATAAGACAGTGTGAGAGGCAAAATTTTCAAAAACAGTCCCTAAAAACTTCAGCCTCTCTCTTTTTTGAAAAGCAGTCTGGCTTCACATAAGATCAACACTAGATCCCATCCAGACCCTAATCCTCCTACAATAGTTGACAATCCAAATAGAATTCTATGGCAGACTTATAAATCTAGAAAATCAGCTGCTGATGGGAGCCTCTTAAGAACAAAATCTGTCCCTAAAAACCTTGTTGTCTTAGAGGATTTACACTTTGATTTACATCACACAAAGAACATATTTAGAACTAGATATCAAGGTGATTTAAACCAAATTGATCTTGACATTGCAGATTTTAAATAGAGCTTTAGTAGAGAAGCCTCGCCTTCCACTCCTCCTGATTCCTAGCTTCTCCACAACTTTAGCCTCTTTCATAATAAATCTACTCAAAACCAATTTGCTGGTCCAAGTGTCTCTTCCACTCCAATCCATGCTACCACTGTTCAAAAAACTCCATTTCAGCCCACTTTCCCTCTTGTAAATCCACCTTTCTTTCCAGCCATGGCAACATGGTATGCCCCATTACTGTTACCACAACCTCTGGTTCCCTTACCAAATGACTATCAATCTAAAATTACTCATTTCACTGCAAATGAACCTATTGCTGCCCAACATCATATAGACAAAATGAATGATGAATTTGATTACATGGAGATAGAAGATGAGACCATACAGATGAGAATCTTTGCCCAAATTCTAGGAGGAGAAGTGAAAAAATGGTTTAAAAGCTTAGCTCCTAATAGCATCAATGATCTCCCTGCTTTGCATCAAAAATTTATAAATAGATGGGAAATCAAAAGGAATCCTCTCCAAATCTTAGCAAAGTATAGCAGTCTTAAAATAAATCAAAGGGAGAGTGTTCGTGATTACTCCACCAGGTTTAATAGTATCTACAATGCTCTTCCACCTCACATGAAACCTCCCCAAGGCATGGCCTTAGTAAGATATCTTGAAGGTTTTGATGCTGAAATGGCCTATCAACTAAGGGAGAGAGATTACTTAACTCTAGAAGACATGCAGAAAGGAGCTGTGAGTGTAGAAGCAAACATAATTGAGAAAAGAAATAGGTTGAGATCAGAGAAGAGGGTAACTTATAAAGATGAAATTGCGCCCTCAACCTCATCTTCTAACACCAAAATTGACAACCCAGTGAAAGTAATGGAGAATATGCTTGAAAACATCAACTTGAATGATAGAGTTCCAACAAGAGAACCTCAAAACAACCAAAATAGAAATAGAAATCAGAATTATAGAAGAGAAAACAATCAAGATAGGAAAAAAGAAAATGACCAATAGATTATACCTCCCTTCCAACAAAACTATGTAGATCAATATGAGGAAGATAGGGAGGTTGAAAGATTGGGAGAAGGTCATGTAAACTTGATTGGATCAGACAGTGGGGATGATGTTTTCCTCATTGAAGAAGAACAAGTTTTCTTCTCCTCAGATCAAAATGAAAACACCTATGAGGGTTCTGATGATTATATATTGGGGTTTGAAAATGCAATCATGGAGGTTCACAAACAATATGATCTTAGAAGCAAAGGGAACATAGACAATTCAAAAGACAAAAACACCAACACTGCTGTTAAGAAAAATGCAGAAAATCAGCCTAAGAAAATAGCAGACAAACCCAAAATTTTAGCTAAGAAACCAGATTCAAACAAAGAAAAAAGTGGCTAGCCCAATGTTGAGCAAAGCATCCCTAGCACTTTAGCTAGTGGACCTAATAAAACTATCCCAATTACCAGTCCAAACAAAGTTCAGTAAATCAAAATTACTGAAAGGAATTCAATTGAAAAGACAGATGTAAATATGACCAAATCAATTGTTCCTTTCAGCCTTGAGGGAGAGATTGCAAAGATAAAAATTACTATACCTCTAGCTGAACTAGTAACCCAAGCAGTGTACAAAAACCAAGTTTTGAAAGCTTTGAACTTAGGAAGTGATACTGATACTTTAAACTTGACGGATGACAAGCCTGAGTTGTTGTTTGGTCCAAAATTTGAAGGAAAATACCAAGAAGGAGCTATCCCTCCCTTCTATGTTAGTTTGAATATACATGAGAAATTTTTACACAATGCCATGTCAGACTCTAGAGCTTCACATAATCTTATGCCCAAAGTAGTAATGGAAAGCTTACGCTTAGAAATTACTAAACCATACAAGGATTTTTATTCCTTTGATTCAAGTAGAGTCAAATGTTTGGGTTTAATAAAAGATTTATGTGTTAACTTATCTCAAATCCCTGCTAAGAGCCTAGTGATGGACATAGTTGTAGCTGACATTCCCCCAAAGTATGGCATGCTTTTTTCAAGATCATGGGGAGCCAAACTTCAGGGAAGCCTTCAAATGGACATGTCTTATTCCACCATCCCATTTTTTAACCAAAACAGAAGGTTATAAAGGGAATCCCACATGAAATACATAGTGAGAAACATAGATAAACCAAACAAATCTCCAATATATTCCATTCAGTCAAGCTTAGATTCCTTCATCTTATACAATGAAGATGAAATCACTCAAAAATAAAAGGAAAACCAAGAGAAAATCAGTCCACCAGAACAATCAAATATTCCCCCAAATCAAATTCAAAACATTAAAAATCAACAGCAACAAGAGAATGAAAATGAGGCTGATATACTTTGGACAATAAAATTTGATGGATCTTGTAATAAAACAAGTTCAGGGGTAGGTGTATGGATTCAAAATACGAATCAGAGTTTTTCATATAAATTGGATTTTCCATGGACAAACAATATCGCTGAATACAAAGAACTTCTCCTTGGCTTACAATTGCTTAAAAAATTGGAAGCCCAAAGGATATCAATCTTAGGATATTCTGAACTTATCATAAGACAAATCAAAGGAGAATACTCAGCTAGAAACCCAAGAATTAGAGAGTATCGAAATGGTGCCCTAGATTTATTAAAAACCTTTAAGAAATATGAAATCATTTTCATTCCTAGAGCACAAAATCATCTAGCAAATGAACTTTCTTTCAATGCCAGCAACTGCCAAATACCTGAGATAAATGAACAGCTTAGTGTAAAGGTAAAACAAAAGCCTGCAGTGCCTGATAATAAGGATCACTGGCAAGTGTTTGACTCTGACAAACACATAGATGATTTCTTAAAATCAGAATATGATTTTTTCATACCAATATCAGAAACCAGCCATAAAGAAAAAAAAATTATATTGAACAAATCCAAGAAGTTGAAATGACATATTCTGCTGATATAAATCAATATGAGAATCCTTTTGAAGCAGAATTAATTGACTACACATACCAAAAATACTTGGAAGTTTTACAATGCAAGAATGATACAATTCTAAGGGGTCTCACACCTTTATAACACCTCTTTGATTTAAATGATGTAGCCAAAGAACCAAGAATGGAGCCTGTGGAAACAAATGTAGAAGAACATAACATAGGTAGCCTAGTAGAACCCAAGATGATTAAACTGTCCAGCACTCTCTCAACTCACATAAAATTGCAATACATAGAGCTTTTCAAAGAATATAAAGATGTGTTTTCTTGGGAATACAAAGATCTGAAATCTTATGATACTAGCATCATTCAGCACAAAATTCCTCTTAAGGAAAATCAGAAACCTTTCAAACAAAAACTAAGGAGAATAAACCCTATTTTACTGCCTTTAGTTAAGAAAGAAATTGAAAAGACGTATGATGCTAGTATTATAGTACCCATTAGATATTTAGAGTGGGTGTCAAACTTAGTTTCTGTTAGGAAGAAGACAGGGGAAATCAGGCTCTACATTGACTTTAGAAATTTAAATAGAGCCTCTCTAAAAGAAAACTACCCTTTGCCCAAGATGGACCATATACTTCAAAGGGTAGTTGGGTCAAAAAGAATATCACTATTGGATGGGTTCTCGGGTTACAATCAGGTGTTAGTGCTCCCAAGTGATCAACTCAAAACTGATTTTACTACACCTTGGGGCGCCTTTATGTATGTCAAAATGCCATATGGCTTGATGAATACAAGGTCCATGGACATAGCCTTCTCTGAAGATATTGGCTATTTTATAATCATTTACCTGTTGGCAATATGATGCAATGTGTTGTCCTTGATGGCAACCTACTTGATGAAGTTGGCCTTGATGGAAACCTACTTGATGAGTCGCTTATGATAAGCAACCTATGTGCTAAAGATGTAAGAATGATGTATCTACAGATCAGTTCAGATGTGACAGAGAAAACAATTCCAGTAAGTGCCAGAAAAATGATAAATATAATATGTCACAATGTATACGCTACTTTTGTGAAGCCAACCCGCATATATAGTCTAATTTTGTGAAGGGAACCCGTGTATAAATTCAGGGTTAGCATATACGCAGTTTTTATGAGGCGAAGTTGTGTATACACGCGGATACGCACGCTCAAAGTCACGTATGCCTTTTGCACTCTAAAAACTATGATACCTAGGGGCATTACCATGGTATTGGCCCACTGTATTGAGCACTGGATTATCTATTTGATCCCGTCCAGGAACACAATCGGAAGTTGTGTGGTTTTGACTCATGGTATTGATAAAGGCTAAATCTATATAAGGAGAAGAAGATCATTGTGCAAGGTGGTGCATGAGTAAGGGTTGTTAATGAATAAATATCTCTAAGGATTATCTGCATGAATGAACTTTGTTCTTAATTGATAGATCTGAATCTTTGATGCACCCATGGATCTAAGGATGGTTCAAGATCTCTAGATCTTATGATGATGATAAATCTCTAGGATGAACTGCAGCAGAAGAAATGGTGAAGATCTGGCACAAAGTCTGCTAAAGATAATGAAGAAATCTGGGTAAGTTTATAGATCTGATCTGTTTTGTAAAGTTTTCCATTTACAGATCTATACGCTAGTTGGTCTCTGCAAAATCACGTGTATACGCGGTCTCTATTAACGAAAGGCGCGTATAGGGTTTTCTGAAGAATAAAATACACAGAATTATATGCGGGTTGGTGTGCAGGAAAGCGTGTATGTACGCGGCTTCAGTAAAGAAAAGTAGCGTATGATATTTGATTCAATGAATGTTCAGGGTTGAGTTTACATCTGCATATCTATTCTGAAGTCTGCTTTATCTCTGATATTCTTGTTACAGTGCTCTCACTATTTTGTTTGAAGTATTGGGCAAAGTATGTTTGTTGATAAGTGAAGGGTTGTGTTGAAGTTGTTTGATCCAGTATGAAAATTGATGAAATGTGGTCTGTAGTGGATCTTAGGGTTGAAGCCCTCAGTATGAAAATAGAAGATTTCTGCCAGTAGAGGCTGGTGCTAATATCAGGGGGTAGTAGCTCCCTTCCAGGAGAGGCTAGTAAACGAGAGCAGGGGGTTGTAGCTCCCTTCCAGGAGAGGCTGGTAAACGAGAGAAGGTTGTAGCCTTCTGCAGGTGGGTGCCTGCATGCTGGTATGAGTCTGCACCAGTACATGGTTGTAAGATGTTTTCTTTATAATAAATATTGAAGACTGAGATGATGACAGCGGTGGTTTTCTCCCGACTTGGGTTTCCACCTTAAATCCTAGTGTTCATTTGTGTTGCTTATGTGTGATGGTTTATTCTGTTTTTACTGCACATGCTTACTGCCTAACATCAGATGAATAAATGATGCAATGATTTAAGAATCAAATACATAATAAGAGCTCTGAGCATACGTGAGTTTCCTTAAGGATATCCGCGTATATACGCTAGTTTTGTTCTGTAAAGTAGCGTATGGCTTTTGAGAAAAGAAAAGTAAAAAGTTTATCAGTTAGCTCTAAATACTGATTCACCCCCCCTCCCCCCCTCTCAGTATTTTTCCCAACAATTGGTATCAGAGGAGGTCCTTTTGAAAAATCTTAGCCGCTAGAAGGAAGATCAATCAAGATGAGCAATCAAGATGGAACAACATCTATCAAGCCTCTGCTCTTTAATGGAAGAAATTTAATCTTTTGGAAAATAAGGATGAGATCCTATCTTCAGTCTATGGGAGCAGATGTATGGGCCATTGTTGAACGAGGATATCAATATCCAGCTGTTGTACCAACAGATCCAACTAAAAAGAAGAATTATGAAACAAATGAAAAGACAGTAAATGCTCTAACGGGAAGTCTAACTGAATCATAATTTGTCAAAGTTATGCAGCTGAATACAGCAAAGGAGATATGGGACAAAATCATTCTAAGTTATGAAGCTGATGCAAAGGTAAAAAGTGCAAAACTTCAAACTCTCAGAATTGAATATGAAAATTTAAAGATGCATAGTGATGAGAATATTGCCAGTTTCTTTTTATGTCTTGATGATGTTCTAAATTGTATGAGAAATCTAGGAGAAACAATAACCGAATCTACTTTGGTTGACAAAATTTTAAGATCGCTAACGACAAAATTTGAGTCAAAAGTTTTTGCTCTTCAAGAAAAATAGGATCTTCAAAATCTTACTGTGGTGCAACTTCATGGCATACTAACTGCATATGAAATGAGAAGAGGAGGACCATCTGAAGTCAAAGAGGCTCTCTTCAGAGCTTCTACAAAACGGAAGGAAGTACAAGAAGCAGAAGGATTAGGATATATCTCAGAATAAGATGAGGTAAATTTTGTAAAGAAACTCCAACTTAGCACAGGACGGTTCAAAGGTAAGCTTCCTTTCAAATGTTTTGAGTGTGGAAGATTTGGTCATTATGCTACTAAGTGTCCTCATAAAGAAACACCTGCAAAAGGGAAGGAAGTAGGAAGAAGGAACAAGAATCGGTTTAACACTCGAAAAAGTTACTATACTCATGAAGATAGTGATGGGTTATCTGATAGTGAGGAAGAATGTGAACAAGATCTTAGACTTCTGATGGCATTTAAATCTAGAGAAGAAAAGGATACTTTTTTGGATGCTCTAGAGGACAATTATTTTCTTGAAGAAAACAAACAACTCAAAATACGCTTAGAAGAAAGTAAAATACTCTTAGAAGAAAGGAAAATAACCATAGAAACTTTGGAAAAGAAGTTTGAAGAAGCGAAGAAACAAAATGAGAAATTAGAATGTGAAGTGGTAAGTCTAAGAAAATAATTTGAGAAAGTAAAGACTTTGAATCTTAGATTTTCTAAATGATCTGAAACCCTAGATGAGATTATCAAGGTACAACGTTATCCTCTTATAAAAACAGGTCTTGGATATACTGGAGAATCTTCTCAGGCTTCAACACCAAATTATCTAAAAGCAGCTACAGCTAGTTTACAACATTCTGCCACTCAGCAAGGGAATAAAGAATCATTACAGGTAAAGCATGATCATATCAATTCAAAGAACACCAACAGGAATGTCTTTCAAAGAAACAACAATCAACAGGTAAATTCAAGTAGAAGATTTCATGATCGCAGAAATTTCTTCTTCAATGGACAATGTTTCTCGTGTCACAATTTTGGTCATAAAGCTGTTCAATGTGTTGCATATAAAACCATCATGAAAAGAGAAGCAAGAAAGAAAAGGATTGATATTGAAACAAAGAAGAATACTTATAACAACTTTTCTCCTCTTCAAAATGAAGTTGAATGTGCTTATTGCAATAACTTTGGCCATGAAGAATCAGAATGCAGGAGCAAAGTTCAGCCAAAAGAGCATGTTCCTTCAAGCTCCAAAGTATGGAAAAAGAAGGAATTGCAGGTTGAAAATTGTGGCATAGCGTTATTTGCAGAAGGTGAATAAAATCAATGGTACATTGATAGCGGATGCTCAAGACACATGACAGGTGACAAAAACAAACTTCTTACATATAATGCTCTAGAAAAGGAAAAGAAGGTTACATTTGGAAATGATACTCCTACGGTAATTAAGGGAAAAGGGTCTATGTTTCTAAAAGAAAAGGTGAAAGCTAATGATGTCATGTATGTGGATGGATTAAGGCATAACCTGTTAAGTGTAAGTCAAATGTGTGATCAAGGAACTGAAGTTGTCTTTAGTTCAAAAGAATGTGTGGTACGTGATCTTGATACACGTAAAACAATTATAAAAGGAAAAAGAACTCCAAGAAACCTGTATGTATTGAAGAACTGCAAAGAACAATGTTACTTGAGAAAATCTTCAGAAAATTGGCTATGGCATAGAAGGTTGGGGCATCTGAGCTTCTCTCAGATCAACAAATCAAGCAGACTTAAAGCTGCCCGTGATCTTCCCAATATTACTCCACCCAAAAATATCATATGCAAATCTTGCCAATTTGGTAAGCAAACCAGAGTACAGTTTAATGCCAAGGAAGGATCATCAAGTAAGCCTCTTGAACTTATTCATACTGACATATGTGGACCTGTGAGGAAAAATTCACCACGTGGTGAACAATAATATATCTTATTTATTGATGATTTCTCTAGAATGTGTTGGATTGGGCTACTTAAACACAAAGATGAAGAATTTGAGAAATTTTAGACCTTCAAAGCACTAGTTGAAAATGAATTAGATCTGAAAATCAAGTGTCTTAGATCTGATCGAGGAGGAGAATATACATCAAATGAATTCCTTGAAATTTGTGAACAACATGGCATAAAAAGACAATTTTCTGTAGCTGGCACTCCACAACAAAATGGCGTAGTAGAAAGAATGAACAGAATAGTTCAACAAATGGCTAGAGCTATGCTTGATGACTCCGGAACACCTGACACTTTTTGGGGAGAAGCAGCACATACAACGGTAAATATTCTTAACAAGGCACATGTTCGAGTAAATAGTGATAAAACTCCATATGAACTCTGGTATGGTAATCCTCCCACTGTGAAGCATTTTAGAGTTTTTGGAAGCAGATGTTTTATCAAAAATAATGATGAAAAACTTGGCAAGTTTGAATCCAGAGAAGATGAAGGAATACTTCTTGGCTACTCCTCTAGGAGTAGAGCATATAAATGTTACAATAAAAGACTTCGGAAGATTTTTGAATGTATTGATGTTGTTATTGATGAGTCTCCTGGAGCCCCAAAAGAAGAAAAATAAACAAAAAATGAAGACGATGGTGACAAATGTCCTCCTACATCAAATAAAAATGATATAGACAGTGAACCCAATGAAGAAACTGAAGATGAGTTATCTGAAAAAGCTCCATCCAGATATGTTCAAAAGAATCATCCAGAATATCAAATCTTGGGAGATAACGGATCAGGTGTTCAAACAAGAAGGACTCTTGTGGGATCTTCTAGCTATCTGGCATTTCTATCCACTATTGAACCACACAATGTCAATCAAGCCAGAAAAGATGAATGTTGGATTCAAGCCATGAATGAAGAGCTTGATAAAATTGAAAATAATCACACTTTGGAATTAGTACCAAGACCTCATGACAAAATTGTCATTGGAACCAAATGGATATTCAAAAATAAGTTAAATGAGAATGGGGAGGTTATAAGAAATAAAGCTAGACTTGTCTGCAAGGGGTATGCTCAACAAGAAGGTATATACTTTGAAGAAACTTTTGCTCTTGTAGCTAGACTTGAAGCCATAAGAATGTTTCTTGCTTTTTCAAGATTCCAACAAATCAAAGTTTATCAAATGGATGTTAAATCTGCGTTTCTCAATGGTGATCTAGAAGAAGAAGTTTATATAGAACAACTAGAAGGATTCATTTTGGGAAATGATGAAAAACTTGTTTGTAGACTTAAAAAGGCTCTATATGGTCTCAAACAAGCTCCAAGGGCATGGTATTATCGTCTTGACAAATATATTCATCAACAAGGATTTTCAAAGGGGTCTGCTGATAGCAATTTATACACAAAAACTAAAAATGATAAACTATTGATTGTGGTTGTATATGTTGATGATATCATTTTTGGAAGCAATGAAGAATCTATGAGTCAGAAATTTGCTTTTGCTATGCAGCAAGAATTTGAAATGTCTTTACTTGGGGAACTAACATTCTTTCTTGGCTTGCAAGTGCATCAAACTACAGATGGCATATTCTTATCACAAGAAAAATATCTTAAGCAAATTCTGAAGAAGTATGGCATGGAAGAGTGCAAACCTGTAAGTACACCAATGATAACCAGATGTAATCTCAGTTCTCATGATGATTCTCCCACGGTGAATCAACCAGAATACAGATCTATGATAGGAAGTCTACTTTATCTCACCGGGACTAGACCGGACATTATGCATGCAGTTGGGATTGTTGGACGATTCCAAGCTAATCCAAAAGAGTCTCACCTTTAGGCTTTCAAAAGAATATTCAAATATCTACAAGGAACTCAAGACTTTGGACTATGGTATCCAAAGAATGTTGATCTCACTCTTAATGCTTACACTGATGCAGATTGGGCTGGAAATGTTGATGATGGGAAAAGCACTAGTGGTGGTGCATTCTATATGGGGCCCTGGTTAGTATCTTGGTTCAAAAGGAAGCAAAAATCTATTGCCTTATCTACGACAGAAGCAGAATATGTGGCTGCCGCATCATGTTGCACTCAACTTCTTTGGATGATGCAAACCTTACAAGACTTTCAAATCAAATGTTCACCTCCTATCTCCATTATGTGTGATAATACAAGTGCCATCAGTATCTCAAAGAATCTTGTTATGCATTCCAAGACCAAACACATTCCCATCAAGTATCACTTCTTACGTGAACAAGTGCTTGAACAAAAGGTGAAGTTGGAGTATGTTCCCTCCAAAGAACAAGTTGCCAATATATTTACCAAACCTCTGCCCAGGGAAGCATTCGAATATCTCAGACAGAAGCTGGGAGTAGTTTCTGCCATGCAGAAGATCAGACCTGCTTAAATGCATAAGATTAAATTGGATACTCGGATTTCATGAAAGACGGTCGTGTATATACGCGAGTTTATACAGATAAAACCGCGTATGGGTGGTTGCTGATAATTTTTCTCTGGGTCAGCATTCTTCAGCACAGTTATGGTGCTGTTGGGTATCTCTGGTGATCTTTCAGCTCTTATATTTCTGTTTCATTCTCTAATATTGGGTGAAGATGCCTTGATGATTTTCTGTTGAAAGTGTTCAGGATGCACAAGCTAAGGGGGAGCATTGGTCATGTGTAAAGGATGCATTGTTGGCATTATGATGGTTATGAAATATGATCTCTCTCTTGAGGTTTTTTTGGTATTTGTAAAAAAATTTCATATTTGTAATGTGATGAAAAGGTCATGTTGAGACCTATGATGTAAAATTGTAATATTCAATCATATAAGGACTTGGTCAAATTTGTAAACCCACTTGGTAAGGTAGTTGAGTCAAAATATGTAAACCCACTTGGTTGGGTACCCGAGTCACATATGTAAATCCACTTGGTTGGATCATTGATGTAAGTATGAGTCCTTGGTGATAGGAAAGGTCATAGAGTCATGTACTTCATTGAAGTAAATGTTTGAAGATTCAGCATGAACTCAGGGGGAGCATGGTAGCTTCAGTGCACGTCAGATCTACATAGCTATTCTTTCTACATGAGAAGAAAAACCTTGTTTTGGCTTTGATCCGTCCTTTGCCCTTGATGTCAAAGGGGGAGAGTATCATGGTGTTTATGGTTTTTGAATAGGGGGAGAGTATCATGGTGGTTGCATAATGGTTATATTCAATGTATCTATCTGTTGTGGTGATCAAACACCATCATGGTTGTCATCAAGTCCAAAGGTGGAGATTGTTGGCAATATGATGCAATGTGTTGTCCTTGATGGCAACCTACTTGATGAAGTTGGCCTTGATGGAAACCTACTTGATGAGTCACCTATGATAAGCAACCTATGTGCTAAATATGTAAGAATGATGTATCTACAGATCAATTCAGATGTGACAGAGAAAACAATTCCAGTAAGTGCCAGAAAAATGATAAATATAATATGTCACAATGTATACGCTACTTTTGTGAAGGCAACCAGTGTATATACTCTACTTTTGTGAAGGGAACCCGCATATACATTCAGGGTTAGCATATACGCATTTTTTATGGGCGAAGTTGCGTATACACGCGGATACGCACACTCAAAGTCGCGTATGCATTTTGCGCTCTAAAAACTATGATACCTAGGGGAATTACCATGGTATTGGCCCACTGTATTGAGCATTGGATTATCTATTTGATCCTGTCCAGGAATACCATCGGAAGTTGTGTGGTTTTGAATCATGGTATTGATAAAGGCTAAATCTATATAAGGAGAAGAAGATCATTGTGCAAGGTGGTGCATGAGTAAGGGTTGTTAATGAATAAATATCTCTAAGGATTATCTACATGAATGAACTTTGTTCTTAATTGATAGATCTGAATCTTTGATGCACCCATGGATCTGAGGATGGTTCAAGATCTCTAGATCTTATGATGATGATAAATCTCTAGGATGAACTGTAGCAGAAGAAATGGTGAAGATCTGGCGCAAAGTCTGTTGAAGATAATGAAGAAATCTGGGTAAGTTTATAGATCTGATCTGTTTTGTAAAATTTTCCATTTACAGATCTATATGCTAGTTGGTCTCTGCAAAAGCGTGTGTATACGGGGTCTCTATTAATGAAAGGCGTGTATAGGGTTTTCTGAAGAATAAAATACACAGAAGTATACGTGGGTTGGTGTGCAGGAAAGCGCGTATGTATGCGGCTTCAGTAAAGAAAAGTAACGTATGATATTTGATTCAATGAATGTTCATGGTTGAGTTTACATCTGCATATCTATTCTAAAGTCTGGGTTATCTCTGATATTCTGGTTTCAGTGGTCTCACTGTTCTGTTTGAAGTATTGGGCAAAGTATGTTTGTTGATAAGTGAAGGGTTGTGTTGAAGCTGTTTGATCCAGTATGAAAATTGATGAAATGTGGTCTGTAGTGGATCTGAGGGTTGAAGCCTTCAGTATGAAAGTAGAAGCTTTCTACCAGTAGAGATTGGTGCTAATATCAACGGGTAGTAGCTCCCTTCCGTATAGGCCGAAACGACAGGATAGGTTGTAGCCTCTCTCAAGAGAGGTCATAAATGAGAGAAGGTTGTAGCTCTTCTCACAGTGGGTGCCTTCCGCATGTCGGTGTCCGCGCTTATTAAGAAGTTGTAAGATGTTTTCTTTATAATAAATATTGAAGAATGAGTATCTACCTACGTGGTGGTTTCATCAGATTCCACCTTAAATCCTGGTGTTCATGTGTGTTGCTTATGTGTGATGGTTTATTCTGCTTTTACTGCACATGCTTACTGCTTAACATCTTATGAATAAATGATGCAATGATTTAAGAATAAAATACATAATAAGAGCTCTGAGCATACGCGATTTTCCTTAAGGATATCTGCGTATATACGCTAGTTTTGTTCTGTAAAGTAGCGTATGAGTTTTGAGAAAAGAAAAGTAAAAATTTTATCAGTTAGCTCTAACATCGATTCACACCCCCCACCTCGCATTTTTTCCCAACACGATGACATAACCATTTTCAAAAACTGATGAAGAACATTTGATTCACTTAAGAAACTTTTTTGAGAAATGTAGGAAATTTGGCTTATCTTTGAATCCCAAGAAGACACTCTTTGGTCTCCAAGAAGGTAATATTCTTGGTCATATAATTTCAGAAGAAGGAATCAAAATAGACCCTAAAAGGATAGATGGCATATTGCAAATCAGCCATCCAAGAAGCCTCAAAGAATTGCAATCTTTGCTTGGGAAGATTAATTTTTTGAGGAGGTTTATCCCCAACCTTTCTAAGCTATTAAAAAAATTACAAACATGCTTAGGAAAGAGGTAGGTGTGAAATGGACTTTAAAAGCTAAACAATTATTTGAACAAGTTAAACAAGCTCTCACTCAAACCCCAGTCTAGATTAGTCTTGATTTCACCAAAGAATTTTATATCTTTTCTTTTGCATCTGAACATAAAATAGCTATGGTATTACTTCAAAAGAATGACTTGGGGCAATAACAACCAATATCATTTTTTATTAGGGCCTTAAGAGATGCTCCTCTCAAATATAACATCATGGAGAAGCAAGCCTTAGCATTAGTGATAGCACTAAAGGACATTAGAGTCTACATTTTACACTCTCACATAATTTCTTTTGTTCCACATATTGTTGTCAAGGATATTCTATGTCAAGACCCTCATGGTAAAAGGGGAAAATGGATTGCAACTATTATTGAATATGACTTAGAAATCAGGCCCACCAAACTAGTTAAAGGGCAAGGATTAGCAAAACTTATGGCTGACTCTAACTTCCAAGCACTAGATATGGTAGATGTGTTGGAAGAAATAGAAGAATCTACTACTCCTTTCATTAAAGAAACATTTCTGAATTCTCCTTGGTATGCTGACATCATTTATGCTATTTTATATTTAAATGCCCCTCCTTCTTTGTCTAAAACTAAAGCTAGATTTTTGAAACATAAATATTTGAGTTATTTCATCTTAGATGGGGTATTGTATTGGAAAAATGCTATTGGAATTTTTCTTAAATGTTTACTTGAATATGATGCAGGAAAAATCATGCATGAGCTACATGAAGGAGAATGTGGAGGACACCTCTACTGGAAGACCACAGCAAACAAAATTCTTAGATCTGGTCACTATTGGCCCACCCTTTTCGCAGACACTCAGAAGTTAGTCATGTCTTTCCATAAGTGTCAAATTTTTAATGGAAAAAGAAAAATCCTTCCCTTACCTTTACATCCTATCAATGTTGAGACACCCTTTCAACAATGGGGCTTGGACTTCATTGGGGAAATTCACCCATCTTCATCAGCCCAACATAAGTGGATCCTCACTGCCACTAACTACTTTACCAAGTGGATAGAAGCTATACCATCTAGGAATGCTACTGACTCTGTCATTATCAAGTTCCTTGAAACAAATATCCTATCCAGGTTTGGTTCTCCTAGAAAAATCATAACAGATAACGCTGCTGCCTTTAAATCTAAAAGAATGGTTGATTTTTGTCACAAATACCACATCACCTTGGGTCATTCTACTGCCTATTATCCCCAAGGAAATGGATTAGCTGAATCTTCGAATAAGAGCCTCATCAATATCATCAAAAATCTATTGGAGCGAAATCAGAAATCATGGCAGAGTAAGCTAGTTCATTCCTTATGGGCTGATAGATTAACTACAAAAAAGTCAATAAATATGTCCCCCTATCAGCTGGTGCATGGCATGGATGCGGTCTTCCCAACATCATTAGGAGTTCCAATCATGAAATTCTTCCAAGAAGTGCAGTTTGATATGTAGAGAAGAATCAACCAAACCATTCATTTATAGCAGACTAGAGAAGAAGTCTATGAAAGAACACAATTAGTTCAAGAAAATATCAAGAAAATATTTGATAAAAGGACTAAGGCAAACAATTTCCAAGTTGGAAATGTTGTCCTTAAGTGGGATTCAAGAAGGGAAGAGAAGGGAAGAGAAGGGAAAACATAGCAAGTTTGAGAATTTGTGGAAAGGACCGTATATTATTCATGCTGAGATGAGTCACAGTGAATTTTTCTTGAAAGAATTGAATGGAGAAGATTTATATGGAGGTCCTATCAATGGCAGGATTCTCAAGCATTACTTCTGACAACAGTCATTAGTTTCAAATCATTTTATTTTTTCATTGTAAATATCATAGTCTGAACATTGCATTCAAAGTTAGAAAAATAAAAATACAAAAACAATAGAAAAGAGAAAAGAGGGCAGATTGTAAAACAAGAAAGGTATAGCCCCATACCAAAAAAGAGAAACAAAATCTGAAAGTGTGCAAGCTCAAACGCCACTCCGAAAAACACACTTCTAGTTAGTCATATAGTTTAATCATGACTAATTAGCTTTTCAATTTACTGCTGATAGGTTAGTGAATTAGATCAGCGAAACAACATAATATTGGCTTATCAGTAAGGTAGATTAGGTTAGAAGAAAGAAGGTTCAAACATGATCTGATCCAGATTTATGCAGGAACGCAACAGAATAAACATATAACCATAAATACAGAGATGCAGTGGAAATAACACTTCATTTCATTAATATCAAAGAACTGAAATTTGCTTTCAGACAGAATGAAATAAAACTAGCTAGGGCACTGGTAGCTATCTCTGAGAAGAGATGTGGCGGCTATAGGCCTCTGAACTGAATTAAAATGAGGCTCGAGGGCCTATTTATTATTTAGAAACAATGGGAAATCCTAAACAGCCAAAACCCTAACCCTAGGAGATGAAGCGCCAAAACTATGGGCCCCGTTTGGGTAAATTGGTGTTTCAACTTCCCAGGGGCGTAACTTTGGCATACGATCTTCGTTTTATGCATACCATACCTCATTGGAAATATCTATCCATGGACCAATGTTGCTCTCTGTTTTCCCAAAAAACATCGTTTGGGGCCTCAAAACAGCTCCGGAAGTTCAGGACCCGAAAAACTGCTAAAAATAGTAAGTTGTGCCGAAACTGAAAAACTGAAAGAGACAATGGTGGGGCCCCAAGTGGAATAGGTGGGTGTCCACCAATATCCACCTGGATCATTCCTCCCCCCTTAGGAAGAAATGGTCCCCATTGCGTTAAGTTCCTCCATGAGATGAGGAAATTTCCGCTAAACTTGGTCCTTGGTGAACCACTTTCCTTGGTGCAGGAGTTGGCCATCTTTGACAACCCGATACCGTTGGATCTTCTGTTGGAGAGTGTTATTGATTTGCATGTACATGATACAATCTATGGTGGCCTGTTCCATGCAGTCTGGGTTTAACTCTATTGGTGTGATTTGTTCTGCAATGTTCGAGGTGTCCAGTAGAGGTGGGAAGTAAGGACGAAAGAGATCCACATTGAAGACTAGGTGCAGACCAAGGAATGGTGGAATACTAAGCTCAAAGGAATTGTTCCCTATAGCCTTGGTGATGGTGTACGGCCCGTAACGGAGCGGTAAAAGCTTGCGGTGGGGTCTAGTGAGGTGCTCCCTCTGCAAATGTAGCCATACTTTGTCGCCCGCCTGGAAGTTGTGTGGCACCCGGTGTTGATCATGGCGTTGCTTGTACTTCACATTGGCTTTGTCCAATATATCATGAACCTATTGGTGAATGTGCTGAATGCGCTTGATGAAGCTACTTGCTTTGTCAAATTCAGATTGGACATGACCTGAATCGGCTTGAGCAGCTACAAATGACATGGCTACGTCAATGGGACATAGTGGCAGGAATCCCAAGCCCACCTGAAAGGGGCTATCGCCAATTGAACTATGGAGATCCCAGTTATAACTATGTTGTACATAGGGGAGGCTCTTGTCCCATGTGTGGGGATGCTTTGAATTGTACATGTGAAGAATGTGTACAATCATTCTGTTGACGACCTCTATCTGGCCATCTGTTTGGGGATGGAAAGCTGTGGACTTGGTGAGCTTTGTGTCCAACATTGACCAGAGGCTGGACCAAAATGTGCTGAGGAACCTGCTATCTCGATCTGATATGATAGACTGTGGGATCCCAAAGTGCACCCACACTCGTTCAAAGAAGAGCTTAGCAGTGGCTTCTGCTGTGATATTCTTCTTACAGGCCGCCATGATGGCCATCTTCGAGAATCTGTCAACGACCACGAAAACACAGTCATTTCCATTCTTAGTAGAAGGTAGGCCCGACATGTAATCCATGGAGATGGATTCCCACGGTCTACTAGGGGTAGGTAGTGGAGTATATAGGCCTTGCTTCTTGATGGTCGGTTTGGCAATGGCACAAGCAGTGCAGGATCTGATGTGCTTCTCGACATCCTTTCAAAGGTTCGGCCAATAGAAATACTTCTGCAGGATTGCTACTGTTTTCTCGACCCCGAAATGCCCAGCGACTCGACTGTAGTGTGCTTCCCATATCATCTTGGCATGCTCGCTTGAAGGAACACAAAGGTGTCCCAGGTGACATAAAAGTGCATCTTGGAGGTGAAAATTTGGAACTTACGTACCCCCCAAGAGTGCCTTGTAAGTGTGGCTGAATTCTGGGTCACTCTCATAGAGAAGTAGCCAATCAAAAGTCTCGTGTCCACAAGAGTTGAGCACGGTGGTGAGCACCACGATCGGTGGTCGGCTGAGGCAGTATGCAAAATTATTGGTGCTACCCTTCTTGTACTTGATGTTCAAATGAAACTGTTGCAGATATGTGGACCACTTATGATGGCGATCATTCTGCAACTTCCCTTGTGTCTATATGAACTGCAAGGGCTGGTGGTCTATGTGGATGATTGTTTCCTTCCCCAAAATGTAATGCTTCCATTGTCGACAAGCTTGCACAATGGAATACATTTCTTTGTCATAAGTGGGATACTTGCGAACTGTGTCAAACAATGTCTCACTGTGATATGCCACTGGATGTCCCTGTTGAGTAAGAACTGCTCGAATAGCATAGTTAGAGGCATTTGTCTCGATCTCAAATGGCTGTTGCAAGTCTGGTAATGTGAGCACTGGGGCAGAACAGAGGCAATTTTTCAATTCTGTGAACAACTTCTGTTGAGGTTCCGACCATAAGAATTTTTCTCTTGCTCCTCCCTTGGTGATTTGAATCAAGGGCCAAGTGATATGAGAGAATCCCAACATGAATCTAAGGTAGAAATTAGCAAGACCCAGAAAGCTGCGAAGCTCTGTTATAGTGGTTGGGGCTAGCCAATCCCGAATGACTTGGATCTTGGCTGGATCCACATGCACCCCTCTTTCATCAATAATTTATCCCAGATATTGAACCTGGGTCATGCCAAACGTGCACTTCTCCAAACTGGCACACAACTTGTGTTGCCATAGTGTTTGGAGGACTTGTCGGATGTGGTGAAGGTGATCTTCCCAAGTCTGGCTGAAGATCAGAATGTCATCCAAGTACACCACGACAAATGAGTTGGTGAATGGCCGCAAGATGTCATCCATCATCCTCATGAAGGTTGCAGGAGCATTCGTCAACCCAAAAGGCATGACCAGCCATTCAAAAAGGCCTTCCTTGGCTTTGAAGGCAGTCTTCCACACATCAGAGGGTTCAATTGGTACCTGGTGATACCCAGACTTTAGGTTGATCTTGCTCAATATTTTTCACCTTTGAGTTGGTCCACAAGGTCATCAATCCGTGGGATTGGGTACCTATTCCAGACAGTGATCTTGTTCAGCGCCCGATAGTCAATACAGAGTCTCCACGTCTGATCCTTCTTCTGTACCAACACGATCGGGCTCCCACAGGGAGATGAACTTGGTTTGATGTGACGTTTCTGCAACAACTCCTGAATCTGCCTCTTGATTTCATCATTCTCCAGAACAGAACGTTAATAGATCGATCCATTGGGTAGCAGCACACCTGGGGTTAGATCAATTGGGTGCTTGACTTGACAGTGCAGAGGAACCCCTGTCGGTGAGGTGAAGATGTCCCCGTACTCCTCCGCAACCTTATCCATTTGTTGTTGTTGTGCAAAGGAGCCCTGTCTGGAGGTCATGGCCACAGTCTTCTTCTTGTCCTGGGGGCAGATCATCAGGAAAAAAAATTTCCTGGTTTGGGAAATGAGCTTACTGCATTGTTTTGCAGTAACCAAATAGATAGTGGCAAGAAGTGGTACCTCTGGTATCCTGTACAACTTATTTCCCAAAGTAACAATAACAGCACGAGGTCGAGACTCATACACAGCATGATGTTTCCACAAGTATGGTTTTCCTAATAATACATCAGAAACATCAATAGGAGCAACGCCACATATTACCTCATCCATTAAGGGCTTGATGCTATAGGGAAGGCGGCACTGCTGGCTGACGCGGAGATCTCGTCCTTGGTGAAGCCACCCGATGGTGTATGGATCTAGGTGAGTTGTGGTTGGTAAGCCCAACCGCTTCACGATGTCTGCTGAAATGAGGTTCTTTTGGCTCCCATTTTCGACAATGAACTGTATAGGGGAGCCCTTTACCCACATATGGGAGTGGAAGAGACGTTCCTCCTCCTCTGGATCTTCCGGTTCCTCCTTCTGGATCTTTGTAGTGGCAACAGTGGCGTTGGGCTCCGCATCAATAATCTATTTCCCTTTTTCATTCCCCTTTTCAGGTTTTTATTCGGAGTCGAAGCATGCATCTGACTCAGAAGTCCTCATCTCGGCCACTAGCGACTGCTTGGCCCAACACTCACTTGTGTTGTGAGTGGAGCTCTTATGGAACTCACACCACTTTCCTGTGTCCTTCTTTGGCTTTGCAGTGCTGTTCTTTTCTTGTAGCTTCGTCGGGTTGTCTTTAACTGTCATGCCTTGGCTCTGTCCTTTGTTCTGCGGTTTGGAAGCACCTTTCCCTTGCTTTTGATTCGCAGATCCAAAGTCCCACTTCTTCTGTTTGAATTTCTGCTCAATCTTGGCAAAGATAATGCAGAGATGCCATACCAAGCGAGGAGATGCTGTTGAGGAACTCCATTCTGTATCGTATTTGTCTAGTAGACACTGCGTATACTTTAGCACTGCCAAGTTTCTTCAATCTTTGATACTCCAACTTTGTGCGTTAGGAGATGGAACAGATTCATCACCATGCACATCTTCGATCCCTTTGTTGTTGCGGATGGTCCATTGTATGTACTTGTCCTCATAGCTCCTTACGATAGTACTATTCTGACGACGCTCGAAAGAATTCCAAGTTGGTATAGCCGAGAACAGAGAGCATTCTGTCTGGTCCTTGTTCTCACAGTAGGTTTCCCACCAGTCCTTGACATGGGGGGTAGCTTTAAGGAGTGCAAAAATAATCTTCTCCCAGTTGGAAAAGTCATGAACTGAGAAATATCCTTCTAATAGATTCAACTATCTATCTATGGCATCTACATCTATTTGACCCTCAAATATGGGAATGTCAAAATTTACTTGTACCTTAAAAGGAGTCGCACCTCCAAAGTGGCTGCTGGTTGCAGATGCGCCGCCGGTGGGTAGTCGTTGAAGGATCTGGGCAAAGTTATCCATCATCGCATTCCTTTGTTTTTCAAGGGCCTCCTCGAGCAATATTTTGATAGGATCTCCTGCTCCCTCATATTTCTTTTCGTCCCCCATGGGCGTTCGTCGGGGTTTGCAAGGCCGATCTTGCAAAGGTTCCACCAGATCGAGCCCTAACTCCTTATACCCCGACCTTTTTGGGGACATGCAAAGAAGGATTGAGAAAGTAGATCATGGATACCACTGATCCAGATTTATGCAGGAACGCAATAGAATAAACATATAACCATAAATACAGAGATGCAGTGGAAATAACACTTCATTTCATTAATATCAAAGAACTGAAATTTGCTTACAGACAGAATGAAAATAAAACTAGCTAGGGCACTATTATCTATCTCTAAGAGGAGATGTGGTAGCTACAGGCCTCTGAACTAAATTACAATGAGGCTCAAGGGCCTATTTGTTATTTAGAAACAATGGGAAATCCTAAACAGCCAAAACCATAACCCTAGGAGATGAACCGCCAAAACTATGGGCCCCGTTTTGGTAAATTGGTGTTTCAACTTCCCAGGGGCATAACTTTGGCATACGATCTCCGTTCGATGCATACCATACCTCGTTAGAAATATCTATTTGAGGAATACAAATTTTGAATGAGAAACATCGGTCCATGGACCCATGTTGCTCTCCGTTTTCCCAAAAAACGTCGTTTAGGGCCTCAAAATGGCTCTGGAAGTTCAGGACCCGAAAAACTACTAAAAATAGTAAGTTGTGCCGAAACTGAAAAATTGAAAGAGACAATGGTGGAGCCCCAAGTGGAATAGTAGGGTGACTACCAATATCCACCTGGATCATGCTCAAATCCTGAACCTTTAATATTGAAAGAGACTTGGTTCTAGTATACTCAAAACTTGAACCAAAAAGAAACAAAAGGAAGCTCAAACAAATTCAAAAACAGAGTTGAAAAGATAGTGAAGGATGTTTTTAATTTTTAGATCTTAAGCCTTCTTATTTTGTTTTAAATTTTATGCAAATAGTAATCTATGTGTATCTTGTTTTTATGCCATAGATCACAGCAAGTCAAACAACTTAATCTTGGCTTGACTGTTTTTAAATTTTTGTCTTAGAAATTAGAGAATAAAATTCTGTCAGACAGTCTAATCCTGATAGACAGTAGTTAGGTAGAGAAGCTTATGAACTCAAATGTTTAAACTGAGTTCATGGAGAAATAAGATTACACTTAGATTAGTTTTTTTTTTCAAAAGAATAAAATGTTGTTGAAGAGATTTTGCTAGTCTAAATGCACTCTGAAAAGAAGAAAAAATGTTAGGATCATTAGGAATGGGTAGGTAGACATGTTGTTTTGACAAAATTCCATTGTTTTAAATTGCTGCAGAGATCATCAAAAGAAAGGTTGCTGCCCAATGGATTAAGGCACTAGTTAAATGAAAGGCAGAGATTTGCAGCTAAGGTTCTAGACACCTAAAGAACCAGCTGTCTTGCCCAAGTGGAGCCACTGTTAGCCACTGATAAATTCTGTTATACCAAAAAGTGGCTAATTTTGTTCTTCAAAACTTCAATAGTTAATTCCCTTTGAAAACCTATCATCTTTGAAGTTTTTTATAGAGATAACTAATCTTTTAGTTAATCTTCACTGCTGTTTCCCTCACAAACCTGAAAAATTTGTTGTTTGCAAGGAGAAAGACTGCTCAAAAAACCCTTTTTCCCCTTCATTTTACCCCTCATTCCATCCATTAAAAACACCATTCTCATCCCCTTTTTCTTCGTAAAATTCCTCCTTTTCCCTCATTTTCCTTCATTCTCTTCATAAATTCCCTTTGATAAGGTTTAAAACTTCTTTTCTACCTTATCGAAACCCTCAAAAACCTCTGAAAAACCCTCATTTTGGCCTAAAAACCTTCATTTTTCTATAAGGCCTTAAGCCCCTTTCGGCTTTAGCCCCGCGCCCCTTTTCTGCATAAAACCTGGAGCCGCGACCAAGTGCTAAGGCCTAATAGAAAATTGCAAATCGGAGCTTTCTATTAATGTTTTTCCTTTGTTCTTCCAAAAATATCCAATGCGATGAGTTTTCTCCCTTCGACCCCAGATCCGATCTCCGCCGTCAATCTTTATAAATCCAACGGCCAGCACTAAAGTCACATCGTGCCCATAAACTTCCTCCATTACCCCTCTGATTGAATATTGATCGTCGATCTTACTCCCAGATCTGACGGCTGGCGCTTAATCACATCGCGCAAAATCTGAAGTGCCATCCCTTTGCCTCCTCCGATTTTGCGATCTCCAATCCAATCTCGACCGTTCATTCCCACAGATCTGATGACTAAGGTATAATTGCACTCCGTTCATAAGACCATCACCCGCGCCCACCGATTCGATCCTGGCTGTTAATTCCCCTTCCAATCCGATGGTCAGAATCTAATCGCATCGCCCATTTTCTGTCTTTCTACCAAGTCCCGAATCATTTTTTTGATGCAATATTAGCCACCCATTCTATAGATCCAACAGCTAGGATCTGTTCTGCCCATCCATCTAACCTTCTTCCCATTTGAAGCACTGGCGCTCCTACCTTTGATCCTGATCGTCCATGTTGAAGATCTGACGGTCCACAATGAACCTGATGGCTCACCTCCGCCCTTTTCTTTTATCCTCCATCAATAGATCTCGACCGTTCATTCCATGATCCAACGGTAAAGGTTTAAACCACCTTTGACCTTGCCCACCTTTTCCGCTCGTGCATCTTACCGCATCGCACTCTCATTCCCACCGTTAGATCTCTCCACCTTTCATCCGACGACTGAGACTCCATATCGCGTATTCTCGCGCCTGAACATTAATGCAAAAAATTTACGTGATATGGGCATTATTGAAAGGACAGGTGTCAAGCGTAGACCTATATCACGTTCTTTTGGGAAAATCTTGAAACCACCTTAGAGTTGTGTGAAAACCATTCTATTTTTCTGCCAAACCACCTTTCCCTATTACATTGCATCTGATTATTTAATCTCTGCTGTTGGATGCCCTAATCTAACGGTTCTCGTTCAAAATTATGCCTAAACTCCATTTAAACCCTTTTTTACCTCCGATAAAGGTTTTCTCCCATTTGTATTACATTTTCTTCCATTTTATTATAATATTACCCCCTCCGCATTATAAAATTCCCAATTTATCTCAGTCATTGATAAATCTAGATCAACTACCCAGACTTAATCTGATCCTCATTTTCATCTGACCGCCTCCCCATGAACCCATCGAGAAATCTCGATCGTCGATTTATCTGGATCAATGGCCACGATTTATTTTCGTACTCAGTGCTATCTAAACCTATCCCTCATGAAATTTTCTTAACTTTTCTCGTTTTTTGCAGGTTATAAAGGTTTTTCCACTATTTTTTAAATGAAACAAAGGGCCGGGGATGACAATCCCCTAGGCCACTATCAATGAAGGAAATGAATATACAGGGTTCAATTAGCAATTTTAACCATGATTCATGAACATTGGTAATATTATAAAAACCCTTCGCGCACCTGCAACACAGCAAAAACATAGGCAAAGTCCATTTATTAAAGAAAATCAGCATTGAAGATAGGAGATCAAAGAGTATCAGGTTTTAAAGGTTTAAATCAGATTTTTTAAAAGGATTAAGGCAAAAACTCGGAAAATCAAATGCCTAATCTACAGTCAGTAGAGTATGAAGACCAGAAGATAAGAATTAAGCCTAATGAGGCCTAAAACACAGATCAAAGACAAATTAAAGGTGTTTTAGGAAAAAAAGACGAAAATATCAATCCAAGGACACCTCAGAGCCACATCAAAAAGGCTAATTGAATCCTCTCCAGCTACCAAAAGCCACTTGAAACCTAAATAAATCGAAAATAAGGTCTAGTTATTTCTAGAACAGGAGATATTTTTCTAAAGACAGTTGAATAGTTATTTCAAACAAAAGAAGATATTTTAAACTATCAGTGAAGTTATTGTAAAGGATAAATAGGCCTTGAAGTCAATCTTTTTACCCATTGAGCCTTAAAATTCATAAACAGAGTAAATGAAATAGAGTTGTAATTCGATGCATTCCTGCCTTATGCCTTGCATGGTTTTCAAGGCAAGGAGTTTCATTTAGTGTAGAATTTATTACACTTCAATCCTAAAACTCTTCCACCTCCTCATTTCTTCTATAATTAATTCTGAAGAAGATGAAATACAGGTTGATTGTTCACTAGTTGTAATACTGAAACTCTCTAAAATAATACATAGTCTGTCTTAAGTTGAGGAAGAAATTGAAGTCTTGGAAGCCTGATGATGTTGTTGCATGCTGGTTCTTGAGAAGGCTCTATCATTGGATCCATGAGCTTGGCTGTTGGTGAAGTATTCTGAACTATTTAATGTTTTATCCTGTTTTCATTTTGTTCCATAATTTCTTACTACAGTAGGATGAAAAGCTTAGGTTAAGAAATGACTCCTAGAAGCACCTTACACCTGTTTATCCTTCACTATTTTATGTTTTCTTCTGCTGAGGTATTTTAGAGTCTTTAATCTCTCTCTTTATTCCTCATGCTTGTTTATTTCTATAATAGTTCAAATAGTTGGTTTTATCATGATTTATGGTTTTCCCTGCTTGTCTGCTGCCACTTGAAAACTGTTTTTGAAGTCTCCCTTTGAAGTATCATTGTTCATAGTTAGCCAAGGAGGTCTGTTTTGATCATGCCCTTTGCCCTTGATTGAAAAATTATTTTAAAGGTCTTTATAGTTGTGATCATAGATGTTTTTAGATGTTCCCTCTTTTATGACTGCAATTATCAGTGAATCTTTTATGTTTTCTAAGTCATTTGAAATAAAATCTTTGAGGAAATAGGATGTGCTCCCTAATCTTAGATTTCATTTTGAAAGTTGTCTTGAAGTCATTATTTGATTAAAGGATGGTTTGTAGAATTCATGGTTATTCCTGTCTATCAAATACCTCTTTATTGTTCAAGTTATGTTTTCAAGTTCCCTTTGTTGAGAATTCAATTTCTCTTTCCAAATCATTGATGTCCATCTCATTCACAAAACCAAAGGATCCTGTGGCCAAGCTATATTTTCCCTCTGATATCCCTTATCCATTGATGAGTTTGTCATAAACCCTTCTTGACTCCAGTTCCCAATGAATCTAACATTTCTCCTTTCTAGATATATTTTCTAGACCATTCATGTTCTCCTATGTCATTCAACCAAACAAACAAACAAACACTTGCACTTAATAACTAGTCTAAAACCAATACTCAAAGCACACAAGATAAACCTTTTCAAAACAAATAATTTGAGAGATCCCTCTCTGAGAATAGGAGGACTAGATCCTAGAACTCTAAAGATTGGTTCTAATGTTTCCTTGTCTTTTGATCCAATCTATCAAAACACGGGATACCAACAACAACAAACTCAGATGGTGGAGAAACCTTAGTCCTCCACCCCATTTGGCTCTTAGGTCTTCATGATGAATGGTCTTGTGCCTATCTCTATTGCTACCCAATCAAAATATTATACCGAACTATGTCAGGAAATAGGGAAAGAGATCGATGATGGTCCTCCTCCCTCGCCTGCTTGCCCTCTTCACATTGAAAGGCCCAGTACTGAGCCCGTTGTATGACCACCTTCTAAAGGTGTACTCTGAAATTCTTCCTACAACCCAAATTCCCGTGATTCTCAACATTATAGCATTATTTAGGATTTGGACCAAGCAGAATTCGCTATGTCTGCGTTGGAAGTTCTTCTTTCTGTCACAAAGGAAGGCTTTGTTATTTGCCATCGGAGGGGTTTACCCCACCAATTCTAGCCTTATCACTTTCGATTTGGAAAATTTCATCCTGCATCTCCCTCACTAGCTTGCAATGATCATCCAATTTGGGATTATTGGAAAGAATATCCATTGAGCAGTTGTGGACGAGGGTGCATCTACTTGTATCATGTCTTCTGCTTGCTGGAAAGCCATTGGTTCTCCAACCCTTAATCAATCTCCAAATTATTTAGAAGCTTTTTACAGAACGAAATATCACCCTCTTGGTGTTCTCGCCATTTTACCTATTATGTTAAAAGGGAAAACGGTTAATGTTGAGGTTGAATTCGTTGACTCTAAACTCAATTATAATATTCTCCTCGGCTGTAGTTTGACCCCTACCATGATATGCATCTCGTTCACTCTCTTTCATGTGCTTCGATTTCCACATGAAGGAAAGATCATCACTATCAATCAGTTGTCCTTTTTCACTTCCATGTCTTCCGAGAGCAACATTCCATATGTAGATCACATTCCTATGCCTTATGACAGGATAGGACCAGGTATTTTCAAGGATCATACCCTTATGGGTATTTTTTCTCTTCCTTCGCCAAACACTGCTCAGGTCAACATGATCTCCACATCTTCTAATCCATGGATCGTCCCTTCGCTCGAGAAGATTGATTTGTTTGGTGATGCGATGCCATTAAACCCAATAGAAATTGATTTGCGAAATTATTTCAACTTCGGCTCCTCCTCCCTCTTATCATACACCTTTGAGTGTGTCTCTTGACACGTATTCTCAATCCCCTTGGCTTGGCACTTCGGATTCACATGATCCTTTGAACGAGATATTTCCCACTGATGAGGCCATCATGGAAACCATGTCTCTTGAGGATCCTCCTTGGGACGATAGTCATCATCATTCCTCTTTTATGCACGGCCTTGGGGCCATGTCTACTTGGCTTGAGAAATTCATTTCCCAAGCTCCTTCCCATCCGCTTCAGATGCCCATATTGACACATGAAGTTTTTGTGGAGGGTAACTTGGGAAACATTATGCAAATTATGCCTATTGACATCTCTGTCAAACGAGGGGTTGTCAAGAACATCAACATTAGGGTGACATGTTCTCCTGATGAGATCAAGGTCTATACTAGTCTCTTCCGAGAGTTTTCAGATGTATTTTCTTAGTATTACGAAGAAATTCCTCGCATCGATCAGAGTATAGTTGTACATGAGATTCCTACTTATATTAACGTGAAGCCTTTCACCAACATCTTCATCCTATGCAGCCTAGAAAGGCGGCTACCATCAAGGCAGAAGTCGAAAAACTTCTTAAAGATGGCTTCATTTATTTGATTCCCTTGAAAAAATGGGTTTTTGACAGTGTTCTCATGGATAAAAAGAAAGGTATTATTCATGTCTGTGTGGATTACCATGACATCAACCGTGCTTTTCCTAAGGATAACTATCCCACTCTTTTTATCAACCAGATAATCGACAAGTGTGCTGGGAGTGAGATATTTTCCCTTATGGATGGGTTTTCTGGTTACAACCAGATCAATATTCTTCTAGCTGATCAACCCAAGACTGCCTTTATCTCTCCTTGGGGTACCTTCACCTAAAAAAATCTTCCTCTTGATCTTAAGAATGTTGGGGCTACATTTAAATGAGAAATGTCATATGCTTTCCATGATATTAAGTGCATTGTTCAATATTACCTAGATGACATTCTAGATCATTCTGCTACGCACAAAGACCACCCAGATCACCTCCATCAAATATTTCTTCGCTGTAGACCCTATAACATTCGGCTCAATTAGCATAAGTGTGTCTTCTACGTTGATTCCGGTAGACTCCTTGGGTTTATCATTTCTAAAGACAGAATTCGTCTCGACCCTCTTAAGGTTGAAGCTATTGTTAATCTCCCCTCTCCTTCCTCTTTACATCAATTGCAGAGTCTGTAAGGGAAAGCTAATTTCCTGCACCGTTTTATATCGAATTATGTTGAAGTAGCCAAAGGCTTCACACGATTACTCAAGCAAGGCATCTCATCGCTATGGGATGACATCACTTAAAAATATTTTGATGCACTAAAGACATTGCTTATCAATGCTCCTCCCTTGCGTCCACCCAATTATCATCGCAACTACTCCCTCTACTTGGCTAGCGAATTTAGCACTATTGCCACGGTTCTGGTACAGGAAAACGATGATGGTGATGAGCATGTCATTTATTATTTGAGCCTCAATATTCTTGATACTGAAACACGTGACACACATGTCGAGAAATTGGCGTTGCCTGTTGTTCAAGCCGTCCAAAGTTTTCGCCATTATATTCTACTTCGCACGGTAACCGTGATTTTTTATTGTAACCCCCTGATTTATATACTGACTCGACAATTGCTCGAGGGAAATAATCAAAGTGGATAGTTATCCTCTACGAGTTCAATTTGGAGTTCACTACTGCCAAATCGAAGAAATCACTGGTTTTTTCTGATTTGATTTTCTCTTTACTATCTGCCTATACTCCCTCTGGTTCTGAGAAATGCATTCCAGACGACACCCTTTTTCTCATTAGCACCCTCAATCCATGGTACGATGATATCATCTTCTATCTCCAGACTTCCACCTTCTGATCTGAGTTGATGAAGGATGCTCTTTGACGCATCTGCCATCATTCGCAACCTTATCACATAGTCAGAGATACTCTATATCGCGTCAGAGTCTATTCTATTCTCCGTCGGTGTCTAACTCTCGAGGAGGCTGAAAAATTCCTCAATGACTACCACTCTAGCACATGTGACAGTCAAATGTTTGGATATGCTACTTCACAAAATATACTTCGTGCTGGATATTTCTCACCTACGATTTTTAAAGACTGCATTGCTGCTATCTGCAAGTGTCACGATTGCTAGATTTCCCAGCGCAAGATGTGTGCCCCACACACACACCTTCATCATGTCATTACCATTGGTCCCTTTGTGAAGTGGGCATCGATTTTATGACGTGTAACCCTCACTCAAATGGGGGGCATGCTTATATTATCGTAGTCATGGACTACTTCACTAAATGGGTCGAAGGAATGCCTACACTCACAACTGACAGTAAGACAACTGCACAATTTCTATCCAATCATGTCATTACCAGGTTTGGTGTCCCTCAAGCCATTATCATCGATCATGGCTCTCATTTTCACCATTACATGATGGTTGAGTTGACTTCCAATTTGGGTCTACGTCACGATAGCTCAAAGCCTTACTACCCTCAGGCTAATGGCCAGGTTGAAGCCACGAAAAAGGTTCTAGTCTCTATGCTTTAGCGTACAATTGGGATGCACAAGTCCAACTAGAATCTCATGTTTTTTTCAGCTCTCTGGGCTTACCGAACCTCGGTGAAGGATGCAACTAGATTCACTCCATTCCATCTTATTTATGATCTAGAAGCTACCCTTTCAATTGAATGAGAAATCCCTTCTCTCGAGATAGCTATTGAATTACTGCCTAATACCTCACCAGAAGAAGAGCATCTTCTATATTTCGGGAGGCTTGATGAAATTCGCCGCTTTGTTTCTCTTGTCATACAAGCATAGAAAAAGTGGGTCAAATCTCATTTTGATCAGATAGTTTCCCCTTGTACCTTTGTATTGTAAAAGGAGACCTCGCCCTATATCGTCAAGCATGTTTTGCAGAAGGGGGTTTATGAGCTAATTGACTATGAACGCTATCCTTTAAATCAACCCAGAAATGGGTTGTATCTAAAAAAGTACTATGCATGAGTTTTTCGTGCATGTCCTTTTGTAAATTAGTGTGTTTTTTTCATTTTTCTAGATTTTTTGGCTTGGTGTGCTTTGCAAGCAGTTTTTCCTGCTTATTATGTCGTTGCTTACTATGCAGATGTATGTCACTCCTTATGTTGGTTTCACGGAAGGTGCCTCTCGTAGTACCCAGAATCTGTCTTCCGCATCCTGGGTGATTTATAATCCTAACGGTGAGTTCATATACCTTCAAGGTATTTGTCTAGGACGAAAACCAAATAATGTCTCTGAATATAGTGCCATCATTGAAGTCTTAACTGAGGCAATTTCTCTCGACATTCGTGCATTAATTGTGAACCTATACTCTCAAATTGTTGTTCTTCAACTTAATGGGCATTACTCCATTAGAAATCCTCATATTTTAAGGTTGTATTAGCATGTTCATTTATTAGAAAGTAATTTTGATTATATCACATATCAACATATTTCTAGACGAATGAATGTGTTAACTGATGCAGTAGACAATATTGTATTAGATAGACATTTGTGTAAATTTTAAAAGCACCATCATCACATAATAAGATTTAAACAATAAAATAGGAATATATATATATATATATATATATATATATATATATATATATATATCGAGTGTTTGCATCCACATGCAACATAAGTTGAAAAAATATGTGTGTTTTGGTTACATCCTGAGACATCATGCCTCTCAAAAAATATTAATAATTAAAAGCCTAGACGTCTAATCAGCATGATGCTCATGGTAGCATGTCACTTCATGCACAAGCCACCTCGGTAAACGGTGGATGCAGTTAGACACCCTCGCAGTATGCCTCTAGTATGCATGAGGAACATCGTCAAATCTCGCATAATCTGGGATTTTTCTGGTGAGTCCCTCTAGGTTGCGCACAATATCCTCTTCCTTACTTCCCTCACCATGAGGGGTTGCCTAAAAATCGTGAGGGACCCTCCATGCTATTGGATACATCCTTGCAGGTCTCTCTAGGCCAACATCTGCAAATACATGGATAAAATATCAAAACACATATAATCAAAATATCATAATATTCATCAAAATAAAAAAATGAGTCTTAACCAATGCTTCATCCCAATCCTCTCCTTCCAGGAGTGGAAGTTTTGGATCTCCCATGAAGTTGGTGCTAGTATAGGACTAGTCCTCCACAACAATGAGTTGTCGATGGAGTGAGTCAAAGAATTCCGACCTTCATGACATGTGTTGACCGCCTCTCGATCGAGGCGTCAATGCCACCCAATGGACCATCCATGGCTCTTGGGCTGGTCGTGCAGGTACTATTACCTCCTGGCGTTGAAATATTGACAACCATTCTAGGATGAACAGTACCAAGATAGACCCATCAGGGGAATTTTGAGGTCTAAAATGGGCCTCCTAAGAAAAATGTACAACCAAAATAAAATTTATAAGAACCAATAGGATTCAAGATGATGATGCCAACCATGGGGGATGATTCACCATTTTTTAAGTAAAAGGGTAAAAAGATTAAAAAATAATAAAATAATAAAACTACATTTTCACCTCGTATTTTCAACTTATCTTGCAAATATTTTACCCATATTTCGTGTGGGAGTACTCATTGGATGCAAAATTTAATTCCTCATCCAAGGAGTACCCATATTTCATACTTTATATGGACCCTACTACATGAAAAATGAGAAATACATGAGAAAACGTGATTGTAATCACGTTTTTCATGTATTTCTCATTTCTCATGTAGCAAGGTCCATCGAAATAATGCAACATGGGTACTCTTTGGATGGGGAATTAAATTTTTCATCCAACGAGTACTCCCGCTCAAAAATTGAGTAAAAACTTTGGGAGATATGTTAAAAATATGAGTTGAAAAAGTAGTTTTTTCTTTCTTCCCTCTAAAATTTGATGATGTAATCAAATATTATTTTATTATTTCCACTATAATTTTATAATTTCCTTAGGAGGCCCATATTATACCTCAAAACTCCTTCCATAGAAATTTTTTTTTAGTGTTTCGTTTTTGCACTTTGTCAATTGATGCTTCAAGTTTATTGTTACGGCCTCTGCCCAGTTGAAAAGGGTTGGAGTCATACAGTCCATGATAAGTTTAAGATTTATTTTTGTATCTTCATGAGGGGCTTGTGATCCAATAGCTCGTTTTATAGTATGCATCACTACTTTTAGTGCCAAATTGGGTATTATCTGGATGTCCACTTTTATGCTCTTCAATCCTTTCTTTGCTACGCGGTAAACTTTGTCTATGAGCATGCTTATGTTCTCCATCGTAGGACGAGTACCTGTTAGCATCAATGTTTCTCCCCTTTGTGATAATCTAGTGATGAAATATATGTCAAAGACTTCAATCTACAACTCTTGACTGTGAATCACAAATATTTCCCAATTGGTGTCCCACACACTGACCAGATATTGTAATAACTCCAATTGATCTCAGAGACACGGTGCCATGAAGAATTTTAAGAGCCCACAGTCTCTTAGGGAATCCATGCATATCTTGTTTCCCATGGAAAGAAACTATTCCTCTCCATGTTCTCTTTCCTTCCATTCAATGCCTATTTTTGTTTTCAAACTCCTGCAAAACCATCATTGGGGCTTTCATCAGTCAAATTATCAAATTTTGAATTGATTAAAATAGTCTATTTATCATAATTTTGGAGCAAATTTGGTTGCGGCGATTGGCGTGACTGTTTTAAAAACAACAACACCAATTGGTGCCTCCCCGTTAAAATTTAAGGCGGGTTGGTGCGACTTCATGCCCGGAACCCGTGCCGACCACCGCGCCCAAATTTGAACAAAATTCCCCCAAAAATAAAGAAAAATTGAAATGTAGGTAATGAAATATAGCTTAAAATGAAAGCAAGGATAAAATATCTTACCTAAAGAAAACAAATTCGCAATTGGTCTCCTGGATTTTTCGCTACCAACTCCACAAAATCACAATTAAAAATGAAAAAAAATGCTCACAAGAGGTGAAAATTTGAAAAGTAATTTATTTTTACTATTTTTGCCATTTTATAACCTTTTTGAAACCCTAATTAGGTTTTTGTGTTTATTTTTCAATTATTTTAATATTTTATCTGGAAAAATGGGTTTTACATGCGTTTCTTGTGCAACAACAAGTCCTAAACATGATGCTGATGAAGTGATGAGTTGTATTTTATTAATTTTTTGGACTCGGTAAACACACAAAAAATTCACCCCCTGCAGTAATCTTTCAGCTCTTTTCTAACTCTCTAAAATTGAAAATATTGTTGAGACTCTTGTCTTTTTGAACTTGTTAACAGTTGTGAAACATCATCTGCCCTGTTGGGGTTCCCATTTTTTGGCCAGACTGGTAAGACCAAAAGATGAGACAACATCAAACCACTTTCAGACCTTAGGATCTGGCCCTCTTGGGTCCAGAGAGGGATCTCTCTATGATATGTCAAAGGTATATGACCTTAAATCTCAAAGTTTAAAATGTTAGGCTAGTTATAAGGCTCAGGGTTGGTTTGTTGGATTGTTTGTGTGGTTGCTGGTTATCAGGAAAGAAGGGTTAAATGTAAGACAAGGATGAGAAAAGAGGAATAAGGTAGAGGTGAAGTATTCCAGGGAGCATTCAAGACCATTAGGAAATGGAGTCAGGAAAGGATTTGCTTGCTAATCAATAGGCAGACTTTCAATTGGGCTAGTCATCTAAAACGTTGGATCTTAAATATGACAGTATGATATGGAATGGTAGGAGAGGAGGAATAGTAAAGGTTCAGAACATGAAGTTAAAGAATAGCTGGTCGCACAAGGATCCTAGTGGGCAGGGCTAACTCTAATCCCTAGTGTTCCCAAATCTTCCAGCTAAATCTTTAACCATCTAAGAATAGAATTATTTAATTCATACATCAGAGAGCGGGCAATATCATCCACTACACTGGTTAAATTAATTGAAATCAATTCTCAGATAATACATTCAGAAGAAAAACATCAAAGGCAAGGAGAGCAGAAACATAGGGTACCTAAAAAGGGTAAATCCTATGCCAATATTCTGATGCAAGCCAGTAGAAACGAAATGAAATGAATTAAAACACAGAGATAGGAAAACATCACTGCTGCTTTAGATCAGGATCCAAAGAAATGTGCTTTTCATATTAGATAGCAATACCAGTCAAGTTCAACATTTCCAATAGCTGAATACTCAGTCTGAAATCATATTCCTCAGCCTATCTTACAACTTTACACAGAGACTATGTCTCAAAAGAAACTACTTGCAATTTTCTGATCACTGATCAACAACCCTTACAATAATTTTCTCGTGAGTTGTATAGCAGAAGATGAGCCGAGGAGGTAGGTGAAATACTAAATGAAGCATTAAACTCAGAAAAATAAGAGGGCCGAAGCCCATTCTGTTTTAAACTCTGAGCATTAATCTCTGGCACTCTTTGGAGGAAAAAATGGTCTTCGTCAGGCTTCATTTACTCTAGGTATGTCTCTGATGCATTCTGGTTTGCTGTACTCTGTAGTACCTTTGGTGAATAAACAAAAGGTAAATAAATGACTGAATGGTCTACCATACTTGTGAAAATAATGCTCTGGTAGCTTTGGGCTGTGGTCTGGGCGGAAATTTCTTCAGGAACATGGTAGATACAGGGAACAATATGGGCGCTTGGTCCTTTAGGGAATGAACAATCTACTGATGTGAAACCTTGAGCTTTGATTGCACTGAGAAGGAATTTTCACTGTCAGAATTTGTATTTTTAATGAAAATAGCGTTCAGATATCCTCTCGGGTTTTTCTCTGTACCTTTGAACTCTAAAAAAATATTTCTTTGGTTTTGCGCCGCTGTAACAATGACAATGAGCCATGGCGGCATTTCACTACTTGTACTCTGCAAAACCCCCGACTGAGTTGAGAAATTAAATGTATGGAAGGGAGGATGAAGCGGAGACTCATGAAGAGGTGGTGCAACGATGGCAGAAATGGCAGTTCAAATGGAACAATGGTGATGAATGCAGTGAAATGGTGGAAACAGTGAATAATGGTGAAAAATAGGGTTTGACCGAACATGATTATGGATCGTTCGATCATGGCTTGGAGATGAAAATCAACGGCAGAGATCGAACAAAGGAATGATATATGAACAGCAGGTGGAATAAAATATGAAACATAAGACTTTAGTGTAAATCCAAAACTTTGGATATGAACGGAAATACAAAGAAATGTGGTGAAAATGCAATGAATCGTGATCGTATGCGGTGGGACCCAGCGTGGTGGAGGGCGATTAGATCTGAGCCATCAGATCGTTAGATCCAACGGACGGTCAAGATTAAGTCGGAGAATCGCAATCAGGAAGGGGCAGGGTAACACATTTACATAGTTCCGATTGCGATTGGGAAAGGGAATGTGATTAGCGCCAGGTCGTCCGATCTGACAGGAAGATCAATGGTGGAGATGTGGATCGGGGGATCGCAATCTGAGGGGACATAAAGGGGCGGCACTGTTAATCTTCCGATTGTGATTGGGTGGAGAAAGTGATGGCCATTGGATCAGCAGGAAGATGGATAGCTTGGATGAGATCAGAAAGACGAAATCGGAAGGAGCGGAAGGGGGGAAATCGCAATCACAATCGGGAGAATGTGCGATGCGATCAATCAGAGGGGAAAATGATCAGTGGGAAGTGCAATTGGAATGCACGATGTGATGACCGTTGGATCAACAGGGGAAAAGCGACGGTGGGGATTTAGTTGGGCAATCGCAATTGGGGGGGACAGGGGTGACACATATCAAAGTTCCAATTGCGATTTGGGCGGGGAGTGCGATTAGCGTTCCGCTGTCGGATCTTCAAGATAGATCAGCAGTATAAAATGCGTCGCGAGACTTATTGTAATAAAACAATCACATCATAATTTTTCAATGTAACAAAGGGATTTGCTCCTCCGACGACTCCGATTGCGATTGGCACTCAAGACTTAAGCGCTTGGTCTTAGTGATGGGACGTATGGGGAAGTGGTTTTAAGGGGGCTAGCGGGAAAAGGCTAAGCCCTAATATAAGGTTAAAAAGTGGGTTTTTAGCTCGTTTCAATGAATTTTATGGGCAAAGGAGGGTAACGATAAGAGGACTAAGGGGGAATTTGGAAAAACAAAGGGTAAGGGTAGAGTTTTAAGGGGATTTTGGGGAGACTTAGAAGGGCTAAAGGGGAAAGATTTGGGATGGAAAGGGAACTTTGCAAAGGGGAGGAATGGGGTAAAATGGAGAGTTTTGTAGAGGTGCAAGGGGCAAATGAGAACCTTTGGAGCACAATTTTTATCATCAACAAGGCTTATTGACTCCAGAACAGTAGAGGGAAAAGGTTAAAGAGTAGGGAACTTAAAAGGCTTCAAGGATGATTTTTTTTCAAGGGAAATGCATTCCTTGAAGGCTCACAAAACAATCTAGCCCCTTGCTTGCTTATGAAGGAATTCATAGGGGGCTAACAGTGGCTCCACATGGGGATGGCTTCTTCTCGAAGGAGTCAAGAATTCAAAAAATGATCTTTGTTATAGGCCAGATGCCTGCTGCTTAAGCCACCTTTCTTCTTTGATTCTCAACTGCCACAAATATGATAGATCAGAAAAAAATTCCTGACAATCTACCTACCCATCCTACAATCCTAGAATTTTTTCTTCTAGGGTGAATTTGAACTAGCATACCCTTTACATCATTTATTTTTATAACAGAAAATAAACCTATTCTAAATCTACCCTTATTGCTCCATGAGACCAGATTAGACTGTTGGTCTCATATGTTTCTCTACCTAATCTAATATCTGCTGGGATTAAACTATCTAGCAGATTTCTTCTCTACATTCTACAACAGAAATTTAAAAACAGTCAAACTAGGATTAGACAGTCTAGTTTGCTGTTGATCCAAGGCATAAAGACAGTTACACATGGACAGAAATTTGCAAAAAACTGAAAAAAAAACTGTGAAGGCTTGAAATATGAAGCTTGAAGTATGCTTCTTCTCTTTTTGACTTAAGTTTTGAGCATGTTAGAGTCACTTCTTTTCTTCATTTCAGCTCTGGTTTTGGGCATGTTAGAGTTGATTCTTCTTTCTTCTTTTCTGGTCCAGATTTTGAGCATGTTAGGACCAGTTGTTTTACTTTCTTTGGCTCAGGTTTCGAGCATATTTGAGCCAATATTTTGTACATCAGAGGTTCATGTTTTAAGCATGTCTGAACCTCTCTTTTTCCTCTATTTTTTGAAACATTTTCTCTTTTTTTCTTGAAAATAAAAAACTGCAATGGTATGTACAATAGAAATGGAAACTAGAAATTGAAAATCAACAAAAGTAGTGTTTGAGAATCCTACCATTGAGAGGACCCCCAAACAGCTCTGTACCATCTAATTCTTGTAGGAAAAATTCATTTGGACCCACAGTGGCCTGGATGATGTATGGACCTTGCCACAGACTGTAAAACTTGCCGTGCTTTCCTTTATCCTCTCTCCTTGAGTCCCACTTCAGAAATTTATCCCCAATTTTGAAATCCGCAGCTTTGGCTCTCTTGTCAAACAACCTCTTTATGTTTTCCTGAACTTTGATAGCTCTGTTATAGACCTCTTCCCTTGTTTGCTGAAGATGGATTGTTTGGTTTATCCTTCTCACCATACTGTCTTCTTCTGTCTGAATCTCTTGGACCAGCTTAATCACTGGTACCCAAAGGCTGGTAGGGAATACTGCTTCTGTACCATAGACAAGCTGATATGGTGACATGCCAATGGACTTCTTGGTTGTAAGCCTGTCCGCCCACAAGGCATGCACTAACTTGTTATGCCATGAATTTTTGTTCTCTTCTAGCAACTTTTTGATGATGGACACTAGGCTCTTGTTCGATGATTCAGCTAAGCCATTACCTTGTGGGTAATAGGCAGTTGAATGACCAAGCGCTATTTGATACCTGTGACAAAAATCAACCATTTTCTTGGATCCAAAAGCAGCAGCGTTATCGGTGATTATTTTCCTTGGGCAAACAAACCGAGAGAGGATATGACCTTCTAAGAACCTAATGATGACTGAATCTGTGGCATTCCTAGTAGGTATGGCCTCTATCCACTCAGTGAAGTAGTCTGTGGCTGTTAAGATCCATTTGTGTTGTACATAAGAAGTAGGGTGTACTTCTCCAATAAAATCTAGGCCCCATTACATAAAAGTACCTTCAACAGTGATGGGTTGTAAAGGGGGGGGAAGGAGTTTTCTCTTGCCTTCGAAAATCTGGCATTTGTGGAAGGAAATTACCATCTTATGGATATCATTGAAGAGTGTGGGCCAGTAGTAGCTAGCCCTGGGCATTTTGTTTGCAGTGGCCTTATAGTTCAGGTGGCCTCCACACTCTCCTGCATGGAATTTTTTTTTAATCCTTTCTGCCTCTACTTCAGGAAAACATTTAAGAAATAGGCCATTTGGGTTTTTCCAGTGTAAATTTTCATTCAAAATGCAGTAGTTTTTGGCTTTTAGTTTTATGAATCTAACCTTAGTCTTTGACTGTTAAGGTGGAGCATTGAGGTTGTTGAGCACATAAAGGATATCAGAGTACCAAGGGGAGTTCTGAAACTTCTCTTCAACAGTGGGATCAAGCAATCCTTCTTGCTCATCTAAGGAAGCTACTATGTTAATGTCAAGGGCTTGCAGATTTGATTCAGCCATTAATTTGGCTAAGCCCTAACCTTTGATCAGTTTGGTGGGTTTTATCTCAAGGTCGTATTCTAAGATCACAACAATCCATTTGCCCCTCTTCCCATCTGGGTCTTGGGACAGAATATCTTTGACTATTATGTTGGGCACATAAGCTATGGTGTGGGAATGCAATATGTACACCCTAAAGTCTTTTAAGGCTTTGACAAGAGTGTAAGCCTGTTTTTCCATTATGTTGTATTTCAAGGGTGCATCCCTCGGTGCTTTGCTGAAAAAGGAAATTGGTTGTTCCATTCCCACTGGATTATAGTGCAGTAAGACTGCAGCCACTGTATGCTCAGAGGCAAATGAAAAGATTAGGAAATATTTTGAGAAATCTGGGCTGATCAGAACAGGAGCTTGGGTGAGTGCAATTTTTACCGATTCAAAAGATTGTTTAGCTCCAACAGTCCATTTAACTCCTACACCTTTCTTCAGCATGTTAGTTATATTCCTAAGGTGTTCAGGTAGGTTGGGAATAAATCTCCTAAGGAAGTTTATTTTCCCAATGAAGGACTGTAATTATTTGATGTTTCTCGGGTGTGTGATTTGTAGTATTCCCTCAACTCTTTGTGGGTCTATCCTAATTCCCTTTTCAGATATAATGTGGCCAAGAAGATTTCCTTATTGTAGCCCAAATACAGTCTTTTTGGGATTTAATGACAGACCAAACCTCCTACATTTTTCAAACACTTTCCTCAGATGTTTTATATGTTCTTCTTCAGTATTAGAATAGACCGTTATGTCATCGAAGTAAATAACAATGAAGTGCCCTATCTCATCTGAAAAAGCTATGTCCATTTCTATTTGGAAGGTTGCACCAACGTTCATCAACCCAAAAGGAATTTTTACATACATAAAGGTGCCCCATGGAGTGGTAAAGGCTGTTTTGAGTTGATATTCTGGGAGAAATAGGACTTGGTTGTAGCCTGAGAAACCATCCAGTAGGGAGATTCTCTTGGAGCCTACTACCTTCTGAAGAATGTGTTCCATTTTTGGAAAAGGGTAGTTGTCTTTGAGTGAGGCTCTATTAAGATTCCTGAAGTTAATACATACTCTAATATCCCCTATTTTCTTCCTCACAGCCACTAAAATCGATACCCAATCAGAGAACCTGACAGGAACTATTATGCCTGCCTCATACATCTTTTTAATCTCCTTTCAACTGCAGGCAATTGTTTCGGGTTTATTCTACGAAGTTTCTGCCTGAAGGGTTTCTGATTTTCTTTTAAGGGTATTTTGTGTTGTATGATGTTCGTTTCATAAGCCTTTAAGTCTTCATAACTCCATGCAAACACGTCAATAAATTCCTTAAAAAGGTCAATGTATTTCCTTTTCATTTCCGTGGGTAAGGAACTAGCCAATTTAATTATTTTGGGCTTATCTTCTGTGCCTATGTTGCATTCTTCAACGTTAGAGTCTGTGTGTTCTATGGTAGGCCTTTTTGCCACATCATCGAATTAAAACAGGTCCTCTAAAGGTGCCAAACCTCGAGGTATGTTCTTATCTTTGGCCTGTAGCACCTCAACTTCTTCACTGTCTACGTTTTCACACTCTATGGTTGAATTTCCAGCTTCTTCATTTAAAGCGTTTATTTCTACGTCGTGGGGTGTAGTTTCTTCCTCATCTGAGGGTTCCTCACATAGGCAGCTATCACTAGACATAGAGTCTGAATCAGAAAACTCAAACTTGTTTCTGTCTATCAGGAAATTTTCAATCTGTTTGTCGCCCTCAAAGACCTGCCAATATTTTTCGTTATCCAGCACTGCTAGTCTGAATCTGGTTTGTATTATGATTTGTTGGTCACTTGGAGTCTTAGGGTATGAAATGGCTAGGCAAGCTAATCCATTTGCAATGGCGTTCTGATTTCTAGGAACAAACACTAATTCGTATTCAACAAATGTTTTCAATATATCCACAGCATCGTTCCTATATGCTCTCAACCTAGGGTGTTTGGCTGTGTATTCACCATTCACTTGCTTTATAACCAATTCAGAGTCTCCCTGCACGGCTATTCTACAGGCTCCTATTTTCTTCAACAGATTTAATCCCAGGATAAGGGCCTCATACTTTGCAATATTATTGGTACATTTGAAATACAGATTGTAGGCATGGCTCTCCGCGTAGTCGCTCTCTGTGTTATGTAGCCATACCCCAGCTCCGACAGTTCTGTTGGTGCATGACCCATCGAAGTTCATTACCCACAGGGGTTCATTTATTGTTTTATCATCACTTCCTTCCCTCCAGCTGGGTTAGCCATCATGTTGCATTATAGGAGCTGCACTAGGCTGTGGGTTGTTTTGTTTTTCGTCATGTGTGTGGAAATCAGAGGGGTGACTAGTTGGCTGATTGAATTATGTTTCTGGTTCACTTTGAGCTTTTTTTATAGTGCACTGTTCTGAGTTTTCTACATCATTCTCCTCCGAGTCTAAAGTTTCCATTATGTTAAAATCCATGGGCACTGTTTCCTTGTTGGTATCTCCGTGTTGGGACTCTGACCCTTCCGAGGATTCGTCATTACAGAGGATGAAGGAGTCAAGATCTGTATGTACAGAGTATAAAGGTGATTTTTTAGGCTTTTCGGGGCTACTAACTAGGAATTTCATTTGTGCCTCTCTGTACAGTCTTCTAAGTTGGCCAAAGATTGGGATTGTGGCATAAGCCCCATCCATCTGCATGGTTCCTTGCAGCTTGTCTCCCCATGATCTTGATAATAACATGCCATACTTGAGTGGCACATCTGCCACCACAACATCCATGACCATACATTTAGCTGGGATTTGGGTCAAGCACACACATAAATCTTTGATCAGACCAAGGAACTTTACCCTGCTAGAGTCGAATGAATATAGGTCTTTGTAAGGTCGGGTTATCTCCAGGCCTAGCCTTTCCATGACTACCTTAGGCATTAGGTTATGTGATGCTCCAGAATCATGTATTGCATTGTGGAGGATCTTATCATGGATATTAAGACTGATATAAACAGGGGGCACTACCCCTTCCTGAAATTTTCTTTCTATCTTCGGACCAAACAGAAGGGCAGGTTGATCATCACTCAGATTTACAGTGTCATTGTTCTCACCTAAGTTTAATGCTTTCAAAATTTGGCCTTTATATACATCCTGAGTGGCCAGCTGAGAGAGTGGGACAGAGATTTTAATTTTTGCAATATCACTCTCCAAATTGAAAGTGGACTGACTCTTTGGAATGTTCAACTCTATTTTTTTTTACCACTGCCTTAGTGGCTGAATTAGTGTGCTAATTCTCATTATGTATAGTGTTTGTGATAGTTTTATCAGGAGCACTAACTGTAGTGCTAGTGCTGTTTGTTGGTTGACCTTGTGTATCAGTGTTTTGGTTGTCTTTTTCTTTGTTCTTTCCAGAACTCTCGGCTACTGATTTGTTACTTTCAGCAGTCACTTTAGGAGTTTTCTCAGGTATTTTCTTGATGGTGACCTCAGAAGCCTTTGGTTTGGCAGTTTCTTGGCTCTTTTTGCTTCTAAGTTCATATTGTTCTCTGACCTGCATCATGGCATTTTCGAATCCTAACCTGTAATGTTCAGATTCAGACCATTCCTCATCGCAACCAGAGGGTGGGGAGTGATCTTCTCCCGTGTAACAGTTATGGATCGAATATTCTATTTCAAACATGTTTATTGTGTTCCCCTCAGACTCTTCTATGATTCCCTCATCTTCATCAAGAAAGTTCTCTTGGAATGGGGGAATAACTTGCTGATCTGATTCTCTTTGTCTGTTGGGAGTAGAATTGTTTCTCCTAAAGTTTTGGTTCTGGTTATGGTTTTGATTTTTGTTTTGGTTACTAACTGTGACAACCATTTTTTCCATCATTTGGTATAGCTTATCCACTTTTTTAGATAGATGGTCATGATTTGGATCAGATGTGGAAGCTACATTGTCATCTCTATATGTTACCCTTTTCTCAGCTCTCAATCTTTCTCTTTTCTCAATCAGGTTAGCCTCTACACTCATTGCTCCCTTTTGCATGTCTTCCAACGTGTTATAATCTCTCTCCCTAAGCTGGTATGCCATGTCAGCATCAAAGCCTTCGGGGTGTTTCTCTAGAGCCATACCTTGGGGAGGTTTCATGTGTGGGGGAAGAGCGTTGTAAATGATGTTAAATCTCGTTGTGTAATCATGTACACACTCTCCTACATTTCTCTTAAGGCTCATATATTCAACTAGGAGTTGGCGAGGGTTGGCCTTAACCTCCCATTTGTTTATGAAAGTCTGATATAGAGATGGAATATCATTAATGCTACCCGGAGGTAGGCCTTTAAACCATTTCTTCACATCACCCCCTAAGCTCTGGGAAAACATTCTCATTTTGACTGTATCATCATCTATTTCCATGTAGTCAAAAGAATCTTCCATTCTATCTACATGGTATTGTGCTATGGTGGACTCTTTTGGAGTGAAGTGTGGGATATTTGATTGATAATCATTGGGTAAGGGTACTAGAGGCCGAGGTAAAACCAGAGGTGCATACCAGGCTGCCATGATGATGTTTTGATGAGATAAATGATTGACTTGGGCAGCTGGTATATGGATGAAAGGGATATTGTGACCAGCAGAAGACTGATGAGAAGATGTAGGGTGGCTGAGCCCCAAGTTCTGAATGAAGTGTGTATCAGGCGGTGTAGATGGAGGGGTCTATCTATTCCCAAGGTGCTTACCACTTTGAGGTGGTGAAATAGGAGACTCAAGGTCTGGCTGGTCTAGAACACCGAATGACCTAGCTCTTGGTAAACTATTTTGAGTGTCTAGGTCTAAAAGTGAGTCTGATAAAGCTGTAAAGTTTTCTGGTGTAGAATTAGCTCTATGTATGTGGCTAGAAATAGTTGATTGTTTAGGTGTAGGAGATCCCTTGAGGATGCTCTCAGGATTTTCAACTATTTCAAGTGGGTCTGGGTTAGGGTAAGCTCTTGTGTGAATGGTTCTTGAATCTAGAATGTTGTTTCTAACCAAGCACCTTAACCCTACTCGTTACTTCTACTATGATTGATGTTGTTATGGAGGCTGGTCTCCTAGTGGAGTCTTATGTGATGCCAAGATAATCAGCAGTCCTACTGATCACCAATGGAGTCTTTAAATCGTTTAGGAACTATGGAGTCACCAGGTGGAGAGTTTAAGATGCTTCTGGAGGGTACACTGTCCACCACAGTGCTTATAAGATGTCCTTTTTCAAGGATATCTTGTAAACACAGCAAACTGTAACCAGATATTGACTGGGAGGGCATTTACCAAATATGTCACCTCTGAAATAGTGTGAGATCTGGAGGCTACTTGGCCCTTTCCAGGCTCTGTCTAAGAGTGTGGGAGAACACAACAAATGGTATAGAGGTTGATGTGTGAATGGGAGTTTTTAACTACCAACCTAACCATAGATTGTAGGTTTCTGAGGCTCTTATGATATAGTAAGGTGAGAAATACTCAGAATTTCCCCAGCAGAGTCGCCATTATGTTGGGGTTCCCATGTTTTGGCCAGATTGGCAAGACCAAAAGATGAGACAACATCAAACCACTTTCAGACCTCAGGATCTAGCCCTCCTGGGTCCAGAAAGGGATCTCTCTATGATATGTCAAAGGAATATGACCTTAAAGCTCAAAGGTTAAAATGTTAGGCTAGTTATAAGGCTCAGGGTTGGTTTATTTGATTGTTTGTGTGGTTGCTGGTTATCAGGAAATAAGGGTTCAATGTAAGACAAGGATGAGCAAAGAAGAATAAGGCAGAGGTGAGGTATTCCAGGGAGCATTCAAGACCATTGGGCAATGGAGTCAGGAAAGGATTTGCTTGCTAATCAACAGGCAGGCTTTCAATTGGGCTAGTCATCTAAAATGTTGGATCTTAAAGATGACAGTATGATATGGAATGGTAGGAGAGGAGGAACAATAAAGGTTCAGAACACACAGTTAAAGACCAGTTGGTCGCACAAGGATCCTAGTGGGCAGGGCTAACTCTAATCCCTAGTGTTCCCAAATCTTCTAGCTAAATATTTAACAAGAAACATCTAAGAATAGAGTCATTTAATTCATATATCAGAGAGCAGGAAATATCATCCACTACACTGGTTAAATTAACTACAATCAATTCTCAGATAATACATTCAGAAGAAAAACATCAAATGCAAGGAGAGCAGAAACATAGGGTACCTAACAAGGGTAAATCCTATGCCAATATTCTGATGCAAGCCAGTAGAAACGAAATGAAATGAATTAAAACACAGAGATAGGAAAACATCACTGCTTCTTTAGATCAGGATCCAAAGAAATGTGCTTGTCATATTAGATAGCAATACCAGTCAAGTACAACATTTCCAATCGTTGAATACTCAGTCTGAAATCATATTCCTCAGCCTATCTTACAACTTTACATAGAGACTGTGTCTCAAAAGAAACTACTTGCAATTTTCTGATAACTGATCAACAACCCTTACAATAATTTTCTCATGAGTTTTATAGTAGAAGATGAGCTAAGGAGGTAGGTGCAATACTAAATGAAGCATTAAACTCAGAAAAAGAAGAGGGCCGAAGCCCATTCTATTTTAAACTCCGAGCATTAATCTCTGGCACTCTTTGGAGGAAAAAATGGTCTTCATCAGGCTTCATTTACTCCAGGTATGTCTCTGATGCATTCTGGTTTTTTGTACTCTGTAGCACCTTTGGTGAATAAAAAAAAGGTAAATAAATGACTGAATGGTCTGCCATACTTGTGAAACGAATGCTCTGGTAGCTTTGGACTGTGGTCTGGGCGGAAATTTCTTCAGGAACACGGTAGATACAGGGAACAGTATGGGCGCTTGGTCCTTTAGGGAACGAACAATCTGTTGATGTGAAACCTTGAGCTTTGATTGCACCGGGAAGGACTTTGCACAGTCAGTCTCTGTATTTTTAATGAAAATAGCGTTCAAATATCCTCCCGGATTCTTCTCTATACCTTTAAACTCTAAAAATATCTTTCTTTGGTTTTGCGCCGCTGTAACAATGACAATGAGCCATGACGGCATTTCACCGCTCGTACTTTGCAAAACCCCCGACTGAGTTGAGAAATTAAATGTATGGAAGGGAGGATGAAGCGGAGACTCATGAAGAGGTGGTGCAGCGATGACAAAAATGTCGATTCAAATGGAACAATGGTGATGAATGCAGTGAAATGGTGGAAACAACGAATAATGGTGAAAAATAGGGTTTGACCGAAACATGCTTATGGACCATTCGATCATGGCTTGGAGATGAAAATCAATGGCGGAGATCGAACAAAGGAATGATATATGAACATCGGGTGGAATAACATATTAAACATAAGACTTTAGTGTAAATCCGAAACTTTGGATATGAACGGAAATACAAAGAAATGTGGTGAAAATGAAATGAATCGCGATTGTATGCGGTGGGACCCAGCATGGTGGAGGGCGATTAGATCGGAGCCGTCAGATCGTTAGATCTAATGGACGGTCAAGATTAAGTCGGAGAATCGCAATCGGGAAGGGGCAGGGTAACACATTTACATAGTTTCGATTGCGATTGGGAAAGGGAATGTGATTAGCGTCATGCCGTCCGATCTGACGGGAAGATCAATGGTGGAGATGTGGATTGGGGGATCGTAATCGAAGGGGACACAAAGGGGCGGCACTGTTTATCTTTCGATTGCGATTGGGCGGAGAAAGCGATGGCCATTGGATCAGCGGGAAGATGGATGGCTTGGATGAGATTGGAAATACGAAATCAGAAGTAGCGGAAGGGGGGAAATCACAATCGCAATCGGGAGAATGTGCAATGCGATCAATCGGAGGGGAAAACGATCGGTGGGAAGTGCGATTGGAATGTGCGATGCGATGACCATTGGATCAACGGGGGAAAAGCGACGGTGGGGATTTAGTCGGGCAATCACAATTAGGGGGGGGGGGGGGGACAGGGGTGACACATATCAAAGTTCCGATTGCGATTTGGGCGGGGAGTGCGATTAGCGCTCCGCCGTCGGATCTTCAAGATAGATCAACAGTATAAAACGCGTCATGGGACATATTGTAATAAAACAATCGCATCAGACTTTTTCAATGTAACAAAGGGATTTTCTCCTCTGACGACTTCGATTGCGATTGGCGCTCAAGACTTAAGCGCTTGGTCTTAGCGCTGGGACGTATGGGGAAGTGGTTTTAAGGGGGTTGGCGGGAAAAAGCTAAGCCCTAATATAAGGTTAAAAAGTTGGTTTTCAGCCTGTTTCAATGAATTTTATGGGCAAAGGAGGGTAACGATAAGAGGACTAAGGAGGAATTTGGAAAAACAAAGGGTAAGGGTAGAGTTTTAAGGGTATTTTGGGGACACTTAGGAAGGATAAAGGGGAAATATTTTGGATGGAAAGGGAAATTTGCAAAGGGGAGGAATGGGGTAAAATGGAGAGTTCTGAAAAGGTGCACGGAGCAAATGAGAACCTTTGGAGCACAATTTTTATCATCAACAAGGCTTATTGACTCCAGAATAGCAGAGGGAAAAGGTTAAAGAGCAGGGAACATAAAAGGCTTCGAGGATGATGTGTTTTCAAGGGAAATGCACTCCTTGAAGGCTCACAAAACAATCTAGCCCCTTGCTTGCTTGTCAAGGAATTCATAGGGGGATAACATGCCCAGTATACGTTTACCCCTTTTTCGGGCTGGGATAGATTATTTAAGAAGAAGGAATACCTTAGCCTCTCGCAACTAAGAGGTTCTCCCAGATATTGTTTTCTACCTTTTCGGATCTTTGAGAGTACCTACGAAAAGGGACCTACTAGAGTTTTATTTTTCGTTTCTTTTAAAACTCTCTAAATATGAAAATATGTTGAGTTCTTTCTTTGTCAGACTCGTTAAAACCTAAATGACATCAGATGTCGTCATCATGATGTCATTGAGTTCCTCCTTCCTAGGGCTCGTAAAATGTACTAGGATGGATTTTTCCGAAGGACAAACTTATATGACAAGCATATTCTATCCCCTTCAAGATTTTTTCCAAAAATAATTGGATTACTCGCGAGAAATGGTGGGGGGAAATGGAACCAGTTCTCAGTCGTGTCGGTAGTATTTCTCTCTTGAACATCACTTATCTGCAATTCGTGTCGGGTGCAATATTCCTAATTAGTCCTAAGCTAATTGGAATATCCATTTTTGTTTTATTTATTTGCTTAAATAATAAATGTGCAAAGGAGGTTCATCAAACTCTTAATAAAGAATAAATCAAGGCCAAATGTGAAAAAGGCTAAATCATGGCTATGTAAACAAGCACCCTTAGGTGTGAAATGGGGCTAGATATTTTGATTGGTTCAACCTTGGCCAAATCCATAGCGCTGTCTAGAAGGAGTGGCCATCAATGAGGCACAATGCAGTTCTAGATGGAGATGGATTGTGTGAAAGAGAAGATTTCATTGAAAGTGGTTTAGGGCTTACAAGCTCTTAATCTATATAAGGAAGGGGATGTTAACATGGTAAGGTTGTTGAAGATATGATATTTTGATATATTGTCTGTTTAGACCATATAGCTTTCTTTGGCTGTTTAGCCTAGATTGAAAATGTTGTTTAGCATTGGAATTTCCTGTTTAGGAATTCCACCTCTTCCCATTGAGTAGCTCTTGGGAGAGTCTTGTATTGCATATTCCACTATCTTGATTGAGGCCAAGCTTATCCTTTCAACTACAACTCTAATTTTTCAACTACAAATTGAATTCTATTCAGGGTTTGGTTTTATTGGAAGCTGCAGCAAGTGGAGTTTAGATCTATTCAGATCTAGGACATTTCAGTGCCCTTTTTCATTGGAGGAGTCTTATGCTCTATTGGGAGGAGTGTATTGGAGTGATTGGGAATAATTTTCTTATCTTGGCATGTGGCAAACTATTATCTATACCCTACAGCGCAGTTTATCTTCCATATCTGCATTATTCCTGTAGGTTTTGTTGCAGGGAGTTTGGGTGCACCATTTGGAGCGATGGTTTTCAAGTGTTGGGGATTTTCCCTACACTTTGAAAATCCATTGAAGGAAGATCTATATCTTGTCATATCAGATCTAATCGGGAGACTTGCATGCTTCATAATTTCTGAATATTTCTGCAGATCTGCAGACTTAGATATTAGTTCTACTGCTTGTACTTAGTGTAATGTTGAAATCCCCAAGGGGATATGAAAGAGGAGCCTTTCTAGTGTATGGATATGTTATGGATCTGAATTTTCATACATATATCTGCTCTAGATCTGAAGTCTAATCTACAACAGTTGCAGCGAATAAAAATAATGTTGTCAAGCTATTTTAGTCTTAATATATGTTTGCAGCACCTCATTTTGAGGATTTCTTCATGTAAAAGTCTTCTATTTCTTGTTGTATACCTTATGGGCTTCAATATAAATCTGATTTGATGTTTTAAATGTAAATTTGAGCCTCCATATTGGCCTCTTACTCTTACTTAGCTGAACTACATTATTTCTTTGCAGTATTGTTTAATATTGCTACATGTTTCCCATTGGGAATATTACAGTGGTATCAGAGCATCATTTTGGCACAACCTGTGCTTATTGAGAATCCAATATGTCTTTTCAAGAAAATAAAATATAGAAGAAGAATATTTATTACACTAAAGAAAAATAATACAAGGTTAAAACACCTTTATCTAGAAGAATGAAAGGGAAAGTGTTCTCAAAAAATCTGTTCCAAACTCTGCATGAACTTAAAGGAGAAATCAAAGAAATGAAGAGGGAAAGACATGAAGGTCCCTCAAGAAGATATTTACATGAATAAAGCCGAAATTCTTCATCTTATATGTGAAATCACTCAGCTACACAATCAGATCTAAAACGTTATTCTATGCCCAAATTTCCTTGCAAGAGAAATGAAGGAAGGAGATGCACCAAAGGAGGAGACTTTGAGTAATTATCTTCAGGAGTATGAATCTAAATCTTGGAGGATCAAGGAGAACTTGAGTTTCCAAGATTTTTTCCAGCTCAAGGAGGAAAGGAGATCCATTAAGTACAATAGAAGGAGAAGAGGTAGATTCTTTTTTCCAAATTTTGATGGATCCTCCACATGCATAGTCAAGGAATGGATAGATTAGCTAGACTCATATTTGGATCTACATCAAGTTTCAAAAAAGGAAGCTCTTAAAGTAGCAACGCTTCATATTAAAGGTAAATCTTATGCTTGGTGTTTATTTGAATCCTTTCCATTAAAGAATGAAAATATATATACTTATGCAAGATTCACTAGGAGATTAGTGAAGAGATTTGATGTAAAAAAAACTGAAACATCTTTGATTGAGCTAGCAAAGCATGGACATGCAAAACACTTGCAAGAGTTGGAAAGATCTATTATGCCAACTCCACTTCATATTTCTATTGAAGGGGATAAAAATTTGTGTGATACTTTTCCAAAGGCAAGATCCCCATTTCATGAAGAGATTTCTTCTCAAAACGAAGTCATGGTGATTCCTCTTTCAGGGGAAGACCAAGATCTAAGGTCTCTCATTGATAATGAGGTATTTTGAAATATTGATGAGGACAAAGAACAAGAGGGCAGTAACATCACTGTCACTTTAGAAGAAGAGCCATCACCACATGGGGATGTAGATGAATTTATTACTTCAAGGGAAGGAGATTTTGCATCTTTGCAAATGGTTCCCAAGGAGCATCATGTGACAGTAGTTGTGAGCAATAACACCTTGCTACAAGGAGGAGGAGGAAGGATGGATAAACATCCAAAGATGAGGAGCATGCACCCTTGTTTATTTCAAGAGGTTTCTATTCATGAGAAGGAGACTAATTTATGCAGCAAGGAGAGGGACAAATCACTCCACTCATTCATATAGTCTACTTCAGATCTTGATGTCTCTTTAGATGGAGGAATTCTGTTAGGTCCCTATATTACCAGTATAGTCCCTTATTGTTATTAGTGTAACCTTTTTATTGTTATTATTGTACCCTTGTAATCCCCATTTTTTTATTATTGTGCCCTTAAATTATTATAGTTAGGTTGGCTAGGATTACATTGTGGCCCACTAGGATTACATTATGGCCACATGGACTCCTATATATAGAAAGGAGGTTTTGTAAATTGTATCATCCAAGAATTTTTCATTTATGTAATGTATTGGAGGTTTCCTCCTCGAAGTGGCTTATTTCTAAGGCATTGATATCTCTTTTCTTCTATTTTTGGAGCTGGTTACACAACATTTGGTATCAGAGCTTTGGATTCTAGGGTTTCGCTGCTCCAAACAGGTCATCGTGGAATTTTCGCTATAACTTTTTTTTCTACAAAGTTTTGGTCGTAATTAGGTGCGAAGCTGAAATCTTGAGGAAGATATTCTAAAATTTTTAGAGCTTGTCTGCAATATTTTCGGAGATATGATCTCAGGGTTAGGTCTTTTTCAGTTCCTGCACTGTGTCATCGTGGCTTTTGCGCTTACAAATTTTTTGAGGTTGAGGTTCGGGACCTAAAATTTTTAGGGTGCGAAGCTGAAATCCTGAGGAAACGCGTCAAAAACTTTTAGAGCTTAATTCACAATATTTTTGGAGATATGATATGTGGAAGGTGGTGCTTTGTTAGGCTCCCGAATTTCATCTCAAAGAGGTGATTGTGGGAAAAGTTCAATAAATCTGTCTCTGAGCATCGGATTGAAGTGCCATAAAACTTGGTTGCAAGTACACGGACTGTAATTTCTTGGATATCAATTTCAGAGGCAAAGGACGAAACAAAGGACATGGAAAGTCGTACAAGTTCACTCTACTGAACCAGTCCATAATTAGGTCATTGTGGGAGATTGGACATAACTTTGTCTTGGAGAATCCAAATTAGGTCAGACCTGTGGCATTCAAAAGAGAATTCATAGGGCTACTTCAGTGCTAAAATTAAGATATTGAAGAGCTGCAATCACAGAGATAATCAAATTTCAATACCGAGCTCCTCAAAAGCAAGAAAAAGGTGTGCATTTTTTTTCCGAATTGCATAAGTCTTGTTCGAAAAATCAATTTGAATTGATTCCAAGGGCATATTGTAGAATTGATATCAGTATTGGGTTCTAAAAAATGCCCCATAAAAATAATTCAACACCCATTAAGCCTTCAGAAGGCTCTACTATGACTCATGAAGATGAAGAATTGAAACATGATCTATCAAAATTACACGAGCAAATGCACCAAATTTCGCTCTCACAAAGAGCAGTAAAAAATGAAATGGAAGTTTTGAAGAAAGGCATGGAAGCAAATATGGATGGTGTGAAGAATAATATGGATGGTTTGTAGAAATACGTGGAATCTAAGATAGATGACATGGAAGCTGGCATGGAATCTAAAATGGAAAACATGAGGAATGATCTAAAAGCAGACATAGAAGGTTTGACAAAGTTGATACAAGAAATGTTTCCTAATGGTGAAAAGATAGTAGAGGAAACTCATGATGAGAACAAAATAAATTTTAATTGTGATTTCATAAACTCTAATGTTATGGGAAGAACCACCATATTCCAAAAATGATATGGGGAAGTTTGATGGAAAGGATTCTTCGTAACATGGATACTGGCGATGGAGCAATATTTATCCTCCATACGTGAAAAAACACACAAAGGTAATGCATTGCAACTTTACATTTAGAAATAAAATGTATTTGTATTGTATCGATGGCTTTGCTCCCGTAAATTTTTTTTTTTCACTTGGTCAATTTTTAAGGAGGAAATGATAGCACATTATGAGGATACAAATAGCAACAACTTCTTTAGCCAATTGATAAATCTCAAACAAAATGGTTCAGTGGGGGAGCACATTGAGGACTTCCAAAAATTGAATATAAGGGTAACTGATATTTCAGAGGAACATAGGATTGATCTCTTCATAGGTATTTTAAAGGATAACATCCAACATTAAGTTCACGTTTTGGAACCTGATTCATTGGAGAAGGCATTTAGGTTGGCAAGAGAAATTGAATGTAAAATTATGGCGATGAGGAAGCCTACCACTCACTTCTATAAAGAAGGAAGTGTTGCTATGCCTATATTTCCACAACCTACAAGGTTGACACCACAAAATTGAAGAAAAAAAGAGCAAAAGGGCTTTGCTGCTTGTGATAGAAAATACACTAAAGGTCATAAGTGTGCCGAGAAGAAATTATTTTACATAGATTGTGAAGAGGAAGAAGAAAACAATCAAGAAGAGGATAAGGCTACCTTGTGAACTGCCCTAGAAGAGGAAGAAATGAATCGACCATATTGTGTAATGCATCAAGGTGAATTACCACTCCTCAAACTCTTAAGATAGAAGGACATATAAAGAATAAAAAGGTAATAGTGTTGATTGATTCAGGTAGCACCCATAATTTATTCATTGTAAGGTAGCCAAGGAATTAATTTTTTTCCTATACCCAGCACCAGAATGTCAAGTGATGTTGGCAAATGGAGGAACTATAAATTTCTTTGGAAAATGCCATAATAGCAAGCTAAACATGGGGGAATATGTATTTACTATTCCAATGCTTTCCATTCCTATGGGAGGTGCTGATGTTGTACTAGGAGTACAATGGTTACAATCTTTGGGGACAGTAGCTTTTAATTTTCAAGAACTTTTCTTGAAAAAATTTTCAGAAGGAAAGGAAGTCGAATTACGGGGTATTGCAGGGAATTCAGGAAAGATAATAAGCTATAATGTCATGAAAAAGCTTCTAAAGAAAGAACAACAAGTTGTAATTGCACAATTATGCTCACTAGAAGTTCCAACATCAAAATCATCTATTTCTGAAGATCTCCAACAAGTCTTGGACAATCATTCCAAGGTGTTTGAAACTCCCAAAGGACTCCCACCTATTCATGATCATGATCAAGGATCAGCTATTCATTTGATTCCAGAAAATTCCTCCAAACATCAAATTATAGATATCCTTGCATCAAAAGATCAAATGAAAGCATGATTACAAATGCTAGAGGCAAAGAGTAATCTAACTCAGTCAACGTTCTTTCTCTGCTCCTGTAGTATTGGTACACAAGAAGGAGGATCATGGCGAATGTGTCCGGATTATAGGGAGCTCAATAAGCTCACCATTAAAGACAAATTTCCCATTCCTGTGATTGATGAATTATTGGATGAATTACATGGAACAATTTATTTTACCAAGTTGGATCTTCTTTCAGGATATCATCAAATTAGAATGAAGACTGAAGATATTCCAAAAACAGCATTTCGAACTCATGAGGGTCATTATGAATTTTTGGTCATGCCTTTTGGCCTTACCAATGCACCTTCTACATTTCAAGGGTTGATGAATTCCATTTCAAACCCTTCCTTAGAAAATTTGTGCTAGTATTTTTTGATGATATACTAATCTACAGCAGGTCTTGGAAGGATCATGTTGAACATGTTGACAGGGTGCTCAAAATATTGCAGGAGAAACAATTATATGCAAAAATATCCAAATTTTTCTTTGGAGTACAAGAGGTGGAATATCTGGGTCATATTGTATCTCACGAGGGTGTTAAGTAGACCCTAACACAATTAAGGATATTAAGGAATGGAAAGTCCCCGCAAACATAAAGCAGTTGCGAGGATTTCTCAGGTTAACAGGGTATTATCGCAAGTTTGTTAAGAACTATGGGAGAATAGCAGCACCTCTAACAACATTATTGAAGAAAGATGCATTTTCATGGACTCCTGAAGCAACTAAGGCCTTTGAACATCTTAAAGAGGCAATGTGCCTAGCACCGGTCTTAGCTATGCCAGACTTCACAAAAACCTTTATTGTGGAATGTGATGCCTCAGGGAATGGAATTGGTGCTGTTTAAATGTAGGAAGGAAGACCCATTTCTTTTGAAATTCATCCAATCAAAGGAAAGTATTTACAAAAACCTATTTATGAGAAGGAAATGTTAGCAATACTGCATGCACTAAAGAAATGGAGAACTTACCGAATGGGAAGACACTTCAAGGTAAAAACTGATCATGATAGTCTGAAACACTTTTTGGAACAAAGACTATCTTCAGAAGAGCAGCAAAAATGGGTCACAAAGATGTTGGGTTATGACTTTGAAATAATCTACAAAAAAAGAAAGCTTAATGTTGTTGCAGATGCACTCTCAAGAAAGAATGAAGAGGTGGAAGCATTGCTTTGTGCCATTTCTATTATCCAACCAGATTGGATAACCCAAGCAAGAGATGAATGGAAGAAGGACAAAGATGTATGGACACTCATTCAAAAGTTGCAGCAAGATCCTAGTACATCTGATACATTTAGTTGGAAAAATGATTCCTTATGGTACAGAGATCGCTTATATCTTTGTAAGAATTCCCAACTAAAACAAAAGATTCTTCTGGAATTGCACACTTCTCCTTTAGGAGGACACTCAGGATTTTTAAAAACTTACCACAGGGTGAAGAAAGAATTTTTTTGGGATGGCCTTAAATCTGATATTCAAAAGTTTTTGGCGGAATGTTTGGTTTGCCAGCAGAATAAAGTTGAGACAATTAAGACCCCTGGACTTCTACAACCTGTATCCATTCCAAGTCAACATTGGGAGGAGATTTCAATGGATTTTATCATATGTTTACCTAAGTCCGAAGGAAAGAGTGTCATCATGGGGGTAGTTGATATAATTTCCAAGTATCTACACTTTTGTGCATTATCTGATCCATTTAAAGCAAGTACAGTTGCTACTACATTTATGGACAAAATTCAAAAGCTACTTGGAAGCCCAAGGGATATTGTGAGTGTCAGAGATCCCACTTTTACTGGAAATTTTTGTATGGAGTTATTTTCTTGTTTGGGTACTCAATTAGCTCATAACTCATCTTATCATCCTCAATCTGATGGTCAAAATGAGATAGTAAATAAATGTTTGGAAGGATATATTCCTTTTTTTGTATCTGATAAATAAACACAATGGGTCAAGTGGTTACCTCTCACTAAATGGTGGTATAACACTTCCTTCCATACTGCAGCAAAGATGACCCCATTTATGGCACTTTATGGATATCATCCACCATCTATCACATCATCTTTAAGGGAAAATTCGAAGGTTCAAGCAGTGGAAGATCACATCGAGCATCAGCAAGAAGTTCTCCAACTCTTAAAGGATAACCTGAATTTGTCACAAAATTGAATGAAACAACAAGAAGATCAACATTGCAGCGAGAGAAGTTTTGATGTAGGAGATTGGGTATTTTTACGGCTACAACCATACAAAAAAATGTCCCTCAAGCAAGCCAAGAAGGATAATAAATTATCACCAAAGTACTATGGTCCTTACAAGGTGTTGCAAAATATTGGTACTATGGCATACAAATTGGAGCTTCCTGCTTCTTCGCGAGTGCATCCAGTTTCCCATGTTTCATGCTTAAAGAAGGTTATAGGTGAAAATCTTCCAGTTCAAACAGTATTGCCAGAACTTGATGGGGAAGGGAAGATCATATTGGAACCTGAAGCAGTCATAGAAAAAAGAACTCGACAACTACGGAATCGATCAATTTCAGAGTATCTCATCAAGTGGAAGAACTTACCCACCGAAGATTCTACATGGGAGGATGAGAATTTTATACAGAAGCACCCAAAGCTACTCAAGTGTTGAGGACAACACTTTTTTGAAGGAGAGGGGCATGTTAGGTCCCTATATTACTAGTATAGTCCCTTATTGTTATTAGTGTAACCCCCTTATTGTTGTTATTGTACCCTTGTAACCCCCATTTTGTTATTATTGTGCCCTTAAATTATTATTGTTAGGTCAGCTAGGATTACATTGTGGCCCACTAGGATTACATTATGGCCACATGGACTCCTATATATAGAAAGGAGATTTTGTAAATTGTATCATCCAATAATTTTTCATTTATGTAATGTATTGGAGGTTGCCCCCTCGAAGTGGCTTATTTCTAAGGCGTTGATATCTCTTTTCTTCTATTTTTGGAGCTAGTTACACAAAAAATTCCACTAGGGAGGCCCCCTGATTGGAAGAAGAATAAGGTGTTCTCTCAACTTAGTGCAGCAGTGACATATGTGGCTAAGGAAGGAGCCTTGGGAGAAGCTAGCACAGTGCTGAGAACCATTGATGGGTTCTGTTAGCCACCTATAAAATTTGTCATATCAAATGGTCGCTAAATAATTTTTGAAGCCTTCAAGAAACAAGTTTTATTTCCAAAATTGTTATCTCTTGAAGTCTTATGGAGATATCTTATCCTTTTATTAATCTTCACTACTGTTTCCTTTTCAAATTCTGAAAATTTGTTGTTTTCATGAAGAAAAAGACTGCAAAAATCCCCATTTTCCCCTCATTTTACTTCTTTTTCCCTTCATCATTAACCTCCTTTTTATCCCTTCTTTCCTCATAAATTTCCTCTATTTTTCATGTATTCCCTTCTTCCCTTCATAAAACCCCTTTTATAAGGTTTGAAAATCCTTTTTGAACCTTACCGAAACCCCCAAATCCATTGAAAATCCTTGAAAAAATCATAAAAAATAGTATTTTAGCCACAGGCCTAAGCCCCTTTGGGCTAAGTCCTAAACCACTTCCCCACATATACCCATGCCCTACAATGAGGCGCTAAACCCATTGGGTGCTTATTGCATCGGAAACTTTTCGATGAGTGCAAGTCTCTTTGTGTTATAAAAACCTGATGCTGACGAGCCCCTTTTGTTTTAAAAGCCCCAATCCCTTTGCCGCTTCATATAACCAAGAGCCCATAATCGGGCACTTAAACTTGTGAATAAACCCTTCCCCATCACATTTTCCCTTTGTAAATTCATCAAACCCACTTTTCCTATGTTTATGTTATGATAAACCAACTGTTGATCTAAAGGCCGATCGACGATCCGTAAAGTCTCGCATCAGAGTTTTTGATTGGGCGCATTTGAAAAGGCCCCTTCATCGTTCCGATTCCAATTAGCTCTTTTGAATATAAACCCCCGATTCCTCTGCTTCTTTCCATATACCCAAAGGCCCCGCAATCGAGCGCTAAGAATTATAAATAACCCGCCTCGAAGCCAAAATCCTTTGTATTTCATAAATTTTCAATTTTCCTATGTAATAAAGGGTCCCGCCCATTCATTGGTAAAAGCTGTTCTCGACCATTGATCTTAAACCAGACCAATGGCCAGCGCAATCTCGCATCGAAGATTTTCCATCGGGTGCGTTAATATGTTATTTTTCCCCTCCTATTGGAAAACCTCCGATGAGTTATCAACCGTCAATTTTTACCTCCTTTCCCTGATCTGACGGCCCTTATTACTCCTTCCCAAAGCCCCATTCCTTCACATTTCAACCTCCCAATTCATTTCCCACCATTGATATGATCCACAGATCAATGGCCCACAATCAATTGCATTGGTGCCCATTCTGTTTTGCCCCCACTGATCACAGACCTCAGATTGCATCTAGGCCATCCACGTGTCAAGATCCGACGGTCTAGATTGGATCCCACAACCTTTGTTAAATTTATGAAGCACCGCTTTATAAAAAAAATTCTGCCAATCTCAGACGTTGATCTCTGCAGATCAATGGCCCATATTAACCCATTCTCCACCTTATGTATTATTCCATTTAACCCCAGATTAAATCTCCACCGTTTATCCATTTCATTCAATAGATCAGATTTAAACCACCTTCTCCTGCCCCCACCTATTATCACCTGTGCATCTTGTTGAAATTGCGCTCTTCCCTAAGCCGTTTGATTTAAGACCTTAGATCTAACGGCCAGCGTGCATTTTCGCGCAGATTTAAGCCTAAACGATAATTCTCAGAATATCATGCGACATAGGTGGTTTTTAAAAGCCACATGGTAGCCTCTGACGCATATCACATCCAAAAAGCTAAAACCACCTTCCTCCCCTTTTGCTGCGCGATACTGCTAGTTTCTAAAGCTGAAACTGCTTTCCTATGTTTCCATTGTGTTTTATCGCGTTTGCTCCTCTCCGTTGATCTCTGCAGATCAACGACTCCCATTAAATCTCTCATTTCTTTATTGCCCTCCGCCATACACCAAGGGATTTCATGATCAACCACAGCCGTTGATCTCCGTGGGCTGATTTGATCCGATGGTTCAGGATCATCTGCGAAAACCCATTTTTCCTCCGTGCCTTTTTCATTGTTGATTAAGGTTTTAACCCATTTTTCTTATATTTTCCGCCATTTCAAATATAATGTGACCCCTTCGCATTATATAGTCAGGACCAATCTTGACCGTTGATCGATATGGATCAACATATCTGACTTAAACTCCCACCGTTTGTTCAACCGCTTCCCTTTTGACCCCTGCAAGCACATTTCCACCGTTAGATGCATTCATCCCACGGTCACGCTCCAAACCTAAAACTCCAAAGAAATATTACCAAAATATGCAGGATTTCTTAATTTTTTCTTGGTTTTATGCAGGTTTTTAAAGTTTTCAATTATTTTAAAGGAAAACCAAAGGCCGGGGATGACGATCCCCCATGCCTTTGTGCATAAAGAGAAATCATTCTACGGGGTTCCATATCACGTTTCATCAGTGCTTCATGAGAATCGATGCCATAAGAACCCTCTGCACACCTACACATCAACAAGACATGACAAAGATTAATTAAAACAGAGAGTATCAGTATTGAAGATCAAATCACAACAACAATGAAGATTTGAAGGTTGTATGCACAGTTTGGGTGGATTACAGCTAAGATTGACAATCAAAAGCCTAATCCACTAAATTAAACACAGTTAAAGAACAGAAGATAGAGTTTATGCCTGTTTAAGCATAACACACAGAATCAAATCAAATTAACAGTGTTTAAAGAAAATAAATAATATCTATCAGACAGAGAATGCCTCCACTGCCACATCAAAGGCTAATTGAATCCTCTCAGCTACCAGAAGCCACCTGTAGCCTCAAAGCATTCAAAGAGGCCGAGTTATTATCAAAACAGAGCATATTTTCCCCAATACAGCTAAACAGTTATTCCAAATCAAAGAAACTAATTTAAATTGTCAGATAAGTTATTACAAAGATAAGGGAAAGCCTTAAAGTCAAATAAATCTCCCTAGCGAGCTTAATACTTAATGTAAAGCCAATTAATACAGAGAAATATCTGTAAAATTCTCCATTGAGCCCCTCAAAGGACGAGAAGCATTAAAACATATTAATTTAGCTTGTAGATCTTTTCTATCATTCGACCTCCTCATTTCTCTATAAATTCTTCTTGAGGAGCTCATTGTAAAGGGTTGGTTGCAGAAATTTGAAATATACTTGTGCTTGAATTTTCTACTTGTAAATAGTGTTAAAAGGCTCTTGAAGCTCTGTTTGTGATCAAATAATTTAGGCTAAGAAGTGAAGATGATTGCTGAACTAAAAATTGGACTTGAAGAATGTAACTAGTTTGACATCAATAAACAAGCTATTTCTTGGGATCTTGGTCTATATCACTCGTGAAGTGCTTCTTTCTGTGTTATTGTTTTCCTTTCATGTGTTCCATTTTGTCCATTTATTCTCTGATAAAGAACATCAAGCATAGAGTTAGGATTTACTGTTTACAGTACCCTTCTCTGACTGATAAGCTTTATCTCAATGTTTTCCTCCAATTTGTTTATTTAAGAATGATTCAATACAGTTTAAGAAGTTAGGAATGATGGCTTTTCCTCGGCCTACTGTTTTCTTTAAACATTGTTCTTGAATGTCATTTTCATTATTTTATTGGTAAACATAGACTAGAAAAGTGATGGTGTGCCCTATTTTCTAGCTTCTTTCTCCAAAGGTAGTTCTGAAAGTTTCCCTAAGAGTATGCTGAAAGCAGTCTAGATTTAAAAGTATCTTAACTGATCTTAGGATGTACTTCATTTTCCTTACGTGTTTTCATCCTTTTTGAAATTAATTATGCAGATTAATGGATTGTTTTTCTATTGAGTTTACTTTAATACGAACTTGCCCAAAGAGGTCTATGGTTAGCCCTGCCCTTTGGTTTGTTTTAAATAGTTACTTAAAAGGCTTTTCTTGTTTGGACAGACTCTTAAATCCTAGTTGAAATTAGTGCCTGTTTCCACCCCTCCAACACTTTTTTTGTTTCCATTCCATCATTTTATCTCAAAGATCCTGTGATATAGATGACTTGCACCTTGGACCACTCTTGAAATTGTTGCACAATTAAAATCCTTTTATGAATCCATAGCCCAATGGGCTAAAAACCAGCGTTATATCTATCTTATCAGCCAAACCTTGTTTTGATTTCTTTCAACTTCACACCTTTGAAACTCTTTACATTTAGGACTTTCCACTCAACTAAAATCATGCTCAACCATCCAAAACAAACAAAAACCCTCGGTCTTCATAACTAGCCTAATATCATATCCAAAAGCCTTAAATATCAATCAAATCTTTGCACTTATTGGAGACATCCCTCTCCGGATTCAGGAGGGCTAGATCCTAGAATCCAAAAGTGGTTCAAGTTTTCTCCCTGCATTTTTGGTCTTAGCAATCTGTTGAAATTACAGGGAGCTAACATTTCTGGTGACTCCGCTGGGGACTGAGTCAAAATTTCATCTTAGGTTCCCTCAAAGTGTTGTGTAACCAACTTCAAAAATAGAAGAAAAGAGATATAAACGCCTTAGAAATAAGCCACTTCGAGGGGGCAACCTCCAATACATTACATAAATGCACAATTCTTGGATGATACAAATGAAAAAACCCTCCTTCTATATATAGGAGTCCATGGGGCCACAATATAATCCTAGTGGGGCCACAATGTAATCCTAGCCGACCTAACAAAAACAATGTAAGGGCACAATAATAACAATATGGGGGTTACAGGGGTACAATAATAACAATAAGGGGGGATACACTAACATAATAAGGGGCTACACTATTAATATAGGGGCTTAACATGCCCCTCTCCTTCAAACAAGAGTTGTCCTCAACGCTTGAGTAGCTCTGGGTGCTTCTGTATAAAATTCTCATCCTCCCATGTAGAATCTTCAGTGGGTAAGTTCTTCCACTTGATGAGATACTCTGAAATTGATCGATTCCGTAGCTTTCGAGTTCTTGTTTCCATGACCGCTTCAGGTTCCAATATGATTTTTCCTTCCTCATCAAGTTCTGGCAATATTGTTTGAACTGGAAGATTTTCACCTATAACCTTCTTTAAGCATGAAACATGGAAAACTGGATGTACTCTCGAAGAAGCAGGAAGCTCCAATTTGTATGCCATAGTACCAATCTTTGCAACACCTTGTAAGGACCATAGTACTTTGGCGATAATTTATTATCCTTCTTAGCTTGCTTGAGGGACATTTGTTTATATGGTTGTAGCCGTAAAAATACCCAATCTCCTATATCAAAACTTCTCTCGCCGCGATGTTGATCTGCCTGTTGTTTCATTCGATTTTGTGCCAAATTCAGGTTATCCTTTAAGAGTTGGAGAACTTCTTGCTGATGCTCGACGTGATCTTCCACTGCTTGAACCTTCAAATTTTCCTTTAAAGATGATGTGATCGATGGTGGATGATATCCATAAAGTGCCATAAATGGGGTCATTTTTGCTGCAGTATGGAAGGAAGTGTTATACCACCATTCAGCGAGAGGTAACCACTTGACCCATTGTGTTTGTTTATCAAATACAAAACAACGAAGATATCCTTCAAACATTTATTTACTATCTCAGTTTGACCATCAGATTGAGGATGATAAGATGAGCTATGAGCTAATTGAGTACCCAAACAAGAAAATAACTCCGTCCAAAAATTTCCAGTAAAAATGGGATCTCTGTCGCTCACAATAACCCTTGGGCTTCCATGTAGCTTTTGAATTATGTCCATAAATGTAGTAGCAACCGTACTTGCTTTAAATGGATGAGATAATGCACAAAAGTGTGCATACTTGGTAAGTCTATCAACTACCACCATGATGACATTCTTTCCTTCGTACTTAGGTAAACCTGTGATAAAATCCATTGAAATCTCCTCCCAACGTTGACTTGGAATGGATAAAGGTTGTAGAAGTCCCGGGGTCTTAATTGTTTCCACTTTATTCTGCTGGAAAACCAAACATTCCGCCACAAAATTTTGAATATCAGATTTAAGGCCATCCTAAAAAAATTCTTTCTTCACCCTGTGGTAAGTTTTTAAAAATCCTGAGTGTCCTCCTAAAGGAGAAGTGTGCAATTCCAGAAGAATCTTTTGTTTTAGTTGGGAATTCTTACAAAGATATAAGCGATCTTTGTACCATAAGGAATCATTTTTCCAACTAAATGTATCAGATGTACTAGGATCTTGCCGCAACTTTTGAATGAGTATCCATACATCTTTGTCCTTCTTCCATTCATCTCTTGCTTCAGTTATCCAATCTGGTTGGATAATAGAAATGGCACAAAGCAATGCTTCCACCTCTTCATTCTTTCTTGAGAGTGCATCTGCAACAACATTAAGCTTTCCTTTTTGTAGATTATTTCAAAGTCATAACCCAACATCTTTGTGACCCATTTTTGCTGCTCTTCTGAAGATAGTCTTTGTTCCAAAAAGTGTTTAAGACTATCATGATCAGTTCTTACCTTGAAGTGTCTTCCCATTAGGTAAGTTCTCCATTTCTTTAGTGCATGCAATATTGCTAACATTTCCTTCTCATAAATAGGTTTATGTAAATACCTTCCTTTGATCGGACGAATTTCAAAACCAGTGGGTCTTCCTTCCTGCATTAAAACTGCACCAATTCCATTTCCTGAGGCATCACATTCCACAATAAAGGTTTTTGTGAAGTCTGGTGTAGCTAAGACCGGTGCTAGGCACATTGCCTATTTAAGACGTTCAAAGGCCTTAGTTGCTTCAGGAGTCCATGAAAATGCATCTTTCTTCAATAATGTTGTTAGAGGTGCTGCTATTCTCCCATAATTCTTAACAAACTTGCGATAATACCTCGTTAACCCGAGAAATCCTCGCAACTTCTTTATGGTAGTGGGGACTTTCCATTCCTTAATGGATTTAATTTTGTTAGGGTCTACTTTAACACCCTCGTGAGATACAATATGACCCAGATATTCCACCTCTTGTACTCCAAAGAAACATTTGGATATTTTTGCATATAATTGTTTCTCCTGCAATAGTTTGAGCACCTTGTCAACATGTTCAACATGATCCTTCCAAGACTTGCTATAGATTAGTATATCATCAAAAAATACCAGCACAAATTTTCTAAGGAAGGGTTTGAAAATGGAATTCATCAACCCTTGAAATGCAGAAGGTGCATTGGTAAGGCCAAAAGGCATGACCAAAAATTCATAATGACCCTCATGAGTTCGAAATGTTGTTTTTGGAATATCTTCAGTCTTCATTCTAATTTGATGATATCCCGAACGAAGATCCAACTTGGTAAAATAAATTGCTCCATGTAATTCATCCAATAATTCATCAATCACAGGAATGGGAAATTTATCTTTAATGGTGAGCTTATTGAGCTCCCTATAATCCCGACACATGCGCCATGATCCATCCTTCTTGTGTACCAATACTACAGGAGCAGAGAAAGAACTTTGACTAGGTTGAATTATACCTGCCTCTAACATTTCTGCAATCATGCGTTCAATTTCGCTCTCTTGGAAGTAAGGATATCTATAAGGCCGGATGTTTGGAGGAACACTTCCTGGAATCAAATGAATAGCATGATCATGATCACGAATAGGTGGGAGTCCCTTTGGGAGTTTCAAACACCTTGGAATGATTGTCCAAGACTTGTTGGAGATCTGCAGAAATAGATGATTTTGATGTTGGAACTTCTAGTGAGCATAATTGTGCAATTACGCCTCGTTGTTCTTTCTTTAGAAGCTTTGTCATGCAATTAGAGCTTATTATCCTTCCTGGCTTCCCTTCAATACCCCGTAGTTCGACTTCCTTTCCTTCTGAAAAGAATTTCAAGAAAATTTCTTGAAAATTAAAAGCTACCGTCCCCAAAGATTGTAACCATTGTACTCCTAGTACAACATCAGCACCTCCCATAGGAATGGAAATCATTGGACTAGTCAATACATATTCCCCCATGGCTAGCTTGATATTATGGCATTTTCCAAAGCAATTTATAGTTCCTCCATTTGCAACCATCACTTGACATTCTGGTGCTGGGTATAGGAAATAATTTAATTCCTTGGCTACCTTACAATGAATAAAATTATGGGTGCTACCTGAATCAATCAACACTATTACCTTTTTCTTCTTGATTTGTCCTTCTATCTTGAGAGCTTGAGGAGTGGTAATTCCTGCCAGTGCATTACACGATATGGTCGGATTCATTTCTTCCTCTTCTAGGGGTGGTTCCTGGTGTATATCCTCTTCTTGTTCATTTTCTTCTTCTTCTTCACAATCTATGTAAAATAATTTCTTCTCAGGACACTTATGACCTTTAGTGTATTTGCTATCACAACTGTAGCAAAGCCCTTTTGCTCTTTTTTCTTCCAATTGTTGTGGTGTCAACCTTGTAGGCTGTGGAAATCTAGGCGTAGCAACACTTCCTTCTTTATAGAATTGAGTGGTAGGCTTCCTTGTCGCCATAATTTTACATTCAACTTTTCTTGCCAACCCGAATGCCTTCTCCAATGAATCAGGTTCCAAAACGCGAACTTCATGTTGGATGTTATCCTTTAAAGTGCCTATGAAGAGATCAATCCTGTGTTCCTCTGGAATATCAGTTACCCTTATATTCAATTTTTTGAAGTCCTCAATGTGCTCCCCCACTAAACCCTTTTGTTTGAGATTTATCAATTGGCTAAAGAAGGTGTTGCTCTTTGTATCCTCATAATGTGCTATCATTTCCTCCGTAAAAATTGACCAAGTGACAATTTTTTTACGGGAGCAAAGCCATTGATACCATACAAATGTATTTTGTTCTAAATGTAAAGTTTCAATGCGTACCTTTTGTGTGTTTTGCACGTTATGAAGATCAAAATATTGCTCCATCTGTAGTATCCATGTTACCGAATCCTTTCCATCAAACTTCTTCATATCCATTTTTGGAATATGGTGGTTCTTCCCACCAAAATTCGAGTTTATGAAATCATGATTAACATTTATTTTGTTCTCATCATGAGGTTCTTCTCCTGTATTTCCGCCATTAGGAATCATTTCTGGTTTTAAGCTTGTCATCAAGCCTTCCATGCATGCTTTTAGATCATTCTTCATGTTTTCTATGTTGTCTTTTATGTCATCCATCTTAGCTTCCATGCCCACTTCCATGCCATCCATCTTAGCTTGCACACCATCCATTTTAGCTTCCACGCCTTTCTTCAAACCTTCCATCTTTACTTCCACGCCTTTCTTCAAACCTTCCATCTTTACTTCCATGCCATCCATCTTAGCTTCCATGCCTTTCTTCAAACCATCCATCTTCACTTCCACACCTTTCTTCAAAACTTCCATTTCATTTTTTGCTGCTCTTTGCGAGAGTGAAATTTGTTGCACTTGTTCTTGTAATTTTGATAGATCATGTTGCAATTCTTCATCTTCATGAGTCATGGTAGAGCCTTCTGAAGGCTTGATGGGTGTTGAATTTTTTTTAGGGGCCATTTTAGAATCCAATATTGATATCTATTCTACAAGATGCCCTTGGAATCAATTCAACTTGATTCTTCAAACAAGACTTATGCAATTCGGAAAAAAATACACACCTTTTACTAGCTTTTAGGAGCTCGATATTGAAATTGAATTATCTCTGTAGTTGAAAATCTTCGATATCTGAAATTCAGCCCTGTAGTAGATCTCTGAATCTTCTTTCAAATGCCATAGGTCTGACCTGATTTGGATTCTCCAAGACAAAGTTGTGTCCAATCTCCCACAATGACCTAATTCTGGACTGGTTTAGTAGAGCGAACTTGTACGACTTGCCACGTGTCACTGTTTTGTCCTTTGTCTCTGAAATTGATAGCCAAAAAACTTCAGTCTGTGTACTTGTGACCACTTTTTACAGCACTTCAATCCAATGCCTAGAGAGAGAGTTATTGAAGTTTTCCCACGATCACCTCTTTGAGATGAAATTCAGGAGCCTGAAAAAGCACTACCTTCCACAGATCATATCTCCAAAAATATTGCGAACCAAGCTCTGAAATTTTTTGACGAATTTCCTCAGGATTTCAGCTTTGCACCATATGAATTTCAGACTCTGAACCTTCGTAAAAAAAACTTTATAGCGCAAATGCCACGATGACCTGTTTATGAGCCTGAAAAGATACCTAACTTCCACAGATGATATCTCCTCAAATATTGCGAACCAAGATCTGAAATTTTTATACAACCTTCCTCAAGATTTCAGCTTCGCACCCTAGAAATTTCAGCTTCTGAAGCTTCGTAGAAAAAAAGTTATAGCGAAAATGCCACGATGACCTGTTTGGAGCAGCGAAACCCTAGAATCCCAAAGCTCTGATACCAAATGTTGTGTAACCAACTTCAAAAATAGAAGAAAAGAGATATAAACGCCTTAGAAATAAGCCACTTCGAGGGGGAAACCTCCAATACATTACATAAATGCACAATTCTTGGATGATACAAATGAAAAAACCCTCCTTCTATATATAGGAGTCCATGGGGCCACAATATAATCCTAGTGGGGCCACAATGTAATCCTAGCCGACCTAACAATAACAATGTAAGGGCACAATAATAACAATATGGGGGTTACAGGGGTACAATAATAACAATAAGGGGGGATACACTAACATAATAAGGGGCTACACTATTAATATAGGGGCTTAACACAAAGACTTCATAAAAACCCCGTGAGTACAAGCATCCCTCTTCAAGAACTACCAAGCAAATGGTAATCATGATAAAACTTGTTTGAATCAGTGACAAACTAAGGAAACCTTAGGATTCTCATAAGAGCTTATCAAACCTTGAAGGATCAGCTAGCCTAGCCATAAGAGTAGACTTTTTTTGTCTCATAACCATAGCTATGTTTTGAAACAAATCTAGGACAATATTAGAACCCATAGAACCCATAGGACTGAAAAAAAAATCAGAAAATCCCAAAAATATTTCAGATTGGTATTTAATAAACATGGTCGTGGACCATAAAACCTTTTACCTCCAAAAGAGCTAAGAATTTCCACCTGGTGACTCCACAATCCTAAACATACCTTAAGACTCCACTGGGAAGACCCATAGTCATCATAACATCATATAAACTCAGTTAGAAGGATTTAGGATTAAATTTTTCTTATTTAAAATATCAGTTAACCTCTTAAAGATTGTCATACCTGGTTAAACTTTTGTTGCTTACTTAGGTCTGAAAAACACAGCATAGTGGCTCCCAGAAAGATTCATACTAGAGCCTATCCTAACCCAAACCCGCCCGAGATAGTTGATAACCATGAAAGTATCCTTAGGAAGTATCCGAAGATTAAATCTTCAGCTCTTTTTAGATCAGCCTTGAGAGCTAATTCAGTTCCTGAAAACCTTGCAGCTCCACAACAATCACAAGTTGACTTAAGAAATCCATTTAGAACTAGGTCACTTGATGATTTAGATCAACTAGATTCAGAGTCTTCACTTTCATCCCCAGAACAAAGTGAACATCCTGGTAGTAGAGAAACCACACCACCTGATTTACATTTCCTCCAGAATTTAGGTGTCTCTCATCCAAGGTCATCTCAACAATCTATTGATGGTACTTCTGCTATAGGGTAAACTGCTTGGGTGGTTGGTTTTCGAATATCCCTCTTAGGGCTTTCTGGTGCCCGAGGCTGACAGTAAGATTAGCGATGTTGTTCACAAAGATGGCATGAGCATGTTCATATTAACCTGAAATAACTTGATAGAATGCGATAGAGAATTACCTCTTTGACGGTCTTGGAGTCCCTTGGAGAGCTCTAGGCAGTGAAACAAGAGTCCTTCTTCACTGACTCCAAATCTTAGTCCTGCAATCAGTCAAAGCACCCGCGTAATTTCTAACATAACATATATCCTATCAATCAAGTCAATATATAATGAATTTCTAAATTATACACATCTGAGCCATTCATATCATAGTATGTAAATGTTCAAACAATAATGACAATATTAAGCATTGAATGGACAAAATGAACACAGTTCTATTGATTTTGAAAGAAGGAGGATTACAACCGTCGGTTGTACCAAGCCCTCCTCAGTCTCCCAATCTCTCTTATCTCTCAAGTGAAGAAGTCCAAGTCAACAAGTTCTCTAGGAACCTCTTTGACTCTTGGCCTTCACAATATAACACTATTCTCTATTCCACAAGTATGCAAGAACCTTCAGCAATCCTTCGACCTTCAATTAAGAGCCTTCGGCTCCTTCTTATAAGAGAGGGAGAAGGCCATTGTTGCCCTTCTCTTTCCACTAGTTTGGAATGGAAAAAACTTATATGTTTCTTTGATCTCTATGCTTTTTCCTCTTTTGGAGTTTAGTCTTCTATGGCAATGACAAATAATGAACTGGTGCTTCTGCAGTTTCCTTTGTGAACTGACTCTCTTGTGAGGGAAAGCCGGAGATTCAAATCATTCTCCACGTTCTTTTCCCGATTCAAACTTAAAACATGGGTAACGCTGCCCTTTAGTGTAAATAGAGCATTTCCCTAGCCACTAATGCGGCCCATCTGTTATAGCATCATTTCTCACCTTGACATGATTCATGATTGCTTTATGGCTTTATGGGCACCCATTCCTACAGACTTGGACAAATTCACTTAAAAACAGTGTAAAATCCTCCATACGCGACTATGCCCATGTTTTTCCGCGTGTATACGCGAGTACAGCTAGACTTTTCCGCGTATGCCATTAAAATGATTAAAAATATATATAAAAAATCCCTAATTTCGCGCTGGGTTGATGGTTACTCAGGTAGTTCAACCACCCCAGCCCGTGGCCAACTCTTTCCAACTGCTGAAACTACTTGAAGGGACTATAAAAAGCCCTCATGTGTATGGCCTAAGGGAGAGAGAGAATTATTGATATTATACTCTGTTGGTATTCCCTATCCAAGTCTGATTCCCCGTGCCTCCTGCACTTTCCCAGTTCATTATAGGAAACCCTTGTTTCCTTGAGATATACATCTCTTTATATGTTATCTCTATGCACCAGTTCGGAAGGAGTCTTAGCGAGGCAAGGGCTGGACGGATCCGGACGACGGTCTGCGAAGGCCTTGGAAGGATCAGGTGATCTCTCCACTTGATTACTTGTGTACGTACTATTTATAATACAGAAGTATCATGCTGTTCCCGAAATAAACGTGTTAGTGTATGCTTTTATGTATGAGAACATTTGTTATACAAGCATTCATTATGATTTATTTAATGTTTTATATGAATCTCACTAACATATAGAGTAGATATATGCTGTACAACTTGTCCTTTGTGCTGGTTTCTTCTTGTATTTCAGGTTAAGGAGGAAGGATGGTTGCAGGGAGTTTGGACTCCACGTGGATCTACTTCAAACGTAGGACCCACGGGTAAATCTCTCATTCTGCTCTATTTAGTTTTTCTGAACGTGCATGGTTGTGTGAGTCTCTGTTAAGTAGTACGCCCCTGCTCTGTGGAGGTTGTATCCCAACCAACCTCTAGGGTGTTAATTCCCTGAAACAAAACTGGCGACTCCACTGGGGATCACATTCTTTTGATTCTCTTGTTGGGTTGTTTCAGCTGTTTGGTAGGTTGCCAACAGTTTTTCCTGTCTTTTGCAGTCCAGTTTGCTTTCTTGCAGTCAGTCTGAAGTCTTGGTGATTTTCCCAGGCTTGTCCTTTTTATTTTTCATTATCTTTCTTTGTATACGCTCTTTTGTCTGCACACAGTCGCATATACCCGCGAGTTTGTGTAAAAGGATCCGCGTATACGCTATTTTCCCTATACACAGACGCGTATACACGCTGGTTGCATAACTGCAAGGTCGCGTATACCTAGGCAGATTTTGAAATTTTAGGATTCTGGAGTTTTTGGTCCTTTCTGGCTGTGGAGGCCTGTGTTTACAGTGTCTCTGTACTTACTGGAGTGTAAAGGAAGTGGTTTCAAGTCTTGTTTCTCTTTCGTTTGTTCGAAAACTAATATTTTTGGCAAAATGTTCTTGTTGGTGCTGGCACTCCTGGATTGAGTTCCAAGATCGCTTTCTGAGCATTCTTGGCTGTTCTGCTTTATCAGAACAGAGAGCTTCTGCTCACTGACTCACTCCTATCTTTGTGTTGTGATTTGCATTGCGTTTTTTTCTTTGTTTTCGATTGGTTTTCTTGAGTTTCATAGGCTAGGGTTTTGTTGCAATATTCGAAGAACTTTTCTTGCTTCTTTGGAGTCTTTTGTTGCAACGAGTTTGCACTATTTCTCTAGGCTGATTGGCTGAGTTTTTGGTCTTCCATTGCCCTTATTGATCTTTCTATCATTAGATTTATAAGGTTTGGGGAGCATTGTTGAAGTTTATGCTTGAAATTCGGTCTCGTTTTGGCTTGGATTGTGATAGTTGTGCTTGGTCTTTTTGAGCTCTTGCTTTATAAAACTAAAAAGCCCAAAAAACATTTGTTTTGCTTTTTGTTTTTGCATATCAAAAACTCAAAAAACATTGTCTCTTGTTTTTGTTTTTGTTGTTGCATTTTCATTTTCGTTTGGTCATATCTTTTGGAGCTTTTGTGAAGCTTCTTGCTTCTAGTTTTCGGCTTGATTTTGAGGAGAATCCGGGGGTTATCCCCCGAGAGTGCAGAGCCTTCTTCGAGAAGGCGTAGGAGCGATTTAGCTGGTGGTTACCACCCTGTTGAGTCTGCCGCTGTGGAGAGTGATCCTCCACAAAGATCTGAGGGTTTCGTTGTTGATTCCGGTGTCGGTCCCGAGAGGAGCGTTCCGCTCACCTCGCGAGTTCTTTTTCCTCAGGAAGAAGATTTTCAAGTTGAAGACATACCTGAGCCTCCTGCTACAGGTCCATCTCCTCTTCCTCCTGATCATTCGTTTGTTCTTCAGTACATCGGACCGGAGTCTGAGAGACCGCCGGATCTTCCATATCATTCTTATCTTTCGATGGCCACGACTGGGAACGCGGCTTCTACCGTGAGTGCTGCGGGCATTCAGACCCCTGCTTCTGTCGAGGCAGGGGGCACTATTGCTCTATCTTCGACGTTTTTAGCACCGTGTCCGGCTCCTCGATTCACCCCACAGTTTTCATTCCTCGTCCCTTCGTCAGTGGATATCCATTAGTGAAATTAATCCCTCGCTTCTTTTTCCGTCATAAACTGATCCACGCCCATGTCTAACATGGCTAGTGGATCAAATTTTCGTTTTAGGTTTCCCTTTGGGACCGGGCATATACCTAACAACTTTTAGGTCGTTTTCATCCTGCATCTGCAGAGTTTCAACCCTTGGTCCGGGGGGCAAAGTTCGACTACTTTTACAGGGTGGAATCCTGTGTTTACTACAGCGGGGGCAGGGAATCAGTTTTACACAGGTCATCAAGGGAATGCTTCTTTCCCTTCATTGAGTGCTTATCACTTTTTTCCTCTCGTCTAATGCATGGAAACTCCCGCCTTCATGTGGCTTTCCTCTTCACAATGTCATCATCAAAATGGGGAACTAATGTCCGGGTTTCGGTAACCTTGGCCATGGGAGAGGTTCTTTCTCCGTTTTCTACGAGTCCTTTCTCGCGGAACTGTGCCTAATCAAATCTAGGGCTATTTTTAGAATGTTGGAAATCCATCCCATCAAGGATGGAATTTCTGTGCTCCGCCGATTTATTTCGAATGCGAAACTGCCGTGACGGTCGAAGTTAACTAATGACCCGATTCGTTACAGTCCGGGGTGGCCTCCGGTCCCAACCAAACTTCCTTCAGACATTCCTAAGTTTGAAGGTAAGAATGGTGAAGATCCGGCAGACCACATCACCACTTTCCACTTATGGTGCTCGTCGAACTCTCTGATCGACGACTCGATTAGATTGAGATTATTTCAACGCACCCTAACTGGGAATGCTGCCAAATGGTATATAGAGCTCATTGGGGGCAGTTTCGCCACATTTGGAGAACTGGCTGTCACTTTTCTTAACCATTTTCAGTTGCCTGTCAGATATGAGGCTGGGACCGAACTCCTGGCTAATTTTAAGCAGGATGAGGCAACTCACATTTCTGATCACATTCGTGGGAATGGAGGAGAAGCAGCAAGGCTTATCAAAGCCTATATCTTGGGGTGAGTTCCTTCTCGAGTGGTTTTTGAAATCGTCTTAAGCGATATTTCATGATGTATCCATTCGGTATTTTCCGAGAGCAAAGCATCTTTAGGGCCCAGTAGCTAGAGTTGGATCTATTCTGTCCGTACGAGGTGCCTCACGTTCTCAAGCCCAAATTGATTGATCGAAACCCAAACTCGGTCCGCATGGTGTGACGACTTGTCGTATCTACAATAGGTAGTGTGCCTACCGTTTTTTTCAATTTGGCAGCTAGCTTGCTCCTACACCGTTCCTTCCGGTCGTCGTGCTCGTTGAGTCATCACCTTCCCAGTCTTTGTCCATAAATGTTGTCCAAGCTTCCGATCCCAAAGGAAATCAACAATCCGATGGGAAGAAGAAGGGACGAAATAACAAGAAGAAGGGCAAGAACGGGAAGGGTAATGCAAATAAAACCAACGAGCATGTTGGTGAGGGTCCAAAGGAGAAAAGGAAAGTGAAGTTTCCATGCAAGCTATGTGCTGGAGACCATCTTACACACCTTTGCCCTAAAATTCAGGATGCGCAGCACTTGTTAGCCCAGCAGGGTTCTTTTAGTTCCCAGGCTGTGTTAACAAACCCTTTCCCGCGTTAAGGAAGAATTAATTTTTTGGCGTCAATCCGAATCCCGGGGCTTCTCCGGAGGCCCGGTGGAAGGGGAAATTCCATCGAATATCTTATGATGAGTGCTCACGTGGATGTCGCTACGAGATCCCGTGATTATGGCGGAGGAATATTCGAAAAGCTAGGGGAAGTTCCCGATACATCGAGTCGCTTCACATCACGGGGCTGAATCGTCGAGGCCTATGCCTCGATGCCAAAAGCATCTTCTAAGCTAAGCCAGACAACGATTAATCCGAACATGAGCGCTCAGAACTACTCGATTGTGAGAAGATCCGGCGCAAAGTCCTTGTGCTATGTCGCCTTTAGAGGTTACCAATGAAAAACCGGTTTCAAATAAGCAAAGGTTTTCGCTTCAATCGCCATTGGGGCGTTGACCTCGTGTAAATTCCTCGATTACTTTGATATGAAGAATTTTAAGAAGAGCCTTCCTCCTCATATGGCCTTCCATATTAAATCATCGTACCGGAAGACTAATATCTTTCGCACGGTCGTTGATGAGGGTGCTTCTACTTGCGTGATGTCTCTCGCATGCCGGAAGACACTAGGATCTCCCAAAGCTGTTCCATCTAGCACTATTCTTACTGCATTCGATGGCCATTCTCATAGGCCCCATGGTATTGTCCCGGCTTTGCCCATCTGTGTTGGGGGCAAAACCGTTAACATAGAGGCTGAGGTAGTAGATGCAGCCTTGGACTACAACCTTCTGTTGGGGAGGAACTACATATGGTATTTGATGCTGGTCTTCTGGTTGCATCCTCACTATTACGAATTGTATGTTTCCACGAAGGGAGGATAGTCACGGTGGATCAACTGGACTGTCCTCCTGTAGACCTGGATGCGCCTTCTGACTCATCTGTGCCTAAGTTGGATAATACTAAGGCGCCTGTCGAGAATCTAGGAGTTGGAATGTATTCTTCCCCGATGGGTTCTTTTGATCTTCCTCCTCCTAAGGTGTCTATTAATGCTATTTCATCCTCCAAGGCTCCCCTTCGAAGAGAGTTCTTTCGAACTCATTATTTTTCGGACCCTTGGACCTTACCTTCCCCAACTGCCACTTTGGAGGAAGGGCAAGTGGGTGGAATGGCATTCCAGATTTCTGCAGCTGAGATTGCATATCAGTCTGTTGTTGACACTGCAGAGTCTGATCCAGCTCCTCTTTCGCCGGAAGAGTTGGATGGTGATGTGGCTCCGGCTTGGACGCTTACTTCTTCTTCTGCCCAGGATTGTCTAGATACCACTCTTCCATCCGAAGAGGCCATCCTGGAAGCAATGACAGGTATAGAGAGACCGTGGGATGACTTGCATCATCGGTCTTACTTCCTACCTGACTTGAGCGAAGTCGAAGCTAGTTTTCCAAGTCCTCAGTCTCCTGGACCTGTTCACCCAGTCTTGAGCCCCTTAGCACCAGCACAGGTTTATGCTGAAGGGAACATGGTTGTGATCTCTCCGACTATCCCGGTGAACATCTCCAGGAATCCCAACGTTATCGAGAACGTTTTCATTGGAGCTGAATGTTCCCATGAAGAAGTTCAAATCTATACCGAGCTCTTCAAAGAGTATAGGGATGTTTTTGCTTGGTCTTATGAGGAAATGCCTGGCATAGACCCATCTATCGTCCAACATGAGATCAAGACGTATGAAAACGCTAAGCCGGTCAGGCAAAAACTTCGTCCGGTTAATCCTAGGAAGGCAGCAGCCATCAAAGCTGAAGTTGAAAAGCTGCTTAAGGCGAGATTCATTTTCCCAGTTCCTCTGACTGAATGGGTTTCAAACCCCGTTCCTGTTGATAAAAAGCAAGGAACAATTCGAGTGTGCATCGATTTCAGAGACCTGAATAAGGCGTGTCTTAAAGATAATTACCCCACACCCTTCATTGATCAGATTATTGATGAGTGTGCCGGTAACGAAATTTTTTCCTTCATGGACGGTTTTTCTGGTTACAATCAAATTACTATCCGTCCAGAAGATCAACATAAGACCGCATTTATTTGTCCCTGGGGTACATTTGCATATAAGAAAATGCCTTTTGGTCTTAAAAATGCTGGAGCTACCTTTCAGCGGGCCATGTCTTACGCCTTCCACGACATCAAGAAAATTATCGAGGCATACTTAGATGATCTAGCTGCTCATTCTCGAAAGAGGATGGATCATCCTGGTCACCTCCGGCAAATATTCGAAAGATGTCGTTTTTATAAAATTCGTTTGAATCCGAACAAGTGCGTTTTCGCGGTAACATCCGGTCGGCTGTTGGGATTTATCGTGTCTAGGGAAGGGATAAGGGTAGATCCTTTCAAGGTTGAGGCAATACTTCGGTTGCCTCCCCCGTCTTCAATCCGTCAGCTTCAAAGTCTCCAAGGGAAGTCTAACTTTCTTCGGAGGTTTATCGTTAACTATGCCGAGATTACAAAGGGATATATGAGACTGTTGAAGAAAGGAGTTCCTTTTCTTTGGGACGACTACGCTCAACGCTCATTCGATGCCTTGAAAAAGTCATTGACCTCTGCTCCTTTGCTGAGTCCACCCGATTATAGCAGAGATTTTCTTTTGTATCTGGCTACAGCAGAATCTACCATTGGTATGGTTCTGGTTCAGGAGGATGATGCTCTGGCTGAGCATGTTATTTACTACCTTAGTCGAGGATTGGTAGGACCTGAACTGCGATACACCCCGATAGAAAAGTTAGCCTTGGCAGCAATTCATGCTGTACAGCGACTCCGGCATTATATTATTCTTCACAAAACTTATGTCTTGGCAGCTGCCAATCCATTTCAGTTTGTCCTCAGCAGGCGAGTGATTGGGGGCAAATATAATAGATGGATTGTGATTTTACAAGAATTTGATCTAGAGTTCCTGTCTGCCAAATCCAAGAAGTCATTAGTCTTTGCGGAATTGATCTCCGAGTTGCCTTGCGGAGAGGAGATGATCTATGATGAGTCCTTTCCGGACGAACACTTGTTTCTAATCTCTCCACAAGATCCTTGGTATGGGGATATCATTGTATATCTCCAGACTGCGAAGTTTCCCTCTTCTTTTTCGAAAGATGAGCGTCGCAAGCTGCGTCACTTAGCCAAGAACTATCTGATTATTGGTGATGCTTTGTACCGTCGAGGGGTTGATTCAATCCTAAGACGCTGCTTAACTTTCGAAGAAGCCGAGGCTGTGCTCAATGATTCTCACAGTGGAGCTTGTGGGGGTCATTTATCAGGGCTTGCTACAGCCCAAAAGATTTTGCGTGCAGGATACTTCTGGCCCTCGATTTTCAAAGATTGCATTGAATCGGTCAAGAAGTGTCATCCTTGTCAGGTGTATACTCGGAAAATGCGCGCTCATCCAGCTCCGCTTTTTCTAGTCGTTACTGTCGGACCCTTTACAAAGTGGGGTATGGATTATACTACTTGTAACCCGCCTTCGGCAAAAGGTCACAAGTACATTATCGTAGCAGTAGACTACTTTACGAAGTGGGTCAAAGCTATGCTTACTTTTGGGAACGATGGTGAGACTGCAGCTCTTTTCTTCTTCAACCAAGTTATTTCTCGTTTCGGTATACCTAGAGAGATTGTCACTGACCATGGCAGTCACTTTCAGAATAGTATGATGGCTGAGTTGGCTCTCAAATTGGGTTTCCGGCAGGAGCATTCATCTCCATATTATCCTCAGGCCAATGGGCAAGTGGAAGCCGTGAATAAATCCTTGAAGACAATTCTTCAAAGGATAATTGATAAACATAGATCCAACTGGCATATTATGCTATATCCTGCGCTTTGGGCATACAGGACGTCAGTGAAAACTGCAACTGGCTTTACTCCGTTTCAGTTAGTCCACGGGGTGGAATCCGTATTTCCCATTGAATGCGAGATTCCTTCCCTTAAATTAGTTGTTGAGTTTCTTCCTGACACTTCTAGTCTGGCAGAGCGGCTTCTTCATCTGGAACATCTTGATGAGCAGTGTCGAGATGCCGCCACGTTGAATGAAGCGCATAAAAACCGAGTCAAAGTTCAGTACGATAAGGCGGTTAAGCCTAGGGTCTTTTCCGAAGGTGACCTTGTTTTGGTCTATGCCCAAGAAAAAGATGCCTTGGGGGCAGGAAAGTTTAAGTCGATGTGGTATGGCCCCTATATCGTCAAAAAGGCCCTTAAGAAAGGAGCGTATGCCTTGGTTGACTTTGAAGGAAATGAGTTGTCGGAGCCCCAAAATGGGCTCTATCTGAAGAAGTATTATGCCTAGGCTTTGGCCTGGCATTTTGCTTTGTATATAGTAGTTTTTTGTCTTGTACATATCTGTTTGATTTTCGATTTTTTGATGAGGTGGTGATGTTTTTGATCTGCTTTGGCAGGTTGTGTTGATGTCATGAGTCATTTTGGTTTCGCCGATGGTGCTAGTAGACACACCCGGAACTTAGCTTCCGCGGCTTGGGTGCTTCATTATCCTTCCGGTCAGCTGTTGGTATCAAGAGGGGTCTGCATTGGTCCTGCTTCCAATAATGTAGCAGAATACACTGCAGTCATTCATCTACTCTCTGAGGCAATATCTTTGGGTGTTGATTCGTTGGTAGTTTTCTTGGACTCCCAGCTGGTGGTGTCGCAGTTGAACAACACTTATCGGGTACGAGATCCATTTTTATTACGATTGTTCTTGAGGGTACGATTGTTACAAAGGTCATTTCAATTTTTAACATTCATTCATATTCCTCGAGCTGACAATTGGTTTGCTGACTCATTGGCTAATCAAGCTTTAGATTGGCATATTAATCATTCAATACAATAAATTCTAATCATCAAAAACATCATACATTGGATACATTTATCACATCACATCAAATATCGCTGTATATATATCATCGGTATGTCAAAAAACTTTACAAAATTTGGATCCATAAATGCCGTACAAAACTTGGGCTTATGCCCCATCATGTTCAATCTCAAAAAACATATACAGTCATCTAACATATAAAATCTATCTACTCCTGAGGACCTTGCCCAGAAGTCGTGTTCCTATAGAACATAACTGCAGTGGCCACACGGCGGAATAGCCTAACCCAGTCACGGGGTACTCCTAAAACCCGTCTCTGGACGGCTTCCGGCAAGTCCTCCATGGCAGCCATAGGGATTTGGCGGGTCAGTCCCTCCAAGTTTCTCTGAACGGCCTGGAGAGTCCTTTCGGAATCCACTGTCTCCGCCTCACCTCTGCGGCGCTTGTGGCGCGGTAGGCCCTCAGGACGAACTGGTCCAACATCTGAAACATGATCATTTTTAATTGTCAGTCATTATGAATCCAATCCAAAAACATGTTTGTTTTTCATTTTTCATACATATTTGAAAAATCCAAAAAATCATATAAGTTAAAAAAATTTGCAAAACTTACCGACTGTTCCCCATGCTGCTCCGGGTGGAAGTACTAGATCTGGATCTCCTCGGAAATCCATCCCGGCATAGGGATAGTCGTCCACTGCGATGATCTGTTCTCTCCACCACAGGAAGAACTCATCGTCCCAGGTGGTTCGGGGTACCTCGCTGCCCCCCAGTCTCTTCATCATGTCGGCCCAACGGGAAATTCTTGGGTCCCGCGGGCTGCTGATAGTCGAGATGACTCTGGGTCTCAAAGCTGGAACCCTCTCGAAGAAGAATGTTGTCAAAATGGTCCCATAGCCAAAGTGTTTTGTCTTTGTTTGGCAAATGGAGGTCAGTTGTTGTTTCATATTCTGTAGCAGGGCTGTGCACCAATCGTAGACGTGAATCAAACACTCTACAGCTATGCTCATTTGCGTCCTGGACACCTGATGTAGTGAGGCAGATCCTGCCACTCTGCCGATGGTGAACAGGAGGATCTTTATGTGCAAATCCCTGATATCTCTAATTGCAATCTGTGTTCCAACCTTCTTGGAATTATCTACGCAATATATTTGGACATAGTCTTCCACGGTCAACCCTCCCAAGGGCTTTCCGTGCAAGTCCACTGGATCTCCCCTCCTGGAGAGTCCAGTGATGAAGTATATATCCTCCACTTCTATGCGTAGAGGCATCTGATCAATTATGAAGCAATCCTGATCTGGTTCCCAGTAATTTACGAGCATTTCAAGCAATCACACATTACTTTTCATATTGGGCATTTTAAAGAATTTCAACAATCCGCAATTTCGGAGGATGTTTTGCGCTGCGCGGTCCCGCATAACCTCTTGGTCTACTGCGCTATGCTCACGTTCCCTCCATGAGATGGTCATCCTGAGAAATTTCATCAAAATTTGCATTAGAAACGTTTTTTTTTTAAATCGGACTTGCGCATACGCTACTTTCCCTGCGCACAGTCGCGTGTATACGCGACTTGCCTTCATTGAACCCGCGTATGCGCAGATACGCAATTTTTAGCAAGGGTTTCTAAGCAAAAAATCACTTAATTTTAATTTTCAAACGGACAAAATGAATAAACAGGATGATTAAGGAGCCTACCTGAAGTTTCGCTGAGTTCCGACGGTCGGTTGTCCCTGATTTGTTGAAAGAAGTTTTTAGCTCCAGAGCAATTTTTCCAAATCAGCTATGCAATAATGAACCAATTGAGAGGTAATTTGTGTATTTATGGCTAAAAATTGAAATTTTTTGCAAAAATTTCTTTATGCTTATTTTTTCGATCTGTCTTATGCTGTATAACTCGATTGCTTGGAAGTGCCCGGTTTGGTATATTTTCAGGTACATTTTGACGATTTTGAGACTTTTCCCGGTTTTTGATCCATGATTTCAGACTCTTCACGGCAGGTATATGATCTTCACTGGCATATAGGTTAGGGAATCACTTTCCATTGCATCTTGCATTCTAGCCTCCATACTGATCACTTGCCTTAGGTCGATCCCATCAGGTCATGAGCATTACACCCTTTTCACTCGCCGATTTTTAATCATGACTTGATGGTAGAGCCTTCCTTTACATGGGCTTCCTAGTTAGTTCCTCGCTATCACTTGTTGCCCATGCTGCTTTTTATAGGCTCGGGAGTCCTCTTTAGTCCCACCATGTCTTCTGTGTTGAAGCTTCATTCTTCTCCTTCATCACTTATCATTTTTCTGGCTTATACCCTAGAGGCTCCCTGGTGTCGTTAAGTTGTATTACTGCATTGCATATTGGCTACTTATTTATCCTGGCCTTTAGCCGGCTTCATTTGGACTCGATGTTTAAGCCAACTTTTGACCTTGACTTTCTGTACAAGTTAACCATTGCATGCACTTAGCTATCACGACTTGACACCTTTGTACCCATGGATGGAACGTTCCTCTGAGTATCACTGACCAGTTTTCGCCACCTTGCATTGAGCATAGGATTGTTCCAATCCTAGGAACTAGTGCATCTGCTTTCTTGATACTCGTTCTATCCATTGTACCATAGCATTCTTTTATTCTTTTTCAGGCTTATTATATGAAAAAGACAAAAAATTAAATATAACAAAAAGAGCGGGAACGGGATGTATCTTCGTTATTTTGATGGCAGTACAGAGTCAGTTTGTCGCCCTTGAACAAAGCACATATACTTATATATATTTCCTTCATTTGGGATGGTTCTAGTTTTGACCTAGGTTCAACCTTTACCATGTTTCACTTGTCAGTTCTCCCCTGGTTGGTTATCTCTTCCAATCATATGGAGAGTTTGTTTTGCCTCCTGCATGACAGACTTATACAGTGTCACTTTTTACTGCCATGGTCATCACAGAGTCGTGCTTTTGTTCAAGGGAAGTTTAGCCTGAGTCGGCCATTCTGCGGTGTCTCTTGACTCATTATTCAGTCGGCCTTCCCGGTCTTGTCAGTATCATGTTCTATCACATCAGATGTTTTGATCTTCTGCTCGTGCTGGTTTGAGAAGGTCTCCATTGACTTCTTGCCGGCGGGTTTGTCTCTTATCGACTACGACACATTTCTCTGAGAGCAAGCCTAGAGCCGCACCTTGGGCCTATTTCCATTATTGATAGGTGACCTCGTGCTCAGCATTTGATCATCATCATGTGTCTTTGACTGAGTGGTTTCCCCTGTGTTCGACGTCAGCACACATTATCACACTTGGGATTCGTGTAGTACCTGGATTTCCATTTGACCCTATCGGTGGATTTCTCGCCTCTGTGACAGCTTTCATTATTGGTTGGTTCAAAGGGTTTCTTCCGTGCGCTAGCTTCATCTTGTGCACGTCGGAAACGTACTTCGGTTTTGGTTCCATCACTCTGCTTCGTCCGATTCCTTCCAAATCTTGGCCTGCGGGTTACACTCGCGCTGGACTGATGTGGGATGCCTTAATGCCTTCCTTCCAACAGATCTTTTCCCATCGACTCCGACTCATTGCTCTGGGAATAAGGTCTAGAGTCTTTTGTCAGTACCTTAGGGTTTGCAGTCATCAGTGGCAGACTCTTCGCTATCGACAGTGGGGATTCATCATTGCCTCCTGATTGGTAGATTATTTCAAGTGTTCGACTTCAACTCATTCATTCGCACTTGTTAGATTGTACTGGGGCACCTTGACACTCATTATCATTATTGGTGGGTTGTCTCGCGTTGGTTAACGGTATACATCATTGACCGGTAATCCAACGATTTCTCACATGGTCGACTTCAGCTCATTTATTCCCATTGTGTAGAATTGTGCCATAGTGATCGGTGAAGACCTCGGGTTGCATCAGCATTCTTCGGTTCACTTTTGACAGTCCATTCAGTTTCTGCTAGTGATGCCGTCCACCCTTATATGTTGCAATTCAGTACAGTAGCATCCTATATGTTGGCTCCCGAGTTGCGTGATTGTACCGTTTGATCCACCTCTTATGATCCGGTACTTGGAGATTCAGTTACTTATTTGATCAGACATCCAGTTGCACCATCTTTGATCAGCTTTCTATATGTGATACTTGGACATTGATTCCGACTTGTATTTCCGGGCCATGCTCAGATGATTCATTATGTACTTACAGTTCAGCTATACTTGTATACATGTTGGATCTATTTCAGTACTTTCCATATGATGTATTTTTGACTGAGCATGGGTATGCCCGCCTCAGCATGAGTTGACTCTCTGTTTCTTTCATTGGTTTTTGGCAGGCTGAAATCTGGTGAAGTCCTCTCTTGTCCTTGCGAAGTTCTTTCTATGTGCATAATACATTTCGGCCATCATGTACCCCTTCTGACCTCACATATTAGGGGGCATCTGTTATAGCATCATTTCTCACCTTGACATGATTCATGATTGCTTTATGGCTTTATGGGCACCCATTCCTACAGACTTGGACAAATTCACTTAACAACAGTGTAAAATCCTCCATACGCGACTATGCCCATGTTTTTCCGCGTGTATATGCGAGTACAGCTAGACTTTTCCGCGTATGCCATTAAAATGATTAAAAAATATATAAAAAATCCCTAATTTCGCGCTGGGTTGATGGTTACTCAGGTAGTTCAACCACCCCAGCCCGTGGCCAACTGTTTCCAACTGCTGAAACTACTTGGAGGGACTATACAAAGCCCTCATGTGTATGGCCTAAGGGAGAGAGAGAATTATTGATATTATACTCTGTTGGTATTCCCTATCCAAGTCTGATTCCCCGTGCCTCCTGCACTTTCCCAGTTCATTATAGGAAACCCTTGTTTCTTTGAGATATACATCTCTTTATATGTTATCTCTATGCACCAGTTCGGAAGGAGTCTTAGCGAGGCAAGGGCTGGACGGATCCGGACGACGGTCTGCGAAGGCCTTGGAAGGATCAGGTGATCTCTCCACTTGATTACTTGTGTACGTACTATTTATAATACAGAAGTATCATGCTGTTCCCGAAATAAACGTGTTAGTGTATGCTTTTATGTATGAGAACATTTGTTATACAAGCATTCATTATGATTTATTTAATGTTTTATATGAATCTCACTAACATATAGAGTAGATATATGCTGTACAACTTGTCCTTTGTGCTGGTTTCTTCTTGTATTTTAGGTTAAGGAGGAAGGACGGTTGCAGGGAGTTTGGACTCCACGTGGATCTACTTCAAACGTAGGACCCACGGGTAAATCTCTCATTCTGCTCTATTTGGTTTTTCTGAACGTGCATGGTTGTGTGAGTCTCTGTTAAGTAGTACGCCCCTGCTCTGTGGAGGTTGTATCCCAACCAACCTCTAGGGTGTTAATTCCCCGAAACACCATCCACTGATTGACTGCGTTATAACGCTCTTGTATTGTTCTAGATAGGCGTTACCCTGGAAGAAATAGTTTTAATTTAGGTCTTTTTACTCCTTCCATATTTGTCTTCCCCTCTGAGCTGATGAGGAGGTATTTTGACCTGTAACAGATGCCCCCTAAAGTGTGAGGTCAGAGACGAAGACGATGGCCAAAATAATTTATAATTTATGTAGAGATAGAGAGATTGAAAGACTGAGGAAAACCTGAAACAACAACATATGTCAGAAAATATAGTATTTGCCTTGAGTTGGGCATTTCCCATGCTCAGTAGCTTAAATAACATTATTTATCTAGAATAGAGATATGAAGAATCTGTCCACCAATAGGCACAATGTGGAAGTGTCTGTCATAACAGGATCAGGCTGACAAAGCTGTCTCCATAAACAATATCGTAACTTGGGGAAGGAAACATAACTTTAATGATGTAGCCTTTGCCCCAAGGTCTTGACCGCCGATTCGCTTAAACTGCATATTCCTCAACATGTGAATGAAGGAGATGTCATCGAACATGTGAGAAATCGTCTGATTACCAGTCAATAATGAAAAATGTTAACAGATGCGAAGGTGGCCACCGATAATGATGATGGTCCCTAAGATGCACAGTACAATCTAGCGAGTGTGAATAAAATGAGTTGAATTCGAACACTCGTAGAATCATTAGACCAGGAGCAATTGATGAAGACCCCTGATCAAACACAAGACTACCTGCCACTGATGTCTGCAAGTATCCGGGTACTGAATGGGTTTCTGGATCAACTTCCTAGATAAGATGTTGAAGTCGATAGGAAGTGATCTATTGAAAGGTAGGCACTGAGGTGTCCTACATCAGTCAACATGAAACGGAAACCAACTGATTTTTTTTATGATTAAGATAATGAAGATTAAATGGGAATGTCAGACGAAAAATAATTTCTGGCATAATGAGCGGTTTGGTTGATAACAAGAGCAGTAGATAGCGAGATCTGCTTGAACAATAGAAGGCACTCTATCAGGGTACTAGGCAACTGAAGCTTGATGAACACCAAAGAGTGTGTTAGGATTTTACCGGTGTAGGGACACTGGGAAATAAAGGCTAATACTCATAGATGGTAGGGTTCGGCTAACTACGCAAGAGTTTTCTGGGAAGTGCCATGTTCAATAATTTTGCTGCCAAATCGACCTTTTTTGAAAATGTAACAAAGGTGGTATCTATTTTGTCCAAAATTTTCCCCGTCTGATTAATTTTAACGAGTCCAGACGAGTAAACTCGGTGAATTTTTCATGTTTAAAGAGTCTGAAAAATGTCAGGAAAGACAACTCTGTGCCCCATCTGATTAGGTTTAACGAGTCCAGATGAGTAAACTCGGTGAATTTTTCATGTTTAGAGAGTCTGAAAAATATCAGGAAAGACAACTCTGTGCCCCATCTGATTAGGTTTAATGAGTCCAGATGAGTAAACTCGGTGAATTTTTCATGTTTAGAGAGTCTGAAAAATGTTAGAAAAGACAACTCCAATGGGGTACCTTTGTCATGTCTTGATAACTGGGCATGGCAAAGGGATAATAGTAAGCCCGAAACAGTTCATTTTCCGTGAGTTAGTCCATCGAAACCGGAAAGGTGAGAAAGCTATGTTTGATAGACGTCTACGTCATTTTGTTATGAGTACAAGGAGACGGAGTAAACTCAGTACTCTTTGTGAAATTTTAATGAGTCCAACAAAGGAAAACTCGGTGCCCTCCGTGAAATTTTAACGAGTCGCGCAGAGAAAACTCGATTACCTCCATGAAATTTTAACGAGTCACGCGGATAAAACTCGATTACCTCAGTGAAATTTTAACGAGTCACGCGAAGAAAAATCGATTACTTTTTCAGTTTAAAGAGCTTTGAAAAAGAGAAAAGAATGGCTCCATATTTTCTGTCGTGGTAGTTTAACGAGCTCAACAAAGGCAACTCGGGGTTTTTTCAGTTTTATGAGCGAGAAAAATATTCCTAAAAGGAAATCTCAGTGCTTCTTCATGGTTTTAACGAGTCTGAAGAAAAAAAATCTAGGTTTTTCGGATTAACGAGCGAGAAAAAGACCTACAAAAAGAATGCTCGATGTCAACTTCGTATAAGTTTAACGAGTCCGAAGAAGGGAACTCGAGGGTTTTCAGATTAACGAGCAAGAAAAATACCGTAAAAAGAACACTCGATGTCACATGAGTATGTCTGCATATAAATCTTGATTTCGTGCTCGAAAATAGAAGGGTCTATGCCGGGAATTTCGTCATAAGACTAAGAAAAAACATCACGGAACTCCTTAAAAAGGGATGTGAAGCGTGCAACTTCCTCTGGATTGCAAGATTCTCCAATCTAAATATTTTCCACAATACCCGTTTTGACTGAGATATCAACGAGCATTGTCTTAGAAAGATTACCCATGTTCCCTTCTGAATCGATAGTTTGAACAATCGTGTAAGCGGAGGGAACCATCTCAGGTGGGTCAAAGATGGGATTTCAGTTTGTATTGCGTCTGAGTCAATCATTGAAGCGCGATGGTGAAACTCTTCCCAAGGTCGTTCTTCTAATGACATGATCTCTCGAATAGCTTCGTCTATAGGCCAGACTTCATTGAGGAGATCCTTAGAGAGAACTGTGATGGGAGAGAGGTTTGTATCTTTGGTCGAAACCATAGCAGTGGAGGGTTCAGATGCAGTTTGGATGGCTTGGTAAGCCAACTCGGCTGGTGAGAGCGGTATCTGATCTCCGTAGGAATCAATGTCTGAAGGTGCCGGAATGATCCATGGGTCGATAGAGCCATCCAAAGTGGTGGATATCATTGGAACAATGTTTGGTATCAATGGCGGTGGGAGAGGAAAAAAACCCAGTAGGGAAGATGCCTTCAGAAGAACGGTACCGATACTGACGTAAGAGTCAAGAAAGCCTCCTATTAGGGGTATAGTGCTACTTGGTAACGTGGCATAATCAGGGGTGCAGAAGGATAGCTGATCCACTGTGACTATTTTCCCATCCAATGGAAATAGAATGAGTCGGAAGACCGAAGCAACAATGGCAGTCATGGCATAAGACCAACTATGACCGAGCAATAGATTATAGTCGAGATGACGATCTACGACTTCAACGTCCACGGTTACCATTTTCCCACTCAGAGTGATAGGAAAGCTAGCAAGGTATCCTTTTGGGAGGAACTTGTGGCCATCGAAAGCTTTGAGGGAATTCGACGGCGGTGTTAAGGTAGGAGAACCTAAAGCGAGCCAGCAAGCTTGTGACATAACGCAGGTCAAAGCACCTTCGTCTATGATAGTGCGATGGATTGGTCTCCCTTTCGACACAACCTGCACCTAGAATGCGAGTTGGTGTGAGAGGCGAGGTTTAGCCTTTTCCATATCAAAGATAGCTAGCATGGAATCCTGGGGGTCTATTCCACCAATGGCCGAAAACAAGGCTTTCCTTTGTGCTGGACAGGTTTGTAATACTTCGAGAGCAGACATAGTTGACGGTGCCTGCGCCAAATCTTCTATAATGTTGTAGTTTTGGGCTGCACGTGCAGAGGTGTTATGAGTCGTGTGTCGAAGTGTCCCTTTGGGGGGACGAATCACAGGGTCAGCAGTAGGCCGTTCGATATGAAAATCATTTGGCGGCGGTGGATTTGAACTAGTACCAGGTTCTTGAGCATCTATGGTAGGGTTTCCATAAAGCTTAGCTTGACTTTGAAGGTAAACACTCTCAATGCCATAAATGGAAGATGGTCCTTCGCCGGAAGGATATGAACCACCATTGCCCCGTTGATGGGGTTGTGGCGGATTGTCAACCATGTGTTGATGTTGCTGCTGTTGATTAGGGAAAGGATTATGAAGAACGGCAGGTGTTCACCCAGAATCCTTGTTGGCAATAAAATCAATGCATTCCTACAGCCGAGGACATTTGTATGTCAAGTGGTCCTCCGCATAGATTTTTCAAGGAAATTTCATGGGTTTATCCTTCCCTTTGTCATTTTTGGCAGCCTTTTTCTGATTAGTGTTATTCTTATTATCCAACTGCTCTTCTGAAGAAGATGAATTTTTCTTGTTCTTCTTATTTTTCCCGCTAGGTTTTTGTGAGGTGTGCACCGAATTTACCTCAGCGGTGGGAAGAGTAGTCGTTTGGTGAGGGGCGGTGGCAGCCGAAGATGGCTGGGAGGTTTGCCCCCGAGACTGCTTTGTGGCTACGCCAGAGATCGTGCCAACGAGACCATTGGCATGAGCTCTGGTTTTCTGAGTAGCCGGAGGATTTGGGTTGCCAGGGGCATGGGGGAGAAAATCATACAGCGTGCCAGATTATGAATAGATTAGATCTAAATGCTGGGCATGGCGAATACATTGATCTTATGTAACCACACCAGAAAGGCCAATGTCTTTATCTATGTGGGGCAAGAGAGATTTGTAGAACCAATTGGCTAAGAGATGATCCGGAATTGGCACTTTGACTAGCCTCCTCCTATGTCTCCATTCATGAATGTGGTCGGAGATGTGGGTGGCGGTGTCTTGGCATAGCGAGGTTAACAGTTCCGTTCCGGTTTCAAATCTAATTGGTAGCTGGAAGTTCTTTAGAAACTCTGTTGCTAAAGCAACAAACGTATTGATGGTGGCGCGTGGTAATTCAATGTACCACTTGGCAGCATTGCCTGTAAGCGTGCGGGGAAACAGTTGAAGCCGGATACTATCATCTACCATGGAATTGGATATAGACCATAGGTGAAAGGTAGTGATGCGTGCGGCTGGGTCTTCCCCTTGTTTCCCGTCGAACTTCGAGATATCAGAAGGAATCTTATGCGGTACTAGAGGCCAAAGAGGGTTATGATTGATGGGATCATTAGTCAGTTTATGGATATCGGGGATGTCTAAAGCTGCCAAGAATGGAAATTGTGGATTTTCCCCCGGATCTAACCAAGGCAGTATGGGCTGACTATTTAGACCATAGGGTCCACCCATCAATGTGTTACCAGGAGGATAAGTAGGACTTTGATAAATATTTCCGATAGGTGGTGGAGTAGGGACATACTGTTGCTGTCCATAGGGCATATTGTATTGCGGGGCGAACGGTTGGTTTCCCCTAGTATAAAAGTGCCCTCCCATTCCAGATGGAGGTTGGGGTTGATTAGTCCAAATGGATGCAATAGAGTTTCCTGGAGGCATGCTACTACTTGCATAGTTTTGCAATGACATAGACCCTATACCTATATTTGAACCACTTAACGGAAAATTATTAACAATAGGTTATCCTATTTGTCCTAAGGGTTGCAGAGGAAGTGAAATGTTCCCTGCTACCTGCATGCTGGTGACACTGCCCCCTGGCATAGAGGCCAAGGGGTTTGAACTCAACATAGGGTTCCAACCAAAAGGGTTGCTAAAAGGTACCGAAGTAGTCATACTCGCGGGAGGAGCTACCGTGGGTCCCAACGTGGTCACGGTAGGAGTAGATGCCGAAGGGTTCGGTAAGCTACTGACATTTGTGATGACCATAGGGTTGGGAGTAGGTATATGTTGACTACTGGGGTTACCCAGTGATGGCATAGAACTGACCACCGGTGGGGAGGATGGTGGCGAACCTGGGATGGTTGCCATTGGCATCAACCCTGTGGATTCCGGTGGTGAAATGGATGTTAGTGCGGCCAAAGACATATCTTGGCATGGTGGAATCTGAACTATCACAGGCCCTAACGGATCAGTGAGTAGAGGATTGTAATTAGGTACAACCCCTTCACTGAAAGGGTCCTCCGGAAATTATGGCTGATAGGGGGCTATGTGAAAGTCAAGATTAGTCAGTGGAGACTGCTCTTCCGTAGAAGGCATGGGTTCACCAAGGTTCAGTTATTCCTCTATGGTTAGAGGAGGTAGACCTTGCTGTCATCGAGACAGACGGCGTGGGTCGGGGGACGCCACGGTGACCTTTTTATTTTTAACAAATTTTTAATTGTGATGTATTATAAAGTCTCAAATGACAGTAACCACACACCTAAAAAAAAATAAAAAAGGACTCTCTAAAATCAATTAGCAAGCAGCCAGAATAGGGTGCCCCGTCTGAGTACTACCGTTCGCTGGTGATGAAATCCAGTATCACAGTAGTATACAGAGAGGGTTGGTCGAAATTATAGTTACGGTCACTCTAGAGCTTCGCCCGAACCTTAGACGATAGGTGTAAGCACTCTCGTGAAGATGAGTACCCTCATAAAGACCAACGACAGAGTGGGTCCGTCTATTTCAGGTACCAGGACAGCCCATCCCAGTCACCTTGTGTAAGTCCCTAAAAAGTATGGCCACTAAGGATACCTCAAATCACATACATCATCAGGGGGGTCCATGATCAAGGACAGTGTGCTATATGGGCAGAATACCTAGATCCCCGATCTAGTTTTGACATCCCCGAAGGGAACCCCAATATATAACACACCCACAGGATACAGTCGAAGGCAGGCTACCTTCTTGTGCACCCAAGTGTTGTCTCACGCTGAGCTCCGGTAAAGGAATGATCCTGATAATATGAGTGCAGTAGGATTTCTCTCGTTAATGACTCTAGTTTCAAGTTTTGAGATCTTGGGTAATTTTCTCACTTTCCTAACCCAAGATCCTAGCCTGAACTATTGTTTGTGTGAGCTCAAAAAAAAAGAGAGTAATTATATTGATTTTATTATCTCTTTATTCTTAGTGTACTTGATTATTAGTCTTGCGAAGGGGGAGTGGACGTATGAAATGTAGTGAGACTCTGACTCAAGAAACCATGCAAAACATGCTCTACATATTAAATTCGATGAAGAGTGTTTCTACAGGGAGAGGTTTCTTTTCAACATCCATGCACCAACATGCAAATAACACTGTTAAACTTTTAAATATTTAGACTTCTATCTACCTCTTTTTAACAGTCTATGAACTGAAACTTTCAGAATAAACTCAACTAGATGCAGAAAAAAAAAAAAAAAAAAAAATCTCTTTAAAAAGTAAATGCTTTGAACACTAAATTTTCAAACAAGAGAAACAAATAAAAATGCCAGCTTAGCAGACAAGCACAGGGATTCAGTCAGTGAAAGGTACTGATGGCCAAAAAACTCTACAGCTAAAACACAGTCACAACAGTGAACAACAAGGTTTTGGCTGAGTAACGCTCTGTCTGTGAGTAAAGACAGCGACTAACGCACTGTATTTAACTAGAGGCAGCGTTATAACGCACTGGACAACCTACAGAGGTAGTGTTAGCCAGGGAAAAATTCTTCAGTTGGTCAACAGAAACATGATTGAACTCTGCAAGCGTTTGATATGTCTACTGGGCATCAAAAATGGTCGGAAGGGTCTGTGGACAGAGAAGAGAAGAAAGGAGGGAATAAATAATTCGATCCCCAACGAAGTCGCCAATTCTGCTATAGGGTAAACTGCTTGGGTGGTTGTTTTTCGAATATCCCTCTCAGGGCTTTCTGGTGCCCGAGGCAGACAATAAGATTAGCTATGATGTTCACAAAGATGGCATGAGCATGTTCATATTAACTTGAAATAACTTGATAGAATGCGATAGAGAATTACCTCTTTGATGTTCTTGGAGTCCCTTGGAGAGCTCTAGGCAGGGAAACAAGAGTCCTTCTTCACTGACTCCAAATCTTAGTCCTGCAATCAGTCAAAGCACCCGCGTAATTTCTAACATAACATATATCCTATAAATCAAGTCAATATATAATGAACTTCTAACTTATACACATCTGAGCCATTCATATCATACTATGTAAATTTTAAAACAATAATGACAATATTAAGCACTGAATGGACAAAACAAACATAGTTCTATTGATTTTTAAAGAAGGAGGATTACAACCGTCGGTTGTACCAAGCCCTCCTCAGTTTCCCAATCTCTCTTATCTCTCAAGTGAAGAAGTCCAAGTCAACAAGTTCTCTAGGAACCTCTTTGACTCTTGGCCTTCACAATATAACACTATTCTCTATTCCACAAGTATGCAAGAACCTTCAACAATCCTTCGACCTTCAATTAAGAGCCTTCAGCTCCTTCTTATAGGAGAGGGAGAAGTCCATTGTTGCCCTTCTCTTTCCACTAGTTTGGAATGGAAAAAACTTAGATGTTTCTTTGATCTCTATGCTTTTGCCTCTTTTGGAGTTCAGTCTTCTATGGCAATGACCAATAATGAACTGGTGCTTCTACTGTTTCCTTTGTGAACTAACTCGCTTGTGAGGGAAAGCCGGAGATTCAAATCATTCTCCGCAGGCTTTTCCTGATTCAAACTTAAAACACGGGTAACACTGCCCTTTAGTGTAAACAAAGCATTTCCCTAGCCACTAACGTGGCCCATCCACTGATTGACTGCGTTATAACCCTTTGACCCTTGAAGATATGCAAAAAGGATCTCTTGTTGTGGAAGTTAACTTGATGGAGAAAAGAGCAAGAATGAGGAATGAGAAGAAAGTGTATTTTAAAGAGGAATGTACACCTTCCACATCTAGCTCAAATATGGAAAGAATGATGGAGGAGATGATGAAAAAAATGAGCATTCTTGAGAGATCACAAGAAAATCAAAGCCAAACAGCTCCTCAAAATAGGAACCAGAACCAAAATTAGAATTTTAGGAGGAACTAGCCTCAAAATAGACCAAGGGAGGATGATCAACAGATCACCCCTCCTTTTCATCAAAATTATGTAAGTGAGGTTGAAGAAAACGATGAGAAAACAGAGGAAGATGATATCAACAAGCTGGGAGTAGATAATGATGACTTTGAAGTTTATTATGATAGAAAACAAGGTCTATACACACCCTATGATGACAAAAGAGATGAGTATGAAAGTTATTATCAAGACATGGAAAATGTTATCATAGAGTCTCAAAAGGAATATGACCTTAGGAGTAAAAGCAGTCAAGAAGCTCCCAAAACTAAAAACCTTTGACAAATCTTCACAAAACAGAACTGTAAATAAACCCAAAATTACAAAACAGAAAGACAAAATAGTGGCTGTAAATTCTGATAAAAGAAAAGAGAAAGGCACTCAAAACAGTCAAAAACAGAGTGTAGACCTTAGTAGTGTTAGCACCTTAGCTAATGCTCCTGGTAAAACAATTTTTACAAATGTGAATATATCAAATCAGCGAACCGATTTTTCTGATATAGTGGCAATTAATAAATATGAGACAAACACATCAAAGAATTAGATTCCTTTTAGTTTGGAGCAGGAAATTTCCAGAATTAAAATCTCTGTTCCCTGACTGAACTAGCTGCCTAGAATGTATATAGATCCCAAATTTTGAAGGATTTTAAAATAGAAGAAAATAATGACACTGTCAATCTAATGATGACCAACCAGAACTCATATTCGGTCCTAAGATTGAAGGTAGGTATCAAGAGGGACCAGTTCCTCCTTTTTACGTTAGTTTAAATGTTCATGACAAGATTTTGCACAACGCTATGCATGATTCAGGGGCCTCTCACAATGTAATTCCCAAAGCTATAATGGAGAGCCTAGGCCTTGAAATCACCAGACCTTACAAGCATCTTTACTTCTTTTACTCAAGCAGAGTAAAATGTTTAGGTTTAATCAAAGACCTTTGTGTTAAATTAGCACAAATTCCAGCCAAATGCTTAGTAATGGATATTGTTGTGGCTGATGTGCCGCCAAAGTATGGAATTTTGTTATCAAGATCTTGGGGAGCTAAGTTACAAGGAACTATGCAGATGGACATGACATATGCAACCATCCTTATTTTCAATCAAACTAGAGGACTTTACAGGGAGTCTCATATGCAGTACATGGTTACTAGCCAAGAGAGACCACAAAACTCTCCTCTTTATTCTATAAACACGGGCCTTGATTCATTTATCCTGTTCAATGATGAAACATTCAGTCAACAAGTGACTTTAACTGATTTAATGGCCAATAGATAGGAGGAGTAAGACATAACAGAAGTCTCAAAACAGTTTGCTAAACCTGAAAACTACAACAAACAACCAGTCTTGAGAAACAAATTATTTTCCCTTTGATTTTAAACCTTGACAGTCAAGAAAGCAGTCCTCAACGTAATGAAAAAGATGAGGAATTAAGACAAAGTGCCAATCTTCAAGAACAAGCCAAAAGCACTTTAGTTGAAGAGGATAGTAATCAAACCAATGAACCTGAAACTAATCCTCTGTGGAGTATGCACTTTGATGGGTCTTGCACTAGGAGTAACGCTGGTACAGGGGTTTGCTTATGAAACACTGAAAATAATCACACAGAAGGCCATTGCTATAGATTAAATTTTCAGTGTACAAATAACATAGCGGAATACGAATCCCTTCTTTTAGGCTTACATTTGTTGAAAAAATTAGGAGCCAAAAGAATAAAAGTGCATGGGGATTCAGATTTAATCATTAGGCAAGTAAATGGGGAATATAACGCTAATCACCCCAGACTTAGAGCCTATCGAAATGATGTCATGGATTTATTGAAAACTTTTGAGGAATCTCAATTGATTTTTTTCCCAAGAAAAAAGAATATCATGGCCCACAGCTTAGATTTTGTTGCTAGAACATGCTTATTGCCCTACGAAACCAAACAATGTAAAACTTAGATTAAATTCAGACCAGCTGTTCCTGATAATAAGAAATATTGGCAAGTGTTTGACGAAGAAACAAATAGAAGACTTCATGCAATTCAGAAATGAATTTGGACTACCAAGTTTGGATTCAGACTATGAAACAGACTACCATAGTGAAGAAAATTTTCTTGATGAAGAAGAAAAGTCTCCTGAGGATGCTGATGTAAATCTTTTGTCAAGCAAAATTGATAACACAACAAAGATGATTGCAAAGTTAGAAACAGAAGACTTAGAAACCTTGCAGTCTAATGATCAAAGTTTTCCAAAGGGTTTGGCCCCTTTAGAAGAGTTGTTTGATTTCAACGATGTGGCCAAGAAGCCAAAACTGGAGCCTGTCGAGACTAAAGTTGAAGAGTGTAATATAGGCAGTGAACTGAAACCAATGATGATCAAACTGTCTAAGACTTTACCAGATCACATTGAACTCAAATACATAGAGCTGTTTAAAGAATTTTCTGATGTTTTTGCATGGAGTTATGAGGATCTAAAATCCTTTAACACTGAAATAATTCAGCACAAAATTCCTCTCAAAGAAAACTGAAAGCCATTTAAACAAAAACTATGCAGAATAAACCTTGTTCAGTTACCTTTGGTGGAGAAGGAAATCAAGAAAATGTATGAAGATGGTATTATTGTCCCTATTAGATATTCTGAGTGGGTGTCTAATCTCGTGTCAGTTAGGAAGAAAACAGGAGAGATTAGGCTTTGTATAGACTTTAGAGACTTAAACAAAGCTTCATTGAAGGAAAAATACCCTTTACCTAAGATGGACCATATTTTACAAAGGGTAGTTGGTTCCAAAAGAATTTCTTTGCTTGATGGCTATTCAGGACACAATCAGATTTTAGTTCATCCTGATGATCAATTAAAGACATCTTTTACTACACCTTGGGGCACTTTCATGTATGTGAAAATGCCCTTTCGGTCTAATGAATGCTGGTGCTACTTTTCAGAGAGCCATGGACATAGCATTCTCAGAAGAATTAGGCTACTTCATCATTATTTACCTTGATGATGTCACTGTTTTTTCAAAGACAGATGAAGAGCACTTAGAAAATTTGAGAAAAATATTCAAGAAATGCAGAAATTTTGGGATATCTGTAAATCCTAAGAAAACACTATTTGGTCTCCAAGAAGGCAAACTTCTTGGGCACATTATATTAGAAGAGGGGATAAAGATAGATCCAAAGAGGATTGAGGCTATATTGAAAATCTCTCATCCTCTAAATATCAAGAAACTGCAATCTTTCATTGGAAAGATTAATTTCTTGAGAAGGTTCATACCCAACTTAGCCGAGCTCCTTAGAAACATTAAAAACATGCTGAAGAAGGAGCAGGGGGGTTAAATAGACCTTGGAAGCGAAGAAGTCCTTTGAACTGGTCAAATAAGCATTAACTAAAAGACTAGTTCTAATAAGTCCTGATTTTTCAAAATATTTTTATATTTTTTCATTTGCATCAGAACATACAATAGTTGCTGTCCTATTGTAGAAAAATCCACAAGGACAAGAGGATCCTATTGCATTCTTTAGCAAGGCATTGAGAGATTCTCCTCTGAAGTATAACATCATGGAAAAGCAAGGTTTTGCTTTGGTCAAAGCTTTAAAAGACTTCAAAGTATACATCCTTCACTCCCACATCATTGCCTTTGTCCCAAATTCAGTTGTGAAAGACATTATAACACAGGACCCAGATGGTAAGAGAGGTAAGTGGATAGCTGTGATACTTGAATATGATTTAGAAATCAAGCCCACTAAGCTCATCAAAGGCCAAGGTCTAGCTAGATTAATGGCTGAATCCAATTTTGAAGTTCTTGATATTAATATTATAAATGCTTTAGATGAACAAGAGGAACTCTCAATCCCCATTATTGAAGACCATTTTATGAATTCCTCTTGGTATGTTTATATTCTATATGTTTTTCTTAATTTGAATACACCTCTTGGTTTATCAAAAATAAAGGCAAGGTTTTTAAAGTTAAAAGTTGTAAACTACTGCATTATAGATAAATGTCTTTATTGGAAAAATGGAAGTGTGATATTGCTTAAATTTTTGCCTGAGTATGATGTAGAGAAGGTTAAGCACGAGTTCCATGAAGAAGAATGTGGAGGCCACCTCTACTGGAAGACAACAGCCAAAAAAATCCTAAGGGCTGGTTACTATTGGCCCACTCTCTTTCTTGATGTACACAAGATGATAATTACCTGTCATAAATGTCAAATTTTAGAAGGAAAAAGAAATTTGCTGCCCTTACCTCTGCACCCAACCACTGTTGAAGCTCCTTTTCAATAGTGGGAACTTGAATTCATAGGAGAAATCCATCCATCCTCATCTGCCCAACATAGATGGATTCTCACTGCAATAGACTACTTCACCAAATGGATAGAAGCCATCCCTTCTAGTCAAGCCAATGACTCTGTCATCATAAAATTCATGGAGACTCATATCCTCTCTAGATTTTGCTGTCGTAGGAATATCATCACTGATAATGCAGCTGCATTTGGATCCAAGAAAATGGTTGAATTCTGTCACAAATATCAGATTACATTGGGTCATTCTACTTCTTATTACCCTCAAGGTAATGGGCTAGCAGAATCCTCAAACAACAGTTTGGTGAACATAATCAAGAAGTTGTTGGAGGACAACAAGATGTCTTGGCACACAAAGCTAGTGCATGCACTATGGGCTGACAGATTGACATTAAAGAAATATATTGGAATGTCACCCTACCAGCTTGTGTATGGTACAGATGCAATTTTTCCAACCAGCCTTGGTGTACCAGTTATGAAGTTCATTCAAGAAGTACAGTCTGAAGACAATGATATGATCAGAAGGATTAATCAGACTATACATCTTCAGCAAACCAGAGAGGAGGTTTATAACAAAGCATTACAAAAGAAAGAGAGCATCAAAAATATTTTTTGATAGCAGAACAAAGGCTAGCAATTTCAATGTTTGGGACAAAGTGTTAAAGTGGGACTCAAGGAGAGAAGACAAGGCCAAGCATGGGAAATTTGACAACTTATGGCTTGGCCCTTACCTCATTCATTCTGCTGCTGGTAACAATTCCTTTTTCTTGCAGGGTTTGAATGGAGCTGAACTATTTGGGGGTCTTTTCTGTTAGCTCCCTGTAATTAGCAAGATTTGAAAAGTCCAACTGTAGGGAGAAACACTATTTCAACCACTTTTGGATTATAGGATCTAGCCCTCCTGAATCCGGAGAGGGATCTCTCCAAAAAGTGCAAAGATAGATTTATCTTTAAGGTTTTGGGTAATAATATTAGGCTAGTTATGAAGTCCGAGGGTTTTGTTTCTTTTGGATGGTTGAGCATGATTATTATTTGATTGGAAAGCTCTAAATGGAAGGAGATCCAAAGGTGTGAAGTTTCAAGGAAATAGCACAAGATTTGGCTAAAAATATCAATGTAATGTTGGTTTTAGTCCATTGGGCTATGGAGTCATAATAGGATTTAATTGAAACCACTAGGTTCAAGAGTGGTCCATGGGGCAAGTCATCTGTGTCTAAGGATCTCTTTAAAGTTGATTTTATGAAATGAAATGATACAACAAGAAGGGGAATTAAAAAAATGAAGAACAGAGAGTAGCCCAAGATCTGGTAAGTACTTTAAAACTAGCCAACTTTTGACATACACTTAAGAAAGACATAAGAGAAATCCAAGATCTGGTAAGTACTTCGAAAATAGCTAGCTTTTGATACACTTTCAATAGAAAAACATTTAAAACACAAGGGAAACATAAATGATAACAAATAATGGTCTAAGATCTGGTAAGTACTTTGAAACTAGCCAGCTTTCAACACACTCTTAGGGAAACTTTTAGACAGCCTTCGGAGAAGAGACTAGAAGACAGGGCTAACCATAGACTTCCCTAGTTCATCTCTACTTAACATAAACTGAAAATAACTTTCAAGAATAACAATTATCCTAGACAGTAGGACGAGGGAACGCCAGCATTCCTAACTGCTTAAAATGAATTAAATCATTCCTAAACAACACAATTTGGAAGAAAACATATAGATAAATATTATCAGTCAAAGAAGGGTACTGATATATAGTAAATCCTAACTCTATGCTTGTTTTACTTTATAAGAGAAGATGGAAAAAGTGAAAACAGAAATAAAATAACAATTTACAATAAGAAAAACATCACCATTGACATAGACCAAGACCCCATAAATCAGCTTGTATTGATGCTTCGAACCAGTTACAGCTTCAAGTCCAGTGTTTCAATTCAGCAATCATCTTCACTACTTAGCCTAACTATTCTATCACAAGTAGAGCTTCAAGAGCCTTTGAACACTATTTATAGGTAGAAAATTTGAGCACAAGTATATTTCAAAGTTCTGCAACCAACATTTTCTCATCTTCTACAGGAGTATTTATAGAAGAAATGAGGAGGTGGGAGAGGATAAAGATCTCCCAAGTCAATTAATACAGATATAATAGCTTCTCGGCCTTTGAGGGGCTCAATGGAGAAGTTTACAGATGTTCTTCCTGTATTAATTGTTTTACATTTAAGAATTAAGCTCGGTGGGAGCTTTTGTTGACTTTTAGGCTTTGTTTCAGGATGTAATAACTCTGCTGATATTTTTTGCATTAGTTTCCTTTGGCAGAATTAACTATTCGGCTGCGCTGAGGCAAATATCTTCTTTCTGATCAATAACTTCGGCCTCTGTTTGAATGCTTTGAGGCAACAGGTGGCACTGGGGTAGTTGAGAGGAATCAATTGGCCTTTGTTGTAGCGGTGGAGGCATTTCTGTCTGAAGATCTTTTGATTTTTCTTTAATTGTGTTTAATTTAATGGATTAGGCTTTTGATAATCAATATTAGCCATAATCCATTAAACTATGGAATTCATCTTCAATCTTCAGGTCTGTTGTGGTAGGTCTTCAACACTGATACTCTTTTGATTTGATTTAATTATACTGTGTCTTGTTGATCTGCAGGTTTTCACAGGGCCCATATGGCATCAATGCCCATGAAGCATCGATGAAATGCGGATTCTAACCCTGTGGAATGATCTTTTTGTAAGCACATAGGCACAAGGGATCGTCATTCCCAGCCTTTGGTTTTCCTTTGATGTAATGGAAAATCCATTTAATCCTACAAAATACAGACAAATGTTATGAAATCCTGCGTTTTTGGGAAAAATACTTCAGAGGTTGTGGGGAGGAGCGTGGTCGTTGGATGGCAACATCCAACGGTGAAGATCTGTTTGAGGGAGGTCAAAAAGGAAAGCGGGGGAAGAATTAAGTTAGAACCGTCGATCTATGACTGATCAAGGAGATCAACGGTTGAGATCAGTGGTGAACTAATAATGTGAAGGAGTCAAATTATTGTGAAAATAGAAGAAAACGTGAAGAAATAAGGTTTAAAACCCTTTGGCGAAGGAAATTGCAAAGGAAATGAAATGGGGCTTCGTGATGATTGTGCGCCGTTGGATGAGATCGGCCCGTGAGATCAACGGTGGAGATCGGGCGTTGAAAACCTTTGGTAGAGGCGTAGGGTGATGGTGAAATTTTGGATTAGATCTGAGTCATTGATCTGCAGAGATCAACGATGGGAGGTGTGCGCGATAACACAACAAAAAATATGGAAAGTGGTTTTGGGAGGTAAAACCACAGTTTTCGCGCGGTGAAAATATGGGGAGGTGGTTTTGCCTTTTTGAACACGATATGCATTCCCGCCTAACACGTGTCCTTGAAAAATAGCTTATATCGCGCGGCCTTTGGGAAATCAACCTTCGCACTTGAAGTCACGCGATATAGAATGTCGACCATTAGATCTGGGGCCTCAGATCTAACGGTGGGGAAGCAAGCGCGATATCGGCAAGATGCGCGGGCGGCAAGAAGATGGGCGGTTTCAATCCGAGCCGTTTGATCTAAGATGGACAGTTGAGATCGAATTTTGAAGAAGGAAGGACCCACAGGAGGTAGGCTTGTAGGGTTAAATATGAGCCGTTGGATCTAAGAATCAATAGCAGAGATTTCATCTCGGGATCAAACGAAAATGATACAAAGGTGGAGAATGGGTTGATGAGGGTCGTTGATTCGCAGAGATCAACAATTGTGATTGGCCGAGAAGCATTATGAGTGGGGCCGCATGTTTTTAAACCAAATTTGGGAGATGCAATCTAGACTGTCCGATCTGGACACGTGGACGGTCCAAATGCAATCGGAGGCATGCAATTGGCAAGGGGAAGAACTCGTATGGCGCCGATGCAATTGAGCGCTAGCTGTCGATCTAAGGATCAAATCAATGATGGGGAGTGAATCGGAAGGGTTCAAAAAGGCAGAGGAAGGCTTATGATCAGAGTAAATGAGGGCCGTTAGATCTGGGAAGGTGGGGAGGAGATCAATGGCTCACGATCGATTAGGGAAAGGCCAATCGAGGAGACGTAAAAATAATGTGAAATGTGCCCTTTGAAATTTGTCGATGCGATGTTGCACTGCCCATTTGATCAGCTCAAGATCAACGGTGGAGATTATCTCAAAAATGGAATCGGCGGAAACCCTTAATACTTTATAAAAACTCAAATTTTAATGAAATAAGAAAGGTTTTATGTATCGGGGCGAGATATATATATATGAAATGGTCTGGTGCCCGATTGCGGGGCCGTTGGTCTATATGAAAGATAGTAGGCCCGGGGCTTATATGTATAAGGGCCAATCGCATCAGAACTTCGGTGCTGGTCTTTCAATCTAACCATTTTGATTTTCTCCGATGCGATTAGCGCTTCGGGAATTTTAACCCTTAGTCCTAGGCACAAGTTATATGGAGTAAAGCGGAAAGCGGGGTTTATACAATGGGGCTCAATCGCATCGGAATTTTGATGTGGTGCTTTTCAATCTAACCATTTACATTAAAAAACATTGCTCCAGCGGGTTTAGACCAAAACTTAGGAAAAGTGGGTTTTTGAATTAACAAAGGGAAATAGGCATCGGAGATGGAATTATACAATGTTTTAGCGCCCGATTACGGGCACAAGGGTTATATGATGTGATAATAAGATTGGGAGTTTATAAATAAAGGGCTAATCGCGATCGGAGGTTTTAACATAAGAAACTGACTTGCGCACTCTGATTTTTCTGATGCGTTAAGCGTCAAATGGTTTAGTGCTTGGTTCGAGCACCAAGGCATATGTTGGGGAAGTGGTTAGGACTTAGCCCAAGGGGGCTTAAGCTTATAATACAAAAAGTGTATTTTTATGATTTTTTCAGAGTTTTCTGATGGATTTGGGGGTTTCAGTAGAGTTTAAAAAGGAGTTTCAAACTCTGTAATGTGGATTTTATGAAGGGGAAATGGGAAAACAGGCAAATAGAGGAAGTTTATGAGGAAGAGAGGAGGCAGAATGAAGGTTAGTTTTGAAGTGGAGGGAGGGGGAAAATGGATTTTGCAGCAGTCTTATCTTCATGGAAAACAACATAATTTTTGAGTTTGGAAAAGGAAACAACAGTGAAGAATGAAACAAGGGCACGATGTATCCATGAGTCTTCAAGAGATAACACTTTTAGAAATAAAACCTGTTTCTTGAAGGCTCCAAAAATGTTTTAGCCACCATTTGATATGAAATTTTTTATTGGTGGCTAATAGTGGCTCCACTTGGGGATGGTGCCTTCTTGAAGGCATCAAGAACTTCAGATTTGCATTATCTGGGAGGCTGATGAGTGCCTTATCCATTGGGCTGCCTTTCTTTACTTGGATGATCTTCTTTGTTCTGAAAAATGTTAGCAGCCATGGAAAACAATGGAACTTCATCAATAAAAAGCTTTCTACCTACCCAATCCTACTGATCTAAAAATTTTTCTTCTTTAGAGTGCACTTGGATTGGAAAAATCTTTTCACAAAATTTTATTCTTTTGAAAGCATAAAACTAATCTAATTTTACTCCTTATTTCTCCATGAACTCAGAGTAAACGTTTGAGTTCATATGCTTCTCTACCTAATCTACCAATCTGTTAGGATTAAACAGTCTAACAGATTTTGATTCTCTAATTTCTTAAATAGAAATTAAAAGGCATACAAGTCAGGATTGAACAGTCTAACTTGATGCTAATCTATGGCATACAAAACAAGTTGCACATAGACATTATTTTGCAAAAAATTAAATCAAAGTGGAAGGCTTAAGATCTGAAATTTCAAAGCACTTCCTTCATCTTTTTTCAGCTCTGTTTTTTGCTTCTTGTTTGAACTGTTTTTCTTTCATCAACTGGTTCAGATTTTCAGCTGATTAGAACCAGGTTTACCTCTGTTTCGACTCAGAATTTGAAACAGATTGGAGTCATTTTCCTTTTAAATCTTAGGTTGGGATTTTGAGCATATTTGAACCTTTAATTTCTAGCCCAACCCACCTACTGATAAGCCAAGATTAAATAGGTTTGCAAAATGAATTCACTATCCTATCAGTAGTAAATTTAAAACTAATTAGTCAAGATTAGGCTGTATGAATAATTATAAGTGTGTTATTCAGGAGTGGCATTTGAGCTTGCACACTTTCAAACTTTTTTCTCTTTTTGTTGGTATGGGGCTGTACCTTTATTGTTTTTACAATCTTCCCTCTTTTCTTTCTTTCATTGGTTTTTGTATTTTTGTTTTTTCAAACTTTGAATAAAATGGTGGATGAAATATTTATAATGAGAAAAAATATAAAAAGGATTTCAGAACATAATGGATCAAGAGAAGTAATGTTTGAGCATCCTGCCATTGACATGACCCCCAAACAATTATGCTCCATTCAACTCTTGTAAGAAAAAGGCATTATTACCAGCAACTGAATGAATGAAGTAAGGGCCAAGCCATAAGTTGTCAAATTTTCCATGCTTGCCCTTGTCTTCTCTCCTTGAATCCCACTTTAAAACTTTGTCCCCAACATTAAAATTGTTGGCCTTTGTTCTTCTGTCAAAAAGCTTTTTAATGTCGTCCTGCTTTTGTAATGCTATGTTATAAACCTCCTCTCTGGTTTGCTGAAGGTCGATAGTCTGATTTATCCTTCTGATAATTTCATTATCTTCAGACTGAACCACTTGAATCAACTTCATAATTGGCACACCAAGGCTGTTTGGAAAAATTGCATCAGTGCCGTACACAAGCTGGTAGGGTGACATGTCAATAGATTTCTTCAATGTCAATCTGTCAGCCCAAAGTGCATGCACAAGCTTTGTGTGCCAAGAATTTTTGTTGTCCTCAAACAAATTCTTGATTATGTTCACTAAACTCTTGTTTGAGGATTCTGCAAGTCCATTACCTTGAGGGTAATAGGCCGTGGAATGCCCCAATGTTATCTGATATTTGTGATAGAATTCAACCATCTTCTTTGACCCAAATGCTACTGCATTATCAGTGGTGATCTTGGTAGGACAGCCAAATCTAGAGAGAATATTATTCTCCATGAAATTTATAATGACAGAATCATTGGCTTGCCTACAGGGGATGGATTCTATCCATTTAGTAAAATAGTCTGTGGCAGTGAGAATCCATCTATGCTGGGCAGAGGATGGTGGATGGATCTCTCCTATGAAGTCAAGTCCCCACTGTTGAAAAGGGGCTTCAACAGTGATCGGATGTAGAGGCAAGGGTAGTGTTAAAAAAATACTGAGAGGGGGGGGGGGGTGAATCAGTATTTAAGGCTGAACAATTTTTCTTTCTTTTCTCTTAAAACCATATGTTACAATACTGCATCCAACAAGTACGTCCAGATATCTTACTATGTCTTTACTTAGAGCATTGCATCAGATAAGCATTAACCATGAACAGAAATAATAGAACAAACCATCAAATATGAAATACACATATGGACACCAGGATTTAAGGTGGAAGCCCAATTTGGGAGAAAACCACCGCTGCTGTAATCTCAGTATTCAATATTTTATTATAGAGAAAACTTCGTACAATATATACTGGTGCAGACTCATACCAACATGCAGGCACCCACCTGCAGAAGGCTACAACCTTCTCTCGTTTACCAGCCTCTCCTGGAAGGGAGCTTTAACCTCCTGAACATAACACCATTTTCTACTAGCAGGAAACTTCTACTTCGAAAATGAAGGCTTCGACCCTCAGACTCACTGCAGACCAATTTTCACACTGGATCAAATAGTTTCAATACAACCCTTTTTTCAATTATCAAAAAACATATTTTGCCCAGTTCTTCGTAACAGAACAGTGAGATCATTGTAACCAGATTTTCAAAGAATATAGGCATTCAACATCCCGTATATCCTTCTGTGTATATTATTCTTCAGAAACTCCAACCAGATCCATATGTGCTCTTTAGCAAACATGTGCTAGCTCTTCATTGTTTCTTCTATTGAATGATCTCAAGATTCATCACCTTTAGACCCATATCTCAATGGACTCAGAATCATCGATTAAGCACGTCGTCTGTCGATACAGATATTCCTCAGAGGAATTCCTTCTTCATCAACCAAACCACCCCCTCAATCGAATAATAATCTTTTCATTTATATAGTTCTCACCTTTATTAAAACCGTGAGTCAAAAACCATTTCAACTGCTAATGCTATTCCTTTTACAATATTTCCAATAGTTTGGCCCTCGGGGTTTTTTTTCTTATTAAATTATTTATCAATTGATAAAAAAATATTGCATAGTCATCATTACGTCACTGCGAGGGCTCTTGCGGTATGGATGAAAAATTTTGGCTGGTGCCCCCGCACTTAATCTCCACTGTCGATTTCCGGTCAACGCTTGATTGCTTGTTCAACTGCAGAGGCATCCTTTCTGTTTTTTAAATCTTTACACTGCCCCCATAATATTATTTTTAATTAAAAATTCAATGAAATTTTAATCCAGGCTTTATATAAAAATCCAATGCTTTCGAATAGTTTAATATTAATAAAACTTTGACCCCTGGCCCACATATGCGCCCCTCCGTACCAAACTAAACTTCGCACAGGTCCATTGCACGATCACCGTTAGATCGCGAGCCTCGAAGATCGATGGATATCGCTTCGGAAACTTGCACGAGAAATAATGCGTGATGGTGCGTCGTACTTGTGTCATTCTTCACGCATCTTGATTAAACTTCGGGCAAGTCCGACGCACGATTACCGTCCGATTGCCCCCTTTCAGATCAACGGCGCAAAATAAATTTCGCTGGTTGTCCTGGGTTGATTGTTAACGTGCGATGGACGATCGTTATCGTGCGCTTGGCGGTTTTGCAGGGACGCGTGTCAAAGCCTGTATGGAATCACTCCCCATCCAGGAAATACCGCGTATCATTGAAAGGTGGTGCAAAGAAACCCACAGTTTCGCTCCACACCGTCTTCACTGTTCTTCTCAGCCACGGTTCCGCCTTAGCACATGGTTCCGTCAGCCTTATTATTCAAACAATTTAAAGCTCCGCTTCAATGTTTCTTTATATATTTGGTTTATTCATACTCCAGGTTCTATTACACAGTCAACGTCGAGACTCGTAGACCTTTCATACTTATGCAGAGGCAGAGGCGAATAACTGCGAGCATTCAGGGGTTCAAAACCCAGTCACCGAGGTTCATATCATATATTCAATGAATATATATATATATATATATATATATATATCTCTACTGTCGATCGTATTGGTTCCTCGAACAACTTACAGAACCATAGCACAATTAAACCCCTCCATTATGCAGATTCACTTCACTGTGCCGTGACCTTAGCAACCCGAAATCATATACAAAAGCATGAATCTATCCATAGATCACTACACAGAGTTGCAGAGAATTTCATACGAGAAATGAACCAATCAATACCCCAATTGCTCTGGGTATTCTCCACTTAACAGAGTATCATTGAAACTCAACCATACACAGATTTTCTTTATCTTCCAACAGGATGCATACATATTATATCTTCAATTATTCTATAACCTCTTTGTCCCTATTTCCTTGACTAATACTGCAGCTCTGTAGCTCAAACTGTAGACACATTCTTTATGTTCTTCTCTGCTACATTTAGATGACAATTCCTTTGTCATATCCTTTGCCATCAATGACAATATTTCCAACAATCTCCCCCTTTGGCATTGATGGAAATATTCTTCCGCTGATTGTCTTATAGAGGCCCAGGCCCTTTGTTGCTTTTCCTCCCCCTTTGACATCAATGGAAAAGGGTTGGCATTACCATGCTCCCCCTGACATCATGCTGCATCTTCATAATATAGCAAGATGACTCAACAGTGCATCCTTTTCATATGACCAATGCTCCCCCTTATCCTGTGCATTCAGAGATGCCCAACAACACCTCAAAACCAATTTAGTCTTCTGTAATTAAGTATACCTGATGCTCTGCATGGCAGAGACTACTCCCAGTTTCTGTCTGAGATATTCGAATGCTTCCCTGGGTAGAGGTTTGGTAAATATATAAGCAACTTGTTCTTTGGAGGAAACATATTCTAATTTCACTTTTTGCTCAAGCACTTGTTCTTGTAAGAAGTGATATTTGATGGGAATGAGCTTGGTCTTGGAATGCATAATAGGATTCTTTGAGATACTGATGGCACTTGTATTATCACACATAATGGAGAGAGGGGGTGAACATTTGATTTGAAAATCTTGTAGGGTTTGCATCATCCAAATAATTTGAGTGCAACATGATGCTGCAACCACATATTCAACTTCTGCTGTAGATAAGGCAATGGATCTTTGCTTCTTGCTAAACCAAGATACTAACCGGGACCCCATAAAGAATGCACCACCACTAGTGCTTTTCCGATCATCAATACTTCCAGCCCAATCTGCATCTGTTTATGCATGAAGAGTAATTTCAGCATTCTTTGGGTACCATAATCCAAAATCTTGAGTTCCTTGTAGATATTTGAATATTCTTTTCACAGCCTGAAGATGAGACTCTTTTGGATTAGCTTGGAATCGTCCAACAATCCCGACTGCATGCATGATGTCTGGTCTTGTCCCAGTGAGATAAAGTAGACTTACTATCATAGATCTATATTCTGGTTGATTTGCGGTGGGGGAATCATCATTAGAACTGAGATTACATCCGGTTATCATTGGTGTACTTACAGGTTTGCAATCTTCCATGCCATACTTCTTCAGGATTTTCTTGAGGTACTTTGCTTGTGATAAGAATATGCCATCTGTTGCTTGTTGCACTTGTAGGCCAAGAAAGAATGTTAGTTCCCCAAGTAAAGACATTTCAAATTCTTGCTACATATCAGAAGCAAATTTTTGACTCATAGACTCTTTGTTACTTCCAAAAATGATATCATCGACATATACAACCACAATCAACAGTTTTTCATTTTTAGTTTTTGTGTATAAGTTGTTGTCAGCAGACCCCTTTGAAAATCCTTGTTGATGAAGATATTTGTCAAGACGATAGTACCATGCCCTTGGAGCTTGTTTGAGACCATATAGAGCCTTTTTAAGTCTACAAACAAGTTTTTCATCATTTCCCAAAATGAATCCCTCTGGTTGTTCTATATAAACTTCTTCTTCTAGGTCACCATTGAGAAAATCAGATTTAACATCCATTTGATAAACTCTGATTTGTTGGAAGCTTGAATAAGCAAGAAACATTCTTATGGCTTCAAGTCTGGCTACAGGAGCAAAGGTTTCTTCAAAATCTATACCTTCTTGTTGAGCATACCCCTTGCAAACAAGTCTAGCTTTATTTCTTATAACATCCCCATTCTCATTTAACTTGTTTTTGAATATCCATTTAGTTCCAATGACATTTTTGTCATGAGGTCTTGGTACTAATTCCCAAGTGCGATTATTTTCAATTTGATCAAGCTCTTCATTCATGGCTTGAATCCAACAGTCATCTTTGCTAGCTTGACTAACACTGTGAGGTTCAATAGTGGACAGAAATGCCAGATTTCTAGAAGATCCCATAAGAGTTCTTCTTGTTTGTACACCTGATCCCTTTTCCCCCAAAATTTGAGATTCTGGATGATTCTTTTGAACATATCTGGAGGGATCCTTTTCAGACAATCCATCTTTGGGTTCTTCACTGGGTTCACTGTTTGTATCATTACTATTTGATGTAGAAGGATATGTGTCATCATCATCTTCATCTATAGTTTTCTTTTCTTCTTTTGGAGCTGCAGAAGACTCATCAATAACAACATCAATACATTCAAAAATATTTCGAAGTCTTTTATTGTAACATTTATAGGCCCTACTCCTAGAGGAGTATCCAAGAAATATCCCTTCATCTGCTCTGGGTTCAAACTTGCCAAGTTTTTCATCATTATTCTTGATGAAGCATTTGCTTCCAAAAATTCTAAAATTCTTTATAGTGGGAGGATTACCATACCAGAGTTCATATGTAGTTTTATCACTATTTACATGAACATGTGCCTTGTTGAGAATGTTTAATGCTGTATGTGCTGCTTCTCCCCAAAATGTGTCAGGTGTTCTGGAATCATCCAGCATGGCTCTAGCCATTTGTTGAACTGTTCTATTCATTCTTTCTGCAACACCATTTTGTTGTGGAGTGCCAGCTACATAAAACTGTCTTTTTATGCCATGTTGTTCACAAAATTCAAGAAATTCATCTGATGTATATTATCCTCCTCGATCAGATCTAAGACACTTGATTTTTAGATCTAATTCATTCTCAACTAGTGCTTTGAAGATCTGAAATTTCTCTAATGCTTCATCTTTGTGTTTAAGCAGCCCAATCCAACACATTCTTGAAAAGTCATCAATGAATAAGATATAGTATTCTTCACCACGTGGTGAATTTTTCCTCATAGGTCCACATATGTAAGTATGGATGAGTTCAAGAGTCTTACTTGATGATCCTTCCTTGGCATTAAATTGTACTCTGGTTTGCTTACCGAATTGGCAGGATTTACATATGATATTTTCAGGTAGAGAAATATTGGGAAGATCATGAACAGCTTTAAGTCTGCTTGATTTGTTGATTTGAGAGAAGCTCAGATGCCCCAACCTTCTATGCCATAGCCAATTTTCTGAATATTTACTCAAATAACATTGTTCTTTGCAGTTATTCAATATATATAGGTTGTTTGGAGTTCTTTTCCCTTTTATAATTGCTTTACCTGTATCAAGATCACGTACCACACATTCTTTTGAACTAAAAACAACTTCAGTTCCTTGATCACACATTTGACTTACACTTAACAAGTTATGCCTTAATCCATCCACATACATGACTTCATTAGCTTTCACATTTTCTTTTAGAAAAACAGACCCTTTTCCTTTAATGACCGCATGAGTATCATTTCCAAATGTAACCTTCTTTTCCTTTTCTAGAGCACTATATGAAAGAATTTTGTCTTTATCACCTGTCATGTGTCTTGAGCATCCACTATCAATGTACCATTGGTTTTCTTCATCTTCTGCAAATAACGCTATGCCACAATTTTCAACTTGTAATTCCTTCTTTTTCCATACTTTGGAGCTTGAAGGAACATGTTATTTTAGCTGAACTTTGCTCCTGCATTCGAATTCTTCATGGCCAAAGTTATTGCAGTAAGCACATTCAACTTCATTTTGAAGAGGAGAAAAGTTGTTATGAGTATTCTTCTTTGTTTCAATATCAATCCTTTTCTTTTTTGCTTCTCTTGTCATGATGGTTTTATATGCAACACATTGAACAAATTTATGACCAAAATTGTGACATGAGAAGCATTGTCCATTAAAGAAGAAATTTCTGCGATCATAAAATCTTCTATACGAATTTACTTGTTGATTGGTGTTTCCATGAAAGACATTCCTGCTAGTGTTCTTTGAATTGAGATGATCATGCTTTACTTGTAAAGATTCTTTATCCCCTTGCTGAGTGGCAGCATATTGTAAACCAGCTGTCACTGCTTTTAGATAATTTGGTGCTGAAGGCTGAGAAGATTCTCCGGTATATCCAAGACTTGTTTTTATAAGAGGAGAACATTGTACCTTGATAATTTCATCTAAGGTTTCAGATCCTTTAGCAAATCTAAGATTCAGAGTCTTTACTTTCTCAAGTTATTTTCTTAGACTTACTACTTCACACTCTAATTTCTCATTGTGTTTCTCCTTTTCTTCAAGCTGATTTTTCAGAGTTTCTATGATTATTTTACTCTCTTCTAGGCATATTTTAAGTTTATTGTTTTCATCAAGAAAATAACTGTCTTCTAGAGCATCCAAAAAAGTATCCTTTTCTTCTCTAGATTCTTTTTCAAATTCCATGAGAAGTCTAAGATCTTGTTCACATTCTTCCTCACTATCAGATAACCCATCACTATCTTCATGAGTATAGAAACTCTTTCTGGAGCTAACATGATTCTTATTCCTTCTTGCTACTTCCTTCCCCTTTTTAGGTGTTTCTTTATAAGGACACTTAGCAACATAATGACCAACTCTTCCACAATCAAAACATTTGAAAGGAAGCTTACCTCTAAACCGTCATGTGCCAAGTTGAAGTTTCTTTACGAAGTTTATCTCATCTTCTTCTGAGACATATCCTGATCCTTCTGTCATTTGTACTTCCTTCCCTTTTGTAGAAGTTCTAAAGACTGCTTCTTTGACTTCAGATGGTCCTCCTCTTCTCATTTCATATGTAGTTAGTATGCCATGAAGTTGTACCATAGTAATATTTTGAAGATCCTGCTTTTCTTCAAGAGCTGAAACTTTTGACTCAAATTTTGCTGTTAGAGATCTTAAAATTTTCTCAACCAAAGTAGATTCAGTTATTGTTTCTCCTAGATTTCTCATGCGATTTACAATATCATCAAGATGTAGAAAGAAATTTGCAATGCTTTCTTCATTAAGCATTTTTATATTCTCATATTGAATTTTGAGAGTTTGAAGTTTAGCACTTTTTACCTTTGCATCACCTTCATAGCTTAGAATGATTTTGTCCCCCATTGCCTTTGTTGTATTTAGCTGCATGACTTTGACAAATTCTGATTCAGTTAGACTTCCCAATAGAGCATTGACCGCCTTTGTATTTTTTTCATAGTTCTTTCTTTCAGTCAGATCCGTTGGCACTACAGCTGGATATTGATATCCTTGTTCAACAATTTCCCATACATCTTCTCCCAAAGACTGAAGATAGGACCTCATCCTTGTTTTCTAAAAGATTAAATTGTTTCCGTTGAAGAGAGGAGGCCTCATAGATGCTATTCCATCTTGAGTGCTCATCTTGATTGATCTTCCTTCTAGTGGCTAAGCTTTTTCAGAAGGACCTGCTCTAATACCAATTGTTAAAAAAATATTGAGAGGGGGGATGAATCAGTGTTTAAGGCTGAAATTTTTTTCTTTATTTTCTCTTAAAACCATATGTTACAGTACTGCATCCAACAAGTACATCCAGATATCTTATTATGTCTTTACTTAGAGCATTGCATCAGATAAGCATTAACCATGAACAGAAATAATAGAACAAACCATCAAATATGAACTACAAATATGGACACCGGGATTTAAGGTGGAAACCCAATTTGGGAGAAAACCACCGCTGCTGTAATCTCAGTCTTCAATATTTTATTATAGAGAAAACTTCTTACAATATATACTGGTGCAGACTCATACCAGCATGCAGGCACCCACCTGTAGAAGGCTACAACCTTCTCTCGTTTACCAGCCTCTCCTGGAAGGGAGCTTTAACCCCCTGAACATAACACCAGTTTCTACTGGTAGGAAAATTCTACTTCCAAAATGAAGGCTTCAACCCTCAGACTCAATACAGACCAATTTTTACACTGGATCAAATAGTTTCAATACAACCCTTTGTTCAATTATCAATAAACATATTTTTCCCAGTTCTTCATAACAGAACAGTGAGACCACTGTAACCAGATTTTCAGAGAATATAGGCATTCAACATCCCGTGTATCCTTCTGTGTATATTATTCTTCAGAAACTCCAACCAGATCCATATGTGCTCTTCAGTAGACATGCGCTAGCTCTTCATTGTTTGTTCTGTTGAATGATCTCAAGATTCATCACCTTTAGATCCATATCTCGATGGACTCAGAATCATCGATTAAGCACGTCATCTGTCCATACAGATATTCCTTAGAGGAATTCCTTCTTCATCAACCAAACCACCCCCTCAATCGAATAATAATCTTTTCATTTATATAGTTCTCACCTTTATTAAAACCGTGAGTCAAAAACCATTTCAACCACTAATGGTATTCCTTTTACAATATTTCCAATAGTTTGGCCCTTGGGGTTTTTATTTCTTATTAAATTATTTATCAATTGATAAACAAATATTGCATAGTCATCATTACACCACTGCGGGGGATCTTGCGGTACGGATGAAAAATTTTGGTTGGTGCCCCCACACTTAATCTCCACTGTCGATTTCTGGTCAACGCTTGATTTCTTATTCAACTGCAGAGGCATCCTTTATGGTTTTTAAATCTTTACACTGCCCCCGTAATATTATTTTTAATTAAAAATTCATTGAACTTTTAATCCGGGCTTTATATAAAAATCCAATGCTTTCGAATAGTTTAATATTAATAAAACTTTGACCCTTGGCCCACATATGTGCCCCTCCGTACCAAACTAAGCTTCGCACGGGTCCATTTCCCGATCACCCTTAGATCGCGAGCCTCCAAGATCGACAGATATCGCTTGGGAAACTTGCACGAGCAATAACGCGCGATGGTGCGTCGTACTTGTGTCATTCTTCACGCATCTTGATTAAACTTCGGGCAAGTCCGACGCATGATTACCGTCCGATTGCCCCCTTTCAGATCGACGGCACAAAAGCAATTTCGTTGGCCGTCCTGGGTCAATTGTTAACGTGTGATGGACGATCGTTATCGTGCGCTTGGCGGTTTTGCAGGGATGCGTGTCAACACCTGTATGGAATCGCTCCCCATCCAGGAAATACTGCGTATCATTGAAAGGTGGTGCGAAGAAACCCACGGTTTCGCTCCACACCGTTGTCATTGTTCTTCTCGGTCACGGTTCCACCTTAGCACATGGTTCCGTCAGCCTTATTATTCAAACAATTTAAAGCTCTGCTTCAATGTTTCTTTATATATTTGGTTTATTCATACTCCAGGTTCTATTACACAGTCAACGCCGAGACTCGTAGACCTTTCATACTTATGCAGAGGCAGAGGCGAATAACTGCGAGCATTCAGGGGTTCAAAACCCAGTCACCGAGGTTCATATCATATATTCAACGAATATATATATATATATATATATATATATATATATATAGATATATATATCTATCTACTGTCGATCGTATTGGTTCCTCGAACAACTTACAGAACCAGAGCACCATTAAACCCCTCCATTATGCAGATTCACTTCATTGTGCCGTGACCTTAGCAACTCGAAATTGTATACAAAAGCATGACTCTATCCATAGATCACTACACAGAGTTGCAGAGAATTTCGTACGAGAAATGAACCAATTAATACCCCAATTTCTCTGGGTATTCTCCACTTAACAGAGTATCATTGAAACTCAACCATACATAGATTTTCTTTATCTTCCAACATGATGCATACATATTCCATCTTCAATTCTAATATGACCTCTTTGTCCCTGTTTCCTTGACTGATACTGCATCTCTGTAGCTCAAACTGTAGATGAATTCTTTCTATTCTTCTCTGCTACATTTAGATGAAAATTCCTTTGTCATATCCTTTGCCATCAATGACAATATTTCCAACAGGTAGCAGCTTCATTTTGCCTTCAAAAATTTGACATTTATGACAGGCAATTATCATCTTTTGTACATCAAGGAAAAGAGTAGGCCAATAGTAACCAGCCCTCAAGATTTTGTTGGTTGTTGTTTTCCAGCATAAGTGGGCTCCACACTCTCCTTCATGGAACTCGTGCTTAACCTTCTCTTTATCATACTCAGGCAAACATTTAAGCAATATACCACTTGCATTTTTCCAATAAAGACATCTATCTATAATGCAATAGTTTACAGCTTTTAACTTCAAGAACCTTCAAGAACAATGGGAGTTGAGATTTCCTCTTGTTCATCCAAAGCATTTATCATATTAATATCAAGAACTTAAAAATTTGATTCAGACATTAATATAGCTAGACCTTGGCCTTTGATGAGTTTAGTGGCCTTTATCTCTAAATCATATTCAAGAATAACATCAATCCACTTACCTCTCTTACCATCTGGGTCCTGTGTTAGAATGTCTTTCACAACTGAATTTGGGACGAAGGCAATGATGTGGGAGTCAAAAATGTATACTCTGAAGTCTTTTAAAGCCTTAACCAAAGCAAAGGCTTGCTTTTCCATAATGTTATACTTCAAAGGAGCATCCCTCAAAGCCTTGCTAAAGAATGCAATAGGCTGCTCTTGTCCTTGTGGATTTTTCTGTAAAAGTACATCAGCTATTGTATGTTCTAATGTAAATGAAAAAATATAAAAATCTTTTGAAAAATCAGGACTTATTAGAACCGGTGTTTTGGTTAACGCTTGTTTCACTAGCTCAAAGGACTTATTTGATTCCATGGTCCATTTTAGGCCTTGCTCCTTCTTCAACATGTTTGTAATGTTTCTAAGGATCTCAACCAAGTTGGGGATAAAACTTCTCAACAAGTTAATATTTCCAATGAAATATTGCAACTCCTTGATGTTTCGAGGTTGAGATATTTGCAGTATGGCCTCAATCCTCTTTGGATCTATCTTAATACCCTCTTCTGAAATAATGTGCCCAAGAAGCTTACCTTCTTGGAGACCAAAAATTGTTTTCTTAGGGTTCAAATATATCCCAAACTTTCGACATCTCTCAAAAACTGTTCTTAAATGTTCTAAGTGCTCTTCATCTGTCTTTGAAAAAATAGTGACATCATCTAGATAAATAATGATGAAGTAGCCCAATTCTTTGGAGAATGCTATGTCCATGGCTCTTTAGAATGTTGCACCAGCATTCATTAGACCAAAGGGCATTTTCACATACATGAAAGTGCCCCATGGTGTAGTAAAGGCTGTGTTTAATTGACCATCAGGGTGAACTAAGATCTGATTGTACCCTGAATAGCCATCAAGAAAATAAATTCTTTTAGACCCCACCACCCTTTGTAAAATATGATCCATCTTAGGTAAAGGGTAGTTGTCTTTCAATGAAGCTTTGTTTAAGTCTCTAAAATCTATACAAAGCCTGATCTCTCATGTTTTCTTCCTAATCGACATTAGATTAGACACCCACTCTGAATATCTAATAGGGACAATAATACCAGCTTCATACATTTTCTTAATCTCCTTCTCAACCAAAGGCAACTGAACAGGGTTAATTCTGCGCAGCTTCTATTTGAATGGCTTTTGGTTTTCTTTGAGAGGGATTTTTTGCTGTATTATTTCAGTGTCATAAGATTTAAGATCTTCATAACTCCACACAAAAACATCAGAAAATTCTTTAAACATCTCTATGTATTTGAGTTTAATGTGAGCTTGTAAAGTCTTAGATAGTTTAATCATCATAGGTTTTAGTTCACTACCTATATTGCACTCTTCCACTTCTATTTGTACAGGCTCCAGTTTTGGCTTCTTGGCCACATCGTTAAAATCAAGCAACTCTTCTAAAGGAGCCAGACCCTTAGGAAAACTCTGATCTTTGGACTACAGGGTTTCCAAGTCCTCTGTTTCTAACTCTGCACTTGTCTCTGTTTTGTTTTAAAGTTTGCTAGACAAAAGATTAACATTAGCAAGCTCAGGAGATTGTTATTCTTCATCAAGAAAATTTTCTTCACTGTTGCAGTCTGTATCATAATCTGAATCTGAACTATGTAGTTCAAATTCATTTCTGAATTGCATGGAGTCTTCTATTTGTTTGTCTCCATCGAACACTTGCCAATATTTTTCGTTATCAGGAACGGCTGGTCTGAATTTAATCTGAGTTGTGCAGTATTTGGTTTCATATGGCTTTAAGCATGTTCTAGCTGTGAAAGCTAAGCTATGGGCCACGATATTTCTTTTTCTTGGGGCAAAAATTACTTGGTACTCCTCAAATTTTTTTAAAATATCTACGACATCGTTTCGATAGGCCCTAAGTCTCGGGTGATGTGCGTTGTATTCCCCGTTGACTTGCCTAATGATTAACTCAGAATCCCCATATGCCTTAATTCTTTTGGCTCCTAACTTTTTCAACAAATACAAGCCTAAAAGTAGGGATTTGTATTCCGCTATGTTGTTTGAACACTGGAAGTTTAATTTATAGGAAATTCTCTCTGTATGGTTGTTCTCAGTGTTGCATATCCGGACACCTGCACCAACATTATTTCTAATGCATGACCCATAGAATTTCATACTCCACAGAGGACTAGTTTCGGTTTGATCTTGGGTATTGTCCTCTTCAACTAACGTGCCTTCCGCTTGTTGTTGAATTCGCCTCAACTCCTTAGGTTTTTCACTGTGTTGAGGGTTGATTTGCTGACTGTCAAGGTTAAAAAGTGAAGGATGCATGACTTGTAGCTCAAGACCCATGTTTGGTTTGATGTGGTTTAAAGGTTCAAAAAACTGTTTTGACACTTCTGTTGTGTTTACCTTCTCCTCCTCTCTATCGGCCATCAGTTCAGTTAAAGTGAAATTTTCACTGAAAGATTCATCGTTAAACAGGATAAAAGAATCAAGGCTTGTATTTACAGAATAAAGAGGCGAATTTTGTGGTCTGTCTTGGCTTGTAACCTTGTATTGCATATGGTACTCCCTGTAAAGTCTTCTTGTCTGATTGAAAACGGGGATGGTCGCATAGCTCATGTCCATCTGCATAGTCCCTTGTAACTTAGACCCCCAAGATCTTGATAATAGCATTCCATAGTTTGGAGGTACATCATCCACAACAATATCCATGACTAGGAATTTGGCTAGAATCAGTGCTAAGTTAACGCAGAGGTCTTTAATTAATCCTAAAAATTTTACTCTGCTCGAGTCAAAGGAGTAAAGGTCTTTATAAGGTCTAGTGATTTCTAGTCCCAGGAAATCCATCACAGCTTTAGGCATTAAATTATGAGAAGCCCCAGAATCGTGCATAGTGTTGTGCAAAATCTTGTCATGAACATTTAAACTCACATAAAAGGGAGGAACAGGTCCCTCTTGATACTTACCTTCAATCTTACGACCAAAAATAAGCTTTGGTTGGTCATCATTAAGATTGATTGTGTCATTATTATCTTCAATGTTAAAAGCCTTCAAAATTTGAGACCTATATACATTCTAGGTAGCTAACTCAGTCAAAGGAACAGAGATTTTGATTTTGGAATTTTCCTGCTCCAAGCTGAAAGGAATTTGATTCTTTGAAGTGCTTTTTTCAGCTTTATTAGCTTCCATTCTATCAGCAACATCTGTTTGCTGATTTGTTCTATTTACAATTGACAAAATGGTTTTAACAGGAGTACTAGCTAAAGTGTTAGTATTGCTAAGGTCTGCACTCTGTTTTGTAGTGTTTTGAGTGCCTTTCTCTTTACCTTTATCAGAATTCATAGCCACTGTTTTGTCCTTTTGTTTGACAACTTTAGGCTTGTTTACAGTGCTGTTTTGTGAAGATTTGTCAGAGGTTTTGGTGTTGGGATTTTTTTGATTGGTATTACTTCTAAGGTCATATTCCCTTTTAGATTCGATGATGACATTTTCCATGTCTTGATAATAACTTTCATCATCATCTCTTTTGTCATCATAAGGTGTGTATAGACCTTGTTTTCTATCATAATGAACCTCAAAGTCATCATTATCTACTCCCAGCATGTTGATATCTTCTTCCTCTATTTTCTCATCTGTTTCTTCAACCTCACTTACAAAGTTTTGATGAAAGGGAGGAGTGATCTGTTGATCATCTTCCCTAGGTCTGTTTGGAGGTTGGTTCCTTCTAAAATTCTGATTCTGATTTTGGTTTCTTCTTTGAGGATCAATTTGGTTTTGACTTGCTTGTGCTCTCTCAAGGATGCTCATTTTCTTCATCATCTCTTCCATCATTCTTTCCATATTTGAGTTGGAAGTAGAAGGTGTGGATTCCTCTCTGAAGGGTACTCTCTTCTCATTCTTCATTCTTTCTCTTTTCTCCATTAAGTTAACTTCCACAGCAAGAGCTCCTTTTTGCATATCTTCAAGAGTTGCAGGATCTCTCTCTCTCAGCTGATAGGCCATCTCAGGGTCAAACCCTTTAGGAAAATTGTTTAGGGCTGAGACTTGTGGAGGTTTTAGATCTGGGGGAAGGGCATTATACACACTATTAAATCTGGTACAATAAGCTTGTACACTTTCCCCAGTGTTTCTGTGGAGTTTCTTGTAATCAGAGAAGATTTGGAGAGGATTCTTCTTTGCTTCCCATTTGTTTAAGAATGTATGATGGAAAGCTTGGAGATCATTGATACTATGGGGGGCTAAGCCTTTAAACCATTTTCTTATTTCTCCCCCCAGACTTTGAGCAAATAGTCTAAGCTTGACAGATTCATCATAAATTTCATTTCTATCAAAGTATTCATTCATCTTATCCACATGTTGTGATGCAGTAGTAGCATTACTATCATCATATAATGGAATTTTGGACTAATAGTCCTGTGGAAGATTGACTAAAGGTACAAGAAGGACTAAGGGAGCATACCATGCTGCCATGATATGTGGTTGAGGTGTATTTACAAGAAGTGGATTAACAAAAGGTAAAGTGGGCTGAAGTGGAGGGGTTTGAACAGTGGATGTAGGATGAACAGATGTGGATGGACCAGGAATAGATTGTTGAGATGATCTTGGATGAGAAACACCTAAATTGGAAAGGAAATGTGAATCAGGTGGTGTTGTTTCTCTAGTACCAGGATGATCACTTGTTTCAGGAGATGACAGTGAAGACTCAAAATCTAGCTAATCTAAATCATCAAGAGACCTAGTTCTAAATGTATTTATTAGATCTGCTTGTGATTGTTGTAGAGCTGCAAGATTTTTAGGAACTAAATTAGCTCTCAAGGGTGATCTGAAAACAGTTGAAAATTTTATCTTAGGAGACTTCCTAAGGATACTTTCTGGGTTATCAACTATCTCAGCTGGATCTGGGTCAGGATAGGCTCTAGTGTGAATCTTTCTAGGAGCCACTATGCTGTTTTTTTAGACCCAGCTAAATAAGAAAAGTTCAACCAAATATGACAGTATTTAAAAGTTCAACTAATATATTTTACACAAACTTTAATCCTACAGTCCTCTAACTGAGTTTGGATGATATTACAAATATAATGGTTCTTCCCAGTGGAGTCTTAAGGTCTGTTGAGGATTTTGGAGTCGCCAAGTGGAATTTTTAGCTCTTTTGGAGGTAAAAGTTTTTATGGTCTACCACCATGTTTATTGAATACCAATCTGAAATTATTTTGGGTTTTCTGATTTATTTTTCAGTCCTATTGGTTGTTAAGAGTGTCCTGAATCTGTTTCAAAACTTAGCTATGGTTATGAGACAAAGACATTATGCTCTTATGGCTAAGATAGTTGATCTTTCAAGGTTAGATAAACTTCTTACGAGAATCCTTGTTGGGGCCCTTGTTTTGAATATTTTGAATTTTAAACAAAGAATATATTTTTGGGTTGCGGAACGACACATGGCAGTCGCAACCAAGTCGCAACTATGGTGAGTAGTGGAGCTACCGAGGTTGCAAGGGAATAGGAGATAGTTGAAGAAAGCGGATGCATGATTACAGATGAAGAGAAGATGCAGCAGAAGACAGAGAGAATAACTCATAGACAACAAGAGAGAAGCCAGAAGTAACTGAAGAAGAACGTAAGAGGAACTAATGGTTGTGATGGCGGGTGAATAAATAGTCGTCACCCGGTCGAAGGAAGGGACGAATGCAGAGTGATTGAAGAGGATTGAGTGGACGCTGCAAGGGAGATCCATTCCAGGCATGATATCTCTATAGTTCCTAGGCTTCTATAATCTATCTTTCTGTCTAATAAGACGTCTGTGACAGACTTGTAAGCTCTTCCTATGGAAGCGATGTAACTATGGATTTGGTTGAGGATTATCAATATACTTGCAGGTTGTTGTCTTATTCCGTGAGTTACATGCATGCATGATGTCTGTGATGTCTTAAAATTTTATTTGCTTAATACTTGTTCAATCTTCTGAATGTTCTTGTGTATATAATGATGTTTATGCAATCAATTCAATGTTAATCATGAGTTGTGGATCCTTCCACCACTATCGATCTATTCCCCTTCTGCATGTGGTCGCGGCACGCCTCGAGTGAGACTCTCTGCTCTCCAGAGTAGGGTGACAATGCCGGCATGGTTCTAGACTACAACAGATTCCCTTGTTGGCCCCAATCTCTGAACCTGGGTCTTGCCTGCGAGACTTATTTCTTCGCCAACAAATGGTTCCATTGCCGGGACGCTGCATGTTATGAGGGGAACTAGATCATGGTATTGAGGGTCTTCGAAGGATAAATACAGAGATGGTGGGATAACCATCTGGACTAGTTTGTTGCTCAGCAAGCGGAGTTAACGAATCAAGAGGAGAAGGTGCTTAAGGATCTCGTCCTTTTATCAGATTCTGCCAGTGATACCTACGGGATCCTCTGGGGAAAATTCCCTAGCGACCTATATAATTGGTTGTGGAGGTTACAGACGAAGGTGTCTAGGGATAGCTCACAGAAGATAAAACGCAAGTGGGTGCACGGGGATTTGGTGGCCCTGCATCAGTTGGATACTGAGTTGACCCGCGCGGTGGATTTTTGGGTAGAAACCACTTTGGATGGATATATTGTGGAGTTTTCTGCAGAGTGCTACCAATCCTTCTCGAAGGCTGAAGTTGTCTTCTGCTCCGAGCTAAGAGGGACACTACTCAAGGATATTCCGCTGTGGATTAAGGCCCTGATGGTGGATGAAGGGCTGATGGAGTTCCAAAAGTCGAGCATGGAAGCATAAACCTCCAGTGTTGGGGGAAGGGATGAAGGGAAAGATTCTAAGTGAGGTGTGAAGCGGGGGAGTGGGGGATGGATGCTGAGGCCGCAAGGAGATTGAGGGAGCGACATGCACATCGGTGGGTGTATATCGCTGACAGGTGGCGAGAAAGGGTGATGTGGGAGTTGAGACGACGGGAAACCAATAGGAAGAATCAAGAGGAAGCACCTCAAAGGATAGGAATTATGGACACTTAGGCGGATACCCTGGAAAGGGAAGGGACCGCTGTGGGAGTGCAGCAGGTGCATCGGAGCCCAGCTAGGAGTGAAAGGGAGACGACTACTGATGAGGACAATGCAGGTGTGTGGCCCGAAGAAAGTTTCAATGGTGAATGGTACATCGTGATGCAGTGGTTGTTTCAAGATCAGACATCATTCATCTCTCCAAGTAGCCCTACTTCCAAACATTTTCATGGCAAGGATCCCTACCTTCCCCTGGTACTCTATCAACCTTTAAGTAATATTTTTGTTAAGTTACAAGCATTGAGTCAATTGCACAGAAGTCCATTGTCGACAGCGACACACGTTAATAGCAGCATCACTAGTAGTATTGCATTCCCTAGTGGAATAGTCATGCAACCAGGACCTGAAGGGTTTATCCTGGTCAACCCTTCACAAGTAAATATGGCTGGGTCATTCACCCAGTATCCAGAATTCTCTGGCCAAGGTAATGATGATGTAGAGCAACACTCGTATCTCTGCGAAGCCATAAGGAGGGCTCGGTAGACACCAGACGTAGGGAAGCTAATAAATTTCCAAACCACGCTCAGAGAGAGGGCTCTACGATGGTTTATCAAGTGGTCTGAGGCCCATCCTAATCCAGTAATTGTGGACGTTAAGCGGTATTTTGTACAAGAATTTAAGCTCGCCCAGATAGACCAGCAGGGTCTGTCCGAGCTCTGGGAGATTAAGCAGAAAGAAGGGGAGACTACATGGGAGCTGATGCACCGATTCAAGGACGCGATCGGGAAACTCAGCTACCCGATCGACCCAAACCATAAGAGGGACTGTTTCATCAAGGCTCTGCTTCCCTTGACACGAACCCCCCTCACTCAGCAGAAGATTGACAACTTGCAGGATGCTCTGGAGCAGGCCATGAAGATAGAGGCCATGGCGGGCTACCCTCAGGAATATCGGGGAGGACCGGTCCCGCAGGATCCTTCCTTGGTAGGATTGCAACATCATATCACCAATCTGACTGAAAAGCTCAAAGAGATGTAGCTTGTAAGACCAGCCAGGCCGAACGTTTGGTGTACTCACAGCCTGGTCGAAGGGTACGTCACAATCGAGTGTCCCCAGTTGCATGGCATGGGTGTGGGACCCTCTGTCGTGGCAATCCTGGGGGGTCCACCCACGGGCGGTGGTGCGGTGATGAATCTGCAGGGGGTATACCAGCCACAATAGCCTTACACGGGGTTCCCACCTCAACCAAACCCAACTGCTATGGAATATTGCGAGATTTTTCGGACGGTGGGGCATTAACCTCGGATGTACCCAATACTACAGAAGTACTCCAACATCCCAAACAATGTATACTGCGAGTTTTGTGCTTCCATGACTCACAACACTGAGCAATGCAGGGCTCTCGATGCACTCGCAGACCAGTTGGACCGACCGTCCTACAGGGTGAATGAGGCTTCCAAGGGAAGAGGAGGCGGTATGCGTGGAGGTCGCACAGGGGGACGAGGTCTACTGAAATTCTACAACTGTGACCATGAGGGTCACGTAGCCAGGGGATGCCCCCTTCCCCGCTGTCCATGGTGTTCCCAATGCTGAGTGAACGCCCATGCAACAGAGGACTTCCCGGAACTTATCAAGAAGTGGGAGGAACGGGCATGACAGAGGGGCACGAATCTGGTAAACTCCAAACCTCAAGGAACCACGATGCCGGCCATGCAGAATGTATCTATTGTGATGTGAGGTGGAAAGAAGATAGGGGAGGATGCTCGCGGGAAGGATCCAGCGTGGGTTATCCGAGTCGCCTCCCTGAAACAGTTATAAAAGCCGAACGCACAGAAGAAGTGTTTTTCAGGAGGTGGTGGAGACATTTTCTCGGCTGGGAGGAGCCAAAGACCTTGAAATACCCTTACTGACCGATCCTAGAGAACAGAGCGCAATGGGAACCCTAATTGAGGAATGGCTTCAGTTGTTCCTCAAGATTGTTGATAATGATTCGATGTGGGACCAGCTCAAGCATACCCTGGAGGACATACTGCAGGGGAATACAGGGTCGGAGGAACCTTTGAACACCGCACCCCAGTATGTGCAGCGGGTCAAGCGGAATAAGCGAAGAACAGGAAAATAGTTCTGGCTTAACACGCAGGTTGTAGGATTCCAGATCAGTGACACCATGCTTGATTTAGGGTCTGACGTTAACATCCTGTCGCGGAAGACATGGGAGGCTCTTGGATGCCCACGACTGATCTACTCACCAATCCAACTCAGAATGGCGAACCAGTACTGCATTGTGCCAACCGGCTGACTCAAAGGCGTCAAGGTCGACATTGCAGGGGTGAAGACTTACACAGATTTTGAGGTTATTGATATTATTGGAGACAAGTATCCTTACCCTGCCCTGCTAGGCATCGATTAGGATTTTGAGAATTACGCCATCATTGACCTCAAAAAGGAACTGATGATCTTCGAAGATGGAGAGGTCTGGGTCACTCAGCCTCTCGACCCGTATCAAGGCCCGCTATATACAGAAACTATGGACAATCGGGAGGATGCTCAGATGTTGGACAAACTTTATCAGATGACAACAGGGAAGCAGGAGGACTATATTAACCTGACCGCCACCGTCTCCATCAGCTGGCGCAGCATCCAGAGCTCGGAGCTCGAATTGAAACTAGCCTGGGAAGACTGGCAGCAAGGTGGGTATGAGACCAACATGCGTAGGTGTGCCAACATTTCCTGAGTCCGTTGGATTGGTGTGAAAATCAGGGAGTATCCCACCCTGTCGAACATGCAAGTTGTCAATACCTTTATTGCAAAAGTAGAAGACACAGTACCAGAAGGAAGCCGGATACCACTATTGGACGTAGCACTACAGTCCACAATAGCCAAGTGGTGGAAAAATCACCACAACACCCTATCGCAGTGGAGTTACACGGTGGAGGCTTTGAGGGCGCGGTTTAAAGAAGACAAAGGCCCTCGAAGCAGGCACAGGTACCAAGGGACTTCCGATCCATGGGACCACCTGAAAACCTGTGAGGAGAGGTGGCAAAGTCTAGGGTACCTGGAGGAGCTGTGGGTCCATCGGTTCATCCACTCATTAGATACCATCCCCCGGGCCTGGTACTTAGAAGAAGAGAGAAAAAGAGGAACCAGATCTTAGCAGGAAGTCACGAACAAATTTGTTCGGTGCTTTTCCTTCGAAGAAGAGACAGAGCTGGTATCTCGGGAATTACAAGCTATCAAGGGGGTACTATTTCTCCGTGATCCAGGGACCGATGGGAGCTCCTTTTCATCATAGCCTGAGGGCAGGCGTGAGTTGGCTTGCCAACGGATCGATGGCGATCCAGACGATGATAGTTTGGAGGACCTAAGGCACCTATACTTCGAAGAGAAGGAAGGCGAGCGCAACATAAAAGAAGAGCCAATCACGGAGGGTATCCATCTACTCCCGCTAAAGAAAAAGAAGTTGAAAATCAGTACGGAGGAAAACCCAAACCAGCTACGGTTGGGGATTACTGGGATGAGGAGATGACAAAGGAAATTTTCAGCCTCCTCCAGGAATATGAGGACCTATTTCCTTCATCAGTTGTAGAATTAAAGGGCATCAAAGGTGACCTCAGAGAAATGCAGATTGTGCTGAAACCGGATGCCAGACCTGTAAAGAATCGACCCTATCAGTTGAACCCACAGATCAAAGAAAAGGTCAAGATGGAGATCGATAAGATGTTGGCCACAGGTCTCATCTTTCTTGTGGAAGAAGCAAAGTGGGTGAGTCCCATCGTCATTCAAAATAAGAAGGATAAGTCAGAAATCCAAGTTTTTGTCGACTACCGAAGTCTGAACAACGCCTACATCCATGATCCATTTCCCACTCCATTCAACGACGAAGTATTGAATCATGTTGCGGGAAATGAATCTTACTCCTTCACTGATGGCTTTTTGGGTATCATCAAGTGCGCATTGTGGAAGAGGAAAAAACAAAGACGACGTTCACCACTGAGTGGGGATTGTTCGCATACCACATGATGCCATTCGGATTGAAGAACGCCTGAGTCGTGTTTTCCCGGATCGTCATCGCTGCTTTCTTGGAGTATATCCACAAGTTCCCGGAAGTCTACATGGACGATTGGACCGTCTACAGTTTGCTGAAGAACCACACCACCCTGTTACGTATCATGTTCAATCGGTGTTGACAGTTGCAGATTTCCTTGAACTTGAAGAAATGCATTTTTGGAGTTCCTTTCGGCACGTTGTTAGGCCACGTGGTGTGAAAGCAAGGGGTCTGCGTCGACCCCGCCAAGGTGGCCGTGATCATCCACATGGAAGCCTCAGAAATGGTGAAGCATTTGCGGGCACTGCTAGGGCACACAGGTTATTACAGAAGGTTTATCCAAAATTATGCGAAAATCACCGCTCCCTTAGAAAAGCTACTGCGGAAGTCTGAAGTTTTCTAGTGGATAGAGGAGTGTCGGATGGCTCTTGACACTCTAAAGAAAAATATAGCGACGACGCCTATTCTTGTTCACCCAGACTGGGATAAGCAGTTCCACGTGCATATTGGTGCTTCCAGTATTGCACTTGGGGTTGTCTTGGCGCAACCAGGAGAGACGACAGTTGACCACCCTGTTTACTTCGCCAGCCACAAACTGTCTAATGCCGAGTGGAATTACACCATGACCGAGAGGGAGGCCCTAGCAATGGTGTACTCTTCTAGGAGGAAATTTCAAGTTATTTACAGATCACTCTGTATTAAAGTACCTGGTCAATAAGCCTGTTTTGGAAGGACGGATCTGTCGATGGCTTCTACTCTTCCAAGAATTCACGTTTGAGGTGATAGTCAAGCCCGGGAGGTTGAACGTCAGGCCTGATCATTTATCCAGGTTGGAGATGGGGGAGAATGATGGTTCTCTCGATGATCAGCTGTCAGATGCTGACCTTTTTCGAGTTGAAGCTGTACTAGATTATTTGGCCGACATTGCCACCTATCTGACCATGGGGTAGTGCCCTCAGCACTACACCTCACTCCAGAAACGACACTTGGTCGTTCGTGCTATCGAATACCAACTTATTGTGGGGTAGCTATACAAACTGGGCCTCGATGAGGTTCTACGTAGATGTATACTTGACCATGAACGCGAAGCCATGATGTGGGAATGCCACAACAGCGTTGTGGGTGGGCATGTGGGGGTGAAACCCGCTGCCAGGAAGGTGCTCCAAGCTGGACTATGGCGGCCGATGGTCCATGCCGATTGTAAGGCATTTGTTAAAAGATGTGATGTCCGTCAGCAAACGGAGAGGCCCTCTCATAGGGATGAGCTCCTGCTACACTCAGTGCATGTGTTGCGGTCATTCGAGAAGTGGGTTGTCGACTTCGTAGGCCCCATAGCCCCGGTTGCCAGGAATTCCAAGGCCCGGTACATCATTACCGTAACTGAATACCTCACCAGGTGGGATGAGGCAGCAGTGGTATGGTATTGTACTGTAGATACCGTAGCGTGGTTCATTTTTGAACACATCATCAGTTGGTTTGGCTGCCCGCAAAGTTTAACCAGTGATCAGGGTACGCATTTCATTAATGAAACAGTCAAATTGCTGTTGGACACATTCATGATTCAACATCACAAAAGAAACCCGTACCACCCGTAGGCTAATGGCACTGTTGAAGCATTCAATAAAATCCTCGAAAAGGGGTTGACAAAGATTTGAAATGCTCAGCGGGATGACTGGGATGAGTGGTTACCAGCTGTACTATGGGCCTACCAGAATATGGTGAAGTGCTTGACCAATCAGACACCGTTCCAGCTGGTGTGTGGCCGAGAAGCTGTGATTCCCACCAAGTTCACCGTACCGAGTCTTTTAATTGCCACATCCCTCAAGTTCTCAGAAGAGGAGTCGCTACAGGAGTGCCTCCATGAGTTACAAGAACTGGACGAGGCCCGGTTTCTAACCGAATTTCACCAGAAGGACATGCAAAAAGCGTGGCACGATCGCCACATCAAGAACAAAACATTCTAGGTTGGAGGAAAGGTCCTCTTATACGATAGCAAGTTTCAGAAGTTCCTAGGAAAACTGCAGATGCACTGGTTGGGATCTTAATTCATCATCAATATTAGAGATTCTGGAGCTATCCGGTTGGCTCAGTTGGATGGTACTATTTTACCTGGGTGGGTGAATAGCGCATGCTTGAAACCCTACCATGAGTAAGTCCTTTCACTTTTCATTAATAAATCTCGCAACCGAGAGAAGCCGTAGAGTAGCGTAGATTAATAAAATCTCTCGCAACCGGGATGAGCATAGGTAGGCTTTATCATTCATGCATAGGTCGTCAATAACCGCTTTGTTGCGGGGACCACACCTCAACCGATTGTGGTTGGGGAGGGGTGTGTCCAGCATTTCATCCCCGTAGGATTAGCAAACATGTCAGTGTTAGCCCATATCATTTCTTTCAGTACTTGTGTCAGTCCGTAGGATCGTCTAGATTTGCAGCATAAATGACCATAATTATAAGTAACTCTGCAATAATCATTTTTCCATAATTCGAAGTAACCTCAGCCGTCGCGTTTTCCCATTTCCCCATGCCATCGTCAGCAAATGTAAGACTACACCTTAGCTGGTGATTGATCGCATGATTATCACCGAGAAGAATGCCAGCAGGAATTAACTCGTTATGGGGTCTCATCAACCTCACTCGTGCTAGGTAATTACATAACTTGCATGGGAAAAAAGCACGAGAATGCCGGAGCAGTTAGAATTAGAAATTGGAGCTGAACCAGAGCAGCAGAAATATCCAAAAGCACAGTGCCGAGAGAAGACGCCGAAGCCAATTCTGCAGGTGTATCAACGTCGAGCAAAGATTCCAAAGGCCAACCCAGCAGTCCTCGAACTAGTGCTCGATAGCAGAATTTACAAAATAGAATCCCTTGTTGGGAAATACGACAATGTGGCCCTCATAGATGCAAACCTCTCGAACCCCTTCGAGTTCCTGGCACTCAAGTGGAATGTGTATATGGAACATTACTTCACAGAAGCTGGGCATTCAGTGAACAGAATTTTACCATAGTTTCAAGGCCTACAACAATCTTCTCTTCTCAACTTAAGAAATCTTCTGGTCTTCAGGACCACAGGACCGGCCATGCAGTGCACTAAGTTCTTACTCAGCCACTTCTAGAATGGGTGCTTGTGGTTGAATAAGGAAATTCCCATTGGTGCCGAGGATATCCACCGACTTACAGGGCTTTACCTGAATGGCGTGGATGTCTCGACTGCATGTCAGACCACCTCGAAGAGAGCGAGGAAGTTGGGAGACGCCGACTATTATGTCAAATATGGCACACGATGGGGAGGAAAGGGAGCCAAGATGGAGCTTATCAATAAGCCCAAGATTAAGTTTGCATGATACCTCATTGCCAGTAAAAAAATGAGGCACTACACAAAGGGAGAATGCACCCTTGATACTATCTCCATTGCAGAGCACTACATTCAAGGTGTCAAGCTAAACTAGTGCTCCTTCCTGTTGAAGGAGTTTCTTGACCCGTGCGAGGAAAAATAAAAGCGGGCTACAAGCTTCATTTACAACTATTTGATAGTTTCATTTTCCATGTGGAAGTGGCACACTCCCCTTGTTAGGTTACCAGTGGAAATTCCAGAGGGCCAGCCTCTAGCGATGAATTTCATTCCGTGGAAGGTGTCGATTGATCCTAGCACCAAAGAAGTTAATGCCGAGGCATTTTAGCCCTGGTATGGTTTAATGACGGACGTGGTAACCAGCCAGCAAAGGGTGCCCAGGAACTTGCTAGATGAGTACAGCGAGCAAGTATGGCTCGGGTTCAGTCACAGGCATACTTGTATCCAACCTACTTGCGTGCTAGAGGACACATTTCACATGCGGCTGCTGAAGTTCTAGCTTGAAGATACTGCTTTCCACAATGAAGTCTGTTCGTGGTCGGGGGTCGTGATGGAAATCCGCAATGGGGTACCCATTTATAACCTTGATCGGATGCTACCGCAGCAATGGCCTGCCGAGACAGATGTGGAGGTGGCACAACAGGACTCCACTGTGTAGCTCGCCCCCCTCATCTGCCGCTTAGACACTCAGGTACGCAGTTTTAATGAGGCGAACAAGGTCGTCTCAAGCGGTGTTATTCCTTTTCCTTTGTTCTCTGAGTTCCATTTCTCTCACTCCCCATCACGTCCCCACACAAATTCCATTACCTCCCCCATCCCCACTGTTTTATTTACTTCTCCAAGTCTGCTGATGACCCTGGTGGGGGAAAAGAGCAAGACCGCCGACTCCTTGGAAGCTCCTCAGGCCAAGCGGACCCGAACCTTAGAGTCGAGTCCGGTGGTGGACCTCACTGAGGAGGATCCACCCCAACCACCAAGTACCGGGGTGCTGATACAGGAAGAACCACTCATTGACCCCTCCAAGTTCATCAACATTCGACTTCTACCACCACGTAATGTTCCACCTCCACCTACCACTTCATCCGCGCCATCCAATTCATCCACCACCGTGTCAGACCCAATCATCTGAGAATTAATTAATGGGGACCACGGGGCCGAGGTTGACTCCAGTACTGCAGTAGTAGTACCACCGGTCATCCCCGCTGGGGAACCCCAAATTTCTTTGTTTAATATCATTACCCAGATGGCACAAATTGTTGCTGACTTAGCCGAGGCTCAGCCTGAGCCTACTGTCCTTCCACAGACTGTCCAGACAGATTAGCAAGAACAACTAGACTTGAATATGGCTGACTCAGCAGCTCACAAGACCCCGCCGCCATCCCCTCTAGAGCACTCTACTCGATCAGTTGCCAGTGGGCAACCCTTGCAGGAAAGGCAGCTGGACCAAAGAACTTCGGGGGTTGCCAATTTAGAAACATGGGGTACGGCTCAGCTGTACTTCTTTATCTAGCGGTCGGCCCATCAAGCCAAAAGGCTCCATTCTAAACTGTAGCAGAGGTGCGACGAACAACAATAGCAGATCATTGCGCTTACTGAACAGTGCAAACAAATCATAATGGCACAAGAGTAGCTGAAAGGTCAGATAAACGACACCACCAAGGTGTTTTCAGAGCTATAGCCAGCTGTTAGGGCTCATTATACTTAGCTGCCTGTAGATGTACCAGAGGCAAGTATCGTAGCACATGCCCTCCACCTCCGGATCGAATTCAATGGCCTCCATAGGGAAAATGTGGAGCTTCAAGCAGCATTAGCCGCTCGGCCAGCACTGCTCGATCCAGAGGCAGTATATTCAGCACAAACTGCAGAAAAGCAGGGCCAGGTCCACCAGATGTAGGAAACTCTCAACTCTGCAGTGTGTGATGCTTACGACCTCCTGAAGGATCTTCATGAGTGCTCAATGGCCCTTACAGTCAAAACACAGCCAATTTCAGCGCAGTTGCAGAAAATTTCGAGGGAAATCCAAGAGGCCACAGACCCCGCGTAGTTGGACCAGCCATATGCCCAGGCAGATGCTCTAGAGGTATAGATTTAGAAAATAGAGGCTAGCTCAGCAATGGCCAAATAGGTAATTCGTGAGCTCCACCTGCCCCTTCAACGCAGTGCCAGGATAATGCAACAACTAGCTGTCGAGGCCGAAACCCAAATCGCCACGGTGTTCGGGACTGTACCGGCGCATGTAGAGGAGGTAGTTGTCACTAAGATTGCCATAGAAACAGATTCATTGGTGCAAGGGTGGCAGCAAGTTGTGACGACCTTCCATGAGCTTAAGGCTACAGCGTTCAGCAAAGTCCTAGAGTTGGGGCCCTTGTTTGGACAGTAGGCTGAAGGCGCACAATAAGAATAGGGCACAGGATCTAGTGGGGTGATGGAGATAGAGACTGTGATTTGTGATTGAATCAGGACGAGTCAAGAAAATATGATCGGGGCCTGTTGGGGACCTTGTTTTGAATATTTTTAATTTTGAACAAAGAACAGATTTTTGGGTTGTGGAACGACACATGGCAGTCGCAACCAAGTCACAACTACAGTGAGTAGCGAAGCTAATGAGGTTGCAAGGGAACAGGAGATAACTGAAGAAAGCAGATGCATGAGTACAGATGAAGAGAAGATACAATAGAAGACAGAGAGAAGAACTCATAGACAACAAGAGAGAAGCCGGAAGCAGCTGAAGAAGAACGCAAGAGGAACTAACGGTTGCGACGATGGGTGAATAAATAGCTGTCACTTGGCCGAAGGAAGGGACGAATGCAGAGTGACTGAAGAGGATTAGGTGGATGCTACAAGAGATATCCATTCCGGGCATGATATCTCTGTATTTCCTAGGCTTCTATAATCTATCTTTCTGTCTGATAAGACGTCTATAACAGACTTGTAAGCTCTTCTTATGGAAGAGATGTAGCTGTGGATTTGGTTGAGGATTATCAATATACTTGCAGGTTATTTTCTTATTCCGTGAGTTACATGCATGCATGATGTCTGTGATGTCTTAAAATTTTATTTTCTTAATGCCTGTTCGATCTTCTGAATGTTCTTGCATATATAATGATGTTTATGCAATCAATTCAATGTTAATCATGAGTTGCAGATCCCTCCACCACTATCAATCTATTCCCCTTATGCATGTGGTCATGACACGCCTCGGGTGAGACTCTCTGCTCTCCAGAGTAGGGTGAAAATGCCGGCGTGGTTCTAGACTACAGCGTATTCCCTTGTTGGCCCCAATCTCTGAACCTGGGTCTTGCCCCCGAGACATGCTTCTTCGCCAACAATCCTAGGGTTTGCCTAGTTTGTCACCGATTCAAATAGGTTTCATCATGATTACCGTGTGTTGGTAGTGCTTGAAAAGGGCTGCTTTTACTCACTAAACAATGTTTTTTGGCCAGAGATGTTATGCCTAATTATTCAACCAGCTAACAGAACAAACGTCATTTTAAAGAAAGGAATTTCTGATGTCTTATGATTATTTGAAATGAAAATCACTCGGACTTCCCCAGTGGAGTCGCTAGAGATGTTAGCTCCCTCTAATTAGCAAGATTGGAAAAGTCCAACTGCAGGGAGAAACACTATTTCAACCACTTTGGGATTCTAGGATCTAGCCCTCCTGAATTCAGAGAGGGATCTCTCCAATAAGTGAAGAGATGGATTTATATTTAAGGTTTTGGGTAATGATATTAGGCTAGTTATGAAGTCTGAGGGTTTTTTTTTTGTTTTGGATGGTTGAGCATGATTATTATTTGAGTGGAAAATTCTAAATGGAAAGAGTTCCAAAGGTGTGAAGTTGCAAGAAAATAGAACAAGCTTTGCCTAAAAATATGGATGTAATGTTGGTTTTAGTCCATTGGGCTATGGAGTCATAATAGGATTTAATTGAAACCACCAGGTTCAAGAGTGGTCCATGGGGCAAGTCATCTGTGTCTAAGGATCTCTTTAAAGTTGATTTTATGGAATGAAATGATACAACAAGAAGGGTGTTAGTATGAATCCTTTGTCAAAGCGTACGAAAAAGGACCACTTTAGCTACACATAACTAATAGCCCTAACAACAGAAGTGGCTGCCAATATCTTCAGATCTGCAGTTAGTTAGATAAGAAAAGAGCTGCAAAACACCAAATCTATGCATGGAAAGACATTAAGTAGTAAAAACAAGGGTTTGCTCCATATACCAATAGACAAGACAAGAACAATTTTTGAAAGAATTTTTATATTAACTGGGCACCTGGGAGGAAAACAAGAAGGCATATCCAATTCTCCTCAGTGGGATGGGTTCTTGGAAGTCCTCAGCACTTCAGATCTAAGATTTCTCTCTCTTGTTGGTGTAGAAGACCCACACAAAGAATGGAACTCAAAGGGAGCTCACACAGCAAATGGTAGAAAAGAGTGACCAAGTGTATAGATCCAGAGTGATCTAATAGGCAACAAAAGGTGAAGAATGGTAGGAAAAACCCTCCTATTTATAACAAAATATTGGGTCATTCTAGATCTTGGTGCATGGGTTAACCGGATCTAGATCCACTTTTTATGGAATATTTTATTATATTTGTTGGAGGGAAAAGGTATTTGACTTGGGTCAAATCCCTTAATTTGTCAAAAATAAATAAATAAATGATTTATTTATCTTTTTAAGGAAGCGATTAGAAGATAATCAAATAAATAATGATTTATTTAATTATTTGTGGGTGATTTGGTCATATTTAACAAGGAATATTATCTAAATAATATTTAAATAATTATTCCTAGAAAATAATAAGAGAAATAAAGGTTTATCTAATTAATTTCTTTGTTTTTGGGTTAAACATGACTGGGAATAATAATTAAATTATGGTTTAATTAATTATTCCATGAGGAAAATCAAACAAATATAGGTTTGTTTAATATTTCCTTTCGGGGTTTCCTGTTTGGACCATAAATACCCTAATAAATGTGGTTTATTAAGTTATTTAACATAGTGAAGGAAATTTTACTTAGGGTAAAATTGGTCTTACATGGTGTACTTGGGTCCATCTAATGATAATGGGTTAGATGACCAAAAAATGGTGTAACAGATTGCCCCCCAGCGTGCGAGTGTCAGGAGCAAATCGTATGACCGAAGTACGTTGTAAGAACTCAATCACTAGACAACAAAAGGGAAGTCGGAGAGAGAAATGCAAGGTAGATAGTGTGCTGAAGAACTAGACCCTGAGGAGACGAGACTCGTAGGTGCAACAAGTCTCTTTTTATGAGAGGGTACCTGTGCTGAAGGCGGCGGGGGAGGCATACCTATGCCCGCCGAGACAAAGTACAAAAGAATAGTGTGTCCAGTAAACAAGGGATCGAACCATAAAGTACAGCTGGCATAATCATGAGCCAGATAAAAATACAATGAGGAATCCCATATACATGCTGTGCCTGGGATAATAGCCAGGACTTGTGCAATAATATCTGAGTACATGAGATACAAATACAACCCAAATGCCCCCTGTAAAAGGGGAAGGGCTCACAAAATCTGGCTGATATATGCAAATCAAAGAGGCGCTGCAAGTGGCTAAGGCCAACATCATCAAATATCTGGAGCTGCATCGAAGGCTGCAAGGAAGAGGTCATCCGGGCATGTGGGGGGCTACCTGCAGGGTCACCCCCTCATGAGGGTTGAGACATCTCACACACACCCGGGAATCATCAAGAGCTGCTGCTGGATCACTGGACCATCAAGTATACAGATCTCGATCATGCTGAAAGGAGTTGGAGAAACAATCAAGTCAAAGGGAAACGAGAGATCCCTTTGCCTGATCCGAGGCACCGAACAAGAGTGGAAGCTGGAACTAAGGTACACCGCCCTCTAGACTTGGCTTCTGGAAGGAATGAGCTGATGTCGACAAAAGGAGGTCCACCATAGGTGAGGCAATGAGACAACCTCAACTAAGGCACAAGAGAAAATAGTGGAGCGACGGACAAACTAACACTAATGATGACATGGAAATGGAAAGGACTGAGTAGCGATTGGATGACTTCCCTTGTTAGAGCATAAAGGGCATGAATGACCTGGCAGCAACTGACACGATATCATAAGGGATAGGGGACAATGGGACTGAAGGTCATAAAGTGCGACACAAGAGAGAGACCAAGCAATGAAGGATGGAGGGCTATAGCGGGGTACAAAGGGACTCGGGATAGACGCCATGAATGCGATGATGACTCAACTTGGATGCTCTAAACAAGGGCGACTCGATGGTGCTGCCACATAGTAAAGGCCCAGTGGGGGAACATAAAAACATGAGTACAAGATGGGAACTCATGACGAACATCGACACGAACAAAGACAAGTAAGGAGGAAAAATGGTGCCCCAAGTACAAGTGTTGTAAGTGAGGAAATTCGATTTTAAGGAGAGGTGAAGTGACCCTTCTTGGACAAAATGTGTTCTGGTGAAGTGTTAAACACAAAAAACGAAAAAAAATATGCTGGCTATCTAAAAGAAAATAAAACATGCATTTCATAAGGGAAATGCTAAGGGTAATATTTCTTAAGATAGAGTGCATTGCGAGGATTAAGAAGGGGGTTGCATTCGAAATCCTATAAGAGGTATGCCCCCTTACCGAGATCCTTACTGATGATGTAAGGGCCTAGCCATAATGAGTCGAACTTCCCATGACCAAGGACATCATGGGCATGGTCATAGACTAGAACAAGGTCGCCTTCGTGAAAAGTGCGAGGCTGGACTTTTCGGTCATACTGGGCTTTGGTGCGTTTCTTGGCCGCTTCCATGGTTTGCAAGGCAACACGGCGGTCTTGGGAAGCACGCTCGAGCATGATAAGTCATTGTTCTAGAGGTTGGGTGTCAGGGAGAAGTTCGACAGCCAGATGCAGGGAAGGGATTTCACACTCGATTGGTAAGACCGCCTCCTCTCCAAAAACGAGGTGGAAAGGAGTGAACCCGGTGGCGGTTTTAACAGAAGTCCGATAGGCCATAAAGCAAGGAAGAGCATGAGGTGCCAGTTGGTTTTGTGCTTATTCACCATCCGTTGAAGCATAGTCTTGAGAATTTTGTTGACTGCTTCAACTTGGCCATTACCTTGGGGGTAATAGGAGGAGGAATATTGGTGCTCAAAACCCAACAGTGAGGATAGCTCGCGCCATATCTCATCTTCAAAATGTCTGCCATGGTCAGAGACCAGTTGTTTCGGAACTCCAAATTGAGCGATAACGTGGTTAAAGAAAAAGAGGGCGTGGTAGCTGCCGTGTTGTTAAATGTAGGCATGGCCTCGGCCCATTTTGTGAAATAGTCGACCGCCACGATGATATATTTGTGGTTACCAGCGGATGGTGGGCGACACTCCATAAAGTCGATGGCCCATTTACAGAAGGGACCAGTGGAGATGACCGGATGGAGGGGAGCTGGGGGAGCTCGCGCCTTAGGGGCGAAATGTTGGCAATTGGGACAGTGTTTGACTGCCTCAATGCAATCACTGAAGAGGGGAGGCCAAAAATACCCAGCGCGCATGAATTTATGGGCAGTAGCAAGACCGGAGAGGTGGCCACCACAAGCACCTCTATGGCAGTCATTAAGGACCTGTTCAGCTTCAGCGTGTGTGAGACAACGACGAAGGACAGTATCAACCCCGCGACGATAGAGGTCGTCGCCGATAAGGAGGTATCGGGGAGCTTGGTGTCGGATACGTCAGCGAGCCTCACGATCAAGGTGGAGGGCGAACTTTTGGGTTCGCAAGTAAGTAAGAATATCGCCATACCACGGGTCGTCGGTAGTAATGGCAAATAAGTGTTCATCAGGAAATTCATCATTAACTGGAGGGTCGTGCGATCCGGTAGGTAATTCAAAAATGAGCTCAGCGAGGGCTAAGCCTTTCTTACTCTTTGGTGTGACAAATTCGAGGTCGAATTCCTGAAGAATGACGACCCAACGGGCGTACTTCCCAGTGAGGATACGACAACTCAAAAGGAAAGCCAAGGGGTTGGAATTATTCACAGCCTTGGTGGAGTGCATGAGGATATAATGACGAAGTTTTTGGACTGAGAACACTACAGCCAGCGCTAATTTTTCTTCAGATGAGTAGGAAACAGGGGGCCCTACAAGGTTCTTACTGACGTAGTAGATCACATGCTCGATACCATTGTCATCTTCCTGGATAAGGACTCCAACGACCGAATAGGTGGAAGCGGAGATATACAGGATGAAGTCCTGATCAAAGTCGGGAGGGCGAATCAAGGGAGTGGATGTGAGAGCCTGCTTGAGGGCATCAAAAGACTCATGAGCATAGGAATCCCAAACGAATGGGATATTATATCGGAGGAGTCTAAGGAATCCATGCGCGGTGGTGGCATAGTCAGGGACGAACCGACGAAGAAAATTAGCTTTGCCTTGGAGACTTTGGAGCTGGCGAAGGGTACGCGGAATGGGAAGTTCAAGAATAGCTTGAACTTTCAAAGGGTCAAGAGTGATACCATCCTTAGACATGATGAAGCCTAAGAGACGGCCGGCAGGAACGCAAAAGACGCATTTCAACGAGTTAAGGCGGATATTATACTTGCGACATCGGATAAAAATGGTACGCAGATCGTGGAGGTAGTGCGCCCGATGCTTAGAACGTGCGGTGAGGTCGTCTAAATAAGCAAGGATAATATGAGCTAATTCATGGAAACAATAAGACATGGCCCGTTGAAAAGTGGCGCCGGCGTTTTTGAGTCTGAAAGGCATGACCCGATAAGCAAAAGTTCCCCACGGACTAATGAACGCGGTTTTGAGTTGATCAGCAGGACGGATAGCAATTTGGTTGTATCCGGAGAAACCATCCATAAAGGATAGAACCTCATGCCTCGCACACTCGTCAATGATTTGGTCAATGAACGGTGTGGGGAAGTTGTCTTTGGGACAAGATTTGTTCAAGTCGCGAAAGTCTGTGCAGACACGGATGGTGCCTTGTTTCTTGAGAACGGGAACTGGGTTGGATACCCAAGTGGTGTATTCAATGGGGTAAATGAAACCAGCCTGCTTGAGCTTATCGATTTCGGCTTTGATAGCGTCGCGTCTGGAAGGATGAATGGGTCTCAACTTTTGACGGACCGGTTTGGCATCAGGCCATGTGTCGATATGGTGTTCGACAATGGCGGGATCGAGTCCGGGCATTTCAGAATAGGACCAGGTGAAAATATCGCGGAATTATTTGAAAAGCTTGGTGTAAGCTTCGATTTCTTCCGGGGTGCATTGGGCGCCCAAGGTGATATATTCTTCGATTCCTGGTTTGACTGAAATGTCAATTTTGATGGTAGGAGAGATATTGGCCATGTTTCCTTCTTCGAAAGCATCAGGTGTAGGGATGGTATTTTTGAACCAATCGACTGCATTGGGAATGAAGTCTTTGGTTTCCACATCATATTGGTCATGGGACTGCTGTGGGAGGAAGTATGCGCGATGGTGCATATCGTCCCATGGAAATTCAGGGTTGGTCATGGCTTCCATAATGTCTTCATCGGACTGGAAGATGGGAAGACTGGAGGAAGAAGGGTCACCCGAGGAGGTAGTGATGTGTGACGGGTCATCTGGAGGAGAAGGGCTCAGATGCACAATGTCAACAGATCTAAGGTCGACTGAGGAGGAACCGAGAGTATCTGCAGGTTGAAGGGTAGGTGAACTATCTCGCAAGGATGATGATAGGTACAAAATGGTGGTTGAAGGCTTTGTTGGTTCGATAGTGGGAGGAGGAATGTGAATGGGAGTTGGAATATCCTCTGGTCCTATCGAAGTAGGACTCGAAGACAAGTGAGAAGGTATCTTGTCATGTGTAGCCTTGAATTGGCGGTACATGTCCAAGGAGGAACGATACTCGTCAAGGCGGGGACAGAGGTGGGTGTAATGGCCATGGAAATCGCACAAAGCACAAGGGTGGTTTGTGCGCAAGGTTTTGAGTTTCGGGATAGAGTCCGAGATAGTGACGTAGACTTCGGGGATGTCAGAGTCGAGAAACGTCTCGTTTACCAGGATCTTGAGGTGCAGCAATTCAGGACACATATGGGTGGCGTGACCAAAGATATCGCACAAAGCACATTGGATAGCGGGCTTTGGCGGCCGCGGAGGGGTAGGGGTTGTCGGGGGAGTCTGGTCCTGATGGGTTGCCCCCTTACGAGATTTTCCTTTCTTCCCGGGATCTGGCATGATAGGAGAAGGGTCCTGTGGAGGTGCTGGGGGCACAGTGGCAACGAAGGAAGTGAGGGGGACTGGTTGAACTGGTGTCAAAGCCATGTAGGGTTTGGGGTGACCAGGAGGGGTAGCGGCAGGAGGATTAAGGTACCAGACCGATATGGCCAAGGTCAGGTTAGGGAGAGAGAGGGTGGCCATGACGGTGACAGAATATACTCTGGGAGGGGGAGCCAGGAAAGGTATCTACCCAGCAGGGTAATGACCAGGAAGGACAGCTCCGAGATGGTTAAGGCTTGGGGGAACCGATCCAGGAGGATAAAGGGGTTCAGGGATACTAGCCATAGGGGGAGGGCCAGAAGGAGGAGGTCCGACTGGCTGAGATGAATGGCTAGGAGCGGGTTGCGAAGGGCGAGGGGGAGGTTGCTGACTAGCCGAAGCAGGCCGCTTAAGGGAAGCCTGAGACGATTGCATCATGCAAAAATTCGATAAGCTGGGATCAGTGATAGGAGGAGGGGAGAGATTAGGAAAAGTTCCAAGAAGGGAGGAATCTTTTTAAATGCCAGGGGAGACACTGGTCAAGGAATCGACGATTTTCTTGTTGCCTACAGAAGAGATGGTCGTCTCAGGTGAGGTCTGAGATTTTGGCTCATGATATGTCAACTGGTCAATGGTGACTATCTTTCCATTATGGGGGAAAGACATCTTGCGGAAAACCGCGGATGGGACAGCGGACATAGCATAGGTGTAGCTTCGCCCCAATAGAATGTTGTAATCTAGCGGGGCGTCGATGACTTCGACGTCAACGCAAACAGTCTTACCGGCGAGGGTGATAGGACAATTACGAAACGGGCCAATGGGCTGGGAGGCATGACCGTCCCACGCTCGAAGGGTGATCGTGGAAGGGGCCAGCTCAGGGGATCCGAGTTGCTTCCAAACCGAAGCGGACATCACGCAGGTGGATGCCCCCTCATCAATTATGCACCGGGACACGTTGGCGTTCCGGATCTTGACTGGGATTTGGAAGGCGACGGAAGGAGGAAGAGGAGGATGGTCTGATTGAGAGGCGTCGAAGACAATCATTTGGTCATCAGCAGGATCTACAACGCCCACGGCAGATAGTAGAGCCTTCTTTTGGGAAGGGCACGACTGGAGGAGTTCCAGTGTGGAAATGGCAGCAGGAGATTGTGCCAAATCATCTACTATACTATACGAATGAGCAGCTCGACCGGAAGCAACGTTTCGACGTAGGGGTCCCTTAGGAATCTTGGTATGAACCTCAACTTTGGGTTGAGGGATATTTAAGGGGCCACTGGATGTCGAAAGAGGCTCTGTAGAACCTGAAGAAGGAGGCTCAGGGGCAGACTGAGCAGGAGGCTTGGAGTACTGGCGAGACCGAGTTTGAAGGTGAAGGTCAACGGTCCGGGAAGGATCGGAGTGCATCATAAGGATCTGGTAATCAGAGGAACCAGAAAGGGAAGGGGGAGTGGCAACCTGGTTGTCAGGCGGTTGGGTAGCCACGAATCCTTGCTGAGGGAAAGGATCAGTAAACACAGTTGGTTGGGTAGTGGCCACATTAGGAGGAGCATGAGGGGAGGCGTGTTGTCCGTGCAATGTGGCTTGAGACTCCCACATCTGCCGCATCTGGGGTAAGATGGGACAATCGTGGGTGTAATGACCATAAACACCGCAACACGAACAAGGCTTGTTTGTGTGAAGCGGCCTGTCCGGCTTGGGCTGAGTGCCATGTTGCTGGTTGGCAGTGTTAGGGTCCACACCAGAATTGGGTCCATGGGTACCAGGGGTAGATTGGTTTTGATTGCCTCTCCGCCTTCTTTGAGAAGAAGGGGGATTAGTCGCGCCCTGCTGTGAAAATACTTGCCCTAGAGGGGGCTGTAAGTGCTGTTGCGGGTTTGGAGGAGGCAAGGGAGATGGAAGTGCATATGCTGGAAGAGCTGGTGCACCAGGCTGCGGATAAAGGTAATGGTTAGGTTGGGCAACATTGAGGTAAGCAGGAGGTTGGGCAAAAGGAGGAGGTATGTCGTATCCTGGATACATGCTACCGGGAGGGGGAAGAGTGCTAGAGGTGCTAGCCCCTCCCTGAGGGAGACCATAGCCCATAGGAGGTTGAGCGTACGGATGGGAAAGGGCTCCAATGATACCGTCGGTGGAATGAGATGCCCCCGGGGCGTTAGCGCCACCGGGCCTGGGGAGGTCAGGAAGAACGGTATAAACATAACCAGATTAAGCGTAGATCAGGTCATATTTCAAGGCTATTTGGAGGGCGACTTCTTCAGTTTGAGGAAAGTGAGAGGCGACATCTTTGCCGATAGGAGCTAAGAGGGTGAGAAGGAACCAGTCTATATAAACTCGATCTTCGAAGGGGGGAGCTCGACATAAGCTTTGTCTTCGTCGCCATTCCTGAACATGGGCGGAAATGCGGGTCGAAGAGGTTTGCTTGAATGAAGTCAAGAGCTCCGTGCCAGTATCGTATCGGAGAGGGAGCTGGAAATAAGATAAAAAGGCTTGGGCAAGGGTCGCAAAGGTGGTATGGGAAGAGGTGGCTTGTTCAACATACCATTTAGAAGCTTCGCCGGTAAGCGTGCATTGGAACAAATGAAGACGGATGGAGTCATCGGTAATGGAATTGGAGGAGCACCACATGTGGAAAGATTGGACATGATTGGTTGGATCTTCTCCAGCAAGGCCTTCGAACTTAGGGATGTCGGAGGGGAGCTTGGTTGGCATAGCAGGACAACCAACATCGTGGCGGATAGGGTCATTGATCAACTGATTGAAATCGGGGAGGCTGAGGCCTGCAATGTATGGTAGCAAGGGTATGGCCGAGGTATTTCCTGTGGCGGTTCCGCTAGTAGTGGTTCCGGAATTAGGGCCCGGAGCACCGCTAACGTTAGGCCCTGGACCAGACATAGTGAAAGTGACAGGGGGAGAACCAGGAGGAGAGGGAGAACCCAATGAATCAGAAGAGGAGTCGGAGTGCGGACTCGGAGGAGGACTGGCTCGACGAAGGCGGGACGGAGCAAGTCGATCAACCGGAAACTGAGGGTGAAGGCCAAGAAGTCTCCGGGAAAGGCGCCTTGGGGGCGTAATGGTGACGGGAAGAAGGAAACCGACAAGGGAAAACAGGGACAGAATCAAGTGAGGTCAAGGGCAGAAAATGTGCAGTGACAATTGATTTCAGAGTCTTTTCCAGGCGGTGTTAACCAGGCACTTCTTCACTTAGGGTCAGTGTGTGGTGTGCGTTAATTTTAATTTTTAAACCCTTTTCGTTTTGAGAGCAAGAAAAAGTGCGCTGCGTAACTGAAAAGAAATATGCAGAGAACAGTATATAACGCTGAAATAACAGAACATTTAACAGCTAACCATGCATCAATCTATCCCAAAAAGGCGGGTCTCTCAAAAATACTCTAAAAGAGGGAAAAAATCTAGTCAAAACACACGTAAAAAGAGGCCAATAGATCCAGGGTCAAAGAGGACAGGGATCTAAAGCATAAAGCTACTGAAAAGAGGTGCAGATCACAGCCAAGATACATAGGCAAGGTGGCTGGAAAAAGGAAGGAAATCAGCAAAAAGCGGAGGGGGCAAGGAGGAGGCCCTAAAAGTAGACCAAAAAAATCTTCAGGAGGTGATTTGAGAGGTAGAAGAGCTGATTACAAGGGATCTAAACAGGAGGTAACAGATCTGGAAAAAAGGAGGCTGAAGCTCTGAAAAAAAGACGGCTGAAACAGCTAAAACTCTTCCACAAAAAGTGGAGGGTACTAAAGCCCTAGGGGGCTAGGTTCCCACTTAGATGAGTAAAAACAGATCAGAACTTGGTCAAAGCGGGCTGAGGCAGAGGCTGGAAAACCTGATAGAAGCTGCAGCAAAACCCAGAAAAATTGCAGAAAAATCACTGAAAAAATGGCAGGTCGCAGGTTCTGACCTGATTTCAGTGCAGGTTACAGAAAACAGGCTGAAAAGTGCGACCTGGAGGTCCAGGTCGCAAGTTATGGGCCAAAAAGTGCGACCCCCCGTTCCGGTTGTCTTGGCGGCAGATTTTCAGAAAAGTTGTCGTCTCAGTTTGCGGCTGGTGTCGCTTACCTGCGCAATAGGGCCAGAAACACACGAAAGTTAGAAATTTGAATGTTTTAGGGTTTTATGTGAGAAAAAAAACATAAAAATAGGGAAAATATTCAGCTGAAAAGAAACCCTAGGGTCTGAAGTAGCTGGATATGCAGGAATATGAAAAACGACAGCGGTCGTAATTTAAAACCCATGTGGAGTCGCCATTTGTTAGTATGAATCCTTTGTCGAAGCGTACGAAAAAGGACCACTTTAGCTACGCATAACTAATAGCCCTAACAACAAAAGTGGCTGCCAATATCTTCAGATCTGCGGTTAGTTGAACAAGAAAAGAGCTGCAAAAAACCAGATCTATGCATGGAAAGACATTAAGTAGTAAAAACAAGGGTTTTCTCCATATACCAATAGACAAGACAAGAACAATTTTTGAAAGAATTTTTGTATTAATTGGGCACCTGGGAGGAAAACAAGAAGGCGTATCCAATTCTCCTCAGTGGGATGGGTTCTTGGAAGTCCTCAGCACTTCAGATCTAAGATTTCTCTCTCTTTTTGGTGTAGAAAACCCACACAAAGAATATAACTCAAAGGGAGCTCACACAGCAAATGGTAGAAAAGAGTGACCAAGTGTATAGATCCAGAGTGATCTAATAGGCAACAAAAGGTGAAGAATGGTAGGAAAAACCCTCCTATTTATAACAAAATATTGGGTCATTCTAGATCTTGGTGCATGGGTTAACTAGATCTAGATCCACTTTTTATGGAATATTTTATTATATTTGTTGGAGGGAAAAGGTATTTGACTTAGGTCAAATCCCTTAATTTGTCAAAAATAAATAAATAAATGATTTATTTATCTTTTTAAAGAAGCGGTTAGAAGATAATCAAATAAATAATGATTTATTTAATTATTTGTGGGTGATTTGGTCATATTTAACAAGGAATATTATCTAAATAAGATTTAAATAATTATTCCTAGAAAATAATAAGATAAATAAAGGGTTATCTAATTAATTTCTTTGTTTTTGGGTTAAACATGACTGGGAATAATAATTAAATTATGGTTTAATTAATTATTCCATGAGGAAAATCAAACAAATATAGGTTTGTTTAATATTTCCTTTTGGGGTTTCCTGTTTGGACCATAAATACCCTAATAAATGTTGTTTATTAAGTTATTTAACATAGTGAAGGCAATTTTACTTAGGGTAAAATTGGTCTTACATGGTGTACTTGGGTCCATCTAATGATAATGGGTTAGATGACCAAAAAATGGTGTAACAAAGGGGAATTAAACCAATGAAGAACAAACTAAGAGCAGCCCAAGATTTGGTAAGTACTTTGAAACTAGCTAGCTTTTCACATACACTTAAGAAAGACAGAAAAGCAATCTAAGATCTGGTAAGTACTTCGAAACTAGCCAGCTTTTGATACACTTTCAATAGAAAAACATTTAAAACACAAGGGAAACACAAATGATAACAAAGAATGGTCTAAGATCTGGTAAGTACTTTGAAACTAGCCAGCTTTCAACACACTCTTAGGGAAACTTTCAGACAGCCTTTGGAGAAGAGACTAGAGGATAGGGCTAACCATAGACTTCCCTAGTTCATCTCTACTTAACGTAAACTGAAAATAACTTTCAAGAATAAAAATTATCCTAGATAGTAGGACGCGGGAATGCCAACATTCCTAACTGCTTAAACTGAATTAAATCATTCCTAAACAACACAATTTGGAAGAAAACATATAGATAAATATTATCAGTCAGAGAAGGGTACTAATATACAGTAAATCCTAACTCTATGCTTTATGTTCTTTATAAGAGGAGATGGACAAAGTGAAAACAGAAATAAAATAACGATTTACAATAAGAAAAACATCACCGTCAAAATAGACCAGGATCCCATAAATCAGCTTGTATTGATGCTTCAAACCAATTACAGCTTCAGGTCCAGTGTTTCAGTTCAGCAATCATCTTCACTACTCAGCCTAACTATTCTATCACAATCATAGCTTCAAGAGCCTTTGAGCACTATTTACAGGTAGAAAATTCGAGCACAAGTATATTTCAAAGTTCTACAACCAACATTTTCTCATCTTCTACAGGAGTATTTATAGAAGAAATGAGGAGGTGGGAGAAAATAAAAGATCTCCCAAGTCAATTAATACATATTTAATAGCTTCTCGGCCTTTGAGGGGCTCAATGGAGAAGTTTACAGATGTTCTGTCTGTATTAATTGTTTTACATTTAAGAATTAAGCTTGGTGGGAGATTTTGTTGACTTTTAGGCTCTGTTTCAGGATGTAATAACTCTGTTGATATTTTTTGCATTATTTCCCTTTGGCAGAATTAACTATTTGGCTATGCTGAGGCAAATATCTTCTTTCTGATCAATAACTTCAACCTCTGTTTGAATGCTTTGAGGCAACAGGTAGCACTGGGGTAGCTGAGAGGAATCAATTGGGCTCTGTTGTAGCAGTGGAGGCCTTTCTGTCTGATGATCTTTTGATTTGTCTTGAATTGTGTTTAATTTAATGGATTAGGCTTTTGATAATCAATCTTAGCCGTAATCCATTAAAATATGGAATTCATCTTCAATCTTCAGGTCTGCTGTGGTAGGTCTTCAACACTGATACTCTTTTGATTTGATTTAATTATACTGTGTCTTGTTGATGTGCAGGTTTTCACAGGGCCCATATGGCATCAATGCCCATGAAGCATCGATGAAATGTGGATTTGAACCCTGTGGAATGATATTTTTGTAAGCACAAAGGCACAAGGGATCGTCATTCCCAGCCTTTGGTTTTCCTTTGATGTAATGGAAATGCCATTTAATCCTGCAAAATACAAGCAAATGTTATGAAATCCTGCATTTTTTGGGAAAACTACTTCAGAGGTTGTGGGGAGGAGTGTGGTCGTTGGATGGTAGCATCCAACGATGAAGATCTGTTTGAGGGAGGTCAAAAAGGAAAGCGGGGGAAGAATTAAGTTAGAACCGTTGATCTATGACTGATCAAGGAGATCATTGGTCGAGATCAGCGATGAAATAATATTGTGAAGGAGTCACATTCTTGTGAAAATAGAAGAAAACACGAAGAAATAAGGTTTAAAACCCTTTGGCGAAGGAAATTGCAAAGGAAATGAAATGGGGCTTCAGGATGATCATGGGCCGTCGGATGAGATTGGCCCGTGAGATCAACGGTGGAGATCGAGCGTTGAAAACCATTGGTAGAGGCAGAGGGTGATGGTGAAAGCTCGGATTAGATCTGAGCCGTTGATCTGTAGATATCAACGGTGGGAGGCGTGCGTGATAACACAATGGAAAAGAGGGAAAGTGGTTTCGTGAGGTAAAACCACGGTTTTCATGCGGTGAAAAGACAGGGAGGTGGTTTTGCCTTTTTTAATGCGATATGCGTTCCCTCCTGACACGTGTCCTTGAAAAACAACTTATATTGTGCGACCTTTGGGAAATTAACCTTCGCGCTTGAAGTCACATGATATAGAATGTCGGTTGTTAGATCTGGGGCCTCAGATCTAACAGTGGGGAAGTGTGCACGATATAGGCAAGATGCGCGGGCGGTAGGAAGATGGGCGTTTTCAATCTGAGATGTTGGATCTAAGATGGATGGCTGAGATCAAATTTCGAAGAAGGCAAGACCCACAGGAGGTAGGCCTGTCGAGTTAAATATGAGTTGTTGGATCTAAGAATCAACGACGGAGATTGCATCTGGGGATCAAATGAAAATGATACAAAGGCGGAGAATGGGTTGATGAGGGTCATTGATCCGTAGAGATCAATGGCTATGATTAGCCGAGAAACATTATGAATGGGTCTGCATGTTTTTAAACCAAAGTTGGGAGATGCGATTTGGACCATCCGATCTGGACACGTGGACGGTCCAGATGCAATCAGAGGCATGCGATCGGCGAGGGGAAGAACTCTTATGGCACCGATGCGATTGAGTGATGGCCGTCGATCTGAGGATCAGATCGACGGTGGGTAGTGAATCGGAAGGGTTCAAAAAGGCAGAGGAAGGCTTATGATCGGAGTAAAAGAGGGTCGTTAGATCTGGGAAGGCGGGGAGGAGATCAATGACTCACGATCGATCGGGGAAAGGCCAATCGGGGAGAGGTAAAAAGAACATGAAGTGTGCCCTTTGAAATTTTCTGATGCGATGTTGCGCTGCCCGTTTGATTAGCTCAAGATCAACGACGGAGATTATCTAAAAAATGGAACCGACAGAAACCCGTAATACTTTATAAAAACCCAAATTTTAATGAAAGAACAAAGGTTTTATGTATCAGGGCAGGATATATATATATGAAATGGTCTGGCGCACGACTGCAAGGCCGTTGGTCTATATGAAAGATAATAGGCCCGGGGCTTGTATGTATAATGGCCAATCGCATTGGAACTTTGGTGCTGGTCTTTCAATCTAACCATTTTGATTTTCTCTGATGCGATTAGTGCTTCGGGACTTTTAACCCGGAGTCCCAGGCATAAGTTATATGGAGTAAAGCAGAGAGCGGGTTTTATAAAATGGGGCTCAGTCGCATCGGAATTTTGATGCGGGGCTTTTCAATCTACCCATCTACATTAAAAAACATTGCTCCAGCGGGTTTAGACCAAAACTTAGGAAAAGTGGGTTTTTGAATTAACAAAGGGAAATAGGCATCGGAGATGGAATTATACAATTTTTAGCACCCGATTGCGGGCACAAGGGTTATATGATGTGATAATAAGATCGGGAGTTTATAAATAAAGGGCTAATCGCAATCGGAGGTTTTAACATAAGAAACTGACTTGCACACTCTGATTTTTCCGATGCGATAAGCGCCAAATGTTTTAGCGCTTGCATCCGGCACCAAGGCATATGGTGGGGAAGTGGTTAGGACATAGCCCAAGGGGGCTTAAGCTTATAATACAAAAAGTGTATTTTTATGATTTTTTCATAGTTTTCTAATGGATTTGGGGGTTTTGGCAGAGTTTAAAAAGGAGTTTCAAACTCTGTAATGTGGATTTTATGAAGGGGAAATGGAAAAAAATGAAAATAGAGGAAGTTTATGAGGAAGAGAGGAGGTAGAATTAAGGTTAGTTTTGAAGTGGAGGGAGGGGAAAAATGGATTTTGTAGCAGTCTTATCTTCATGGAAAACATCAAAATTCCTGAGTTTGGAAAAGGAAACAGCAGTGAATATTGAAACAAGGGCATGATGTATCCATGAGTCTTCAAGAGATAACACTTTTAGCAATAAAACCTGTTTCTTGAAGGCTCCAAAAGTGTTTTAGCCACCATTTGATATGAAAAATTTTATTGGTTTCTAACAATGTTAATGGAAGGATGCTCAAGCATTACTTCTCTTAATCCTATCATGTTTTGAAAGCCTTCTTATCTTTTTTCTCATTATAAATATTTCATCCATCATTGCATTCAAAGTTAGAAAAATCAAAAATACAAAAATAGTGAAAGAAAGAAAAGAGGGCAGATTGTAAAAACAATAAAGGTATAGCCCCATACCAACAAAAAGAGAAAGAAAGTCTGAAAGTGTGCAATCTCAAATGCCACTCCTGAAAAACACACTCCTAGTTAGTCATATAGCCTAATCATGACTAATTAGTTTTAAATTTACTGTTGATATGTTAGTGAATTCGATTTTCCAAATAGCTTAATCTCGGCTTATCAATTAGGTAGATTAAGATAGAAAATAAAGGTTCAAACAAGCTCAAAATCTGAACCTAAGATTTCAAAATAAGAATGAATCAAATCTGTTTAAACTGTGAGTCAAAAATAGAGATAAAGTAGTTCTAATGAACTTAAAATCTGAACCAGAGAACAAGGAAAGAACAACTCAAATAAACTCAAAAACAGAGCTAAAGAAATATGAAGGAAGTGCTTCAAACTTACAGATCTTAAGCCTTCACCATTTTGATTTAATTTTCTGCAAAATAATTATCTATGTGCAGCTTGTTTTTTATGCCATAGATCAACATCAAGTTAGACTGTTCAATCCTGACTGGTATGTTTTTTTAAAATTTCTGTTGTAGAAATTAGAGAATAAAATCTGTTAGACTGTTTAATCCTAACAGATAGTAGATTAGGTAGAGAAGCATATGAACTCAACTGTTTAATATGAGTTCATGGAGAAATAAGAAGTAGAATTAGATTAGTTTTTTTTCTTTCAAAATAATAAAATTTTTGTGAGAGAGTTTGCCAATCCAAGTGCACTCTGAAAGAAGAAAAAATGTTAGATCAGTAGGATTGGGTAGGTAGAAATCTTGTTGGATAGATATCCATTGCTTTTCCATGGCTACTAACATTTTCAGATAAAAATAAGATCATCCAAGTGAAGAAAGTTGCAGGCCAATGGATAAGGCACTGATCAGCCCCCCAGAGAATGCAAGTCTGAAGTTCTTGATGCCTTCAAGAAGGCACCATCCCCATGTGGAGCCACTATTGGCCACCTATAAAATTTTTCTATCAAATGGTGACTAAATCATTTTTGAAGCCTTCAAGAAACAAGTTTTATTGCCAAAATTTTTATCTCTTGAAGTCTTATGAAGATAAATTATCCTCTAATTAATCTTCATTGCTGTTTCCTTTTCAAATTCTGGAAATTTCTTGTTTTCATGAAGAAAAAGACTACGAAAATCCCCATTTTTCCCTCATTTTACTCCTTTTTCCCTTCATCATTAACCTCCTTTTATCCCTTCTTTCCTCATAAATTTCCTCTATTTTTCATGTATTCCATTCTTCCCTTCATAAAACCCCTTTTATAAGGTTTGAAAATCCTTTTTGAACCTTACCGAAACCCCCAAATCCATTGAAAATCCTTGAAAAAATCATAAAAAATAGTATTTTTTAGCCACAAGCCTAATCCCCTTTGGGCTAAGTCCTAAACCACTTCCCCACATATACCCACACCCTAGAACTAGGTGCTAAAACCATCGGGTGCTTATCACATCGGAAAATTTCCGATGAGCGCAAGTCTCTTTGTGTTATAAAAACCCGATGCCGATAAGCCCCTTTTGTTTTAAAATCCCTGATCCCTTTTCCGCTTCATATAACCCAAGAGCCCCCAATCAGGTGCTTAAAATTGTGAATAAACCCTTCTCGATCACATTTTCCCTTTGTAAATTCATCAAACCCACTTTTCCTATGTTTATGTTAAACCCGCCAGTTCATTGTTTTTAACATAAACCAACCGTTGATCCAAAGGTTGATTGACGATCTGTAAAGTCTCGCATCGAAGTTTTTGATCGGGCACATTTGAAAATGCCCCTCCATTGTTTCGATTCTGATTATCTCTTTTGAATATAAGCCCTTGATTCCTCCGCTTCTTTCCATATACCCGAAGGCCTCGCAATCGGGCACTAAGAATTATAAATAACCCGTCCCAAAGCCAAAATCCTTTGTATTTCATAAATTTTCTATTTTCCTATGTAATAAAGGGTCCCACCCGTTCATTGTTCAAAGTCGTTCTCAACCATTGATCTTAAACCAGATCAATGGCCAGCGCAATCTCGCATCGAAGATTTTCCATTGGGCATGTTAATATGTTATTTGCCCCCTCCAATTGGAAAACCCTCGATGAGTTATCAGTCGTCGATTTATTCCTCCTTTCCCTGATCTGACGGCCCTTATCACTCCTTCCCAAAGCCCCATTCCTCCGCCTTTCAACTTCCCGATTCATTTCCCACCGTCGATCTGATACGTAGATTGATGGCCCACAATCAATCGCATCGATGCCCATTCTATTTTTCCCTCGCCGATTGCAGACCTCTAATTGCATCTAGGTCATCTACGTGTCAATATCCGATGGTCCAGATTGGATCCCACAACCTTTGTTAAATTTATGAAGCACCGCTTTATAAAGTTTTCTCTGCCAATCTCAGCCATTGATCTCTACAGATCAACGGCCCATATTAACCCATTCTTTGCCTTATGTATTATTCCATTTAACCCCAGATTCAATCTCCACCGTTGATCTGTTTCATTCAATGGCTTAGATTGAAACCACCTTCTCCTACCCCTACCTATTAACACCCGTGCATCTTGTTGATATTGCATTTTTCCCTAAGCCATCCGATTTAAGACCTTAGATCTAACAACTAGTGCGCATTTTCGTGAAGATTTAAGCCTGAACGATAATTCTCAGAAGATCATGTGATATAGGTGGTTTTTAAAAGCCACGTGGTGGCCTCTGACGGATATCACGTCCAAAAAGATAAAACCACCTTCTTCCCCTTTTGCTACGCGATACTGTTAGTTTCTAACGCTGAAACTGCTTTCCCCTGTTTCCATTGCGTTTTATTGTGTCTGCTCCCCGCCGTTGATCTCTGCAAATCAACAGCTCCCATTAAATCTCTTATTTTTTTATCGACCTCCACCATACACCAAGGGATTTCGCGATCAACCATAGCTGTTGATCTCCGTGGGCCGATCTGATCCGACGGTTCAGGATCATCCGCGAAACCCTATTTTTCCTCCGTGCCTTTTTCATTGCTGATTAAGGTTTTAACCCATTTTTCTTATATTTTCCGTTGTTTCAAATATAATGTGACCCCTTTGCATTATATATTCAGGACCAATCTCGACCGTTGATCGATATGGATCAACGGATCTAACCTAAACTTCCACCTTTTGTTCAACCGCTTCCCTTTTGACCCCACAAGAACATTTCTACCGTTAGATGCATTCATCCAATGGTCTTGCTCCAAACCTAAAAATCCAAAGAAATATTACCCAAATATGCAATATTTCTTAATTTTTTCCTGGTTTTATGCAGGTTTTTAAAGTTTTCAATTATTTTAAAGGAAAACCAAAGGTCGGGGATGACGATCCCCCATGCCTTTGTGCATAAAGAGAAATCATTCCACGGGGTTCCATATCATGTTTCATTAGTGCTTCATGAGCACTGATTCCATAAGAACCCTCTACACACCTGCACATCAACAAGACACGACAAAGATTAATTAAAATAGAGAGTATCAGTGTTGAAGATCAAATCACAACAGAAATGAAGATTTGAAGGTTATATGCACAATTTGGGTGGATTACAGCTAAGATCGACAATCAAAAGCCTAATCCACTAAATTAAACATAGTTAAAGAATAGAAGACAGAGTTTAGGCCTGATTAAGCCTAACACACAGAATCAAATCAAATTAACAGTGTTTAAAGAAAATAAATAATATCTATCAGACAAAGAATGCCTCCACTGCCACATCAGAGGCTAATTGAATCCTCTCAGATACCAGAAGCCACATGTAGCCTCAAAGCATTCAATGAGGCCGATTTATTACCAGAACAGAGCATATTTACCCCAATATAGCTGAACAGTTATTCCAAATCGAAGAAACTAATTTAATCTGTCAGAGAAGTTATTACAAAGATAAGGGAAAGCTTTAAAGTCAAATATATCTCCCCAGCAAGCTTAATACTTAATGTAAAGCCAATTAATATAGAGAAATATATGTAAACTTCTTCATTGAGCCCCTCAAAGGCCAAGAAGCATTAAAGCGTATTAATTGAGCTTGTATATCTTTTCTATCATTCGACCTCCTCATTTCTCTATAAAATCTTCTTGAGGAGTTCATTGTAAAGGGTTGCTTGCAGAACTTTGAAATATACTTGTGCTCAAATTTTCTACCTATAAAAAGTGTTCAAAGGCTCTTGAAGCTCTGTTTGTGATCAAATAAGTTAGGCTGAGAAGTGAAGATGATTGCTGAACTGAAACATTGGACTTCAAGAATGTAACTGGTTTGACATCAATAAACAAGTTGTTTCTTGGGATCCTCGTCTATATCACTGGTGAAATGCTTCTTTCTGTGTTATTGTTTTCCTTTCATGTATGCCATTTTGTGCATTTATTCTCTAATATAGAACAAAAAGCATAGATTTAGGATTTACTGTTTACAATACTCTTCTCTGACAGATAATATTTATCTCAATGTTTTCCTCCAATTTGTTTATTTAAGAATGATTCAATACAGTTTAAGAAGTTAGGAATGTTGACGTTCCCTCGTCCTACTGTTTGCTTTAAACATTGTTCTTGAATGTCATTTTCATTATTTTCTTAGTAAAGATAGACTAGAAAATTGATGGTGTGCCCTGTTTTCTAGCTTCTTTCTCCAAAGGTAGTTCTGAAATTTTCCCTAAGAGTATGTTGAAAGCAGTCTAGATTTAAATGTATCTTAACTGATCTTAGGCTGCACTTCATTTTCCTTACGTGTTTTCATCCTTTCTAAAAGTAATTATGTGGATTAATGGATTGTTTGTCTATTGAGTTTACTTTAATACGAACTTGCCCAAAGAGGTATATGGTTAGCCCTGCCCTTTGGTTTGTTTTAAACAGTTACTTAAAAGGCTTTTCTTGTTTGCACAGAATGTTAAACCCTAGTTGAAATTAGTGTCTATTTCCCCCCCTCCAACACTTTTATTGTTTCCATTCCATCATTTTATCTCAAAGATTCTGTGATATATATGACTTGCCCCTTGGACCACTCTTGAAATTGTTGCGCAATTAAAATCATTTTATGACTCCATAGCCCAATGGACTAAAAAACAACATTATATCTATCTTATCAGCCAAATCTTGTTCTGATTTCTTGCAAATTCACACCTTTGAAACTCTTTTCATTTAGGACTTTCCACTCAACTAAAATCATGATCAACCATCCAAAACAAACAAAAACCCTCGGTCTTCATAACTAGACTAATATCATTTCCAAAAGCCTTAAAGACAAATCAAATCTTTGCACTTATTGGAGAGATCCCTCTCTAGATTTAGGAGGGATAGATCCTAGAATCCCAAAGTGGTTCAAGTGTTCTCCCTGCATTTTTGGTCTTACCAATCTGCTGAAATTAGAGGGAGCTAACATTTTTGGTGACTCCGCTGGGGACTGAGTCAAAATTTCATCTTAGGTTCCCTTAAAGACATCATAAAACCCCATGAGTACAAGCAACCCTCTTCAAACATTACCAAGCAAATGGTAATCATGATAAAACTTGTTTGAATCAGTGACAAACTAAGGAAACCTTAGGATTCTCATACGAGCTTATCAAACCTTGAAGGATCAGCTAGCTTAGCCATAAGAGTAGACTGTCTTTGTCTCATAACCGTAGCTAAGTTTTGAAACAGATTTAGGACACTCTTAGAACCCATAGGACTGAAAAAAACTCAGAAAAACCCAAAAATATTTCAGATTGGTATTTAATAAACATGGTGGTGGACCATAAAACCTTTTACCTCCAAAAGAGATAATAATTTCCACCTGGTGACTCCATAATCCTAAAGAGACCTTAAGACTCCATTGGGAAGACCCATAATCATCATAACATCATATAAACTTAGTTAGAAGGCTTTAGGATTAAATGTTTCTTGTTTAAAAGATCTATTAACCTCTTAAATATTGTCATACCTGGTTAAAATTTTCTTGTTTACTTAGGTCTGAAAAAAACAGCATAGTGGCTCCCAGAAAGATTCATACTAGAGCCTATCCTGACCTAGACCTGCCTGAGATAGTTGATAACCCTGAAAGTATCCTTACAAAGTCTCCTAAGATTAAATATTAAACTGTTTTCAGATCACCCTTGAGAGCTAATTCAGTTCCTAAAAACCTTGAAGCTCTACAACAATCACAAGTTGACTTAAGAAATCCATTTAGAACTAGGTCACTTGATGATTTAGATCAGCTAAATTCAGAGTCTTCACTTTCATCCCCAGAACAAAGTGAACATCCTGGTAGTAGAGAAACCACACCACCTAATTTACATTTACTCCACAATTTAGGTGTCGCTCATCCAAGGTTAGCTCTACAATATATTGCTGGTACTTCCACCTCTGTTCCTCATACATCCACTATCCAAACCACTTCACTTCAGCCCACTTTCCCTCTTGTTAATCCACCTCTTGTAAATCCAGCCCCACCACATATCATGCCAGCATCTTATGCTCCCTTAGTCCTTCCTTTACCCTTAGTCAATCTTCCACAGGACTATTAGTCGAAAATACCATTGTATGATGCCAGTAATGCTACTACTACTTCACAACATGTGGATAAGATGAATGACTACTTTGATAGAAATGAGATTGATGATGAAACTGTCAAAGTTAGATTATTTGCTCAAAGTTTAGGGGGAGAAGTAAGAAAATGGTTTAAAGGCTTAACCCCTCACAGTATTAATGATCTCCAAGCCTTGAATCATACATTCCTAAACAAATGGGAAGTGAGGAAAAACCCTCTTCAAATACTTTCTGATTACAAGAACCTCCACAAAAACACTGGGGAAAGTGTACAAGCCTATTACACTAGGTTTAACAGCATTTACAATGCCCTTCCCCCAGATTTAAAACCTCCACAAGGCTCAGCTTTAAACAAGTTTCCTGAAGGATTTGATCCTGAAATGGCCTATCAGCTGAGAGAGAAAGACCCTTTAACCCTTGAAATTATGCAAAAAGGAGCTCTTTCTATAGAAATTAACTTGATGGAGAAAAGAGCAAGAATGAGGAATGACAAGAAAGTGTCTTTTAAAGAGGAATCTACACCTTCCACATCTAGCTCAAAGATGGAAAGAATGATGGAGGAGATGATGAAAAAAATGAGCATTCTTGAGAGAGCACAAGCAAATCAAAACCAAACTGCTCCTCAAAACAGGAACCAGAACCAAAATCATAATTTTAGGAGAAACTAGCCTCAAAACAAACCAAGGGAGGATGATCAACAGATCACCCCTCATTTTCATCAAAACTATGTAAGTGAGGTTGAATAAACTGATGAGAAAATAGAGGAAGATGATATCAACATGCTGGGAGTAGATAATGATGACTTTGAAGTTCATTGTGATAGACAGCAAGGTCTATACACACCCTATGATGACAAAAGAGATGAGGATGAAAGTTATTATCAAGACATGGAAAATTTTATCATAGAGTCTCAAAAGGAATATGACCTTAGGAGTAAAAGCAGTCAAGAAGCTCCCAAAACTAAAACCTCTTACAAATATTCACAAAACAACACTGTAAATAAGCCCAAAATTACAAAACAGAAAGACAAAACAATGGCTGTAAATTATGATAAAAGTAAAGAGAAAGGCACTCAAAACAATAAAAAACAGAGTGCATACCTTAGTAGTGTTAGCACCTCAGCTAATGCTCCTGGCAAAAAAATTTTGACAAATGTAAATAGAGAAAATCAGCAAACTGATTTTGCTGATAGAGTGGCAGTTAATAAGGCTGAGACAAGTAAATCAAAGAATCAAATTCCTTTTAGTTTGGAGCAGGAAATTTCCAGAATTGAAACCTCTGTTCCCCTGACTGAACTAGCTGCCCAGAATGTATATAGATCCCAAATTTTGAAGGCTTTTAACATATAAGATAATAATGACACTGTCAATCCTAACGATTACCAATCAGAACTCATATTCGGTCCTAAGATTGAAGGTAGGTATCAAGAGGGACTAGTTCCACCTTTTTACGTTAGTTTAAATGTTCATGAAAAGATTTTGCACAACGATATGCATGATTCAGGGGCCTCTCAATATTTAATGCCCAACGCTGTAATGGAGAGCCTAGGCCTTGAAATCACCAGACCTTACAAGGATCTTTACTCCTTTGACTCAAGAAGAGTAAAATTTTTAGGTTTAATCAAAGACCTCTGTGTTAACTTAGCACAAATTCCAACCAAATCCTTAGTAATGGATATTGTTGTGGCTGATGTGCCCCCAAAGTATGGAATGTTGTTATCAAGATCTTGGGGAGCTAAGTTACAAGGAACTATGCAGATGGACATGACATATGCAACCATCCCTGTTTTCAATCAGACTAGAAGACTTTATAGGGAGTCTCATATGCAGTACATGGTTACTAGCCAAGAGAGACCATAGAACTCTCCTCTTTATTCTGTAAACACAGGCCTTGATTCATTTATCCTGTTCAATGATGAAACATTCAGTGAACAAGTGAGTTTAACTGATTTAATGGCCAATAGACAGGAGGAGGAAGACGTAACAGAAGTGTCAAAACAATTTGCTAAACCTGAAAACTACAGCAAAAAAACACCAGTCTTGAGCTACAAATCATTCGCCCTTTTCTTTCAAGCCTTGACAGTCAAGGAAGAAGTCCTCAACGTAATGAAAAAGCGAAGGAATTAAGACAAAGTGTCGATCTTCAAGAACAAGCCAAAAGCACTTTAGTTGAAGAGGATAGTAATCAAACCAATGAACCTGAAACTAATCCTCTGTGGAGTATGCACTTTCATGGGTCTTGCACTAGGAGTAATGCTAGTGCAGGGATCTGGTTACGCAACACTGAAAATAATCACAAAGAAGGCCATTCCTATAGATTAAACTTTCAGTGTTCGAATAACATAGCAGAATACGAATCCCTTCTTTTAGGCTTACATTTGTTGAAAAAATTAGGAGCAAAAAGAATAAAAGTGCATGGGGATTCAGAGTTAATCATTAGGCAAGTAAATGGGGAATATAACGCTAATCACCCCAGAATTAGAGCCTATCGAAACGATGTCGTGGATTTATTGAAAAATTTTGAGGAATCTCAATTGATTTTTCTGCCATGAAAAAGGAATATCATGGCCCACAGCTTAGCTTTTGTTGCTAGAACATGCTTAACGCCCTATGAAACCAAACAATGTACAACTAAGATTAAATTCATACCAGTTGTTCCTGATAACGAGAAATATTGGCAAGTGTTAGACGGACACAAACAAATAGAAGCCTTCATGCAGTTCAGAAATGAATTTGAACTACCAAGTTCGGATTCAGACTATGAAACAGATTGCCCTAGTGAAGAAAATTTTCTTGATGAAGAAGAAAAGTCTCCTGAGGATGCTGATGTAAATATTTTGTCAAGCAAACTTGATAACACAACAGAGATGATTGCAAAGTTAGAAACAGAAGACTTAAAAACCTTGCAGTCTAATGATCGAAGTTTGCCGAAGAAGCCAAAACTGGAGCCTGTCGAGACTGAAGTTGAAGAGTGTAATATAGGCAGTGAACTGAAACTAATGATGATCAAACTGTCTAAGACTTTACCAGCTCACATTAAACTCAAATACATAGAGTTGTTTAAATAATTTTCTGATTTTTTTGCGTGGAGTTATGAGGATCTGAAATCCTTTGACACTAAAATAATTCAGCACAAAATTCCTCTCAAAGAAAACCAAAAGCCATTTAAACAAAAACTGCGCAGAATAAACCCTGTTCAGTTACCTTTGGTGGAGAAGGAAATCAAGAAAATTTATGAAGCTGGTATTATTTTCCCTATTAGATATTCTGAGTGGGTTTCTAATTTGGTGTTAGTTAGGAAGAAAACAAGAGAGATTAGGCTTTGTATAGACTTTAGAGACTTAAACAAAGCTTCATTGAAGGAAAAATACCCTTTACCTAAGATGGACCATATTTTACAAAGGGTAGTTGGTTCCAAAAGAATTTCTTTCCTTGATGGTTATTAAGGATACAATCAGATTTTAGTTCATCTTGATGATCAATTAAAGACAACTTTTACTACACCTTTGGGAACTTTCATGCATGTGAAAATTTCCTTTCAATATAATGAATGCTGGTGCTACTTTTCAGAGAGCCATGGACATAGCATTCACGGAAGAATTAGGCTACTTCATCATTATTTACCTTGATGATGTCACTATTTTTTCAAAGATAGATAAAGAGCACTTAGAACATTTGAGAAAAGTATTCGAGAAATGCAGAAAGTTTGGGATATCTTTAAATCCTAGGAAAACACTATTTGGTCTCCAAGAAGGTAAACTTCTTGGGAAAATTATATCAGAAGAGGGGATAAAGATAGATCTAAAGAGGATTGAGGCTATATTGCAAATCTCTCATGCTCGAAATATCAAGGAACTGCAATCTTTCATTGGAAAGATTAATTTCTTGAGAAGGTTCCTACCCAACATAGCCAAGCTCCTTAGAAACATTACAAACATGATGAAGAAGGAGTAGGGGGTTAAATGGACCTTGGAAGCAAAGAATTCCTTTGAACTGGTAAAACAAGAATTAACTAAAACACCAGTTATAATAAGTCCTGATTTTTCAAAATATTTTTTATATTTTTTCATTTGCATCAGAACATACAATAGTTTTTGTCCTATTGCAGAAAAATCCATAAGGACAAGAGAATCCTATTGCATTCTTTAGCAAGGCATTGATAGATGCTCCTCTAAAGTATAACATCATGGAAAAGCAAGCTTTTACTTTGGTCAAAGCTTTAAAAGACTTTAGAGTATACATCCTTCACTCCCACATAATTTCCTTTGTCCCAAATTTAGTTGTGAAAGACATTATAACACAAGACCCAGATGGTAAGAGAGGTAAGTGGATAGCTGTGATACTTGAATATGATTTAGAAATCAAGCCCACTAAGCTCATCAAAGGCCAAGGTCTAGCTAGATTAATGGTTGAATCCAATTTTGAAGTTCTCGATATTAATATGATAGATGCTTTAGATGAACAGGAGGAACTCTCAACCCCCATTGTTGAAGACCATTTTATGAATTCCTCTTGGTATGCTGATATTCTATATGTTTTTCTTAATTTGAATACACCTCCTACTTTATCAAAAACAAAGGCAAGGTTTTTAAATTTAAAAGCTGTAAACTACTGCATTATAGATAAATGTCTTTATTGGAAAAATGAAAGTGGGATGTTGCTTAAATGTTTGCCTGAGTATGATGCAGAGAAGGTTAAGCACGAGTTCCATGAAGGAGAATGTGAAGGCCACCTCTACTGGAAGACAACAGCCAACAAAATCCTAAGGGCTGGTTAATATTTTCCCACTCTCTTTCTTGATGTACACAAGATGATAATTGCCTAACATAAATGTCAAATTTTTGAAGGCAAAAGAAATTTGTTGCCCTTACCTCTGCACCCAACCACTGTTGAAGCTCCTTTTCAATAGTGGGGACTTGACTTCATAGAAGAAATCCATCCACCCTCATCTTCCCAACATAGATGGATTCTCACTACAACAGACTACTTCACCAAATGGATAGAAGCCATCCCTTCTAGGCAAGCCAATGACTCTGTCATCATAAAATTCATGGAGACTCATATCGTCTCTAGATTTGGCTATCCTAGGAATATCATCACTGATAATACAGCTACATTTGGATCCAAGAAAATTGTTGAATTATGTCACAAATATTAGATTACATTGGGTCATTCTACTGCTTATTACCCTCAAGGTAATGGGCTAGCATAATCCTCAAACAAGAGTTTGGTGAACATAATCAAGAAGTTGTTGGAGGACAACAAGATGTCTTGGCACACAAAGCTAGTGCATGCACTATGTGCTGACAGATTGACATTGAATAAAACTATTGTAATTTCACCCTACCAGCTTGTGTATGGTACAGATGTAATTTTTCCAACCAGCCTTGGTGTACCAATTATGAAGTTCATTCAAGAAGTATAGTCTGACGACAATGATATGATCATAAGGATTAATTATACTTACATCTTCAACAAACCAGAGAGGAGGTTTATAACAAAGCATTACAAAAGCAAGAGAGCATCAAAAAGCTTTTTGATAGAAGAATAAAGTCCAGCAATTTCAATGTTGAGGACAAAGTGTTAAAGTGGGACTGAAGGAGAGAATACAAGGGCAAGCATGGGAAATTTGACAACTTATGGCTTGGCCCTTACCTCATTCATTATGTTGCTGGTAACAATGCCTTTTTCTTGCAGGAGTTGAATGCAACTGAATTGTTTGGGGGTCCTGTCAATAGCAGGATGCTCAAGCATTACTTCTCTTAATCCTATCATGTTTTGAAAGCCTTTTTATCTTTTTTCTCATTGTAAATATTTCATCCATCATTACATTCAAAGTTAGAAAAATCAAAAATACAAAAACAGTGAAAGAAATAAAGGAGGGCAGATTGTAAAAACAATAAAGGTACAGCCCCATACCAACAAAAAGAGAAAGAAAGTCTGAAAGTGTGCAAGCTCAAATGCCACTCCTGAAAAACACACTCCTAGTTAGTCATACAGCCTAATCATGACTAATTAGTTTTAAATTTACTGCTGATAGGTTAGTGAATTCGATTTTCCAAAAAACTTAATCTTGGCTTATCAGTTAGGTAGATTAGGATAGAAAATAAAGGTTCAAACAAGCTCAAAATATAAACCTAAGATTTCAAAAGAAGAATCACTCAAATTTGTTTAAACTGTGAGTCAAAAATAGAGATAAACTGGTTCTAATGAACTTAAAATCTGAACCAGAGAAAAAGGAAAGAACAACTCGAATAAACTCAAAAACAGAGCTGAAGAAATATGAAGGAAGTGCTTAAAACTTTCAGATCTTAAGCCTTCACCATTTTGATTTAATTTTCTGCAAAATAATTTTCTATGTGCAGCTTGTTTTTTATGCCATAGATCAGCATCAAGTAAGACTGTTCAATCCTGACTGGTATGTTTTTTTAAAATTTATGTTGTAGAAATTAGAGAATAAAATCTGTTAGATTGTTTAATCCTAACATATAGTAGATTAGGTAGAGAAGCATATGACCTCAACTATTTAATCTGAGTTCATGGAGAAATAAGAAGTAGACTTAGATTAGTTTTTTTTCTTTCAAAAGAATAAAATGTTTGTGAGAGAGTTTTCCAATCCAAGTGCACTCTGAAAGAAGAAAAAATGTTAGATCAGTAGGATTGGGTAGGTAGAAAGCTTGTTCGATAGATATCCATTGTTTTTCCATGGCTGCTAAAATTTTCAGAGCAAAAAAATATCATCCAATTGAAGAAAGTTGCAGCCCAATGGATAAGGCACTGATCATCCCCCTAGAGAATGCAAGTTTGAAGTTCTTGATGCCTTCAAGAAGACACCATCCCCATGTGGAGCCACTGTTAGCCACCTATAAAATTTGTCATATCAAATGGTGTCTAAATAATTTTTGAAGCCTTCAAGAAACACGTTTTATTGCCAAAATTGTTATCTCTTGAAGTCTTATGAAGATATCTTATCCTCTGATTAAACTTCACTGCTGTTTCCTTTTCAAATTCTAAAAATTTGTTGTTTTCATGAAGAAAAAGACTACAAAAATCCCCATTTTTCCCTCATTTTACTCCTTTTTCCCTTCATCATTAACCTCCTTTTTATCCCTTCTTTCCTCATAAATTTACTCTATTTTTCATGTATTCCCTTCTTCCCTTCATAAAACCCCTTTTTTAAGGTTTGAAAATCTTTTTTGAACCTTACCGAAACCCCCAAATCCATTGAAAATCCTTGAAAAAATCATAAAAAATAGTATTTTTTAGCCACAGGCCTAAGCCCCTTTGGGCTAATTCCTAAACCACTTCCCCACATATACACACACCCTAGAACCAGGCGCTAAACCCATTGGGTGCTTATCGCATCAGAAACTTTTCGATGAGCGCAAGTCTCTTTGTGTTATAAAAACCCGATGCCAATGAGCCCCTCTTGTTTTAAAAGCCCCGATCCCTATGCCAATTCATATAACCCAAGAGCCTGCAATCGGGCATTTAAAATTGTGAATAAACCCTTCCCGATCACATTTTCCCTTTGTAAATTCATCAAACCCACTTTTCCTATGTTTATGTTAAACCCGCCAGTTCATTGTTGTAACATAAACCAACTGTTGATCTAAAGGCCGATCGAAGATCCGTAAAGTCTCGCATTGGAGTTTTTGATAGAGCGCATTTGAAAAGGCCCCTCCATCGTTCCGATTCTGATTAGCTCTTTTGAATATAAACCCACAATTCCTCCGCTTCTTTACATATACCTGAAGGCCCCGCAATCGGGCAGTAAGCATTATAAATAACCCGCCCCAAAGCCAAAATCCTTTGTATTTCATAAATTTTCGATTTTCCTATGTAATAAAGGGTCCCGCTCGTTCATTGCTCAAAGCCATTCTCGACCGTTTATCTTAAACCAAATCAACGGCCCACGCAATCTCACATCGGAGATTTTCCATCGGGCACATTAATATATTATTTTCCCCCTCCGATTGGAAAACCCCCGATGAGTTATTAGCCATCGATTTTTTCCTCCTTTCCCTGATCTGACAGCCCTTATCACTCCTTCCCAAAGCCTCTTTCCTCTACCTTTCAACCTCCTGATTCATTTCCCACTGTCGATCTAATCCGCAGATCGACGACCCACAATCAATCGCATCAGCGCCCATTCTGTTTTTCCCCCGCCGATCGTAGACCTCCGATTGCATCTGGGTTGTCCACGTGTCAAGATCCAATTGTCCAAATTGGATACCACAACCTTTGTTAAATTTATGAAACACTGCTTCATAAAAAAATTTCTGCCAATCTTAGCAGTTGATCTCTACAGATCAACGACCCATATTAACCCAATCTCCGCCTTATGTATTATTCCATTTAACCCCAGATTCAATCTCCACTGTTGATATGTTTCATTCAACGGCTCAGATTGAAACAACCTTCTCCTACCCCCACCTGTTATCACCTATGCATCTTGTTGATATTGCGCTCTTCCTTTAGACGTTCGATTTAAGACCTTAGATCTAATGGCTAGCACGCATTTTCATGCAGATTTAAGCCTGAACGATAATTCTCAGAAGATCACGCGATATAGGTGGTTTTTAAAAGCCACATGGCAGCCTCTGACGCATATCGCGTCCAAAAATATAAAACCACCTTCCTCCCTTTTGCTGCGCGATACTGCTGGTTTCTAAAGCCGAAACCGCTTTCCCCTGTTTCCATTGTGTTTTATCGTGTTTTCTCCCTGCCGTTGATCTCTGCAGATCAACGGCTCCATTAAATCTCTCATTTATTTATCTCCCTCCACCATACACCAAGGGATTTCACGATCAACCACAGCCATTAATCTCCGTGGGCCAATCTGATCCGAGAGTTTAGGATCATCCGTGAAACCCCATTATTCCTCCGTGCCTTTTTCATTGATGATTAAGGTTTTAACCCATTTTTCTTATATTTTCTGCCATTTCAAATATGATGTGACCCCTTTGCATTATATAGTCAGGACCAATCTCAACCGTTGATCGATATGGATCAACGGATCTGACTTAAAATCCCACCGTTTGTTCAACCACTTCCCTTTTGACCCCTTCAAGCACATTTCCATCGTTAGATGCATTCATCCAACGGTCATGCTCCAAACCTAAAACTCCAAAGAAATCTTACCCAAATATGCAGGATTTCTTAATTTTTTCTTGGTTTTATGTAGGTTTTTAAAGTTTTCAATTATTTTAAAGGAAAACCAAACGCCGTGGATGACGATCCCCCATGCCTTTGTGCATAAAGAGCAATAATCCTACGGGGTTCCATATCACATTTCATCAGTGCTTCATGAGAATTTATGCCATAAGAACCCTCTGCGCACATGCACATCAACAAGACACGACAAAGATTAATTAAAACAGAGAGTATCAGTGTTGAATATCAAATCACAGCAGAAATGAAGATTTGAAGGTTGTATGCACAGTTTGGGTGGATTATGGTTAAGATCGACAATCAAAAGCCTAATCCACTAAATCAAACATAGTTAAAGAAAAGAAGACAGAGTTTAGGCCTGATTAAGCCTAACACACAGAATCAAATCAAATTAACAATGTTTAAAAAAAATCAATAATATCTATTAGATAGAGAATGCCTCCAATACCACATCAGATGCTAATTGAATCCTCTCAGCTACCAGAAACCACCTGTAGCCTCAAATCATTCAAAGAGGCTTAGTTATTACCAGAACAGAGCATATTTTCCTCAATACAGCTGAACAGTTATTCCAAATCGAAGAAACTAATTTAAACTGTCAGAGAAGTTATTACAAAGATAAGGGAAAGCCTTAAAGTCAAATAAATATCCCCAGCGAGCTTAATACTTAATGTAAAGCCAATTAATACAGAGAAATATCTGTAAAATTCTCCATTGAGCCCCTCAAAGGCCGAGAAGAATTAAAATGTATTAATTGAGCTTGCAGATCTTTTCTATCTTTCGACCTCCTCATTTCTCTATAAAATCTTCTTGAGGAGCTCATTGTAAAGGGTTGGTTGCAGAACTTTGAAATATACTTGTGCTCGAATTTTATACTTGTAAATAGTGTTCAAAGGCTATTGAAGCTCTATTTGTGATCAAATAAGTTAGGCTGAGAAGTGAAGATGATTTCTGAACTGAAACATTGGACTTGAAGAATGTAACTGGTTTGACATCAATAAACAAGTTGTTTCTTGAGATCCTGGTCTATATCACTGGTGAAGTGCTTCTTTTTGTGTTATTGTTTTCCTTTCATCTATGCCATTTTGTCCATTTATTCTTTGATAAAGAACTGCAAGCATAGAGTTAGAATTTACTGTTTACAGTGCCCTTCTCTGACTGATAAGCTTTATCTCAATGTTTTCCTCGAATTTGTTTATTTAAGAATGATTCAATACAGTTTAAGCAGTTAGGAATGTCGGCGTTCCCTTGTCCTACTGTTTGCTTTAAACATTTTTCTTGAATGTCATTTTCATTATTTTCTTAGTAAAGATAGACTAGAAAAGTGATGGTGTGCCCTGTTTTCTAGCTTCTTTCTCCAAAGGTAGTTCTGAAAGTTTCCCTAAGAGTATGCTGAAAGTAGTCTAGATTTAAAAGTATCTTAACTGATCTTAGGCTTGACTTCATTTTCCTTACATGATTTCATCCTTTCTGAAAGTAATTATGCGGATTACTGGATTGTTTGTCTATTGAGTTTATTTTAATACAAACTTGTCCAAAGAGGTCTATGGTTAGCCCTGCCCTTTGGTTTGTTTTAAACAGTTACTTAAAAGGATTTTCTTGTTTGGACAGACTGTTAAATCCTAGTTGAAATTAGTGTCTGTTTCCACCCCTCCAACACTTTTATTGTTTCCATTCCATCATTTTATCTCAAAGATCCTGTGATATAGATGACTTTCCCCTTGGACCACTCTTGAAATTATTTTGCAATTAAAATCCTTTTATGACTCCATAGCCCAATGGTCTAAAAACCAGTGTTATATCTATCTTATCAGCCAAACCTTGTTCTAATTGCTTGGAACTTCACACCTTTGAAACTCTTTTCATTTAGGACTTTCCACTCAACTAAAATCATGCTAAACCATCCAAAACAAACAAAAACCCTCGGTCTTCATAACTAGCCTAATATCATATCCAAAAGCCTTAAAGATAAATAAAATCTTTGCACTTATTAGAGAGATCCCTCTCCGGATTTAGGAGGGCTAGATCCTAGAATCCCAAAGTGGTTCAAGTGTTCTCCCTGCTTTTTTGGTCTTACCAATCTGCTGAAATTACAGGGAGCTAACAGGTTCCAAGGAGAGATGATCAACTTTCTGAGTTGGACATTGCCATATCCAACTCAGTTATCTGCACTGGAAAATGATTCAGAGATCTATGATGACATGAGCATGATGTCAAATAGCCACTCCATATTCTTGGGGTAGAAAATGATATCTCTACACAAAAGGAAGATTTCTAAAGATGACAAGAGGGTACCAACACTCTTGTATACATGGTCCAAACTATGGAATTTTTGGAAGAAAGAAACCTTCTAAAAGGAGGTTGATTTCCATGAACTTCAATCTTGTTTTGAGCAATATCAACTGCAAGAGAAGAAGTAAAGATGGAGTAACTTTACTCCAACATGTGACATTGGAATTCCACATGTCAAAGAGGAGAACCATCATATGATAGGAGCTTCAGTTCAGATCTCTACAACGCTGTCAAGGTTGGGGATATTAGATCCATAATGGAAATCCCAACTGTTGGTGGAATATTCCTAAGATCTTCACACATGCATGATTCTTGATGACTAGCTACAAGACGAGGGTTATTTAGTACAATATGGAGTCATCTTTGATCATGGTAGGATATTCTTATCTAGAGCCTCCATGCTCAAGGAGAAGTTACTATAAGGCGCCTATGAAGAGTTCTGTTTCAGCCACACATATTCTATAAAGCTCAACAACATCATCTTGAGGAGCTACTATTGAGAGGGCTTTGAAGGAGAACTATTTCAGCATTGTCAGAGATGCATGTACCATATGAAGATGGAGCAACAACATAACTCCATGGAAGATTTAATTCATCCCTCTCTTTCTCTTTTTGAGGAAGGGGATAGATCTATGCACCACTCCATTTTTTTGAGGAGGACTATTGGTGAAGAGAATACTTATGTAAATCATGTTTTATTTTCTAATTGTATGCATTCGTTTACTATGTATATGAAGGCCATGACTCCAAAGAGGATTTTTATAACTTATAAACTTCATGGCCAACTTTGGGCAAAACCATTTCCGAATATGGTCACTCCCTTGGTGGAAAAAGGGAGATTTTGTAGCATGATGGGTGCTTTCCTAAGGCACCAAATATATCTCCCACTTTCAGCCATGGTGAGATGTTATGGGCAGCAAGTAAGTGGTGGGAAAACCACTTACCACATCTAGATATTATGTAGTCAATATATCTAATGCACTAGTTCCACTTGTGGGACTATGATTCACCTCCATCATTGCGTTTAATTATTTATGTATTGCTGATTTTGATCCCACATGATGATGATGCTCTAATATTTGTTGGGAACATGATAGGAGGGATGACACATTGGTTGGGTGTGTCCATGGGAAATGAAACTTCCCATATTTATTCTTACTTCAAAAGGAGGATGTGACATTATATGGCTGCTACACTTTATCTTTTGTTTCTCTATGCAAAAGGCCATATGTGTGACTTATGTCTTTGGGAGAAGCCTCTCACATGGGAGAATTTGTGGCAAGACATGTGTTGCTTGAATCATATTCAGTTAACACCTCTTATCCTCTACTATTATCAAGCTTTGTAGAAGCTTATGGCAGCAAGAAGGTGGTTGGGTGTGTTACACCATTTTTTTGGTCATCTAACTCATTATCATTAGATGAACCCAAGTACACCATGTAAGACCAATTTTACCCTAAGTAAAATTGCTTTCACCATGTCAAATAACATTGGTCCATATTTCCTGGTCATATTTAACCCAAAACAAGGAAATTAATTAAATAAATAATTATTTATTTAATTATTTCCTAGTAACAAGTTATTTAAATCATTATTTAATAACATTCCTAGTTAAATTTGACTAAATCATTTTTAAATAATTAAATAAATCATTATTTATTTAATTATATCCCCATCATCTCCCTAAAATAATAAATAAATCATTTATTTATTTATTGTTTATAAATAAAGGAATTGACCCACATCAAAAGACCTTTTCCCTCCAACAAATATAATAACATATTCCTAAAGGGTGGTTCTAGAATTTGATTAATAATATTTTATTCATGCAACAAGTTCTAGATAACCCTAATATTTTGTTATAAATAGGAGGGTTTTCCCCATTCATTAGTCACCTTCATTGCATTAGATCACACCAGATCTATTCTTGGTCACCATTTTCCATTTTTGCTTTGTGAGCTACCATTGATTTCTATGTTTACCAGGGTTTTCTACCACAATAAGAGAGAGGAATTTTAGAGCTGAAACGCTCAGGACTTTCAAGAACCCATCCCATTGAGGAGAACCGGAAAACACCTTTCTTGTTTTCCTCTCAGGTGCCCCATTCTTTAATATAATACAAATTATTCTTTTAAACACTTTGTTCTTGTCTTGTCTATTTGATGCATGGAGCCATATTATATTTTATCTGCTTAATGTCTTTTGTGCTTAGATCTGAATTTGTGCAGCATACTTAAAGATATTTTGCAGCCATAATCAATGTTACGGCTATTTGTTATGCGTAGCTAAAGTGATATTTTACGATGAAAGATTCATACTAACAGGGGTGACCACTTATTGTACTATGCTTTGAGGTAGCAAGAAGAAGAACAATGTTGGTCTCAATGGAGGGACTATTATCACCATCCAATATATCATATGAAACTTAGTCCATGTTTCTTTTGGAGTACATATGGTGATGATATTTTATTCACTATATGCATGGAATATTGGGTGAGAAGGGTCCCTAGAATCAATGAAGGGAATCATGAGGTTCCAAGTCTCTTTTGGCTTCATGAGGACTATATTGTTGCAGCCTAGGATCAACAACTCTAAATCTATCATAAATGGAGGGAGAGAAAACGTAAGTTGAACATTCTTGCCTCTCATTCCCAACCATGCAGCCCCTATACATTGCATAAGGAGGGGATTGGTGACTATTTCTATGAGCTACCAAGGATGGCTCACTTTGTTTGGATGAAGCATGGAGATTGGAGTATCTCATGGGGGTTGAATCACCCATAATTTATCATCTCTCATGCCTTAAGAAGACCAATGAATAGAATATGATTCCTTCTATCTATCTCCCACTTCTTCATGATGACTGCTATTTGGGTTATTCACCAAAGGAAAACTTGTATTCTTGGGAGGAGAGAAATCCATTGGAGATTTTGCAAATTCCTTGTGAGTTTCTTGAGGACAAGCAACATTTTGGAGGGGAGGACTATAATATTCCTAATTAGTCCTAAGCTAATTTGAATATCCATTTTTTTTAATTTCTTTTCTTAAAGAATAAATGTGTAAAGGAGGTTCATCAAACTCCTAATAAATAATAAATCAAGGTGAATTGTGAAAAAGGATAAATCATGGCTATGTAAACAAGCACCCTTAGGTGTGAAAGGGGGTTGGATATTTTGATTGGGTCAACCTTGACCAAATCCACAACATTGTCTAGGAGTGGCCATCAATGAGGTACAACACAGTTCTAGATGGAGATGGATTGTGTGAAAGAGAAGATTTCATTGAAGGTGGTTTAGGGTTTACAAGCTCTTAATCTATGTAAGGAAGGGGATGACAAATAGCTGAGTTTGTGAAGATATGATATTTTGATATATTGTCTGTTTAGACCATATAGATTTCTTTGGTTGTTTATCCTAGATTTCAAATGGTGTTTAGCATTGGGATTTCCTGTTTAGGAATTCCACCTCTTCCCATTGAGTAGCTCTTGGGAGAGTCTTGTATTTCATAGTCTACTATCTGGCTTGAGGCCAAGCTTCTCCTTTCAACTACAACTCGGATCCTGTTCATGGTTTGGTTGTCTTTGTAAGTTGCAGCAAGTGGAGGCTAGATCTAGTCAGATCTAGGACATTTCAGTGCCCTTTTTCAGTGGAGGAATATTATGCTCTATTGGGAGGAGTGTATTGGAGTTCTTGGGCATCATTTTCTGATCTTGGCATGTGGCCAAATATTATCTGTACCCTAAAATGTAGTTTCTCTTCCAGATCTGCGTTATTCCTGTCGGTGTTGTTGCAGGGAGTTTGGGTGCACCATTTGGAGAGATGGTTTTCAAGTGTTGGGGATATGCCCTCCACTTTGAAGATCCATTGAAGGAAGATCTATTTCTTGTCATATCAGATCTGATATGAGGACTTGAATGCTTTAGAATTTTTGAATATTTCTACAGATCTGCAGACTTAGATCTTAGATCTACTGCTTGTACTTGGTGTAATGCTGAAATCCCGAAGGGGATCTGAAAGAGGAGCCTTTCTAGTGTATGGATCTATTATGGATCTGAATTTTCATACAAATATCAACTCTAGATCTGACATGTAATAAATAGCAGTTTGCAGGCCAATAAAATAATGTTGTCAAGGCATTTTCAGTTTATACATGTGGTTGCAACACTTCTTTTGAGGGATTTTCTTCTATTGGTGTCTTGTATTTTCAGCTATGCATCTTATGGGCCTCATTATACATATATATTGCTGCTATAAATAGTTTTTAAGAGACTTTTTATTGGTATCCTGATTTTCTTTAGATGAACTGTGTTATTTTAATACATGACTGTTTAGTATTGCTGCTTTTCCCATTTGGGAATATTACATCGAGTTAGGGACATCCCATTTTGTCATTTTTTTCTTCCATGGGTTTGGGTTATCTATTTTTGCCTCTCATATGCTATTTTCCACATCATCATGACCTTAGATCCCTTGATGTCAAATATTGCCAAATTCCGGAGTCATGTCACCAATATGTCAAAGAGAAGTTTCCTTCTACAACTTTCAACCTCCGATCCTCTGCTTTGTCCTGATTCACTATCATCTTGTTCCTTGATCTCGTGTCGATGATGTGGGAAACATTATGGCCCTCCTTCAATCGATTACTTCCTATCGACTTCAGCTCATTATCCAGGAGGTTGATCTAGAGGCTCCCTTTCGATACCTTGGAGCTTGCATGCCTCAATGGTAATTTCTTCGCATTTGATGACATGTCCTCATCATTGTCCTTTGATCGAGTGATTTTGCAATTTTCGAATCTAGCTCACTGTTCACATTCCGTGAATCGTACTAGTTGTACCTTGAGATCCATTGTCATTATTGGTGGTTTCTCTCGCGCATGTTAACAAATTTCATCACTCGATGGTAATCAGACAATTTTCTTGAATGTTTGACTTCAGCTCACTAATTCACATGCTTGAATTTGTACTTGTTCGGGTCGAGATGGAGCACAAGACCTTGGGTTTTTTCTGATGAAATCTAGGCTGCAACACAATTTGGTTTACTATATGCATGCTCTTCTTATTGGATGGCTGAGACCATACCTTAGTCTATTTGATGATCCTTCTTGCTAGATGGATGTGTCCATACCTCAGATCTTATTATTGTATGTACTCTATTATGGATGGTTGCGCCAATACCACATATTAATATATCAGAGATACTAGTTGTAATTTCCATTGCAGGTCTTCGATGACGATTTTAGGTTTGGGAATGTTCTCTTAAATAATTTCACCCCTCCCTCTCTCTCAGACCTCATGATTTAGGGGGCATCTGTTACACAATATTTTTCCACCATCCTTTCAATCCCCATGCCGAACATTGTAGGACCATTTCAGTGAATTCTGTGTATAGTCATACCTTGCTACAAGTGTCATTGCATCCCGTGGCATGTCAAGGACATTTCCTCTATTGATCATTCCTCAAGCAGACTCTCAAAAACATGTGATTTTGGGTCGGTGCTAGTAGGAAGTTATGGCCTCGCACCCATGGAGAAATTAACACTGGGCCCAGCGCCCATTAGCACTCTGTCTCAGTTCGGCACCCATGTCAAGCTGTTTTTGGAAATTGTTTTAAATAGAAATGAAGTTTCCATGCCTAACAACTTCGTGAGCAGAGTCAACACGGTTTGGTCAACTGAATAACATCGATGTTCTCCCTTTGGCTTCTTGTTTCTTACATTTTTACAAGTCCCCAAAGTGATAAGACCTCTCTTCCACCTTATGAGGGATCCCAAACAACTCCCTCCTCTCCTATAAATAATTCCTTCTCACATTGTTTTAGCTAGATGAACAATCATTAATATAGCTGGTGTGTGGAATATGGTAGAGAGGAATCGATTGTCGAGAGAGAGTTTAGGCCCATTGCCTCATCAAGTCTGATCCCGAACGAATGCTTGAGACGTGCCCGAATTAACCCATCGAACGAGGCTGCAACACCAAGGCATTAAAGTTGTAAACTTCTTTTCTCTATCATTAATACATGACTGGTTTTTTATTCCAATTTTGTGTTCGATCATATGAAAAATATTTGATTCTCATTGAACAATCGAATAACTATAAATGAAAGTATGCTTTCATATGTTGTCACCATTCTCTCGATCTTTGTGTAGGTACATGGACATTATCACTGAAGGACTGCGACGTGTGAAGAAAAATACAGAAGATCACTGGTACAAGCCATGACAAGAGCATTGGACTGAGGTAGGTTAGCTATCGCAACTCGTTTTTAATTTATAAGGTAGCATTCTGAAAGTCCATTATGTTCCCTTGTTTCTAGACCCATGCTAGGGCTAGAGGGATCTCCTCTGTCTGTAGAGGGGATTTTCTTTCTCAACAAGGTATATCAAAAACTGTGTTTGGGTTCATCATCAGGTTGAACATTCCCATGATAGCCTTATCAATGAAAGTGGTGTCCTCTCCTTCCAAAATATTATCCATGAATTGAAGAATGGGTATGCCCTCCTCAAAAAAATAATCTAGAAGAAAATGAGTAGGTTCGAGAGACAAGTGTTTCCCAATAGGCATAAAAAAAAGGTTAATTCAGCATAAATTGGTGCGAATAATATTTGGAAGGCTGAAAAGAGGGTTTATTTTGAGAAAGAGGTGTAAGACTTTGAATAAGGAAAACAAAAGGATTTTTTAATTAAGACAGACAATACTTGGAAGATATTCTCCCCCAATTTTTTCAGACAAAACATTTTTTTGGATATAAAGTATAAACTAGCCAATAGATAAATTCTGGGAAAACATATGTTTGGGGGACCACTGCAGCTAAGATGCCAGACCTGATAGATGCAACATACACTGGGGATTCTTCTTTATTAAGGAGGAAATTTTGGTGTGATTAAATGAGTTTCAGTGAGAAAATTGGGTTAAAGACATATATTTCAGTGTCCATCAAAGGAATATGAGAGGAAGAACCAGTTAACTTAGTTTTCTTGGACATTTTGACAACTAGGATAAAGGATATGATGTGTAAAATACCTAGTTATCAGTGGCTGATGCTGACTGAAGCTCTAAATTTTTCAATTTGAATCCACAGAGGCTAAGTGCAAAGAGAATGGTGAAATGTAATAGGGAAAGGGTAACAAGATTTATGGAAAATGGGAAAATGTGGGGGGGGTGGTGGGGCGTACCAATTTATGACGTGGACATGACAAGTCAAATGACAAGGGTGACGTGGAGGATGAGGTGGACAAAAGAAATGATAATATAATGGTTATGGGGTGGTGATGTAGTGATAATATATCTACTCTTGCTTGTCAATGTTCTGGCTTGCTTGTTGACGTCTTGAGGGAGCAGTATCCAGTATGGTGTAGTTTTGATCGATTCATTCCGTAATCGATATCCATCATTGATCTATCGGTCAACACAATTTTGAAAAGTATTTTTGGAGGCAGCAAGTGGCATAACCTTGGGTAACATAGTGTTGTTGGGTTTCCACCATCGTCTAGGCCCCTCATGTTTATTCCATAGCGTCTGAAAATCCTAACGAGATTTAACAACTATGTATGGCTTTAGCATAGAACCCACCAAACTTTATTACCTTTAATGATGCACTAAAACAGATTAGTGACACTTAATCCACCATTAGGAAATTAATCAAAATCCTAATCCTAACTTTGATTTTAATTTTTTTTTACACACACACACACACACACACATACACACACACACACACACACACACACACACACACACACAGATATATATATATATATATATATATATATATATATATATATATATATATATATATTCTTGTTGCACACATGAAGAAAAAAAAATGAGCTACAACATATTTAAAGTCATATATTTGATGTTCTTCCTTTTATCTCAAGCTTCCTTGATCTGTATTGGATCATGATGCAACAAGGCTGCAATTTTTCACAATACGTGCGGACCTGTGGTTTATGGTCCCACACAACTTAATTAGATTCCGTTGAACATGACTGTGATCACAATTATAAGGTTATGACAAAATCACTCTGTCACAAGTATATCCTCGTATTAATGTGATATGTGATCACATCGCATCGCAACCTCCAATCCTTATCACATCATAACTTCCAATAATTATCGCATTGCAAAACCAAGCTGCTACTACCGAGTGCGATATGTGCTGGATTGCTATGCCGACACGTGGCTCTTCTTCGGATCTCCCACTTTATATTGTGATATGATCTCCACTATTGATCTATGCCCAGATCTAATGGTCCTCACTATATATTTTTTGCTCTCACATCCAATCGACCCTTCTCTGGATGCGATATGCGATCAATGCCAAAACCGTTGCAAAAGTCTATATCGCAACTTCACAAGCTTGACTCGAATCTATAATTTCACATAAAAATATTACATGGAATCCCCGTTGCACACAGTATGATATCCATACTCCAATAGAGAAACAAAAAGCGACAATTTAAAATAGACATCTAAATTAAAATACAAACATACTTGGGATTAACAGTAATGAAAATACATAGATTCTTTCCCTTGACAACTAGATTATTACACTGCTTCTTTGTTCTATTCACACCTCACTCACACCTATTCCACACCTCACACACCTATTTACGCTCTCCTATTCATGCTTATATATACCGGAAAGCGGTTCTCTTGTCATTTATTAGCTCTCTATTGAACCATTCTAACAACCTAATTCTATCCTATCTTAATGATCTAATCTACTTGACTTGATCTCCTCACAGGGAGAATGAATTTGTCATTTTTTATTCCTATTTAATTTAAGAATCAAAACAAACTAACTTATCACAATTAAAGCTTAATAAAATAATAATAATAATAATAAAATTTCACCTCTTGTTATCCACAACATGTGAACACACATTAACATTGCTGGCTAAATCCGAATGTGCCTGCATCAGACTCCCGGGGAAGAAAATATTGATCCATCAATGTTTCAGAATCCACATTAAGCTTCTGTAACTCTGTTGCTGTCACCCAACTAGCATCTTCTGCTGGTTTTCCCTTCCATTTGACTAGATATTGATAATAGGTCTGTCCTCTGGTATTTTTTGTTGCTCTTTTCTCCAGAATGGCTTCCACTTCTTTCTTTGCTATCTTTGGCATTTATTCCTTCCAATTCAGAGTTTGGTCCTCCTCTTCTGTAGGTTCTTCTTGTATTTCTTCCTTTGTTTCTTTGTATGGGTAAAAATATGAAACATTAAAGATGGATGATATCCCAACTCCTTCTAGTAACTCAATCTCATATGCATTTGAGGAAAATTCCCTCAAAATTCTACATAACCCTATCTTTTTCATTTTCAGTTTGTTATATGTCCCGACTCGAAACCTTTCTTTTCTCAAATAAACCATGAAGAAATCATCTACTTGAACCTCCCTTTTAGTACTCTTCATATCAGCCCTTTGTTTATACTTTTGGGTGTTTCTCTATAATCTTTTCTTGACATTTTCCTGCAACTTTTGTATATGCTCTGCAAACACTTCAACCTTTGCACTCCTTGTCTCTTGTTTGCCAAAATCTCTAAGTTCATACACACCTCTTGGATGCATCCCAAAAAAAATATGAAATAGACTCATTCTAGTAAATTGGTCAGGAGTATCATTATAGGAAAATTCAGCTTGAGCAAGCGCTAAGTCCCATTACTTTGGATTTTTGTAAACCAAACTCCCTGTTAACACTGGAAAATCATACAAGCAGAATATGACATTATTTAATGTCAGGTAGAAGGATTGGGCTAAAAGAAATTAGAGAAACTGGAAAGTATTTAAAAATATGTAAGGTTTGAGGAAAAATCAAATTTGAGCAAGTCATAAATTATTTTGTGTGCATAATCCTTCGTGAAGAGCGCCTTTGCGCGCCTTTTGACTCAAGATGCGTGCAATCCTGGGAGTGGCGAAAGTCACTTTCTAGGACCACAAAAAGCACACTCCAGGACAGTGATTTCACAGTTGAAGCCGCCTATGGAAAACCACCAAAGCCTCCTTAGACATCAAGGGAGCACACGATGGAATATTTTTGGCACACAATGGAATCATCCCCCTCTCTTGGGTCACCATCCACAATGTACAAAGAGAGGGATGGAGGATTTTAATTCTCCTATATAAGACCACCAAGAGATGAAGAACTTGAGAGCATATTGTTATGTTAGCCAGAACTTCCCAAGCAATACCAACAGTGTGTGATCCGGAGCTGAAGATAGAGGGGACTCAATTGTTGGCCATCTAACAAGTTCAATCCACCACAGTAGAGAGAGGGAGAGTTTCCACTGAAGCATTCTTGGAAGTAAAAACATCCTTTCATCGAGACTTAGAACCCATGTTATAGGGGTCCTTTGCCAAGAGGGTTAAAATTTCATCCTCATTTCCTACCAGCACTCAATAATAGGGGCCGAAGAGCCACCGTTTGGATTATTTAAGTTGTTTGACTCTATTCAAATATTTTGTTTATTTGTTTTAGTTTTACTTTAGTTTTAGTTTATATATGCATTCTATTTCTCTAGCTAGTATGTTTATGATTCTAGCTTGTTCCACTAACTTGCTTCAATCCACTTCTTTTTCTGCCTATGACCAATAACTTAAGACGGTAAACCACACCCCTTAAGTTGTTGTGATTTTGTACATGCATGCATCAAACACACTAACACAAGATTGGCGACTCCACTAACATTTATTTCCAAGTTTATGTGGTTGAGCATTTTTGCAGAGACCCCTGTCTGTGTTGTGGAGTGGAGGTGAATTTCCCCCTTTTTCTCTTGCAGTCTCTAGTTCATCCCAAGTGACAGACTGAAGCATAATAGCTCCAATTAAAAAAAAATTTAGGAATTTGCACACTTTTTCTTCCCATAGACGTGCCCAGGGCATGCGTTCAGAGCTAACCCGTGCACATACATCACGCCTGCTGCAACCTTTTGCGCGCAAAAGACAGAAAGAGAAATTCTCCCCGCATTTATATCTTTTCCTAATTGTAAGTTCTTGGCAGCCCATAATACATCTACCAGCATTGGTTGAGGTACCCTGCAGCTTGCTAAAGCTCATTCTTATCTACTTTTTGTAGGTTGAGTGTTAGTTTTATTTCAAGTTTATTTTTGAAAAGTTCACAAATAGTGTAAGTAGTGGGGAAAAATAACTTGCATTCTGAAAATTTTTATGTTTTGCAAATTTAGGTACCAACACACCTAGATAAATTAGCCAAAGTAAGTGGCCCAAGTCGATGCATGCTTAGCTAGTTTTCTTTTTCTAGTGTAAAAGTTATTAATTTGGTTCAATTTTTACACTAGGATTTCGGGACTAGGATTGAATTGTCAATAGAAGAGCAAGTAATATATGCTACCTTTGCACCCTTCGGTGATCCTAGGCAAGCATATGAACACTCTCTATTCACAACTCACCATATCCCTTTAGTTGATCACATATATTAACTAGGAAAAATAGAAAGTGGCCCATATCTGCACATGTTTTTCTTTTGAGCAAGGAACAATACAACATCATTTAAATAAGGGACTTTGAAAAGGATCATCGCATATCCACACATTCAAACTATGTGCTCGTCCACTTTTTTCTCACACACATCCACCCAATAAGCAAAGCAATGACACCTAAAACTAACTTAACCAAACTCACTGAATTCTCCCCAGAGGGGCCACAAAAGAATTTATATTTTAAGTTAGGTTCAAGGGGGTAGGCATCCAATAAGCTTCCTTGATCATTCTTCATCTTGAAACATGGAAGTTGACTAATCCAACTATCAGCCCACGTAAAAGAAAACCTCAGCACAACAGAGACCCATTTCAGAGGGGGTTAGGCTTAGGCACAATGCGTGTTGTATTAGTTGGGGCTACCTAACCCGATTGATACTCGGTACTGTTAGTTGAATTACTAATAAGCCCAAGAATCGAATGCTCACATGGGACGGTGGTACTTAGTGGCCAAATCTAGGGCATCATTTCCCTATATTTGATGGTGCAGGCAAGCACTAGATCCTCTACCCTTACCTTGGTGGATTTTCTCCGACTGATTGGAGGCTGTTAGCTCCCCGTAATTTCAACAGATTGGTGACACCAGAACTGTGGAGAGAACACTTGGACCACTTTGGGATTCTAGGATCTAGCCCTCCTGAATCCGGAGAGGGATCTCTCCAATAAGTGCAAATATTTGATTTATCTTTAAGGCTTTTGGGTATGATAGCAGGCTAGTTATTAAGAGCAAGGGTTTTTTTTTTGTCTTGGATGGTTGAGCATGATTATTAGTTGAGTGGAAAGTCCTAAAATGAAAGAGTTTCAAAGGTATGAAGTTGCAAGAAATCAGAACAAGCTTTGGCTGATAAGATAGATATAACGCTGGTTTTTAGTCCATTCAGCTATGGAGTCATAAAAGGGTTTTAATTGTGCAACAATTTCAAGAGTGGTCCAAGGGGCAAGTCATCTATATCACAAGGTATTTTGAGATAAAATGATGGAATGGAACAATAAAAGTGTTGGAGGGGTGGAAACAGACAATAATTTCAACTAGGATTTAACTGTCTGTCCAAACAAGAAAAGCCTTTTAAGTAACTGTTTAAAACTGACCAAGGACAGGGAGAACCATAGACTTCTTGGGTAATCTCGTATTAAATTTAACTCAATAGAAAAACAATCTAGTAATCCACATAATTACTTTCAGAAGGGATGAAAACACATAAGTGAAACAAAATGAAACTTAAGATCAGATAATATACTTTTAAATCTAGTCTTCTTTCAGCATACACTTAGGGAAACTTTCAGAATTTACTTTTGGAGAAAGAAGCTAGAAAACAGGGCACACCATCACTTTTCTAGTCTAACATTACTAAGAAAATAAGGAAAATAACATTCACGAACAATGTTTAAAGTAAACATTAGGACGAGGGAACGCCAGCATTCCTAACTACTTGAACTGTATTGAATCATTCTTAAATAAACAATTTGGAGGAAAACATTGAGATAAATTTTATCAGTCAGAGAAGGGTACTGTAAATAGTAAATCCTAACTCTATTCTTGTTGTTATTTATCACAGAAATAATGGACAAAATGGCATACAGGAAAGGAAAAACAATTACACAGAAAGAAGCACTTCACCAGTGATATAGACCAGGATCCCAAGAAACAGCTTGTATATTGATGTCAAACCAGTTACATTCTTCAAGTCTGATGTTTCAGTTCAGCAATCATATTCACTTCTCAGGCTAACTTATTTGATCACAAACAAAGCTTCAAGAGCCTTTGAACACTATTTACATGTAGAAGTTTTGAGCACAAGTATATTTAAAAGTTCTGCAACCAACATTGTTTCATCTTCTACAGAAGTATTTATAGAAGAAATGAGGAGGTGGGATGGGATAAAATATATTCAAGGTTCAATTAATACAGATAAATGGTTCTCGGCCTTTGAGGGGCTCAATGGAGAAGATTACAGATATTTTCTCTGTATTACTTGTTTTTACATTAAGTATTAAGCTCATTGGGGAGCTTTTGTTGACTTTAAGGCTCTGTATTATCTTTGTAATAACTCTATTTGGCTTGGAATAACTGTTCGGTTGCCTTGAGGCAAAATATTCTCTGTTCTGGTCATTACTTGGCCCTTTGTTGAATGCTTTGAGGCTACAGGTGGCAATATACTAGCTGAGAGGAATCAATTAGCCTCTGATGTGGTGGTGGAGGCATCCTCTGTCTGATAGATATCATTGATTTTCCTTAATCACTGTTAATCTGCTTTAATTATGTGTATTAGGCTTAATTAGGCCTAATTCTCTGTCTTTTTTTCTTGAATTGTGTTTAATTTAGTGGATTAGGCTTTTAATTGTCGATTTTAGCCGTAATCCACCAAAACTGTGTAAACCCTCTTTAATCCTTCATTTCTGATTTAATTTGGTCTTCAACACTGATATTCTCTGTTTCTTTTAATCTTCACTGTGTCTTGTTGATGTGTAGGTGCGCAGAGGCTTTGTAATAGTATCAATGCTCATGATGCACTGATAAACCTTGATGGGAACCTTTGCAAAAATATTTCTTTGATAAACAAAGGCCTAGAGAGTCGTCACTCTCGGCCTTCCATTTTATTTTGAAATTATTTGAAAAACTTTAAAAACCTGCATAAAACCAAGAAACAATTAAGAAATCCTGCATATTTGGGAAAAACTACTTTGGAGGTTTAGGTTTGGAGTGCAGCTATTGGATGAAAGCATCCAACGATGAGGATTCAATGTTGCGGACAACATGGGAGGTGGTTGGATGAAAGGTGGAGTAATTAAGTCAGATCCGTCGATCTTGCAAAGATCGAAGGTTGAGAGCGACCCGAGAAATATAATGTGAAGGGGTCACATATATTATGAAATGGCGGAAAATACAAATAAATGGGGTTAAAAACCTCCGGGAAGGAAAAAATGCATTGGAAGGAAAATAAGGGTTTATGAATGATCGTGAGTCATTGGATCAGATTTGGCCCCTGAGATCAACGGTCGTGGTTGATCTATGAAATCCCTTGGAAGAAGGCGGAGGGAGATGGTTGAATGATCAGATCGAATATGAGCCGTTGATCTGCAGAGATCAACGGCAGGGAAAGAACGCGATAAAACACAGTGTAAATGGGAAAGGTGGTTTCGGCTTGAGAAACCGGCAGTATTGCGCATCCTTTTTGAACGCGATATGCATAAAAGGTCGAAACGTGGCACTCTGAAACCGCCTATGTCGTGTAGCCTTTTGAGAATTATCGTTCGGGCATGAATCTACACGAAAATGTGCGCTGGCCATTGGATCTAAGGTCTTAGATCGAATGGCTGAATGAATAGTGTGATATCAATAAGATGCACGGGTGGTAGCAGGTGGGGATAGGGGAAAGAAGTTTTAATATGAGCCGTTAGATAAAGAAATGAATGGCGGGGATTGAATCTAGGAGTTAAATGGAATAAAAAATAGGCAGAGAAAAGGTTAATATGGGCCGTTGATCTGTAGAGATCAACAGCTGATATTGGCCAAAAACATTACAAAGCGAATTTCACGATTTTAACCAAAGTGGCGAGGGAAGATCTAGACTGTCGGATCTTATTGCAGGGATGGCCCAAATGTAATTAGAGCTTTGCGATTGGCGGAGGTAAAACAGAATGGGCGCCGACGCGATTGGTTGTGAACTGTCGATCTGCAGATCAGATTGATGGTGGAGGATGAATCAGAGGAGTTCTCAGCAGGGGAAAAGGACTTTGGGAAGGAGTGATAAGGGCCGTCAGATGTGGATCTGGGGGGGGAGATCAACAATGGAAAAACCATTGGGAGATCGCTAATTGGAGGTTGCGAATAAAAAATTAAATGCACCCAATGAAATCTCCCGATGTGAGATTACGCTGGCCATTGATTGGCTCAAGATTAACGGTGGAGAAGGGCTCTGACCAATGAATGACGGGCTTCTTTATAAAACATAAAAATTGGATTTTAAATGAAATACAAAGGGAAAACGCACATCGGGAGGGTTTTATTCAATGCTTAGTGCCCGATTGTGGGGCTTGTGGATATATGAAAAAGATAGAGGGACCGGGGTTCAAACATATAAAGGGCCAATCGCATCGAAACAATTGAGGGGCCTTTTCAATCTACCCATTTAGAAAATCTCCGATGCGAGAACTTTTTGATCATCGATCGGTGTTAAATCAACAGTCCTTATCACTCAAAACATTGAACCGGTGGGTTTAGAATAAAACTTAAGAAAATGGGTTTTTATGAATTTACAAAGGGAAAAAGTGATCAGAAATGGTTTATATAATGTTTTCAGCACCCGATTGTGGGCCCAAGGTTATGCGAATGAAACAAGGGATTGGGGGTTAAATACAATGGGCCAATCGCATCGGAGGTCTTAACACAACAAATAGACTTGCGTGCTCCGATTTGTTCCAATGCGATAAGCGCTTTTGGACATAACGCTTGGTTCTATCATCAAGGCATATGGTGGTGAAGTGGTTTAGGACTTAGCCCAAAGGGGCTTAAGCCTATAGTCAAAAAAGCTTATTTTTTATGATTTTTTCAAGGTTTTTTAATGGATTTGGGAGTTTTGGTAAGGTTCAAAAATGAGTTTTAAACTGTATAAAAGGAATTTTATGAAGGGAAGAAGGAAATACATGAAAAATAGAGGAATTTTGTGAGGGAAAAGGGGATAAAAAGGATGTTAATGATGAAGGGAAGGATGAGTGAAAAATGATGAAAAATGGAGTTTTCTGTAGTATTTTTCTTCAGGGAGAACAACTGAATTTTAGAGTTTAAAATGGAAACAAAAGTGAATATTAACCAAAGGACATGATGTCTTCATAAGACTTCAAGAATTAACAATTTTTTGCAATAAAACTTGTTTCTTGAAGGCTTCCAAAAATGATTTAGCCACCATTTGATATGACAAATTTTATAGGTGGCTAACAGTGGCTCCACATGGGGATGGTGCCTTCTTGAAGGCATCAAGAAATTCAGACTTGCATTCTCTGGGAGGCCGATCAGTGTCTTATCCATTGGGCTGCAAATTTCTTTACTTGGTGTTGGAAATGTTGTCATTGATGGAAAAGGAATTGGAAAAGACAGGAGTAGCACCTAAACTATCCATAAGGAAAAAGAGACAGAGAGGTAGCTAAGGAAAAAGAGACAGAGAGGTAGCAGAGGCAACAGATGAAATAGAGGAATTAGAGACAGAGCAATAGAGTTGAATTAGGGGTTTAATACAGTTTGCAAAGGAGATAACAAAAGGGAGAGCTGCTAGGAAGAGACAAGAGGATACCTACGGTGCCCGGAGAGGAATGAAATCATTGTTGCAGAGTTAGGGATATGTGTATTATATGTTTATTGACTGATGTAATTCTTGTGTGGAATCCCCTGAACCTCTGTATGAGTCTCTGCGTATGGAGTTAAAATTGAAACCCTGTTGAGGAATCATGGTGGTAGGATTCGAATTCCAGGATGAAACCTTCTTGTAATGAAGAACTGGCTTAGTTTGATATTTGCAGTCGTGGAACTACTTGGCTGAATATATGAGGGGCTCTCGAGGCATTCAGTGTATCCATTGAAGAACTTAATGGTGGCAGAGATATGATGTTTTTGCATGTACAAGTAGAAGCGGAACTGTGACAGGATAGAACTCTAAAATGGAAGGATGATATGTTATATATATCATAGCAGAATTGAATAATGACATTGAATTGTCACGAGTTAATGTTTGTAAGGAAATCCCGTCGGAAGAGAACTACATTTGTTCGTTGAATATTGGAAATCCTGCCAAAGATAGACCAGAGTTATAGCGCAAACCCAGAATAACCCTTTAGAATCATGAACGGAACCTTGAGCGAAGGGAGGAACCATGAAGGAGGAATAGTGAAGGTGGTTTATGGTTTTCATCGCACCGCTTTCAACGGGCAAGCGATATTCAAGAGGTGGGGAGCGATTCCATAGAACGGGCAACACGCGTCCCTGTACGATTTTACTAAACCACTTTTCATTGTGCGCCATCGTGCGTTATAGTTCAGCCCAGGACACCCAGTGATATCGTTGAGCACCGTTGATCTGGGAAGGAGTCATCGGATGGTTGTCATTTGTTGAAGATGTGCGAAGATTAACACAGGTATAACGGACCATCGCACGTTAACTTTCGGCATCGGAGGTAGAGCGATATGTATATACGTCGTTGATCTAGAAGCTTGCTAATCTAACGTTGATCGGAAATTGGACTTGCGCGAAGTTTACTGTGGTACGATGGGCATATTGGATTGGCTATTGACTATGTATGTGGGCCCGGGGTGAAAGGTTTATCATAAGATTAATTTATTTGGAAGCGTTGGATATTTCTATAAATTCCGAAGGGTTAAACTTTAGACATAAGGCTTGGGAATTCAAAAGTTGTAAATATATTTATTTGTCAATTTCTTTAAAATTGATAAATAAAAATTAAAAAGAGATCAAAAAGCCTCGTGGGATAAACTAAAAAGAATACTAACAGAGGAATACCATTAGCGGTTCATGGTTTTGACTCATGGTTTTAATAAAGGCAAAACTATATAAGGAGAATAAAAAATAGAGAACGAGGTGTGCATTGTAAGGGTTGAAAAAAAAAAAATTCTCAAAAGAATATCTGTAGGGGCGAGCTCTGTTCTTAACTGATAAATCTAAAACTACGATGCACCCATGAATATAATGATCTGACGATGATGAATCTCTGGTTTGAATGATGGACGAAATCATGAAGAACTGGTGTGAGTATATAGAAAATAAATAAATCTGGTGACCAGCAAGGTATGTCATATGGAAACTGGTGGATCCGGTATGAAAATTGTTGAAACATGGTCCGCAATGGTGCTGAGGGTCAAAGCCTTTAGAGAGGGTGTTTTAGCTCCCTTCCAGTGGTAGCTGGTAAACAAGAGCAGGGGGTAGTAGCTCCCTTCCAGGAGAGGCTGGTAAACGAGAGTAGGGGGAAGTAGCTCCCTTCCAGGAGAGGCTGGTAAACGAGAGAAGGTTGTAGCCTTCTGCAGGTGGGTGCATGCGTGCTGGTATAAGTCTGCACCAGCATATATTGTAAGAAGTTTTCCCTATAATAAATATTGAAGACTGAGATTATAACAGTGGTGGTTTTCTCCCGAATTGGGTTTCCACCTTAAATCTTGGTGTTCATATGTGTTGTTTATGTTTGATGGTTTGTTCTGTTATTTCTGTTCATGCTTTATGTGTATCTGATGCAATGCTCTAAGAAAAGACATAATAAGATATCTGAACATACATGTTGGATGCAGTACTGTAACATATGGTTTTAAGAGAAGGAAAAGAAAAAATTTTCAACCCTAAATACTGATTCACCCCCCCCCCCTCTCAGTATTTTTCCCATCAATTGGTATCAGAGCTAGGTTCTTTTGAAAAGGCTTAGCCGCTAGAAGGAAGATCAAGCAAGATGAGCAATCAAGATGGAAAAACATCTATCAGGCCTCCGCTCTTTAACGGAAACAATTTAATCTTCTGGAAAACAAGGATGAGATCCTATCTTCAGTCTCTGGGAGCAGAGGTATGGGAAATTGTTGAAGGAGGATATCAATATCCAGCTACGATACCAACAGATCCGACGAAAAGAAAGAATTATGAAACAAATGCAAAGGTGGTCAATGCTCTATTGGGAAGTCTAACTGAATCAGAATTTGTCAAAGTCATGCAGCTGAATACAACCAAGGCAATATGGGACAAAATCATTCTAAGTTATGAAGGTGACACAAAGGTAAAAAGCGATAAACTCCAAACTCTTAGAATTCAATATGAGAATCTAAAAATGGATAATGAGGAGAGCATTGCCAATTTATTTTTACGTCTTGATGATAGTGTAAATCGTATGAGAAATCTGGGAGAAACAATAACCGAATCTACTTTGGTTGAGAAAGTCTTAATATCACTAACGTCAAAATTTGAGTCAAAAATTTCTGCTCTTGAAGAAAAGCATGATCTTCAAAATCTTACTGTGGTGCAACTTCATGGCATACTAACTACATATGAAATGAGAAGAGGAGGACCATCTAAAGTCAAAGAAGCAGTCTTTAGAACCTCTACAAAAGGGAAGGAAGTACAAAAAACAGAAGGATTAGGATATATCTCAGAAGAAGATGAGATAAAATTTCTAAAGAAACTTCAACTTGGCACAGGACGGTTCAGAGGTAAGCTTCCTTTCAAATGTTTTGATTGTGGAAGAGTTGGTCATTATGCTGCTAAGTTTCCTTATAAATAAACACATAAAAAGGGGAAGGAAGTAGCAAGAAGGAATAAGAATCTTTTTAGCACTAGAAACAGTTACTATACTCATGAAGATAGTGATGGGTTATCTGATAGTGAGGAATAATGTGAACAAGATCTTAGACTTCTCATGGAATTTGAAAAAGAATCTAGAGAAGAAAAGGATACTTTTGTGGATGCTCTAGAAGACAGTGATTTTCTTGATGAAAACAATAAACTCAAAATCTGCTTAGAAGAGAGTAAAATAACCATAGAAACTCTGAAAAATCAGCTTGAAGAAAAGGAGAAACACAATGAGAAATTAGAGTGTGAAGTAGTAAGTTTAAGAAAATAACTTGAGAAAGTAAAGAATTTGAATCTTAGATTTGCTAAAGGATCTTAAACCTTAGATGAGATTATCAAGGTGCAACATTCTCCTATTATAAAGACAGGTCTTGGATATATTAGAGAATCTTCTCAGGTTTTAGCACCAAATTATCTAAAAGCAGTTACAGCTGTTTTACAACATGCTGCCACTCAGCAAGGGAATAAAGAATCTTTACAGGTAAAGCATGATCATCTCAATTCAAAGAACACTAACAGGAATGTCTTTCAAAGAAACACCAATCAACAGGTAAATTCATGGAGAAGATTTTATGATCACAGAAATTTCTTCTTCAATGGACAATGTTTCTCATGTCACAATTTTGGTCATAAAGTTGTTCAATGTGTAGCATATAAAACTATCATGACAAGAGAAGCAAGAAAGAAAAGGATTGATATTGAAACAAAGAAGAGCACCTATAACAACTTTTCTCCTCTTCAAAATGAAGTTGAATGTGCTTATTGCAATAACTTTGGCCATGAAGAATCTGAATGCAGGAGCAAAGTTCAGCCAAAAGAACATGTTCCTTCAAGCTCCAAAGTATGGAAAAAGAAGGAATTATAGGTTGAAAATTGTGGCATAGTGTTATTTGCAGAAGATGAAGAAAACCAATGGTACATTGATAGTGGATGCTCAAGACACATGACAGGTGACAAAAACAAACTTCTAGCATATAGTGCCTTAGAAAAAGAAAAGAATGTTACATTTGGAAATGATACTCCTGCGGTCATTAAGGGAAAAGGGTCTGTTTTTCTAAAAGAAAAGGTGAAAGCTAATAATGTCATGTATGTGGATGGATTAAAGCATAACCTGTTAAGTGTAAGCCAAATGTGTGATCAAGGAACTGAAGTTGTCTTTAGTTCAAAAGAATGTGTGGTACGTGATCTTGATACAGGTAAAACAATTATAAAAGGAAAAAGAACTCCAAGCAACCTGTATGTATTAAAGAACTACAAAGAACAATGTTACTTGAGTAAATCTTCAGAAAACTGGCTATGGCATAGAAGGTTGGGGCATCTGAGCTTCTCTCAGATCAACAAATCAAGCAGACTTAAAGTTGTCCGTGATCTTCCCAATATTACTCTACCCGAAAATATCATATGCAAGTCTTGCCAATTTGGTAAACAGACCAGAGTACAGTTTAATGCCAAGGAAGGATCATCAAGTAAGCCTCTTGAACTCATTCATACTGACATATGTGGACCTATGAGGAAAAATTCACCACGTGGTGAACAATACTATATCTTATTTATTTATGATTTCTCTAGAATGTGTTGGATTGGGCTGCTTAAACACAAAGATGAAGCATTTGAGAAATTTCATATCTTCAAAGCACTAGTTGAGAATGAATTAGATCTAAAAATCAAGTGTCTCAGATCTGATCGAGGAGGAGAATATACATCAGATGAATTTCTTGAATTTTGTGAACAACATGGCATAAAAAGACAGTTTTCTGTAGCTGGCACTCCACAACAAAATGGTGTTGTAGAAAGAATGAATAGAACAGTTCAAAAAATGGCTAGAGCTATGCTGGATGATTCCGGAACACCTGATACATTTTGGGGAGAAGCAGCACATACAGCAGTAAACATTCTCAACAAGGCACGTGTTCGTGTAAATAGTGATAAAACTCCATATGAACTCTGGTATGGTAATCCTCCCACTATAAAGCATTTTAGAATTTTTGGAAGCAAATGCTTTATCAAGAATAATGAGGAAAAACTTGGCAAGTTTGAACCTAGAGCAGATGAAGGAATATTTATTGGTTACTCCTCTAGGAGTAGGGCATATAAATGTTACAATAAAAGACTTTAGAAGATTGTTGAATGTATTTATGTTGTTATTGATGAGTCTCCTGCAGCTCCAAAAGAAGAAAAGAAAACAACAGATGAATAAGATGATGACACATATCCTTCTACATCAAATAGTAATGATACAAACAGTGAACCCAGTGAAGAACCCGAAGATGATTTGTCTGAAAAGGCTCCATCTAGATATGTTCAAAAGAATCATCCAGAATCTCAAATTTTGGGAGAAAAGGGATCAAGTGTACAAACAAGAAGGACTCTTGTGGGATCTTCTAGAAATCTGGCATTTCTGTCCACTATTGAACCTCACAGTGTTAGTCAAGCTAGCAAAGATGAATGTTGGATTCAAGCCATGAATGAAGAGCTTGATCAAATTGAAAGGAATCACACTTGGGAATTAGTACCAAGACCTCATGACAAAAATGTCATTGGAACTAAATGGATATTCAAAAACAAGTTAAATGAGAATGGGGATGTTATATGAAATAAAGCTAGACTTGTTTGCAAGGGGTATGCTCAACAAGAAGGTATAGACTTTGAAGAAACCTTTTCTCCTATAGCCGGACTTGAAGCCATAAGAATGTTTCTTGCTTTTTCAAGCTTCCAACAAATCAAAGTTTATCAAATGGATGTTAAATATGATTTTCTCAATGGTGATCTAGAAGAAGAAGTTTATATAGAACAACCAGAAGGATTCATTTTGGGAAATGATGAAAAACTTGTTTGTAGACTTAAAAAGGCTCTATATGGTCTCAAAAAAGCTCCAAGGGCATGGTACTATCGTCTTGACAAATATCTTCATCAACAAGGATTTTCAAAAGGGTCTGTTGATAGCAACTTATACATAAAAGCTGAAAATGACAAACTATTGATTGTGGTTGTATATGTTGATGATATCATTTTTGGAAGTAATGAAGAGTCTATGAGTCAGAAATTTGCTTCTGATATGTAGCAAGAATTTGAAATGTATTTACTTGGGGAACTAACATTCTTTCTTGGATTTCAAGTGCAACAAGCAACAAATGGCATTTTCTTATCACAAACAAAATACCTCAAGCAAATCCTGAAGAAGTATGGCATGGAAGATTGCAAACCTGTAAGTACACCAATGATAATCGGATGTAATCTTAGTTCTAGTGATGATTCCCCCACGGTGAATCAACCAGAATAAAAATATATGATAGGAAGTCTACTTTATCTCACTGGGACAAGACCAGACATTATGCATGCAGTTGGGATTGTTGGACGATTTCAAGCCAATCCAAAAGAGTCTCACCTTCAGGCTGTGAAAAGAATATTCAAATATCTACAAGGAACTAAAGATTTTGGACTATGGTATCCAAAGAATTCTGATCTTACTCTTCATGCATACACTAATGCAGATTGGGCTAGAAGTGTTGATGATCGAAAAGCACTAGTGGTGGTGCATTCTATATGGCGCCCCGGTTAGTATCTTGGTTCAGAAAGAAGCAAAGCTCTATTGCCTTATCCACAACAGAAGCAGAATATGTGGCTGCCGCATCATGTTGCACTCAACTTCTTTGGATGATGCAGACCTTACAAGATTTTCAAATCAAATGTTCACCTCCTATCTCCATTATGTGTGATAATACAAGTGCCATCAGTATCTCAAAGAATCCTGTTATGCATTCCAAGACCAAGCACATTCCCATCAAATATCACTTCTTACGTGAACAAGTGCTTGAACAAAAAGTGAAATTGGAGTATGTTTCCTCCAAAGAACAAGTTGCTGATATATTTACCAAACCTCTACCCAGGGAAGCGTTCGAATATCTCAGACAGAAACTGGGAGTAGTCTCTGCCATGCAGGGGATCAGGTCTACTTAAATACAGAAGATTAAATTGGTTGTAAGTTGTTGTTAGGCATATCTGAATGCACAGGCTTAGGGGGAGCATTGGTCATATGAAAAGGATGAATTGTTGGTCATATTATGCAGCATGATCTCAGGTGGAGCATGGCATTGTCGGTTCAAAGGATCTTGATCAAACTCTTTGCCATTGATGTCAAAGGGGGAGGACAAGAAAAAAATGGCTTCTATAAGGCCATCAGAGGAAGAGTATTGCCATCAATGCCAAAGGGGGAGATTGTTGGAAATGTTGTCATTGATGGAAAAGGTATTGGCAAAGACAGGAGCAGCACCTAAACTATCCATAAGGAAAAAGAGACAGAGAGGTAGCTAAGGCAAAAGAGACAGAGAGGTAGCAGAGGCAACAGATGAAACAGAGGAATTAGAGACAGAGCAGTAAAGTTGAATTAGGGGTTTAATACAGTTTGCAAAGGAGATGACAAAAGGGAGAGCTGCTAGGAAGAGACAAGAGGATACCTACGGTGCCCGGAGAGGAATGAAATCATTGTTGCAGAGTTAGGGATATGTGTATTATATGTGTATTGACTGATGTAATTCTTGTGTGGAATCCCCTGAACCTCTGTATGAGTCTCAGCGTATGGAGTTAAAAGTGAAACCCTGTTGAGGAATCATGGTGGTAGGATTCGAATTCTAGGATGAGACCTTCTTGTAATGAAGAACTGGCTTAGTTTGATATTTGCAGTTGTGGAAATACTTGGTTGAATATATGAGGGGCTCTTGAGGCTTTCAGTGTATCCATTGAAGAACTTAATGGTGGCAGAGATATGATGTTTTTGAATGTACAGGTAGAAGCGGAACTGTGACAGGATAGAACTCCGAAATGGAATGATGATATGTTATATATATCATAGCAGAATTGAAGAATGACATTGAATTGTCATGAGTTAATGTTTGTAAGGAAATCCCGTTGGAAGAGAACTACATTTTTTCATTGATTATTGGAAATCCTGCCAAAGATAGACCAAAGTTATAGCGCAAACCCAGACTAACCCTTTGGAATCATGAACGGAACCTTGAGCGAAGGGCAGAACCACGAAGGAGGAACAATGAAGGTGGTTTATGGTTTTCATCACACCGCTTTCAACGGGCAAGCGGTATTCAAGAGGTGGGGAGCGATTCCATAGAACGGGCGACACGCGTCCCTGTACGATTTTACTAAACTGCTTTTCACTGTGCGCCATCACGCGTTATAGTTTGACCGAGGACGCCCAGCGATATCATTGAGCACTGTTGATCTAGGAAGGAGTCATCAGACGGTCGTCATTTGTTGAAGATGTGCGAAGATTAACACAGGTACGACGGACCATCGCACGTTAACTTTCGGCATCGGACGTAGAGCGGTATGTATATACGCCGTTGATCTGGAAGCTTGCTAATCTAACGGTGATCAGACGCTGGACTTGCGTGAAGTTTACTGTGGTACGATGGGCGTATTGGATTGGCTATTGACTATGTATGTGGGCCCGGGGTGAAAGGTTTATCGTAAGATTAATTTATTTGGAAGCGTTGGATATTTCTATAAATTTCGAAGGGTTAAACTTTAGACATAGGCTTGGGAATTCAAAATTTGTAAATATATTTATTTGTCAATTTCTTTAAAATTGATAAATAAAAATTAAAAAGAGATCAAAAAGCCCCGTGGGATAAACTAAAAAGAATACTAACAGAGGAATACCATTAGCAGTTCGTCGTTTTGACTCATGGTTTTAATAAAGGCAAAACTATATAAGGAGAAGAAAAAATAGAGAACGAGGTGTGCATTGTAAGGGTTGAAAAAAAAAAAAAAATCTCAAAAGAATATCTGTAGGGGCGAGCTCTTTTCTTAATTGATAAATCTGAAACTACGATGCACCCATGAATATAATGATCTGACGATGATGAATCTCTGGTTTGAATGACGGACGAAATCATGAAGAACTAGTGTGAGTATATAGAAAATAAATAAATCTGGTGACCAGCAAGGTATGTCGTATGGAAACTAATGGATCTAGTATGAAAATTGTTGAAACATGGTCCACAGTGGTGCTAAGGGTCGAAGCCTTCAGAGAGGCGGTTGTAGCTCCCTTCCAGTGGTAGCTGGTAAACGAGAGCACGGGGTAGTAGCTCCCTTCCAGGAGAGGCTGGTAAACGAGAGCAGGGGGAAGTAGCTCCCTTCCAGGAGAGGCTGGTAAACGAGAGAAGGTTGTAGCATTCTGCAGGTGGGTGCCTGCGTGCTGGTATAATTCTGTACCATCATATATTGTAAGAATTTTTCTCTATAATAAATATTGAAGATTGAGATTACAACAGCGGTGGTTTTCTCCTGAATTGGGTTTCCACCTTAAATCCTGGTGTTCATATGTGTTGTTTATGTTTGATGGTTTGTTCTGTTATTTCTGTTCATGCTTAATGCGTATCCGATGCAATGCTCTAAGTAAAGACATAATAAGATATCTGAACATACATGTTGGATACAGTACTGTAACATATGGTTTTAAGAGAAAGAAAAGAAAAATTGTTCAGCCCTAAATATTGATTCACCCCCCCTCTCAGTATTTTTCCCATCACTTGGATGATATTTTCTATTTTGAAAAATGTTAGCAGCCATGAAAAACAATGGATCTTCATCAACACAAGCTTTCTACTTACCCAATCCTACTGATCTAACATTTTTTATTCTTTGAGAGTGCACTTGGATTGGCCAACTCTTTTACAAACATTTTATTCTTTTGAAAGAAAAAAACTAATCTAATTCTACTCCTTATTTGTCCATGAACTCAGATTAAACAATTTAGTTCATAATCTTCTCTACCTAATCTACTATCTGTTGGGATTAAACTATCCAACATATTTTATTCTCTAACTTCTAAAACAGAAATTTAAAAGAAAACAAGTCAGGATTGAATAGTCTAACTTGTTGTTGATCCATGGCATAAAAAACAAGCTGCACATAGATATTATTTTACAGAAAATTAAATCAAAATGGAAGGCTTAAGATATGAAAGTTCTAAGAACAGACTTCTCTTTTCTTCAGCTCTATTTTTTGAGTTTATACATTGTATAGCCCCAGTACGGTTTAGATTTTGAGCTGATTAGACCCAGTTTACCTCTCTTTTTGACTCAAAATTAAAATAGATAGGATTCATTCTTCTTTTGGACACTTAGGTTCAGATTTTGAGCTTGTTTGAACCTTTAATTTCTATCCTAATCTTCTTAACTGATAAGCCAAGATTAAGTTGTTTGGAAAATCAAATTCACTAACCTATCAGCAGTAAATTTAAAAATAATTAGTCATTATTAGGTTGTACGACTAACTAGGAGTGTGCTTTTCAGGAGTGGCATTTGAGCTTGCACACTTTCAGATTTTGTCTCTCTTTTTGGTATGGGGCTGTACCTTTATTGTTTTTATAATCTGCCCTCTTTTCTCTTTTCATTGTTTTTTTATTTTTGATTTTTCCAACTTTGAATGCAATGATGGATGAAATATTTATAATTAGAAAAAATATTAAAAGGCTTTCAAAACATGATAGGATCAAGAGAAGTAATTTTTGAGCATCCTTCCATTGACAAGACCTCCAAACAGTTTAGCTCTATTCAACTCCTGCAAGAAAAAGGCATTATTACCAGCAGCAGAATGAATGAGATAAGGGCGAAGACATAAGTTGTCAAATTTCCCATGCTTGCCATTGTCTTCTCTCCTTGAGTCCCACTTTAAGACTTTGTCCCCAACATTGAAATTGCTGGCCTTTTTTCTTTTGTCAAAAATCTTTTTGATGTTGTCTTGCTTCAGTAATGCTTTGTTATAAACCTCCTCTCTTGTTTGTTGAAGATGAATAGTCTGATTAATCCTTCTGATCATGTCATTGTCTTCAGACTGCACCTCCTAAACCAACTTCATAACTGGCACACCAAGGCTAGTTGGAAAAATTGCATCAGTACCATACACAAGCTGGTAGGGTGACATTCCAATGGATTTTTTAAGTGTCAATCTGTCAGCACATAGTGCATGCACAAGCTTTGTGTGCCAAGACTTCTTGTTTTCCTCCAGCAACTTCTTGATTATGTTCACCAAACTCTTGTTTGAGGATTCTACTAGCCCATTAACTTGAGAGCAATAAGCAGTAGAACAACCCAATGTTATCTGATATTTGTGACAGAATTCAACCATCTTCTTGGATCCAAATGCAGTTGCATTATCAATGATGATCTTTCTATGACAGCCAAATCTAGAGAGGATATGACTCTCCATGAATTTTATGATGATTGAGTCATTGGCTTTCCTAGAAGGGATGGCTTCTATCCATTTGGTGAAGTAGTCTGTTTCAGTGAGAATCCATCTATGTTGAGCAGATGAGGGTGGATGGATTTCTCCTATGAAGTCAAGTCTCCATTGTTGAAAAGGAGCTTCAACAGTGATTGGATGAAGAGGTAAGGGTAGCAACTTCATTTTGCCTTCAAAAAGTTGGCATTTATGACAAGAAATGATCATCTTGTGTACATCAAGAAAGAGAGTGGGCCAATAGTAACCAACCCTCAGGATTTTGTTGGTTGTTGTCTTCTAGTAGAGGTGGCCTCCACATTCTCCTTCATGGAATTCGTGCTTAACCTTCTCTGCATCATACTCAGGAAAAAATTTAAGCAATATCCCACTTGCATTTTTCCAATAAATACATTTATCTATAATGCAGTAGTTTACAGCTTTTAACTTTAAAAACCTTGACTTTGTTTTTGATAAACCGGGAGGTGTATTCAAATTAAACAAAGCGTATAGAATATTAGCATACCAAGAGGAATTGATAAAATGGTCTTCAACAGCGGGAGTTGAGAATTCCTCTTGTTCATCTAAAGAATTTATCATATTAATATCATGAACTTCAAAATTTTATTCAACCATTAATCTAGCTAGACCTTGGCCTTTGATGAGTTTAGTGGGCTTGATCTCTAAATCATATTCAAGAATAACAACTATCCACTTACCTCTCTTACCATTTGGGTCCTATGTTAGAATATCTTTCACAAATGAATTTGGGACAAAGGAAATGATGTGTGAGTGAAGGATGTATACTCTGAAGTCTTTTAAAGCTTTGACCAAAGAGAAAGCTTGCTTTTCCATAATGTTATAATTCAGAGGAGCATCTCTCAAAATGACAGTAAGAATACAATAGGCACTCTGACCTTGTGGATTTTCTGCAATGAGACAACAATTATTGTATGTTCTGATGCAAATTAAAATATAAAAATCTTTTGAAAAATCGGGACTTATTAGGACTGGTGTTTTGGTTAACGCTTGTTTCACCATCTCAAAGGACTTCTTTGCTTCCAAGGTCCATTTTACCCCTTGCTCCTTCTTCAGCATGTGTGTTATATTTCTGAGGAGCTCAGCCAAGTTGGGGATGAACCTTCTCAAGAAATTAATCTTTCCAATGAAAGATTGTAGTTCCTTGATGTTCCAAGGATGAGAGATTTGCAATATGGCCTTAATCCTCTTTGGGTCTATCTTTATACCCTCCTCTGAAAAGATGTGCCCAAGAAGTTTACCTTCTTGGAGACCGAATAGTGTTTTCTTAGGGTTTAAATATATCCCAAACTTTCTGCATTTCTCGAAAACTTTTCTTAAATGTTTTAAGTGCTCTTCATCTGTCTTTGAAAAAACAGTAACATCATCAAGGTATATAATGATGAAGAAACCCAATTCTTCCGAGAATGCTATGTCCATGGCTCTTTGGAAAGTTGCACCAGCATTCATTAGACCAAATGGCATTTTCACATACATGAAAGTGCCCCAAGGTGTAGTAAAAGTTTTCTTTAGTTGATCATCAGGGTGGACTAAAATCTGATTGTACCCTGAATAGCCATCGAGCAAAGAAATTCTTTTGGACCCTACCACCCTTTGTAAAATATGATACGTCTTAGGTAAAGGGTAGTTGTCTTTCAATGAAGCTCTGTTTAAGTCTCTAAAGTCTATACAAAGCCTAATCTCTCATGTTTTCTTCCCTAGCGGCCACGATTAGACACCCTAGGAATATCTAGTGGGGCAGTAGTCTCTTCTACAATAGGTGTCATTTTTCCTGATTGTCTTGATTGAATTATGGAATATGTTCAAACCTTTTTCTTGAGCAAAGGTGTTCCATATTCTTGGAAAACCAAAAAATCAAAAATGTTAAAAAATGTAAAGAGGGTATACCCTAAAAGAAAAATCAAAGGGTAAGAAAAATAAAATGGTCAAAAAAGTGAAAGAAATGAACCCTAAGCAAAAATAGACCAAGGAAAGTGTGCAAATACAAATGCCACTACTATTTCATTTTGTGTAATAAAGCAATTGTGTGCAGCTTGTCAAACTTTTGCCACAATTCATGAATAGTCAAACTGTTTAAACTTGACTTATTCATATTTCAATTTCATGTTATAGAATAGAGAATAAATATCTGTTAAACGGTTTAATCTTGGCGAGATAAGTAGATAAGAGTAAGTGAATAAAAGGTGCTCAACAATTTTAATCGAGCCTTGGATGTAATAAAGAGGGTAGAAATAGATAGATTTATCATGTAAAAAGAAAAAGATTGAAAAGGGTTTGCAAGTCTAAATGCACCTAATAAAGAAAGAGAAAATGGTAGTGTTAAGTAGATAGGGTAGGTAGATGGTGCTGCAAAATGTTATGCGATGAATGTTCTTGCTATGACCTTTGATCCTTTACTTTCATCATAAGTACTGAAGCAGGAAATACACTGGAAGATTACAGCGAGCAAAGCTAAAAATCATTAACTTCCCTCATCACTTTTTCCCTAATATTTTTACTAATTTCCCCAAAGTGCTAAGGTATTTGGAGATTAAAGGGGCTCAAGGCATTTCCTTGACTTTTGGAGGGACCGGACCCTCGGCCTAATGATCAAAAAGACCTAAGTACTTAAGATTATTTGTCATTATAATCATTCACTTTTAACCTTTTCCTAAGTAAAATCCTATTTTACTTAGGAAACTCAAACAAATTTCATAAAAATCTCCTCAAAGATAACCATATTCTAGTTTAAGTGTTGGAGATAAAATGTTGCAATTTACTTCACAAGTTATCACTTTCTTAGATGTGCAAAAATATTTTGAGGTTCCTTGTCCTTTGCCATATTAACATTTAACTATATTTACTAAATCCCTAGTGAAAGACCCTATCCTAAGTATATAATTCCTTTTTTATATATACCCCAAAAACCCCTTTATTATAATGTTTTGACCAAGTATTTACCTCCCTAATATTCATTAAATGCACTTCTATAAGCCCTTTGGTTAAAATATAGCGTTATACATTAATCCACAGCCCCTATGGTGAATTAGTTGTATTAATTAATTTACCATATAAATAAAATATATATACAAAAACTTTAAACATACAATATGTGTGTTTAAACGCAAAAATATCAATAAAACTTCGGGAAAGTTTCGTGCCACCGTGGTTTGTCCACATGGCATTCCACTTAACCAAACCCCCGCCGCAACCCCTTTCATTACGCACACAGGATTAATTAGTCATCAGGACTAATTAATAACCTTTCCGCATATTAAATATCTCCCGGTGTGATTAGATTAAACCTTAAATCATTTTAAAGCCCGACGGGCCCACACCTGAATCTTCCGCTTGTTCCCCCATCGCTTCAACCGTCGGATCACCCCTCCGTATATCAACGGCCAGTGTTCACCCCGCTGCCCATCCCTTGTCAGCATTTTAACCAGCGGGGGATGGGTGGTTTTTGAATAGTCTACCGTCCACATGGCGATCATCCTGTGGAATCGCTGCCCTTCCGATTTAAACCACCCTCGACCAAAAGCGGTGCGGGCGCTTACCGCTTACCGCTTACCGCCCGACTTTGCATACGTCAGCCCGTACGTCGATGACGTCACACCTCGAAAAAATAAAAAACCCTTTTAACTTGTAAAAAAGCCATTTTTTCGTGTTTTTCGGTTATTTTCGTTATTTGAAAACGACAGTGCTCCCCGCTGCGATTTTTGAATTTCCCTTTGCAATTCAGCTTCTTCACTCCAAGATTAAGCTGCGCCCGTGTTTAGTACGGTCCCGCCATCACACGATTGAAACCGGCTTAGATTCTTCCTTCTAAAAACGAGTTTCGTTACCATCGGAATATGGATTTGGACCAACAATTTCAATACTAGTTGACAAAATTACTTCTCAAATTCTCGGATTTTAATTCAATATCTTCATTCAACAAACGAGTTTGTATACAAAGTCGGGAGAGAGATTAGAATGATGCAGAATGTGCACGGTGAATGGTAAAAGTGAAATGAGAAATTCTGAAGGATAGGAAAAGAATACTTAGGTTAAGAGTATCGAGTGGTTAAAGTGTATCGGGTAAAAGTCGAGTGAAAAGTAAAAATGAAGTTACGGAAAATGAGTCAAAGGTAAACAGTAAAAGTAATTACAGAGACAGTAAAATGGTAAAAAGAGGAAATGAAAATAATTTCACCAACATTGAAGTTTTGTTTAAAGTGAAAGTAAAACAGTCAAAGGAACAAAAAAGTGAAAAGATGAAAAACACAACAAAAAGGAACATTTTTGCAAAAAATTCATGTTTTAGTCATAGTTTTGCAGAAACTATTGTGATCAATCGAAGATGAATTTTGAAAAACTGAAGGAGGTTTATGTTCTTAATATGGCCATCTACAAAAACCTCTCTCACTGTTTTAACAGCCATTATGGTTTTGGAAATATTAAACAATGTTGGAAAGCAATTTTTGCAGAAAATGCCTGTTAAGTCATTATTTCGCAGAGAATATTGTGGCCAATCAGAAATAAATTTTACAAAACTGAAGGAGGTTTTTGTTCCTACGAGACCCATCTACAAAAACCTATCTCATTTCTTTTACATTGATTTCATACTGAGAGATACATGCACATATTTACAGGCTATGTTTCCGACTATGTAAAACTCTATTTTACACATATTTTGGCAGAGCCTATTGTGCACAGCTGGAGAGGAATTTTAGGAAAATGAAAGATGTTTATCTCAATAACATATTTATATACAATAAACTCTTTCAATTTTCACATATATATTACGGATTGAGAAACACAAGGATATCATTGGAACCCAAGTTTGCAGAATTGGTGGAGCAGAATTCACAAAAAAGGGAAGCAGTTAGTGACTTGGATGCCTCATCATCAACTAAGAGTTGGATCAAATTCGAATTCTCCTCTTTTTCATCACCTATCCATCAAAAATAGTGCCGAATAGATGCATTAGTTTGAGTGTCCTTTACTTAAGTTCTATTTATGTAAATAGTTGGAGAGATTTACAGCCAGACAATTTTGATATTTGTTTCAAGATATTTTGGTTTCAAATTTGTATAAATAAACCCTCAAAGAGAGTATTGAGGGTGGATTCTATGACTTTGCTGTAACATTGAGATTTTCGGAATAAAAGCATTTTTGGAGAAATTTTTCATGGCTTGCTGGATGACAATTTAAAGCATTGGACTTGTTGCAGGATTCATGTGTTGGACTACAGTTCAATAAGTTTTTCTACCCTTTGTCTGAAATTTTATATTAGTCTATAATACCATCATATCCATTTCTGAATAATTTACATAAAGGATTGAAACATAATTTGCTTAATTAATACTTTCTGTTTTCAAATGTGATTGTTCTTAATGTTTTCTTCTAGATCAAGTATAGGCATGAATTCTTAAATGCTCTGCTTTGCTAATTTAAACAACATTGATTACTATAATAAAGAAATTCTTCATTGCTCTTTGTTTGTAGTCATCTCATTTCTTTCTTTTGAACATGGTGAAAGATTCTTAGCTGCCTTTCATCCCTTGAATCATCCCATCACTTTAAATTTTAAAGTTGTTCTCTGTCTAGCTATCTTGCCCTGTAATACCATCTTGTGTTTAGAATAGAAATCTAGTAAATCCATCCTTTGACTCCATAGCCCAATGGACTGAAAGCCCTCAACCTTGCCCTTAGTTTGTGGATTCCACCATTTTCCCAAAACAAACTTTGAAACTATAACTAGCCTAAAACCATTCAAGAAACAAAGATAAATCATAAAGAGAGAGCCCTCTCTGGATGCGGATTGGCTAGATTCTGCATCTAAAAGGTTGGTTTGTGGTTACCTCGGGTATAATTTCCTCTTACACAACTTCTAGGAAAACCTGAGTGATAACGAGAGGACAATAATACCGACTTCATACATTTTCTTCATTTTCCTTCTCAGCAAGGTAACTAAATAGGGTTAATTATTTGTCTTTTGTTTAAATAGCTTTTGGTTTTTCCTTGGGAGAGGAATTTTTTGCTAAATTATTTCAGTGTCATAGGATTTCAGATCCTCATAACTCCACGCGAAAACATCAGAAAATTCTTTAAACAACTCTATGTATTTGAGTTTAATGTGAGCTAGTAAATTCTTCGACAGTTTGATCATCATTGGTTTTAGTTCACTGCCTATATTGCACTCTTCAACTTCAGTTTCTACAAGCTCCAGTTTTGGCTTCTTGGCCACATCGTTGAAATCAAACAACTCCTCTAAAGGGACCAGACCCTTTGGAAAACTTTGATTGTTAGACTGCAGAATTTCTAAGTCTTTTGTTTCTAACTCTGCAGTCATTTCTTTTGTGTTTTCAAGTTTTTTAGATAGCATATTTACATCAGCTATCTCAGGAGAATTTTCTTCTTCATCATGAAAATTTTCTTCACTAGGACAATCTGTTTCATAGTCTGAATCCGAACTTGGTAGTTCGAATTCATTTCTATATTGCAGGAAGTCTTATATTTGTTTGTCTCCATCAAACACTTGCCAATATTTCTCGTTATCAGGGACGGCTGGTCTGAATTTAATTTGAGTTGTGCATTTTTTGGTTTCATAAGGAATTAAGCATGTTCTAGCAGCAAAAGCTAAACTGTGGGCCATGATATTCCTTTTTCTTGGGACAAAAATAAATTGGGATTCCTCAAAAGTTTTCAAAAAATCCACGACATTATTCCTGTAGGCCCTAAGTCTGGGGTGATTAGCGTTGTATTCTCCATTCAATTTCCTAATGATTAAAACTGAATCCCCATGAACTTTAATTATTTTGGCTCCTAATTTCTTCAATAAATGTAAGCCTAAAAGAAGGGATTCATATTTCGCTATGTTATTCAAACACTGAAATTTTAATCTATAGGAATGACCTTTTACGCTGTTAATTATTTTCGGTGTTACGTATCCAAGCACTGAGCATTGCTTCTAGTGCATGACCTTGAAGTTCATACTCCACAAAGGACTAGTTTCGGAGTTCATTGGTTTGATTACTATCCTCTTCAACTAAAGTGCTTTTTGGCTTGTTCTTGAAAGATCGGCACTTTGTCTTAATTCCTCGGCTTTTTCGTTAAATTTGAGGACTATCTTCTTGACTGTCAAGGTTAAACAGCGATGGACGCATGATTTGTAGCTCAAGACTTGTGTTTTGTTTGCTGTAGCTTTCGGGTTCAACAAACTATTTTGACAGTTCTATGTTGTCTACCTCCTCCTCTCTATTGGCCACTAATTCAGTTAAAGTGACTTGTTCACTGATTGTTTCATCGTTAAATAGGATAAAAGAGTCAAGGCCTGTGTTTATAGAATAAAGCAGAGAATTATTCGGTCGGTCTTAGCTAGTAACCATGTACTGCATATGGGACTCCCTATAAAGTCTTCTTGTCTGATTAAAAATAGGGATGGTCACATATGTCATGTCCATCTGCATAGTCCCTTGTAACTTAGCTCCCCAAGACCTAGATAACAACATACCATACTTTGGGGGCACATCAGCCACAATAATATCCATGACTAAGCATTTGGCTAGAATCTAAGCTAAGTTAATGTAGAGGTCTTTGATTAATCCTAAACATTTTACTCTGCTTGAGTCAAAGGAGTAAAGATCTTTATAAGGTCTGGTGATTTCGAGGCCTAGGCTCTCCATTATAGCCTTGGGCATTAAATTATGAGAGGCCCCTGAATCATGCATAGCATTATGAAAAATCTTGTCATGAACATTTAAACTTACGTAAAAAGGAGGAACAGGTCCCTCTTGATATATACCTTCAATCTTAGGACCAAAAATGAGCTCTGGTTGGTCATCGTTAAGATTGAAAGTGTCATTATTCTCTTTTATGTTAAAGCCTTCAAAATTTGGGATCTATATACATTCTAGGCAGCTAACTCAGTAAGGGGAACAGAGATTTGATTCTGGAAATTTCTTGCTCCAAACTAAAAGGCATATGATTCTTTGAAGTACTTGTCTCAGCCTTATTAACTGCAACTCTATCAGCAAAATTTGTTTGCTGATTTGCTCTATTTACATTTGACAAAATTGTTTTAATAGGAGTATTAGCTGAAGTGCTAAAACTACTAAGGTTTGCACTCTGTTTTGCATTGTTTTGAGTGCCTTTCTCTTTACCTTTATCAGAGTTTATAGCCACTATTTTGTCTTTCTGTTTTACAATTTTGGGTTTATTTACAGTGTTGTTTTGTGAATATTTGTCAGAGGTTTTTCTATTGGGAGTTTGTTGATTGCTTTTACTCCTAAGGTCATATTCCTTTTGAGGCTCTATGATAACATTTTCCATGTCTTGATAATAACTTTCATCATCATCTCTTTTGTCATCATAGGGTGTGTAGAGATCTTGCTTTCTATCATAATGAACTTCAAAGTCATCATTATCTACTCCCATCATGTTGATATCATCCTCCTCTGCTTGTTATATTGTGTCTTCAACCTCACTTACATAGTTTTGATGAAAGGGAGGAGTGATCTGTTGATCATCTTCCCTTGGTCTATTTTGAGGTTGGTTTCTCCTAAAATTCTGATTCTGGTTCTGATTTCTGTTTTGAGGAGCTGTTTGGTTTTGACTAGCTTGAGCTCTCTCAAGCATGCTCATATTTTTCATCATATCCTCCATCATTCTTTTCATCTTTGAGCTAGATGTGGAAGGAGTGGATTCCTCTCTGAAGGACACTCTCTTCTCATTCTTCATTCTTTCTCTTTTCTCCATTAAGTTAACTTCCACAGCAAGAGCTCATTTTTGCATATCTTCAAGGGTTAAAGGATCTCTCTCTCTCAGCTGATAGGCAATATCAGGATCAAATCCTTCATGAAACTTGTTTAAAGCTAAGCCTTGTGGAGGTTTTAAGTCTGGGGGAAGTGCATTATACACACTGTTAAATCTAGTGCAGTAAGCTTGTACACTTTCCCCAGTGTTTCTATGGAGATTATTGTAATCAGAAAGTATTTGAAGAGGGTTTTTACTTACTTCCCATTTGTTTAAGAATGACTGAAGGAAGGCTTGGAGATCATTTATACTGTGGGGGGCTAAGCCTTTAAACCATTTTCTTACTTCTCCCCCTAAACTCTGAGCAAATTGTTGAAGCTTGACAGATTCATCATCAATTTCATTTCTGTCAAAGTACTCATTCATCTTATCCATATGTTGTGATGCAGTAGTAGCATTATTGGCATCATACAATGGTATCTTGGACTGATAGTCTTGTGGAAGATTGACTAAGGGCAAAGGAAGGACTAAGGGAGCATACCATGCTGCCATGATATGTTGTGGAGGTGGATTTACAAGAGGTGGATTAACAAGAGTGAAAGTGGGTTGGAGTGGAGTGGTTTGGACATTGGATGTATGAGGAACAGAGGTGGATGGACTAGGAATAGATTACCGAGCTGATATTGGATGAGAGACACCTAAATTGTAAAGGAAATGTAAATCAGGTGGTGTTGTCTCTCTACTACCAAGATGTTCACTTCTGTATGGGGATGAAAGTGAAGAATCTGAATCTAGTTGATCTAAATCATCAAGTGACCATGTTCTAAATGGATTTCTTAAGTCAACTTGTGATTGTTGTAGAGCTGCAAGGTTTTCTGGAACTGAATTAGCTCTCAAGGGTGATATGAAAACAGTTGAAAATTAATCTTAGGAGACTTCCTCAGGATACTTTTAGGGTTATCAACTATCTCAGGTGGGTCAGGGTCAGGGTCAGGGAAAGCTCTAGTATGAGTCTTTCTAGGAGCCACTATGCTGTATTTTTCGGACCCAACTAAACAAGAAAAGTTCAACCAAATATGACAATCTTTAAGAGGCTAACTGATCTTTTAAAACAATAAAAATTTAATCCTAAAGCCTTCTAACTGAGTTTAAATGATGTTATGATGATTATGGGTCTTCACAGTGGAGTCTTAAGGTCTGTCTAAGATTGTGGAGTTGCCAAGTGGAAATTTTTAGCTCTTTTGGAGGTAAAATGTTTTATGGTCCACCACCATGTTTATTGAATACCAATCTAAAATATTTTTTGGTTTTTCTGAGTTTTTCAGTCCTATGGGTTCTAAAAAGTATGCTAAATCTATTTCAAAACTTAGCTACGGTTATGAGACAAAGACAGTCTAATCTTATGGCTAAGCTAGCTGATCCTTCAAGGTTTGATAAGGTCTTATGAGAATCCTAAGGTTTCCTTAGTTTTTCACTGATTCAAACAAGTTTTATCATGATTACCATTGCTGGGTAGTGCTTGAAGAGGCTACTTGTACTCACGGGGTTTTTATGAAGTCTTTAAGGGAACCTAAGATGAAATTTTGACTCAGTCCCCAGCTGAGTCACCAGAAATGTTAGTTGCTGGTGGCTCAACTGGTAAATATACCAAATATTCTTTAAAAAAAATTTCTAATATCCTATGATTACCTTAAAATGAAAATTACTCAGAACTCCCCAGTATGGTCACCAGAAATGTTAGCTCCCCGTAATTCCAGTAGATTGGTGAAACCAAAACTGCGGAGAGAACACTTGAACCACTTTGGGATTCTAGGATCTAGCCCTCCTGAATCCGGAGAGGGATCTCTCCAATAAGTGAAAATATTGATTTATCTTTAAGGCTTTTGGGTATGATATTAGACTAGTTATGAAGATTGAGGGTTTTTGTTTGTTTTGGATGGTTGAGCATGATTTTAGTTGAGTGAAAATTCCTAAAATGAAAGAGTTTCAAAGCTGTGAAGTTGCAAGCAATCGAAACAAAACTTGGCTGATTAGATAGATATAACGCTAGTTTTTAGTCCATTGGGTTGTGGAGTCACAAAAGGGTTTAATTGCGCAACAATTCAAGAGTGGTCCAAGGGGAAAGTCATCTATATCACAAGATATTTTGAGATAAAATTATGGAATGGAACAATAAAAGTGTTGGAGGGGTGGAAACAGATAATAATTTCAACTAGGATTTATAGTCTGTCCAAACAAGAAAAAGCCTTTCAAGCAACTGTTTAAAACCAACCAAAGGGTAGGGCTCACTGTAAATCACTTTGGACAAGCTCGTATTAAAGATAACTCAAGAGACAAACAATCTAGTAATCCGCATAATTACTTTCAGAAGGGATGAAAACAGATAAGAGAAACAAAGTGCAACTTAAGATCAGATAAGATACTTTTAAATCTAGTCTGCTTTTAGCATACACTTAGGGAAATTTTCAGAACTACCTTTGGAGAAAGAAGCTAGAAAACAGGGCTCACCATCACTTTTCTAGTCTAAATTTAATAAGAAAATAATGAAAATAACATTCAAGAACAATGTTTAAAGCAAACAGTAGGACTAGGGAACACCAGCATTCCTAACTGCTTGAATTGTATTAAATCGTTCTTAAATAAACAATTTAGAGGAAAACATTGAGATAAAGCTTATCAGTCAGAGAAGGGTACTGTAAATAGTAAATACTAACTCTATGCTTTATTTTATTTATTAGAAAATAATGGACAATATGGCATACATGAAAGGAAAAAAAATTAACAAAGAAAGAAGCACTTCACCAGTGATATAGACCAGGATCCTAAGAAACAACTTGTATATTGATGTCAAACCAATTACATCTTCAAGTCCAATGTTTCAGTTCAGCAATCATCTTCACTTCTCAGCCTAACTTATTAGATCACAAACAGAGCTTCAAGAGCCTTTGAACACTATTTACATGTAGAATTTTTGAGCACAAGTATATTTCAAAGTTCTGCAACCAACCGTTTACAATGAGCTCCTCAAGAAGATTTTATAGAGAAATGAGGAGGTCGAATCATAAAAAAGATCTTCTAAGTTCAATTAATACAGTTAATGCTTCTCGGCCTTTGAGGGGCTCAATGGAGAATATTGTAGATATTTTCTCTATATTAATTGTTTTAAATTAAGTATTAAGCTCGTTGGGGAGCTTTTTTTGACTTTAAGGCTCTGTCTTATCTTTGTAATAACTCTGTTTGGTTTGGAATAACTGTTTGGTTGTCTTGACGCAAAATATCCTCTGTTATTTTCATTACTCGGCCCTCTGTTGAATGCTTTGAGGCTACAGGTGGCAATCTGGTAGCTGAGAGTAATCAATTAGCCTCTAATGTGGCGGTGGAGGCATCCTCTGTCTGATAGATATCATTGATTTTCCTTAATCACTGTTAATCTGCTTTAGTTCTGTGTATTAGGCTTAATTAGGCTGAATTCTCTGTCTTATGTTCTTGAACTGTGTTTAATTTAGTCGATTAGGCTTTTAATTGTCGATTTTAGCCGTAATCCACCAAAACTGTGTAAACCTGCTTTAATCCTTCATTTCTGGTTTGATTTGGTCTTCAACACTAATACTCTTTGTTTCTTTTAATCTTCACTGTGTATTGTTGATGTGCAGGTGTACAGAGGCTTTATAATAGTATCAATGCTCATGATGCACTGATAAACCTTGATGGGAACCTTCGCAAAAAGATTTCTTTGATGAACAAAGGCTTGGAGAGTCATCACTCTCGGCCTTCCATTTTCTTTTGAAATTATTTGAAAAACTTTAAAAACCTGCATAAAACCAAGAAAAAATTAAGAAATCCTGCGTATTTGGGAAAAAATGCTTTGGAGGTTTAGGTTTGGAGCGCAGCTATTGGATGAAAGCATCCAACGGCGAGGATTCAATGCTAAGGACAACATGGGAGGTGGTTGGATGAAAGGTGGAGTAATTAAGTTGGATCTGTCGATCTTGTAGAGATTAACGGTCGAGAGCGACCTGGGAAATAAAATGTGAAGGGGTCACATATATTATGAAATGGCGTAAAATACAAAGAAATGGGGTTAAAAACCTTCGGAAAGGAAAAAATGCATTGGAGGGAAAATCGAGGTTTCTGAATGATCGTGAATCATTGGATCAGATTTGGCCCCTGAGATCAACGGTCGTGGTTAATCTATGAAATCCCTTGGAAGAAGGTGGAGGGCGATGGTTGAATGATCAGATTGAATATGAGCTGTTGATCTGTAGAGATCAATGGCAGGGAAAGAACGCGATAAAACACAGTGTAAATGGGAAAGGTGGTTTCGGCTTGAGAAACCGGCAGTATAGCGCAGCAAAAGGGAAGAGAAGAAGTTTCTCCTTTTTGAATGTGATATGCATCAGAGGCCAATACGTGGCACTCTGAAACTACCTATATCGCATAGCCTTCTGAGAATTATCCTTCGGGCATGAATCTGCACGAAAATGCGCGGATCTAAGGTCTTAGATCGGATGTATGAGCGAATAGCGCGATATCAATAAGATGCACAGGCGGTAGCAGGTGGGGACAGGGGAAAGTAGTTTTAATCTGAGCCGTTAGATCAAGAAATGAATGGCGGGGATTCAATCTGGGAGTTAAATGGAATAAAATATAGGCAAAGAAAAGGTTAATATGGGCCATTGGTTTGGAGAGATCAATGGCTGAGATTGGCCAAAAACATTACAAAGCGAATTTCATGATTTTAACCAAAGTGGTGAGGGAAGATCTAGACCATCAGATCTTATTGCAGGGATGGCTCAGATGTAATCGGAGCTTTGCGATTAGCGGGGGAAAAACAAAATGGGCGCCGATGCGATTGGCTATGGACCGTCGATCTGCAGATCAGATTGACGGTGGAGGATGAATCGGAGGAGTTCTCAGTGGGGGAAAAGGAATTTGGGAAGGAGTGATAAGGGCTATCAGATGTGGATTTGGCAGGGGTGATCAGCAGTGGAAAAACCATCGGGAGATCACCAAGCAGAGGTTGCGAATAAAAAATTAAGTGCGCCGACTGAAATCTCCCGATGCGAGATTGCACTGGCCATTGATTGGCTTAAGATTAACGGTGGAGAAGGGCTATTACCAATGAACGACGGGCTACTTTATAAAACATAAAAATCGGATTTTAAATGAAATACAAAGGGAAAACGCGCATCGGGAGGGTTTTATTCATTGCTTAGCGCCCAATAGCGGGGCCTTCAGATATATGAAAAATATAGAGGGACTGGGGTTCAAACATATAAAGGGCCAATCGCATCGGAACAATTGAGGGGCCTTTGCAATCTACCCATTTAGAAAATCTCCGATGCGAGAACTTTTTAATCATCGATTGGTGTTAAATCAACGGTCCTTATTACTCAAAACATTGAACCAGCGGGTTTAGAATAAAACTTAGGAAAACGGATTTTTATGAATTTACAAAGGGAAAAATTGATCGAAAATGGTTTATATAATGTTTTCAGCACCCGATTGTGGGCCCAAGGTTATGCGAATGAAACAAGGGATCGTGGGTTAAATACAAAGGGCCAATCGCATCGGAGGTCTTAACACAACAAATAGAATTGTGCGCTCCGATTTGTTCCAATGCGATAAGCGCTTTTGGACATAGCGCTGGGTTCTAGCATCAAGGCATATGGTGGGGAAGTGGTTTAGGACTTAGCCTAAAGGGGCTTAAGCCTATAGTCAAAAAAGCTTATTTTTTATGATTTTTTCAAGGTTTTTTAATGGATTTGGGTGTTTCGGTAAGGTTCAAAAATGAGTTTTAAACCTTATAAAAGGGATTTTATGAAGGGAAGAAGGAAATACATGAAAAGTGAAGGAATTTTATGAGGGAAAAGGGGATAAAAATGAGGTTAATGATGAAGGGAAGGATGAGTGAAAAATGATGAAAAATGGAGTTTTCTGTAGTCTTTTTCTTCAGGGAGAACAATAGAATTTCAGAGTTTAAAATGGAAACAACAGTGAAGATTAACCAAAGGACATGATGTCTTCATAAGACTTCAATAATTAACAATTTTTTGCAATAAAACTTGTTTCTTGAAGGCTTTCAAAAATGATTTAGCCACCATTTGATATGAAACATTTTATAGGTGGCTAACAGGGGCATCACCAACTTTTACGGGACGTTGTGCCAGAACTTGCAAGATGTCTTTTCAAGGCTCAGTTACATTTGAGTGGGTGAGGATGAATAGGTCTTCTAGGATTTGAGTATCGTACGCAAAAAAAAAAAACCACTTTTTTGATTTCTTGATCACATAGAATTAATTTAAAGGGAAAATTTATTTTATTTTCACTTTTTTTTATGTATGTGACCATAAGTTTTCTTTGATCATAGACTTTATCCTCTCAAAGTTTTCCAAAACCAAACCTAGTCGACACCAGAATGGACCCAACGGGAACTCGTCGATCTAGGCATCTTTTGGACCTCCACCCATTACTGGGAGGAGTTCCAGGTCTTTCACCGTTTAGGCGTCAAAGACGAAACACTGCCAACATCATTGGTTCGTCCGTTATTGGGGCATCCTTAGTTGGGAACCCTGGTCGGTCTCCCAACACCACACCACACACCACTCCTCTCATGACCCCTAGGGGGCAGAGGGGTGTGACCCATTCAGGAAGTCAGTCGAATACAAAGCAGGGTACGTCACAGACCAACCCTCTTCCTAACCAAAACTTTGCATTTTCGCACATTGCAATGGCGTCAACCTCCCAGTCACCTTTAGCTTCGTTGAATCTACTCGATTTAACCAATTTGACGAATGACCCCATCGCACAAAACCCTACATGGCTTCCCATGCCCATGAAGCTCCCTTCAGATATTCCAAAGTTTGAAGGAAAGCAAGCAGAAGTCCCAAGTAATCATGTAATGACCTTCCACATGTGGTGCTCATCGAATAGTATCATTGACGACACTATTCGATTGAGACTATTTCAATGCACTCTGACAGGAGTAGCTGTGAAATGGTACGTGGAGAAACCCTCTGCTTCACATGCAACCTTTAGCACCCTCTCCACCACGTTCCTAACATATTTTCAGTTACCCATTCACCATGATTCCAGAAAGGAATTACTGACACATTTTAGACAAGCCCCTGTCGTCCATATCTCGGACCATCTCCACGAATGGAGGCAGTGTCATAGTTTGTGTAAAGAAAAACTAGATGACCAGGTTCTTTTATATTTGTTCCTAAAAACTCTCACTGTAGAGATTTCAAAGGATGTGGCACAATAAAGGCCCAAATCCGAAGAGGATGCCATAAACAAATCCCAATAGCTTGAGCTGATTTATACGCAGTCAGGATACATTTACAATATCCTGCCGAACGCCCCGCGCCTGCAAACTTATCAAGAATTTCTAGGCACATCAAACTCTACAGACGGTCTCATTGGGTCATTGACCCAAAGTTACCTAGGCAGCAATATTCAAAACCCCAGTTGTACATATGGTTCTACCCAGAATGCACCACAACTCGGTTTTCAAAGTCATCATTACATCACCCCTCGACCAGCAACCCCACACCCGCATGGGCGTGATGGGTGAACAAGGATGACACATCAACCAAGAATGACCCAGGTGCAGCCTAGGATAACATGCAAACTATGCAAATTGAATGACCATTGGGTCAATAAGGGCAGAGAACTTAAGCCCCTTGCAAACAATTTTTGCATAGTTTCTTCTCTCCCTCAGAAAATTCTCTCTAATAAAGAGAATATCATGTGTACCTATTTATGGATTTGTTCCCACTTTAACCATATGATTAAATGTGTGCATCTCCCCAAGCTAAGAGCGGCAAGAGCAGCATTGAGTCTACACTCCCCCAAAGAGATAGAAACACCCAAGCCAACAATATGGAAATGGAAGTAGAAGACCTCTTCTTCTACAATAGATCCTTTCCAAGCATCCACATCGGGGACAACGAGTAGTGTTGATTCCCATATAATCTACCCAGTTGGCACAGTGGTACCATGCACCATCTGTACTGGCCAAAACCATGCACTGGAGGTATTCCCACTAATGGAAACATTCAGGCACCTCTGCAGCAGGCACAATTTCCACCCACAGGAAATTGACCATCCTAGTGGGGAACCCAACCTTGCATTTACACAAACTCCCATCACGGATATTCTTCCCCCAATGAACGTCGATGACACGATTCACCATATACAATTTGTATCATCACACATCGGAAATAGGATTGCAGCCACCCCCACGTTCTAGGATTTCCACCTTATTCCTATCGCAAAATATCAAGGTACCCTGCGCTTTTGCATTGATTTCCGCAAGATCCAAAATTTACATGACACTATCGAACTCCTTGATGATACCTAACCTCTAGAATAATGCCTAGTACAACTAGAGATCATTTACTAAAGTCGACGATAGTCGCTGCAGCAAAAAGAGGCCCATAAGAAAAGGGTAAAAGCATCATTTTACCACCACATCAACCCTTGCTCATTCATTGAGGGAGAATTATTCTTTCGCTATGATGTCGCAAAAGGAGCCCTAGGGCCAGGGAAGTTTGAAACCTTGTGGAAAGGACCCTACATCATCAAACATTACCTCCAATAGGGGGCATACATCTTGATGGAAGGCGGAATGGAGTCATGCCTCGGCCGACTTCGTCGATGACGCTAGCTCAGAAATTTTACCCATAAGGGCCAAGATGGCCCTTCCCTAGAGTGAACGTACACAAACCCAACCACTGAAATTTTTTCACCAAAAGACTTATAAAAAAATGAGCTCAAAGTGCCACCATGGATCACCAACCTGAACCTCATTTCAGATTTTCTGATGGAGCATGAAGATGGTCTTGAAGATTAGCAATAGTTTCCTGTGTCATCTATCACCCAGATCGATCACCACTCTACACAAGCGGTGTGTGCATCAGATCAGAAACAAACAATTAGGCAGAATATGACATTTTTATTGGACTTATTTATGATGCCCTCCATCAGGGCATACGCCATACGCATGTCTACCTCGATTCCCAGTTAGTAGTGTTGTAGTTAAACCAAACATTTGAGACAAGAGATACACATCTATTTAGAAAATATTTGTGTGCAAAAATATTAAGAAGACAATTTGACTATATTACATTTACACATGTACCAAGGAGTCAAAACCAAACAACTGATCGCATAGCTAATAATATTCTAAACAGGAATGCCTCTCAGATAAACCATCATACATAAAAAACCAAAAACATAGATATCCATCAGCATAACATCATCCATAAACCGAAACAGTGACACAACATGTAGAGCCACAAAAAAATATATATAGATATATATATATATATATATATATATATATATATATATATATATATATATATATATATATAGAGAGAGAGAGAGAGAGAGAGAGAGAGAGAGAGAGAGAGATATATATATATATATATCTAGATGTATATGTCTGAGTACAAAAAATAGTGTCTCTGACCCATCGGCCAGCCCAAAGATACACAAAAAGTCATCAAAAATAGAGGAAGCATCCTCATAATAGGTTCTTTCCGCTTGTACAAGTATACTCTAGGGTGGTGCCCCCTCAGGAGGGGAACATGGACCCACAACCACTCCCAGTACCACCACTGGAACTGTCGTCACAACCAAGACTCCCACCCGACCTAAAATGGGCTGATAGTCCCTCTCCTTGGCCATCATCGTCTCTAGCCAGCCATCCTCAAGATCATCCATAAAACCCCAAGAAGGTATCCCCTGGGTCAAGCGGTCCACTCGACCCCATGATTCCTCTAGAACTAACACACAAGTAGTCAGTTCTGCATTGCGAGCCTCCATCACATTTGCACGTGCCACCTCTGCATCGGCACGAGCTCGCTTGGTTGCAACCTTAGCAACGGTCGAGCTGCTGCCCTCTCCAGAAGGGAAAACACCACCACCAGTTCCACTAGCAAGTCCCCCAGCAGCATCTCCTCCCTGCCCTCCAATATCACCCTGAGGTCTCCGAAGAGGACCGTGGATGACCAATCGAGCCACGGGGCAATCTATCCCGCCAACATCTGCAAAGAGCAACCAAAACTATGTCAGCGTCACCATCAAAACACATAAGCACATATATACTCAAATAAATGCAGAAAACATAAAAAAAGTACCTTTTTTCCCCCAAGCATAACTAGGAGGGAGACCCATCTCTGGATCCCCCTGGAAGTCCATCGTTGCATATGGGAATGGAAAGAATATATGGGGTTTCACCTCGAACCAGACCTTTGTTGTGGCATTCCAGTAACACCTCACCATGCCCCCACCACCTTGTGGCATCACTGGATCCCACCTCCTCATAAGAGGCTCTTGTGGCCCCCCATGAGGCACCGCCACCACTGGTCTCAGCAACACTACCCTCTTGTATATAATGCTGCACAATATTTTGGCATATGCAAATAACTTCGATCCATTGTGGACCTTATTGGGCTGCGTCACCATCTCGTCATAGCAATATAGGGAAAAAATCACTCAGAATCCGCAAAAACCAAGTTTTTACTTACCCTGGCACCATCAGACTGAAAAAATTCAAGTGCAGGATGTCATGGAGGTTACCTGGGTATGATATCGCTAATCCTTGGTGCTCAGGCTGACCGCAACGGCAAGAACTGCTATGCATAAGCCTCTTACCTCTAAAGAACTCAAAAAGTATAAATGAATTGAATTAGGGCCATATTCACCTATATATCAACCTTTTCAAAAACTTGGGAGGACCATAACGAGAGATCAAAAGGTCCGTTCTCCGAACCGTAAGCTACACCATGATCAACACTCCATGACGAATAGAGGCAATGGCACACATTCGCACTCTCAAAAAAATAATTTTTTAGCGCCAGCATGTATGCCCTCTCTCATCTTCCTTTTTAAAGCTCATGAATTTCAATAATATTTGATAAAGAATATTATTTCACTTGAGGTAGTTATTTTTTCAGGAAAATTCACAAACCATTCACAACTCCATCCACTGAAAGTTCCAGAGCAGGTATCATTCTACCCGCAGCATGATAGAGTCTCAAAAAAATCTCCATAACCTCACATCATTTCTCCATCAGAAATCAACCATAGGTTCCACATATCCAACCGTGTTTACCATCACCTCACCCTGCACATGATAAAAATCCTCATTGGTTGGTAGAGCCTCCCCTCCATGGTGCTCATCACCCAGAATAGACCACATATCAGAACAAAAGTGACGCCATTTCCATACCACCTTATTCGGCGAAGCACCTCATGCCCATCCATCCACCAGGCATAAAGGTCAAGTTTTACCATACAAAATAAAACCCCCTTTCCGGATGACCATGTTGTACAAGCAGATCAAATTCACAATACCACGCCTCGCATTTGGCCCAACATACCTTCACCATCATAATCCCGTATGTGAAACTTTTTGTTACACCATTTTTTGGTCACCTAACCTATTATCATTAGATGGACCCAAGTACACCATGTAAGACCAATTTTACCCTAAGTAAAATTGCTTTCACTATGTTAAAACAGGAAACCCCAAAAGGAAATATTAAACAAACCTATATTTGTTTGATTTTCCTCATGGAATAATTAATTAAACCATAATTTAATTATTATTCCCAGTCATATTTAACCCAAAATCAAAGAAATTAATTAGATAAACCTTTATTTATCTTATTATTTTCTAGGAATAATTATTTAAACCTTATTTAGATGATATTCCTTGTTAAATATGACCAAATCACCCACAAATAATTAAATAAATCACTACTTATTTAATTATCTTTCAAACCACTTCCTCAAATAGTTAAATAAATCATTATTTATTTGATTATCTTCTAACCGCTTCCTTAAAAAGATAAATAAATCATTTATTTATTTATTTTTGACAAATTAAAGGATTTGACCCAAGTCAAATACCTTTTCCCTCCAACAAATATAATAAAATATTCCATAAAAAGTGGATCTAGATCTGGTTAACCCATGCACCAAGATCTAGAATGACCCAATATTTTGTTATAAATAGGAGGTTTTTTCCTACCATTCTTCACCTTTTGTTGCCTATTAGATCACTCTAGATCTATACACTTGGTCACCATTTTTTGCCATTTGCTGTGTGAGCTCCCTTTGAGTTCCATTCTTTGTGTGGGTTTTCTACACCAACAAGAGAGAGAGATTTTAGATCTGAAGTGCTGAGGACTTCCAAGAACCCATCCCACTGAGGAGAATTGGATACACCTTCTTGTTTTCCTCCCAGGTGCCCGATGAATACAAAAATTCTTTCAAAAATTGTTCTCGTCTTGTCTATTTGATATATGGAGCAAACCCTTCTTTTTACTGCTTAATGTCTTTCTATGCATAGATCTGGTTTTTTGCAGCTCTTGTCTTGATCAACTAACTACAGATCTGAAGATATTGTGATAGATTTCATTATTAGAAATTTGTGGTGCAAATGACTAAGGAGTCCTTTTAGAGTACACTTCGACAAAGGATTCATACTAACAAATGGCGACTCCACACGGGTTTTAAATTACGACCGCTGTCGTTTTTCATATTCCTGCATATCCAGCTACTTCAGACCCTAGGGTTTCTCTTCAGCTGTTTATTTTTATGTTGTTTTTCTCACATAAAACCCTAAAACATCAAAATTTCTAACTTTCGTGTGTTTCTGGCCCTATTGCGCAGGTAAGCGACACCAGCTGCAACTGAGACGACAATTTTTATGAAAATATTCCGCCAAGACAACTGGAACGGGGGGTCGCACTTTTTGGCCCATAACCTGCGACCTGGACCTCCAGGTTGCACTTTTCAGCCTATTTTCTGTGACCTGCACTGAAATCAGGTCAGAACCTGCGACCTGCCAATTTTTCAGTGATTTTTCTGCAATTTTTCTGGGTTTTGCTGCAGCTTCTGTCAGGGTCTTCCAGCCTTTGTCTTAGCCCGCTTTGACCAAGTTCTAATATGTATTTACTCATCTAAGTGGGAACCTAGCCCCCTAAGGATTTGGTACCCTCCACCTTTTGTGGACGAGTTTTAGCTGTTTCAGCCGTCTATTTTTCAGAGCTTCAGCCTCCTTTTTCCAGATCTGTTACCTCCCTTTCAGATCCATTAAAATCAGCTCTTCTACCTCTCAAATCACCTCCTGAAGATTTGTTTGGATCTACTTTTAGGGCCTCCTCCTTGCCCCCTCCGCTTTTTTCTGATTTCCTTCCTTTTTCCAGCCACCTTGCCTCTGTCTCTTGGCTGTGCTCTACACCTCTTTTCAACAGCTTTATCCTCTAGATCCCTGTCCCTTTTGACCCTAGATCTATTGGCCTCTTTTTACGTGTGTTTTGAATAGATTTTTTCCCTTTTTTAGAATAGTTTTGAGAGACCCGCCTTTTTGGGTTAGATTGATGCATGGTTAGCTGTTAAATGTTCTGTTATTTCAGCGTTATATACTGTTCTCTGCAGATTTATTTTCAGTTACGCAACACACTTTTTCTTGCTCTCAAAACGAAAAGGGTTTAAAAAATTAAAATTAACGCACACCACACACTGACCCTAAGTGAAGAAGCGCCTGGTTAACACCGCCTGGCAAAGACTCTAAAATCAATTGTCCAACGCACCTTATGCTGCCCTTGACCTCACTTGATTACGTCCCTTTTCTTCCTGTCGGTTTCCTTCTTCCACGTCATCATTGCGCCCCCCAAGGCGCCCTCGAAGTTTCTTGGCCTTCACCCCTCGGGTTTGGTTGATCGACCTGCTCCGCCCCGCCGTCGTCGAGCCAGTCCTCCTTCGAGTCCGCACTCCGACTCCTCTCCTGATTCATCGGGTTCTCCTTCTCCTCCTGGTTCTCCCCCTGCCACCTTCACTATGTCTGGTCCAGGGCCCAACGCTAGCAGTTTTCCCGGCCCTAATGCCGGCCCCACTACTAGTGGAACCACCACCGGAACTACCCCGGCCACCCCCGTGCTGCCATACATTGCAGGCCTCAGCCTCCCTGATTTCAATCAGTTGATCAATGACCCTATCCACCACAATGCTAATTGGCCTGCTATGCCAACCAAGCTTCCTTCCGACATCCCTAAGTTCGAAGGCCAAGGTGGAGAAGATTCAACCAATCACGTCCGATCTTTCCACATGTGGTGTTCCTCCAATTCCATTACCGATGACTCCATCCATCTTCATTTGTTCCAACGCACGCTTACCGGCGAAGCTTCTAAATGGTATGTTGAACAGGCCACCTCTTCCCATACCACCTTTGAGACCCTTGCCCAAGCCTTTTTGTCTTATTTCCAGCTCCCTCTCCGATACGATACTGACACGGAGCTCTTGACTTCCTTCAAGCAATCCTCTTCAACCCGCCTTTCCGCCCATGTTCAGGAATGGCGAAGAAGACGGAGCTTATGTCGAGCCCCTCCCTTCGAAGATCGGGTTTATATGGACTGGTTCCTTCGCACCCTTCCAGCTCTCATCAGCAAAGATGTCGCCTCCCATTTTCCTCAAACCGAAGAAGCTGCCCTCCAAATAGCCTTGAAATATGACCTGATCTACGCTCAATCTGGTTATGTTTATACCGTTCTTCCTAACCTCCCCAGGCCCGGTGGCGCTAACGCCCCGGGGGCATCTCATTCCGCTGACGGTATCGTTGGAGCCCTTTCCCATCTGTATGCTCAACCTCCTGTGGGCTATGGTCTCCCTCAGGGAGGGGCCAGCACCCCTAGCACTCTTCCCCCTCCCGGTAGCATGTATCCAGGATACAGCATGCCTCCTCCTTTTGCCCAACCTCCTGCTTACCTCAATGTTGCCCAACCTAACCATTACCTTTATCCACAGCCTGGTGCGCCACCTCCTCCAACATATGCGCTTCCATCTCCCTTGCCTCCTCCAAACCCGCAACAGCACTTACAGCCCCCTCCAGGGCAAGTATTTGCACAGCAGGGCGCGACTAATCCCCCTTCGTCTCAACAAAGGCAGAGAGGCAATCCAAACCAATCTGCCCCTGGTACCCGTGGACCCAATCCTGGTGTCGACCCTAACACTGCAAACCAGCAACAGGGCACCCAGCCCAAGCCGGACAAGCCACTTCGCACAAATAAGCCTTGTTCGTGTTGTGGTGTTTATGGTCATTACACCCATGATTGTCCCCTCTTACCCCAGATGCGGCAGATGTGGGAGTCTCAAGCCACATTGTGCGGACAACACGCCTCCCCTCATGCTCCTCCTACTGTGGCCGCTACCCAACCAGCTGTGTTTACTGATCCTTTCCCTCAGTAAGGATTTGTGGCTACCGAATTGCCTGATAGCTAGGTCGCCACTCCCCCTTCTCTTTCTGGTTTCTCCGATTACCAGATCCTTATGATGCACTCCGATCCTTCCCCGACCATCGACCTTCACCTTCAAACTCGGTCTCGCCAGTACCCCAAGCCTCCTGCTCAGTCTGCCTCCGAGCCTCCTTCTTCAGGTTCTACAGAGCCTCTTTCGACACCGAATGGCCCCTTACATATCCCTCAACCCAAAGCTGAGGTTCATACCAAGATTCCTAAGGGACCATTAAGTCGAAACGCTGCTTCCGGTCAAGCTGCTCATTGGTATAACATAGTAGATGATTTGGCGCAATCTCCTGCCGCCATTTCCACACTGGAACTCCTCCAGTCGTGCCCTTCCCAAAAGAAGGCCCTACTATCTTCCGTGGGCGTTGTAGATCCTGCTGATGACCAAATGATTGTTTTTGACGCCACTCAATCGGACCATCCTCCTCTTCTTGCTTCCGTCGCCTTCCAAATCCCAGTTAAAATCTGGAACGCCAACGTTTCTCGGTGTATAATTGATGAGGGGGCATCCACCTGCGTGATGTCTGCTTCGGTTTGGAAGCAACTCGGATCCCCTAAGATGGCCCCTTCCACGATCACCCTTAGAGCGTGGGACGGCCACACCTCCCAGCCCATTGGCCTTTTCCGTAATTGTCCCATCACCCTCGCCGGTAAGACTGTTTGCGTTGACGTCGAAGTCATTGACGCCCCTCTAGACTACAACATTCTATTGGGGCGAAGCTACACCTACGCCATGTCGGCTGTCCCATCCGCGGTTTTTCGCAAGATGTCTTTCCCTCACAATGGAAAGATAGTCACCATTGACTAGCTGTCTTACCATGAGCCACTGTCTCAGACCTCCCCTGAGACGACCATCTCCTCTGTAGCCAATAAGCAAACCGTCGATTCTTTGACCAGTGTCTCCGCCGGCGTCTACAAAGATTCCTCCCTGCTTGGAACTTTTCCTAGTCTTCCCCCTCCTCACATCCCTGATCCCAGATTGTCGAATGTTTTCATGATGCAATCGTCTCGGGCTACCCTTCAGCAGCTCGCTTCGGCTAGTCAGCAACCTCAACCTCGCCCACTGCAACCTACTCCTAGCCCTTCATCTCCGCCAGTCGGACCTCCTCCTTCTGGCCCTACTCCTACAGCTGGTATCCCTGGATCCCTTTATCCTCCTGGATCGGTTCCCACAGGCCTTAACCATCTCGGAGCCGTCCCCCCTGGTCATTACCCTGCTGGGCAGATACCTTTCCTGGCTCCTCCCCCCAGAGTATTTTCTGTCCCCATCATGGCCACCCTCTCTCTCCCCAACCTGACCCTGGGCATACCTGTCTGGTACATTGACCCTCCAGCCGCTACCCCACCCGGTCACCCCAAACCTTACCTTGCTTTGACACTGGTTCAACCGGTCCCCCTCACTTCCTCCAGGCCCCCCGCACCTCCCCAAAACCCTACCCCTGTGGTGCCAGACCCGGGAAAGAAAGGCAAAGCTCGTAAGGGGGCAACCCACCAGGACCAGGCCGCCCCGACAACCCCTACCCCTCCGCGACCGCCAAAGCCCGCTATCCAATGCGCTTTGTGCGATATCGTCGGTCACGCCACCCATCTGTGTCCTGAATTACCACACCTCAAGATCCTGGTCAACGAGACATTTCCCAACTCTGACATCCCCGAAGTCTACGTCACTATCCCGGACTCTATCCCGAAACTCAAAAACTTGCGCACCAATCACCCTTGTGCTTTGTGCGATTTCCACGGCCATTACACCCATCTCTGTCCCCGCCTTGACGAGTATCGTTCCTCCTTGGACATGTACCGCCGATTCAAGGATACTTCGATAGAACCTGAGGACCTTCCTACTCCCATTCACATTCCTCCCCCCGCTATCGAACTACCAGAGCCGTCAACCACCATTATGTACCTATCATCATCCTTGCGAGATAGTTCACCTAACCCTCAACCTGCAGATACTCTCGACTCCTCCTCAGCCGACCTTGCATCTGTTGATTTTTCCCATCTGAGCCATTCTCCTCCTGATGACCCGTCACACATCACTACCTCCTCGAGTGATCCTTCTTCCTCCAGTCTTCCCATCTTCCAGTCCGATGAAGAGATTATGGAAGCCATGACCAACCCCGACTTTCCATGGGACGATATGCACCATCACGCATACTTCCTCCCACAACAGTCCCACGACCAATATGCTGTGGAAACCAAAGACTTCATTCCCAATGTAGTTGATTGGTTCAAAAATCCCATCCCTGCACCTGATGCTTTCGAAGAAGGAAACATGGCCAATATCTCTCCTACCATCAAAATTGACATTTCAGTCAAACCAAAAATCGAAGGATAAATCACCTTGGGCGCCCAATGCACCCCGGAAGAAATCGAAGCTTACACCAAGCTTTTCAAAGAATTCCGCGATGTTTTCGCCTGGTCCTACTCTGAAATGCCCGGACTCGATCCCGCCATTGTCGAACACCATATCGACACATGGCCTGATGCCAAACCGGTCCGTCAAAAGTTCATCCTTCCAGACGTGACGCTATCAAGGCCGAAATTGATAAGCTCAAGCAGGCTGGTTTCATTTACCCCATTGAATACACCACTTGGGTCTCCAACCCAGTTCCCGTTCTCAAGAAACAAGGCACCATCCGTTTCTGCACCGACTTTCGCGACTTGAACAAAGCTTGTCCCAAAGACAACTTCCCCACACCGTTCATTGACCACATCATTGACAAGTGTGCGGGGCATGAGGTTCTATCCTTTATGGATGGTTTATCTGGATACAACCAAATTGCTATCCGTCCTGCTGATCAACTCAAAACCGCATTCATTAGTCCGTGGGGAACTTTTGCGTACCGCGTCATGCCTTTCGGCCTTAAAAACGCCGGCGCCAGTTTTCAACGGGCCATGTCTTATTGTTTCCATGACTTAGCTCATATTATCCTTGTTTATTTAGACAACCTCACTGCACGTTCTAAGCATCGGGCGCAGCACCTACACAATCTGCGTACCATTTTTCTCTGATGTCGCAAGTACAATATCTGCCTTAACCCGTTGAAATGCGTCTTTTGCGTTCCTGCCGGCCGTCTCTTAGGCTTCATCGTATCTAAGGATGGTATCACTCTTGACCCTTTGAAAGTTCAAGCCATTCTTGAACTTCCCATCCCACGTACCCTACGCCAGCTCCAAAGCCTCCAAGGCAAAGCTAATTTTCTTCGTCGGTTCGTCCCTGACTATGCCACCACCGCACATGGGTTCCTTAGACTCCTTCGATCCAATATCCCATTTTTTTGGGATACCCATGCTCATGAGTCTTTCGATGCCCTCAAGCAGGCCCTCACATCCGATCCTTTGATACGCCCTCCCGACTTTGATCGGGACTTCATCTTGTACATCTCCGCTTCCACCTATTTGGTCGCTGGAGTCCTTATCCAGGAAGATGACAATGGTATCGAGCATGTGATTTACTACGTCAGTAAGAACCTTGTAGGGCCCCCTGTTTCCTACTCGTATGAAGAAAAATTAGCGCTGGCTGTCGTGTTCTCAGTCCAAAAACTTTGTCATGATATCCTCATGCGCTCCACCATGGTTGTGACTAATTCCAACCCCATGGCCTTCCTATTGAGTCGTCGTATCCTCACTGGGAAGTACGCCCGTTGGGTCGTTATTCTGCAAGAATTCGACCTCGAGTTTGTCACACCAAAGAGTAAGAAAGGCTTAGCCCTCGCTGAGCTCATTTCTAACTTACCTACCGGATCGCCAGACCCCCCCGTTAATGATGATTTTCCTAATGAACACTTATTCTCCATTACTACCGAAGACCCGTGGTATGGCGATATTCTTACTTACTTGCGAACCCAAAAGTTTGCCCTCCACCTTGATCGTGAGGCTCGCCAACGTATCTGACACCAAGCTCCCCGATACCTTCTTATCGGTGACGACGTCTATCGTCGCGGGATCGATACTGTCCTTCGTCGTTGTCTCACACACGCTGAAGCTGAACAGGTCCTTAATGCCTGCCATAGCGGCGCTTGCGGTGGCCACCTCTCCGGTCTTGCTACTGCCCAGAAAGTCATGCGCGCTGGGTATTTTTGGCCTTCCCTCTTCAGTGATTGCATTGAGGCAGTCAAACACTGTCCCAATTGCCAACATTTTTCCCCTAAGGCGCGAGCTCCCCCAGCTCCCCTCCATCCGGTCATCTCAACTGGTCCCTTTTGTAAATGGGCCATCGACTTTATGGAGTGTCGCCCGCCATCCGCTGGTAACCACAAATATATCATCGTGGCGGTCGACTATTTTACAAAATGGGCCGAGGCCATGCCAACATTTAATAACACGGCAGCTACCACAACCCTCTTTTTCTTTAACCACGTTATCGCTCGATTCGGGGTTCCGAAACAACTAGTCTCCGACCATGGCCGACATTTTGAAGATGAGATATGGCGTGAGCTATCCTCACTGTTGGGTTTTGAGCACCAATATTCCTCCTCCTATTACCCCCAAGGTAATGGCCAAGTTGAAGCAGTCAACAAAATCCTCAAGACTATGCTTCAACGGACGGTGAATAAGCACAAAACCAACTGGCATCTCATGCTCTTCCCTGCTTTATGGGCCTATCGGACTTCTGTTAAAACCGCCACCGGGTTTACTCCTTTCCACCTCGTCTTTGGAGAGGAGGCAGTCTTACCGATCGAGTGTGAAATTACTTCTCTGCTTCTGGCCATTGAACTTCTCCCTGAAACCCAACCTCTAAAACAATGACTTAACATGCTTGAGCGTGCTTCCGAAGACCACCGTGTTGCCTTGCAAACCATGGAAGCGGCCAAGAAACGCACCAAAGCTCAGTATGACTGAAAAGTCCAGCCTCACACTTTTCACGAAGGCGACCTTGTTCTAGTATATGACCAGGCCCATGACGTCCTTGGTCATGGGAAGTTCGACTCATTATGGCTAGGCCCTTACATCATCAAGAAGCACCTCGAAAGGCATATCTTTTAGAGGTTTTTAAGGCAATCCCCTTCCTAATCCTCACAATGCACTCTATCTTAAGAAATATTACCCTTAGCATTTCACTTCTGAAATGTGTGTTTTATTTTCTTTTAGATAGCCAGCATCTTTTTTCGTTTTTATTATTTGCTTCTTCACCCAGACCCATTTGGTCCAAGAAGAGTCACTTCACTCCCACTTTCAATTTAACTTCCTCACTTAGAACAGTTGTATTTGGGGGCACCACTTTGCCTCCATACTTGTCCATGTTCGTGACGATTTTCGACATGAGTCCCCACCTTGTACTCATGTTTTCGTGGTCCCCCGCTGGGCCTTTACTGTGTGGCAGCACCATCGAGTCTCCCTTGTTTAGAGCATCCAAGTTAAGTCATCATCGCATTCATGGAGTCTATCCCGAGTCCCTTTGTACCCCGCTATAGCCCTCCATCCTTCATTGCTTGATCTCTCCCTTGTGTCGCACATTATGACCTTCAGTCTCACTGTCCCCCATCCCTGATGATGTTGTGTCAGTCGCTGCCATGTCATTCATGCCCTTTATGCTCTAGCAAGGGAAGTCGTCCATTAGCTACTCAGTCGTTTCCACTTCACTATCATCATTAGTGTCACCGTCTGCCGTTTCACTTCTTTTCTTCGTGCCTTAGTTGAGGGTCTCTCATTGCTCACCTATGGCGGACCTCCTTCTCAGTTTATTATCAAACTTCATTCATTCCGGTGGCCGTGGCCCGTAGGGCGGCACTGTTCCGCCTACTCGTTCGGTGCCTCGGATTAGGCAAAGGATCTCTCCTTTCCTTAGTCTTGGATTGTTTCTCCGCATGTGTCCTTTCAAGATGATCGAGATCCGTATACTTGATGTCCGAAGGATCCAAAGAGCGCTCCTGGTGATTCCCGGGTGTGTGTGAGATGTCTTAGCCCTCATGAGGGGGTGGCCCTGCAGGTAGCCCCCCACATGCCCGGATGACCTCTTCATTGCCACCCTCGATGCAGTTCCGGATATTTGATGATGTCGGCCTCAGCCGCTTGCAGCGCCTCTTTGATTTGCATGTATCAGTCAGATTTTGTGAGCCCTTCCCCGCTTATAAGGGGCATTTGGGGTTGTATTTGTATCTCATGCACTCAAATATTATTGTATAAGTCTGGCTGTTATCCCAGGCACAACATGTATGTGGGATTCCTCATTGTATTCTTATCTGGCTCATGTCTATGCCGGTTGTACTTTATGGTTCGGTCCCTTGTTCACTGGACACACTATTCTTTTGTACTTTGTCACGGCGGGCATAGGTATGCCCCCCCCGCCGCCTTCAGCACAGGTACCCTCTCATAACAGAGACTTGTTGCACCTGCGAGTCTCGTCTCCTCAGGGTCTAGTCCTTCAGCACACTATCTACCTCATATTTCTCTCTCTGACATACCCTTTTGTTGTCTAGTGATTGTCTTCTTACAACGTACTTCGGTCATACGATTTGCTCCTGACACTCGCACGCGGGGGGGCAATCTGTTACACCATTTTTTGGTCATCTAACCTTTCATCATTAGATGGACCCAAGTACACCATGCAAGACCAGTTTTACCCCAAGTAAAACTGCTTTCACTATGTTAAAACAGGAAAACCCCAAAAGGAAATATTAAACAAACCTATATTTGTTTGATTTTCCTATGGAATAATTAATTAAACCATAATTTAATTATTATTCCCTACCATGTTTAACCTAAAATCAAAGAAATTAATTAGATAAACCTTTATTTATCTTATTATTTTCTAGGAATAATTATTTAAACCTTTATTTAGATAATATTCCTTGTTAAATATGACCAAATCACCTACAATAATTAAATAAATCACTATTTATTTAATTATGTTTCAACCACTTCCTTAAATAATTAACAAATCATTATTTATTTGATTATCCTCTAACCGTTTCCTTAAAAAGATAAATAAATCATTTATTTATTTATTTTTAACAAATTAAGGGATTTGACCCAAGTCAAATACCTCTTCCCTCCAACAAATATAATAAAATATTCCATAAAAAGTGGATCTAGATCTGGTTAACCCATGCACCAAGATCTAGAATGACCCAATATTTTGTTATAAATAAGAGGGTTTTTCCTACCATTATTCACCTTTTGTTGCCTATTAGATCACTCTGGATCTATACACTTTGTCACCATTTTCTGCCATTTGCTATGTGAGCTCCCTTTGAGTTCCATTCTTTGTGTGGGTTTTCTACACCAACAAGAGAGAGAGATTTTAGATCTGAAATGCTGAGGACTTCCAAGAACCCATCCCACTGAGGAGAATTGGATACGCCTTCTTGTTTTCCTCCCAGGTGCCCGATGAATACAAAAATTCTTTCAAAAATTGTTCTTGTCTTGTCTATTGGTATATGGAGAAAACCCTTATTTTTACTGCTTAATGTCTTTCCATGCATAGATCTGGTTTTTGCAGCTCTTCTCTTGTTCAACTAACCGCAGATCTGAAGATATTGGCAGCCACTTTCATTGTTAGGGCTATTAGTTATGCGTAGCTAAAGAGGTCCTTTTTTGTACACTTCGAGAAAGGATTCATACTAACACTTTTACATCCACTTCATCAACCTCACACATGAGACCAACCAATGGGGCCCCCACCCTCAAGAAAACACCTTCCTCACAACATTAGTGAGCAAACACTTTCATGTTTTGGGGCACCCATCTCTGTGTTTTGTACAAACCAAAGCCCATTATTTTATTCTTTTGGTAAGTGTACAAAGACCGCAAACAGTGCACTACGTCCCCCACCCTCTAATCCATATTTTCTACCATGGAATAAATCCTTGAACACCCTTGGTTGGAATATTACAACCCCATGCACAAGCCACCATGAAATTCATAACCAGTTTATACCCACCCTGGAAGTCCTACCTACTCCATGGATTTCCCCATAAAAATTAACTATAACTGCCACCAAGATGCTTAGTATATTTCGACCTTGGACCACTAAATCCCCATCATCAGTTTTCATTTACCCCTCGCTAACATGCCCATGTTAAACCCATCACACCTAGGTCCCTGAACCTTCATATCAATGGCCGCTCATTTGGTTGAGGCTTCCTTTATGTCGACTTCAACACCTATTTTCCAAAAAGGAAGCAGTACCTTGGATCATCCCTCTCCATAAAATGGGCATCCTCAAGTGGCACTGTGGGAGACATCATTGCCCACATATGTCATCGATCTTCCTGAAATTTGACTATAATAAAAGCTCTCATGTAAAGATGGTATCGTACCTTACAACCATTTCACTTTTATCAAATTTGTTGAAGACCTGTGCCTTCACAAGCATCTCTTTCAGCAATGCTTACATGGGAAGGTCCCAACCAGGACCTATGCGTACAATGCGAAGCTATATGCCATACCAATTTTACGCATATGGGTACCACATTCCACCTATTTTCAAATAAAAAAAGCCCCGAAGGGCGTCAACAGTTTTCGTTAGCAACCACCAGATCACTACCATATTAGTGACATAGATAGAACATGTATCTATTCATTTTTTTTTTTTAACTAGCCACGACATCACAAGCATGGGAAATTCCCACCCCATATAAAATTTGTATATATATTGTATTATATTTTCTTACAGGGGTCCCATAGGACATGGTCATTCTTCGAACCAGTGCAGGGTGTTTCTGATTCTGAGCTTCACTCAGGTCTCTCTCTCTCTATGCACAATATACAGAAAAGAAACTATAATGTATTTCGGCTATATAGTTCTTCCTAGACCTCACACATTAGGGGGGAATTGTTAACACTGGAAAATCATACGAGAAAAAGGAGACATTATTTAATGTCAGGAAAAAGGATATACAGGGCTGAAAGACATTAGAGAATCTAGAAAGTATTTTAAAATCTCTAAGGTCTAAGGAAAAATCAAAATTGAGCAAGTCATAAATTATTTTCCGCACATAATCCTTCATGAAGAGCGCCTTAGACATCAAGGGAGCACACAATGGAATATTTGTGGCACACAATGGAATCATCCCCCTCTCTTGGGTCATCATCCACAATGTGTGAAGAGAGGGAAGGAGGATTTGAATTATTGTAATATTCCCATTTTAGCACACAACTAAATGGAATATTAAAATTTTGTTTTTATCACCTAGTAGCTAAATAATTGGGTAAGGAGGCCCATGCTTATTAAAACATCAATAAAATCCCTCAAATGTGCAAAGGGATAATCATAAGAGATGGATTTCACACCCCTATGTGTGAAATAAGACATTTTCACAAAGACAAGGTCAAGTTTGACCAAGTCAACAATGCTGGGAGAGGAGGTTGAGAACACTTTGATAGACAATGCAGTATGAATGGGAAGAGGGTTATTTGGTGGAGGAAACCCTAATGAGTGGGACCCATGGAGAGAAGGCTTTCAATTGTTTAAAAGGAGGGCAAGGCAACCATTGTGATTCATGATTTGGATTACTGATTTCATTGTCTATTCAGACTTTGTGCATTCTCTTGTTTTTTAGCAGAGTTGTAGTGCTGCTTAGCACAAGGATTTCCTATTTAGGAATCCTTATCCTTCCTTGAGAGGCCTCTTGAAGGAGTTGTACTTATTTTCCTCACATCCAGGCTTGAGGCCAAGCATCCTCCTTCAGCTACAACGTTATTTTTGAAGCAGAATAATGTTGTGTTGCAGGGTGTTGCAGTGAGGGTTCACAACACCACTTCCATCACTTGTTTTTCAGAGGAGGAGTCTCTATTTCATTTGAGAGATCAGTTTGGAAGCCCTTGGAGCTTATTTCAGATCTTGGCATTGGGCCAACTCATTCCCTTGCCCCTATAGCATAGTTTCCTTCAGTGACTGCATTATTTCTAGTGAGCATTTGTAGTGGGGCTTTTGCAGATTGTTTGGAGGGTGAGATCTTCAGTGATACGATCAGCCTTTCACTTGAGAGATACATTGGAGGAGGTATTTTCATCAGATGCAACATCTTCAGCCTTCTCCACTCATTTCCAGTTCTTGATTTGTAGCTGCTACCCTGCAACTCTGACATTTTGCGGATTTTGTATATTTCAGCCAATCCTTCCAGGATTGACTTGAGGTAGTCTTTGGGAGCTGATATCTTCACTCCCAATGTTGTATGGGCCATAAATTTGTATATATATGTATTTTACATATGTTAGCATTTAGTTTCTCTTATAAAACTCCGCAGTCATAGCTTGGGCACACTTGTGTAGCAGTGTTTTGTCATGACTTATGTACTTGTTCCTTGAGGCTAATCATTGCCTATCTTGAGTAACACTTTCCTCAAGATCTTGTATACATTTGTTGGTGCTATAACTTAATAAGATGGCTATGAATCTTTCTCAAATTTTATGAGTTGATTTATCACTGCTCCTCCATTGTTGTGTTTACATATTGCTGGATCTCCACATCTGGAATATCTTAAGATATTCCCGATAGTGTAGAAATTCCCTATTTGGGATATTACAGTGGTATCAAAGCATAATATTGGCTCATCCTATCGATCTCAGCCATGATGCTATCAAGCAAAGAGAAGATGAAAACTCTATTCTGTGGAGGAAGGAAGGAATATAGACTCACAGAGCTTCTTCTAAGATCTATACAGAGCATTCATGAAGATTTCAAGAAGGTAAGAAGGGAGATGTGTATAGAGTCTCCAAGAGGGTTTGAAACTGAGTCAAACTCTAGATTTTCTTGTGGGGAGTGTGAGCATGTAGCCACACCCTATGATGTACAGCGCAGTCACATGGCCATTTTTTCCATAAGAGAAAGAGAAGAAGAAGGAGTGCCAAAGAGGGGAACTCTTAGTAGTTTCCTTCATGAGTATGAATCTCAAGCTCATAAGTTTAGAGATCATATCACCTTTCCGGAGTTTTTCAAGATAGAGGTGAGGAGGAACAAGCAGCATAATGAGGATAGATTTCTTCTATCTATCTTTGATGGTTCCCCTACATGTTGAGCTAGGGCTTGGGTGGAAGAGCTAGACACCTTTTTGCAGCAGCATCAGATTTCTGAAGATGAAGCCATCAGAGTAGCAGCATTGCACTTTGGAGTTAAGGCCTATGCATGGTGGATATTTGAGTCATTTTCTTTAAATAATGCAAACAATTCTTCCTATGAAAAGTTCATTAAAACTTTAATGGAAATATTTGGTAGGAAGAATTATGAAACACATGTGGAGGAAATAAACACATTTAAAAAAATATAACCCTTTCATGTGATGGAGGAAAACATAAACTCAAAACCACTTCAGAAAACCATAAAGGAGGCTGATATATTGCATTATACTTTGTTGGAGGCAAGACCTTCATCTTGTATTTTGGCACAAGAAGGCAAAGAGATCCTTTTTCCAAAAGAGGATCCAATCATTGGAGGGTTGCCCATTCATATTGAGGAAGCTAAGGGCAACAATGCTATTAGATCTGGAGTTGATCTAGCACCTCATGCAAAGGGAGGAGGAGCTCTTGCTCCAACTAGAGGGATTCTTGCATCTTTGCAAGGGAGTCCCCAGGATCTCATGTGTGGAGATCAAGGCACAACTCATGTTCTACATGTTCCATTGATGATGAGGTGTGGAACTATGGAGATACAAGGAGGAGATAGGGAGGATGACCAACATCATGTGATGAGGAGCACACATCCCTATCTATTTCATGAGGTTGATGCACCTAAGAGGGAGACTGGATTGTACAATGAGAGCACGGACAAGTTTTTCCATTCATGTATGCAGTCTACTCTTGATGATGATCTCTCATTGCATGGAGACGTTTCACCAAGGAGACCACCATATCAGTATATGATGATGCTTCACATTTAGAGGCACCATTCAGTGATTTCAGAGGAGTGGAGACCTTGGGAGGTAATTTTTCAGCACTGAGAATATTGGGTAGGCTCGAGGGGGAGAGAGGCATTCTCTCAACATCATCTTTATCTGCACTCATTTCAGATTCTGTGCTGTGGTAGAAGCAGCAAGGGAAGGATAGCAGCCTTCCAATTTGCATCTTTGGCATAGGAGATGTCATAGGAGAGGATGACCATATGGCATATGTTCTTCATGAGAGATCATCAACACTATCGCTATGGAGGATAGATCCATATTGGAACTCCCAGCTGTTGGTGGAGTATTCAAAGGATATTTTCACTTACATGATCTTGGATGACCAGTTGCATGAGGAGGGATATTCAGTCAGAGATGGGGTCATCTAATATCATGGTAGGATATTCTTATTTGGAGCTTCCAAGCTCAAGGAGAAGTTGCTACAAATAGCTCATGAGGATTTCCTTTTCAGCCTCACTTGTTCTTTGAGAGCATACCACACCATCATGGAGGGGTACTTTTGGAAGGGGTTTGAGGAGGAGATATATCAACATATGAGGAGATGCATGGATCATGTGAAGATGGAGTAGATACATAACTCTTTGGAGGAGTTAACACAACCACCTCTTTCTCCTTGAGGATAAGAGGAGACTCATCTTTGAGCCACTCCATTTTCATGAGCAAGACTTATGATAAGGGTATTGTTTATTTGCATAATGATTTGTGTAATGTATATATGCATCCCTTAACCATACATGTACAGGGTGTTGCTCCAAGGAGGAGCATTCTTTTTTCTAGACCTCATGATCTACTTGAGGCAATGAGCAGTGTTGGTGACCATTCCCTAGGAGGACTTGGGGAGGAGATGTATTTTGGATAACATGCTCACTTTGCACCATACATCATTCACTTTCTTCGAAAATATGAGGAGAGTGGGACAGCAAGCAAGTGGTTGAGAAGCCACACTTTTTGTCATACTCTTTTGCAGTTGAGGGCCAATATACGTTGGTTAAATTTGAGGGACCATTGTCCTTCTCCCTTGCTACATATGGCATCAATCATGGTTCTTATTATGATTCCTTATGTTGCTATTTTTTTTATATTTGTTGGGAGTGTGATTGGGGGAATGGCACATTGGTTGGATGTGTCCCTTGGGGGAGAGAACTCCCACATTATTTGCATTGCATGTTCTAATGGGAGCATGAGAGAGTATGTGTCCACTACAACAAAACATTTGTTTCCATTTGAGGTGAGCCATATGATTGATTGGATGCCATATGATGGTGACTTCCAACTCATCACATATGAGATAATTTGGGACATCATGTTTCATAATGTTGGAAGAGAGACCTTTGGAGGTCTAGTCTTCATCTTGCCACTTGAGGGCAATATTATTGCAGCCCAAGATCAGCATAAACTCTGCACTTATCCTAAGTGGAGAGGAGGATAGTGTGGGGTAGGCTATTTTGTCTACCAAGATTAGATTTTCAGCCCACCTACATTGCAGGAGCCAAAGGTGGAAGATGATTTTCAGGAGTTTCCATGTTGGGAGGTAACTCATTTTGTATGGATGATTACTTGGCGGATGGAGGATCCACATGGGAAATATGTTCCTCAACACAATTTAGACTCCATGCCTTGGGTGGAGACCTTCCAGTTCTATCCTTGCAGTTGCTTGAGGACAAGCAACATTTGGGAGGGGAGGATTGTAATATTCCCATTTTAGCACACAGCTAAAGGGAATATTAAAATTTTGCTTTTATCACCTAGCAGCTAAATAATTGGGTAAGGAGGCCCATGCTTATTAAAACATGAATAAAATCCCTCAAATGTGCAAAGGGATAATTATAAGAGTTGTATTTCACACCCCTATGTGTGAAAGAAGACATTTTCATAAAGACAAGGTCAAGATTGACCAAGTCAACATCACTAAGAGAGGAGGTGGAGAACACTTTGATAGAAAGCGCAGTATGAATGGGAAGAGGGTTATTTGGTGGATGAAACCCTAATGAGTGGGACCCATGGAGAGAAGGCTTTCACTTGTTTAAAAGAGGGGAAGGCATCGATTGTGATTCATGATTTGGATTATTGATTTCATTGTCTATTCAGACTTTGTGCATTATCTTGCTATTTAGCAAAGTTGCAGTGCTGCTTAGCACAAGGATTTCCTGTTTAGGAATCCTTCTCCTTCCTTTAGATCCCTCTCGAAGGAGTTTTACTAATTTCCTCACATCTATGCTTGAGGCCAAGCATCCTCCTTTAGCTGCAACGCTATTTCTGAAGCAGAATAATGTTGTGTTGTAGGGTGTTGCAGTGAGGGTTGACAACACCACTTCCATCACTTGTTTTTTAGAGGAGGAGTCTCTCTTTCCTTTTATATATTAGTTTGGAAGCCCTTGGAGCTTATTTCAGATCTTGGCATTGGGCCAAATCATTCCCTTTCCCCTACAACGTAGTTTCCTTCAGTGACTGGGTTATTTCTAGTGAGAATTTGTAGTGGGGCTTTCGCAGATTGTTTGGAGGGTGAGATCTTCAGTGATAGGATCAGCCTTTCACTTGAGATATCCATTGGAGGAGGTATTTTCATCAGATGTAGCATCTTCATCCTTCTCCACTCATTTCCAGTTCTTGAGTTGCAGCTACTACCCTGCAACTCCGGCATTTTGCAGATTTTGTATATTTCAGCCAATCCTTCCAGGATTGACTCGAGGTAGTCTTTGGGAGATGAGATCTTATTTCCCAATGTTGTATGGGCCATAAATTTGTATATATATATGTATTTGACATATTTTAGCATGAAGTTTCTCTTATAAAACTGCATAGTCATAGCTTGGGCACACTTGTGTAGCAGTGTTTTGTCATGATTTATGTACTTGTTCCTTGAGGCTGATCATTGCCTATTTTGAGTAACACTTTCCTCAAGATATTGTATATATTTGTTGCTGCTATAACTTAATAAGATGGCTATGAATTTTTCTCACATTTTATGAGTTTATTTATCACTGCTCCTCCATTCTTGTGTTTACATATTACTAGATCTCCACATTTGGAATATCTTAAGATATTCCCGATAGTGTACAAATTCCCTATTAATTCCTGCATAACCAGGTTTACTCTGCTCAAAGCATCGGACACTTTGTTTGACTTACCACTTGTGAGTTTTATTACAAAGGTAAAAATATGAAAAAAATCCATCCACTTAGCATGCTTTTGGTTCAACTTCGGCTGATTTTTTATGAATTGCAGTGCATGGTTATCAAAACATAACACAAATTCTTTAGGCAACAAATAATGCCTCCATTACTTCAAAGCCTGCACAATAACATATAACTCCTTATCATAGGATCAATACTTCCTCTTGGTCTCATTTCACTTTTCACTAAAATAAGCTACCAGTCTTTGCTTCCAATTGCTATCCCACTAGCATCAGTCTCAACTTGGAATATTTTATCAAAATTTGGCAGGGCCAAAACACATATTTCAGTGATCTTCTTTTTCAAAAACTTGAAGTTCTGATCTACTGTTTCTGTCCACTTAAATGTCTCATTTCTCTCCTTTATTGTTTTAATTATTGGTGCACATATCTGACTAAAATCTCTTATAAACTTTCTGTAAAGACTTGTAAGACCATGAAAACTCCTTACCTCAAATACGCTTCTTGGAGTTGGCCAATCTAGTATTACCTAGATATTTTCTGTGTCCATCTTCAAGCCTTATTCTGAGGCCATAAATCCCAAGTAAATGAGCTCCTTATTCATAAAACTACACTTCTTCAAATTTATAAGAATTTTCTCCTTTTGCAAAGTATTTAACACCAACATGACATGCTCCAAATGCTCTTCCTTACTCTAACTGAAAATCAGAATGTCATTAAGATAGACTATCACATATTTTCCTGCATACTGTTTCAAAACCTCATTCATTAGTCTCATAAATGTACTTGGTGCATTAGTGAGCCCAAAGGCATCACTAACCACTCAAACAACCCATTGTTAGTCTTAAATATAGTCTTCCATTCATATCCAACTCTAATCCTAATTTGATGGTATCCACTCTTCAAATATATTATAGTCAAATAATTTTACCCACTTAAACAATACATCAAATCATCTATGTGTGGAAATGGAAATATATACCTGATAGTGATTTTTTTTATGGCTCTGGAATCAATACACATGTGCCACTTACCTCCTTTATTTGGACTAACCACACCTGGTACTGCATATGGGCTAAGGATTTCTTTGATCAGTCCTTTATCTAAAAACTCCTGTATTTGTGTTCCAACTTCTTCATTCTCATGGGGGGTCATTCTATACACTGCTTTGTTTGGTAAACTTGCACCAAGTATTAAATCTATGTGATGACTGATACTTCTGATTGGTGGAAATTCACTTTCTAATTCATCAACAATTATGTTACCATAACATCTAACATATTTTTAATTTCCAAAGGCAAATTGTCTAAATTAGTAGAAGTCAGAATTACCTTGGGTTTACCTGCAACAACAAAATGCATTTCTTTCTCCTTCTTGACTTCTTGCAACAATTCCTTTCCACTAATCAACATAACATTATTCTCAATTTCTCCTTTTTCTGCTTCATCCTTCAAAGGAAACAATGTGTGCCTCTTCCCATCCTTCTCTATGGTATATGTATTCCTTCTTCCATCATGAATGGATTTTCTGTCAAATTTCCAAGGCCTTCCCAGAAATACATGGCACACGTCCATTGACATCACACCACACAATATGACATCTTTATATGTACCGATATGTATCTCTACTTTTCACTGTTCCATCACTAAAATCTGATGTCCCTTCTATAGCCACGAAACTCTATAGGGAGTAGGGTGTACCATCTTAATCAACCCTAATTTATCAACCATCTGTGTGGAAGCAATATTATCAATGCTTCCACTATCAATTACCACTTTACAACATTTTCCTTTGCACTTGCATATAGTTTTGAATAGATTCTTTCTCTGAGATGGATCTCCTGTCTCTTTTTCTGATTTAATCAATACCCTTTTCAATAACAAGGATTCTCCTGCTTCGGGTGGTTCTTCTTTACTTGCAATATTAGGATTTTCTTCCTTTTCCTCAGCCACATTCACATTCCATGGATTTGCTGCTTTATTACGAGGATAGTCCCATTATTCGTGTCCCCATTCTCCACATGTATAACACTGAATTTCTCTTCCTCGACCTCTACCTCTTGGTGCACATCTCCCTCTACCAAAGTCTCTTGTGGCGCTCTACTACTCGAACCTCTTGCTTCATTCTGAGAGTGCTAGAATATTTATCTAAAATTTCCTCTTCCTCTTGCAGGACTTTTACCTTTATTCTTCTGACTTTGTTTCCTCAACATTTTCTCCTTTTCCTTCAAAGTTGCTTGATAGGCATCTTCAATTGTTTTTAGAATCAGTAAATTGATTTCATCTTGTATGTCATATCTCAAGCCATTGATATATTTCACTACATTTTCTACGTCATCCTACCGTGTACTCCTTGACAGTCATTCCTTTCTGCCTCAAGTTTTGTAATTGTCTACAAAGATTTAACTGATAACCTTTTGGCATGAATTTACCTTTCAATTTACTCACCATTTTATCCCACTGCTTGATATTTGGCTTTCCATTTCTGTCTTTGGATAATTTTAGCTCAACCCACCACATGGTTGCATGGCCCTTAAATCTAGTAGCTGAAAATTTCACCTTCTTTTTATCATCGACCTCCTCATAGTCAAAATACTTGTCTAATGAACTGATCCAGCCCATCAACTCTTCCACATTAATGTTCCCATTATACAAAGGTATTTCCACCTTTGGTCTTCCACTAGCCTTTGCCAATATATTGAAAAATTTATCTACCTTGCTATCTTCCTCTTCTTCTTCCTCAGAAGATTCCTCTACTACACTGACATTCCCTTCTTTAGGTGCTCTCCTCTGAGCAGTCTCCATTGTCTCCATCGTTGTACGAAGGTGTCGAATCTCTTCTAGAAAAATTGCATTGTCTATAGGTCTTCCCCGACCCATGCTAGCTCCTCTCCTGGGTGGCATATTTGCTAAAGTCCTTGAAAACATAACTCTGTTTCTACTCTGATAAAAGATTATGCAACAAGGCTACAATTTTTCATAATACATGTGGCCCTGTGGTTTATGGGCCTACACAGTTTAATTAGATTCCATTGAACATGACTATGATCACAATTATATGGTTATCGCAAAATTGCACTGTCGCAAGTATATCCTGATCATCTTAATGCGATATGCGACCTCATCGCATTGCAACCTCCAATCCTTATCGCATCACAACTTCCAATCCTTATTACATTGCAAAATGAAGCTCCTGCTACCGAGTGCGATATGCGCTAGATTGTTATGCCAACATGTGGCTCTTCTTCAAATCTCCCACTTTATCTTGCGATATGATCTCCACTGTTGATCTATGCCCAAATCTAATGGTCCTCACTATATCTTTGATGCTCGCAAGTACAATCGACCCTTCTCTGGATGTGATATGTGATCAACGCCAAAATCGTTGCAAAATTCTATATCTCAACTTCTTAATCTTGAATCGAATCTATAATTGCACATAAACATATTACATGGAATCCCCGTTGTACGCTACACGATATCCATACTCCAACAGAGAAACAAAAAGTGACAATTTAAAACAGATAGCCGAATTAAGATACAAACATACTTAGAATTAACAGTAATGAAAATGCATAGATTCTTGCCCTTGACGAATATATTATTACGTTTCTTCTTCACTCTGTTCACTCTCCCTTTGTTCACACCTCACTCACACCTATTCCACACCTCACACACCTATTCATGCTCTCCTATTCATGCTTATTTATACCCGAAATCGGTTCTCTTGTCTTTTATTAGCTCTCCTCTGAACCATTCTAACAACCTAATTCTATCATATCTTAATGATTTAACCTGCTCGACTTGATCTCCTTGCAAGGAGAACCAATTTTCCATTTTTTATTCATATTTAATTTAGGAATCAAAAGAAACTAACTTCTCACAATTAAAGCTTAATAAAATATTAATAGTCAAATTTTTTCACCTCTTGTTAGACACAACATGTGAACACACAATCACATTGCTGGCTAAATCCAGATGCTCCTGCATTAGATCATTATAATGTTTTTCATCCATATTGATGCATTCATAGTGGAAAAATTCGGGGAATCAGCTCATGGGATTGTTTCTGTCGGTGGGACCCAGTTTGGCGAAACGAGGTATGAAAACTTCTGGGATTGTTTTGAGGCATCAAATGAAGTTTTTTGGGGTAAAACATTTTATTTTTAGTGGGTTACATTTTTAAATTTTTGCTCACACATATCTCTTTCCAATTGTGTAATAAGCACGTCAATCAGAGTCTGTATTCAAAATTTATGCCACTCAAAATTTGACCTTCTTGTTTTCACACCTATCATTTAGGAGGATGCTGGGTCAGCCCCCATTATTCATGGAAAAGGGGATAGACACATATTTGTGATGTAAAAGACTTTATGATATTCTATATTGTAACTACATTTAAGATTTTATGTAGTCAAACTTAACCACTAATAGGATATTAGACTATGTTATAACCAGGCCACTAAGAGGAAGAGACATTCCATTTCTTTCGAGAGCATTTTGTTCCATAATTGAGAAAATATAACCAAGAGGGATAGGAGGTAGAGTACATAGGGAGAATTTTTGCATGTTATCTATCCATGGGACACAAGCCTTACTCCTTTGTACATGCAGCCATATTTCCATACAGAGAAAGAGAGCGAAACAACCTCACCTTCCAGCTAGGTTTTCTCCCGAAATTCTTTCCTAGAGCATATTTTGTGTCTTTTGTGTGTGAGAGCTTATTTTTTAATTATTTATTTTTCCGCATAATTTTTATTCACATGCATGCATAAATTATAGTTAAATATACATATTTTAAAGTTTAATAAAACTGTAATAGTGTGGCATCTTATATTTTTAATATAATATTATCAGATAAGTTGTGACAAACTATCCAGTGGAATATCCATGAGATTTTACAAATCATTCCTATTGTTTTACACCTTTTCACCTCTTTCTTCATATCATCATCATGACCTGAAAAACGATCTAGGTGGAAGAGGAGGAGGTGGTCACAACTCTCAAAAAGGCTCACAAGCTCAGTTATGAGTCAAGTCCTCAATTTGTTTGTTTCATAGCTAGACTTCATCGGCAACATAGAAAGAACTCATCAAAACGGAGGAGGATATTTATCAAGAGAAACATTTTCACTTAGACTCAAAGGTGATGGAGGAGCTTTCTTCTTATATGTCAGATACTAGGCATACATGCAACTAGCGAAACTAGTACCTTCATATGATTGACTTAAATTGGAAGATTGAGTCACTCCTCGAAAGGTCTTGCTTTAGTGAAATTCCATGAAGGATGATATTTTATTGGTGCTTGATGAGATGACATTGAAGTTGGATCTTCTCCTGGTTCAATCCCTGGAACTAAAAACAATGATATGATGATGTTAATTGAGGTGGAGATGTCTCTCTTCTCTTAAAATTTAATGTTTAACTAACTATGGTTTCTTTAGTTCTATCTCAACCAAGTTGACACATAATTTTTTAATACATACCAATCCAACTAGGCACTGAATAGGATGTAAAAACTTTGGCTTTGCTTGTTTTAGTTTTTTTTAAAAACTAAATCACACTAATGAGTTGTTCTACAAATGTTCTAGTTTTGTGTATAGCAAATCAATAACACACATTATAAAATTGTGTAACTCTATTATTAATCACTAAAAATTTAACTTCAAATATTAATTAATAAATAATTTTTAAATTTTAATTTGTATATTTAAAAGATTTATAATTTAAATAATTTTAAAATAAACTATTTTTTTTTAAATGATATTTTACAAAAAAAATTCTAGCCCTTTAAACATTTTTTTTCACATTATTAATTATTTGTCATGATTAAGATAAAATCAATCTTGATTACACAAAATATTTGTTTATTATCTTCATTATTTTCAAGAATTTTTTTAAAGATATTTAATTATTAAATTATCACAAATCTTTATTGAGAAAATTTTCGGCAACAATCACATAGAAGATGCCTTTTCGATGCGTTTCAAACAATCCAATGTGGCTTAGTAATCACATAGGAGATATTTTATCGATAATTCAAATATAGATCACAAAAACCTGATTCCACAATTTTTCTTTATTATTTTTATATTTAATCATTAATCATTAATTTGATATTATCAAAACAATATTTACTTTAAACAATATTTTTTATTTTTTATAAAATATATCTATTCCAATTTTCCATCAAAATTTATATATATTTATCAAAATTTAGTTTAAATTATTAATTTTTAACTCTTATTCATAGAAGGGTTTGAATTTGGAAAAAGGAACCCAAGGATTTGTGTGCATTGTAAAGATTTTTTCTGAATTTAATCAAATTTTCTAATATTAGAAGCACTTGATCATTCGAACTAAATATTCTCGTGACGATATTTTTCATGTCTGTGTTTTATTCATGTGATTTTGTTCCTTGTTAGTATTTCATTTGATGTATTATCTTCAATATTTGAATGAAGACAAATGATTCAGAATTCATCCTAGTTTTGATTCTCTGATTTCATCACATTCGTATATTTTCACCAATTCTCTCTAAAGGAATCTTAGGATTCATATCAGTTAGATGCCCTAATTTGATGGATTGTCTCCCCTTTTCAATCTATAACTCATTGATGATTTGATGGTCTAAGAAAGTATTGTGTACCCTACCTTTGCAAGTCCATGTTCATGAACTAGTATTTTACAATCTTTGGTTATTTTTTAGCCAATTTGGACTCCATAACCAATGGTTTTCTCTCCAGTCCAACAACTCTATAAATCCTTGTCCTAATTGAATATATCACCACTATTTCATTACATAACCAACCGTTGAAGTGAAATTGGATAACTAAGTTATAGAGGGAGCCCCCTCTAGATTGGAAAGGCCAATTTCTAGTCTAAGAGATTAGTTTGAGGTTAGCTTAGGAATTTTATTTCACAACTAGCAAAATTACCAAGTGATAACATTTTGGCACTATTGCTAGGGGCTGAATTGACAATTTTTTCCTGGAAAAAAAATGAAAATGTTCTTTTTTTATTTTTGAGGGTGAACATAGTTCATACATAAGAAGTGGTTGTGCATCGTTCACATGGTGACTCTATTGTAATATGAATCCAAAGTTTTAAGGAAACTTCACTTGGAAATTATGGCTTCTAGAAAAAAATATACAAGGGAAAGTCCAAATCCTGATCCAATTCAATTTTTTTCAAGCCCTGAAAGGATTCTTAAAAAATAAAATGGAAAATAAGCCAAATCAGATAATCCTTAAATAGGAAAAGGTTTTTTTTCTACCAAAAGAAAGAATCCTAAGCTTTGAGGAGGCATTAATTTATTTATTTTGTAAAGTTTGAGCACACCTTAATTAGATCAAGGTCATAATCCAATTTGTCTGAGACTATTTTTGATGAAGAAACATTCAAGTCTTTTATTTCAGGTTCTTCCCCTCGGGAACATAATCCAATTATTGGAGATAGTAATTGTCCCATTCCCCCTGTTTTTACTCAAAGTTTAACAACTCCCTAATCAATACTTTCAATTCATTTTTCTTCAATATTTCCTTCTTTAGATTTTTCTCCTCCAAGAATCATGGCTGCTAGATATGCACCTCTTTCTCAACTCCATGAAATTCCCCAAAACTACTCTCATTGTATTATGACCTATTGTGGGGAAAGGGATATTTCTTCCCAATGACATTTAGACTGATTTAATGTTTGGATGGATTAGGAGGAGTAAACGATGAATATGTGAAGATGCCACTCTTTGCGAAAATCCTTACTAGAGAGACTGAGAAATAGTTCAGAGATCTTACTACTTGGAGCATTCAAATTTTTTAGTTTTTTGAATAAACATTTCTCAGAATATTGGAAGATAAGAAAAATCCTTTTCAATGCTTGACTCAATTCCAAAATTTGAAAAAAAGAACAGTGCTAAAAGAATTCAATTGTTTTTAGCTAGATTCATGAGAGAGTAAAATATAATCCCCACTGATGTTAAGCCTTCCCCTACATCTACTAAGCTTGCATATGCCAATGCCTTTGATAGTTATTTGACATTTCCCTCGAGGGAAAGAAGATATCCTACATTAAAAAATATGGAGAATAACGTTGTGGAAGTGGAAGTGAACTTAATGGCATCAAGAAATATCAAAACTAAGTCCGAAATTGATAAAAGGAAATCCGAGGAAGAATATAAACCCTTGATTTATCAAAAATTAGAACCCAAATTCAACATGTTATTGAAAACAATGGATAATTTTGTTGATAAGTTGGATGTACAAAATCAACCTCCTACCAGAAATGAAAAAGACCCACAAATCAGAAACCCAAATCTAAATTTTCCTCTAGTTCCAAATATTTGACAAAGAGATTAAAGAAATCATAAGGATAAAAAATAAATCATACCTCCTTTTACAAAAAAAATTGTCACTAAAGAATTGATATATGAGCCCGAGGAGCATATTAATTGCATATATCAAGACAAAACTAAAGTGTATTTAACTGAAGAAGAACATGACAAATCCACTCTATTCTCAAATGAGATAGATGTTGATCTGTTAATGGTATAATATGATGAGTACAAACATGGATATCATAATGCAGTTTTTGATTTCCAAAAACAATACAACCTTAGGAACAAGAATTTTGTGATTAAGCCAAAGATTTTGGTAGCAAATCAACATTCAACTAGTCAACAACAACAACCATATCCAAATAAAGACGCTCTGAAGGAGGTTATTGAAGCTAAGAAGGATGAAAATTGTAATAGATCCGAACTGCAAATATAATAAAATAATAAAATATGCCCAATAACTTCAAGAGCAGAGTATAAAAGCTTCAGATATTTATTAATAAGAAAACACTTGAGGTAGGGTAACACCATACAACTACTCCTTAAAGAAGGAGATCACTCCACAAGCCATGTGCTTGTCAATACAATAATCCTTGACATCCTCAATAAAGTCTCTAACCTCTATATAGGCTTCATACATACAATACCATGGGTAATTACCATGGGTCATACATATAATACCATGGGCTTATCACATTGTTTCCTAACTACTTGTGGTCCCTTGCATAACGTGGTTTAAAAACTTTATTTATTAATTACAACCCATGTATTTATTATCCTTACATTACATTATTTCCTTGGGTACCTTCCTCTATACCCCATATGACCCCCCCTAGGAATACCCCATATTAGCCCCCCTAGGTATACTACATTCCACCCCCCTTAAGCATGTTTCATCCATGAAACATGAGAAGAAAACAAATAATAAGATCTACTAAAAAGAGTAGTCCACTAGTGTCATGTGCATGCATCAAGCCATCCTAGTGAAAGGTGAACACTTGATCTAGTTAGTGCCTCACTCGCTTGAGAAGGACATTGGTTCTGGTGGTTCCTCTGCATTGATGTGTTGTGGGTGGGTCATCAGTTGTTTTGTTTGTTGCTAATGCTTTTCCATATTGCTGGTTATTGTCTTGCTGGGTGATGTGGGTGGTGAAATGATGAAGATTGAACTAATGGAGGATATTTCATTAATTACTCTACTATTGGTGCCTGAGTGGTGCCTGGTGCTTTTTATGGTACCTCCACTATTGGTGTTTGAGTGGTGACCGATGTTTTTTCTAGTATATGGTTTGATGTTTGTGTTTGGTTGTCAACCATCAAAGAATCATGAGAGCTTTGTGCTTCATGAGAGCTTTCATGAGAGGAACCACGTCAGTTTCATGAGAGCTTTGTGCTTCTATCTCCCCAATCTTGGTCTGGCCCTTGATGGAAATATCTTGTAATGTAATTTTCTTCTTTTTATACCAAAGCTTCAATAATTTCTTTTGTACATTAATATTGATAGTACCAACCAATTCCATCCAAGGGTATCCCAAAATGACATCCACATTATCCATATCTGAAGTATAAAAATCTGAATGCAACATATACTTATCCATGGAAATCTTCAAACATTTATAAATTTGCACCTCATTATCAACTTGCATTTTGTAATATGTTTTTCTTAAACTTGTAATTTTCTTTCCACATTAACATTGATAAAACTATGCTTGCAACTAGGATTGATAGACATAATAATCTTCTCTTTCTGAATACTTCCATGAACCTCTAATATGAGATACCAAAAAATGATGCCCTATGTGTCTCATTATCCTTTCTTCTAACATGTGACCATTTTTCCAAAAATAATTTTTTAATTTCTTCATGAGGACCATATCTCACTGGCTTATCAAGTGAGAACCACCATTTAGTAGCCTCATATTTCAGATCAAACCTTAGGGGTTTTTTCCAAAATTTGTATTGAGACTTTTGATATTGTATAAATTCTTCAATAGTAGGGCCATCATCTCATCCTGTAAAAATCATCTTGCTAGAACCCATAAAATAGAGTGAGGATTTTTAGAAATTACTTACGGTTGGGCGAAAATTTAAAATGACCACAAATATATCAATATGGCTCAGAATCCTTATTATAGGCTATTTTTAGAAAAATAATAGGCATTATTCATCTTCCATTGTTGCTAAAATCCTGATCTGGGCACTCCGGAAACTCAGATCTGCACTGCACTCATCACACGGTCACAAAATTTCTAAAAAAATGGTTGATTTTAAATCAGCGATAACTCCCTCATCCAGACTCTGATTCGACTGATTTGTTTTTTGAAATCAGGTGATTTCTCAACGGGATATCAGATATATAATTATTTGTCTGAAATTATGCACCAAAAACTGCAACATATGTCAAGATATCCACCATCCACGAATTTTCGTAAGAAAAATTTCTGCAACATCGTTGATTTTAAATCAATGATATCTTCCTCATCCGGACTCTGATTTGACTGATTTTTTTTTTGAGATTGACTATTTTTTCACAAAGAATCCATATTAGATATTATTTTATGAAAATTTTGCACCTAAATTGTCATATCGGGTCTGAAAAATCGCCGCCCAAAAATGTCCTGCACAAATGAAAAAAAAAATCTCCCCAACTCTACCCAATAAAGTGCTCTAATACCACTTGTAATAGATCTGAACTGAAAATATAATAAAATATGGAAATAGGCCCAATAACTTCAAGAACAGAGTATAAAAACTTCATATCTTTATTAATAAGAAAACCCTTGAGGTAGGGTAACACCATAATGCTACTCCTTAAGGAAGGAGATCACTGCACAAGCCATATGCTTGTCAATACAGTAATCCTTGACATCCTCAATGGAGTATCTAGCCTCTATATAGGCTTCATACATACAACACCATGGGTAATTAACATGGGTCATACATCTAATACCATGGGATTATCACATTATTTCCTAACTACTTGTGGTCCCTTGTATAATGTGGGACCTAGGTTAACCACTTTATTTATTAATTATGGCCCATGTATTTAGTATCCTTACATTACATTATTTCCTTAGGTACCTTCCTCTGTACCCCATATGATCCCCCCTAGGAATACCCCATATTATCCCCCCTAGGTATACCACATGAATGTGCAAGAATTGGAAAATTATCAACCTTCATTTAGTATTGAGAACAAAATTGGAAATATTAAAATTTATATTCCTTTTTATGAGATTTTAAAGGATGGACAATACAAAGAGAGTATTTTCAAAATGATAAAAGGGCTAGGAGGATATTCAGTACCTGATATCTATGTTTAGGACACTCTCAGCATTCATGATGACTATCCCACCTTCCTTTTTCGCCATCATGTGAGTGATGATGATGAAGAAGCCCCAGGTTTTTATATCAGTTTCAATATTCATGATATGATTTTTCACAATGCTATGTTATATTCAGGAGCATCACACAATCTGATGCAAAAAATTGTCATGGGAAATTTTGGGCTTAACATTATGAGGCCATACAAGGATATTTTTTCTTTTGGTCCAAATAAATTTAAATGCTTAGGGTTTATTAAGGATCTTATTGTGACTTCCTCTCAAATTACAACAAAGAGCATTGTCCTAGATGTGGTAGTGGCTGACATTCCACCCAGACTTGGGATGTTACTATCATGGTATTGGGCCTCAATGGTTGGAGGAAATCTTTAGATGGATATGTCCTATGCTATTATTCCTGTGTTTGGAGAACATAAAAGGATCTACAGGGAGGCTAATAGGGCATATGTGGCTAGTAAGAAATCTAAACCTAATAAAAATACTATATATGTTGTGGAAACTAATCGAGGTTCCTCAATTTTGTACAATGAATTTCATTTTGAAGAAGACGAAAAGGAGAAAACATCTAATGATAATGGTATGTGGAACATGCATTTTGACAGATCTCCTTGCAAGGATGGGTCTGGGGTAGCTATTAGTATAATTTCACTTGATAATTATAAAAGGCAATTACATTATTTCAAATTGTATTTTGAGTGTATATATTATATAGAATAACATGAAACCTTAATCATTGGATTGAATATACTAAGAAAGAAAAAGACCAAAACAATCTGTGTTTTTGGCACTACAAGAAAAAAGAACATTGGTGAGAGACGAAAAATGTCACCATAATCTCATTGGTGATGGTCAAAAGAGTCTTCGTCACAAAAAATTGAACGTCACCAAAGGTGGCATCTCTAAAAGTATAGGTATTGTGGTGACATTCAAGGTTCTTCACCAAAATGATCTATAATGGCAGATAGTGATCGTCACCATTTCATATGAGAAATGATGATAGAAAATAAACTCGGTCACCAAAAAACTCTACATCACTAAAGGTGGCGTCGCCGAATGTATGTGTTGTGGTGACATTCAAGGTCCATCACGAATATTGATTATAATGACGGATAGTGACCGTCACCATTTCATATGAACAAAAATGATTTATTGTGATGGCCCTTTCACAGTCGTCACTATTGGTGCATATATATCACAATGTTCATGGAGCATCACCATTTTATATTTGGTGAGGGTAAAAAAATGTCATGATACGCTCATTAGTGACTTCAAGGTCCATCACGAATAATTATTATAATGACAAATAGTGACTCTCACCATTTCATATAGACAATGATGATTTGTGGTGACGAACCTTTCATGGTTGTTACTATTGATGCATGTATATGGTGGCATTCGTTGACCATCACCATTTCATATTTTGGTGAGGGTCGAAAATTATCACCATAAGCTCATTGGTGATTATCAAAAGAGCCTTTTTCACCAAAACCTAACTGCCTCCATTTCATATGAATATCAGGGCATGATGGAATCAAAACACCAACCTACTGTTTGTAAAGCAGGTGCTCTTCCATTGAGATAGCACCCTTTAAAGAATTATACTTTTAAAAATTGTATCTTGAAACTTTATAGATTATAAATTTTACAAGTTTCAGTAAATTAAATTCTAGACAATATTTTACTAAACAAACAAAACATCATCGAAGTTGTAGTTCCCTACCTAATGGTTATGGAAATTATGAAAAGTAGGTGGAGGGAAAATAGTTACGTATAAGAGATTCAATATGTTCATGTTACGTGAATTAATCCCTCTTGTGGACAAGAGCGATCTCCCTAGTACTCAACAAGTAACTAGAAACAAAGATCCATTTGAAAACATTTTCCTCTATATTAATTACATTCCAAGATTATAATAGTAAAGTAGAGAGGACATGCCCCTAACTTAAAATCCAAACGTTTGATTTAGCCTTTTTTCCCATCACTCCAAAGTGGTTTCTCCAAAGGGTAGAAACTGCAATCAAAGACAAGACAAAGGATCAAAGCATCTGCAACATATAATAACCAGAAAATGTTAATTCAACTTAGGGATCAAGGAGTATAACTATTAAAATTATTCCAGTAATCATGAAAACAAATTAATGAGGAAAAGAGATCCATATGTATGATCTTGAATAAAAAGAGTAATATTACAACCTAATGCCTTGATGTTGTACATATTTCTCCAGGGATCTTGAACAATCGTTTCTCCTTTAGTCTGATAAGCCTTCCTCTCTGAATACCAGCATGGAGATATAGACACAAGGGTGTGATAATTATAATGCCAAAAAAAACTCACTAGTGTAGAAAGTACGCACTCTTATGAACTCTCTTCAACTTAGAAATTGTATAAGTTAGCTTATATCATTCACAATCTATGTGTGTCTACCCTTCAACTTGAAACTTCAGCTCAATTGATAGGGAAATGGAGGTAGTTTCAATTCCATGAATAGGGGAATGGATTCCTCTCATAAAGGTATTTTAGCTCCATGGACCAAGGGATAAGCTCCATTAGTGGAAGGATACAACTCAAACTGATTGTGACTCTAGAAGCTTCCAGTTGGGAGAATATTCGACCAACTAGGCTTCTAGAATTTATTTTTTTATTTTCTTTTCTTTTCACGGGGGTGCACAGGTAATATTGGCCAAAAGTGCGGGAGTTGCCGCAATTTATGGACATAAAATCAGCACATGCGCAAGGAAAGGTTGGAAAAACTACGCAGGTAGACTTTTAAGGGTTTTAAAGAGATTTTCTCCAATTCAAAGACTTGATTTAGGAACATTAGTGTTTTGGACCTCTAAGGGAATATGATATGGGTGGTGATAGACCCATATGAATATTCTAATTTCATGGAGACAAAATGAAATGTAATAGACAGCCCCCTAAAGTGCAAAGTCTGAGGTTATTCTGAAGAGTGAAGTGCTTTATCATTCCGAGGATTGGATTGGAGACACCAGTCGAAAACCTGTAAAAAAAATCAATGTAAATATATATATATATATATATATCATCGCTAAGGTAGGCATTCCCATACTCAGATTTAAACTAACTAAATGTTCTAGTACATATATGGTTTCAATATTACATCAAAAGTAGACACAACATGGATGCAACAATCTGTTATAAGTAGTCTACTGTATCATGAATAATAAAACTCCTCATAGCCTTGATGGTAGAAACTAGATCCAGGGTCTTTATTTCTGCTTCCCAAACTAGTACGAATCTATCCATGTGATTGATTGTGTTAAAGTCGAACATAGTAGAAACCACTTGATTACCGATCAATCATGTAAACCATTAACAAGTGTGAGAGAAACCATCTGTTATCACCCTATAATTAGCAAGATTGGAAAAATTCCAACTGCAAGGAGAACATTATTTCAACCACTTTGGGATTATAGGATCTAGCCCTCCTGAATCCGGAGAGGGATCTCTCCAGTGAGTGCAAAGATTGGATTTGTCTTTGAAGCTTTGGTTAATGATATTAGGCTAGTTATGAAGGCCAAGGGTTTGTTTTGTTTTTGTATGGTTGAGTGTGATTACTGTTTGAGGGGAAAGTTCCAAGTGCAAAGAGTTTCAAAGGTGTGAAGTTGCAAGAAAATAGAACAAGCTTTGGCTAGAAAGATAGATAATTGCGGGTTTTAGTCCATTGGGCTATGGAGTCATAATAGGATTTAATTGAAACATCAAGATGCAAGAGTGGTCCATGGGGCAAGTCATATATGTCTGAGGATCTCTTGAAATTTTGATTCATGGAATGAAATGATACGATAAGAAGGGGAATTTAAACAGATGAAGAACAAAGAGTAGCCTAAGATCTAGTAAGTACTTTTAAACTAGCCAGCTTTTGACATACACTTAAGAAAGACATGAAAGTAAACTAGGATCTAGTAAGTAATTTTAAAATAGCTAGCCTTTGATACACTTTCAATAGAAAACATATAAAAATAGAGGGAAACACAAACAATAACAAAGGATGGTCTAAGATCTGGTAAGTACTTCTAAACTAGCCAGCTTTTAACACATTCCAAGGGAAACATTCAGATAGTCTTTGGGGATAAAACTAGGACTAGGGCACACCATATATTCCTTAGTTCACCTCTACTTAACATGAAATGAAAGTAACATCCAAGAACAATATTCAGCCAAAAAAATTAGACGAGGGAACGCCAACATTCCTATGCTTAAACTGAATTAAATCATTCCTAAATAACACATATTGGAAGAAAACATTCAGATAAAGATTTTCAGTCAGATAAGGGTACTGATAAACAATAGGTCCTAAATCTATGCATGTTGTTATTTAGAAGAGAAGATGAACATAGTGAAAACATAAATGAAACAAAAATTCAAAGTAAGAAATAACATCACCGTCGACATAGACCAGGATCCCATAAATCAGCTTGTATTGATGCTCCAAACCAGTTACAGCTTTAAGTCCAATGCTTTAGTTTAGCAAACATCTACACTTCCCAGACTAACCTATCTATCACAAGCAAAGCTCCAAGAGCCAGTGAACACTATTTACAGATAGAAGTCTCAAGCTCAATTACATTTCAATGTTCAGTAGCCAACTCAACCAACCCCTCTCTCATCTTCTGCAGTAGTATTTATAGTAGAATGAGGAGGTGATATCTGATAAAAGATCTCTAAAGATAATTAATACAGACTTAATGGCTTCTCGGCCTTTGGGGGGCTCAATGAAGAAGCTTACATAGGTGTCCTCTGTATTAAATAATTTACATTAAGATTTAAGCTCGATGGGAGCTCTTTTTGACTTTTGAGGCTCAGTGTTGTGTTAAAGTAACTCTGTTGATATTTTGTCATTAAGTTTATTTGTAGAATTAACTTCTATAGCTACGCTGAGGCAAATACCTGATCTTGATCAATAACTTCGGCCTTTTTTGAATGCTTTGAGGCACAGGTGGCACTATGGTAGCTGGGAGGAATCAATTTTCCTCAGATGTGGCGGTGGAGGCTTTCTGTCTGATTAACCTTTATGATTTACCTTTAAACTATGTTTTAATAGGGGGATTAGGATTTTTATAATCCATCTTAGCCGTAATCCCCATATATCCGTCTTCAATCTCATGTTCTAGTGTGTTCCTATCTTCGACACTGATATTCTTTGATTTGTGCTTGATTCGTTGCGTTTGTTAGTGTGCGGGGATGCAAAGGGATCAAATGGCATCAATGCCTCATGAATCATTTATGTAACATGGAGTTTAAACCCTATGAATGATTCTCTTTGATGAATCGAAGGTAGGAGGATTGTCACCTTCAGCCTTTGAATTTTCTTCAGCATGGTGGAAAAACCATTTAAACCCTAAAAAATACAAAAAACATTATGAAATCCTGCATATATAGGTTTACTGCTTTGGAAGGATATGTGGGGAGAGCGTGGCCTTTGGATGGCATCATCCAATGGTCGATATTGATCAAAAGAAGTCAAAGGAAAGGCGGAAGAAGAATTTAAATCAGAGCCGTCGATCGCGCAAAAATCGACGGTCGGGAGCGGAGGTGAATAAATAACGTGAAGGGGTCACATTATTCAGAAAAAATAAAATAAAAAACAGAGAAAAAGGTTTAAAACCTTGTTTCGGTGAAAAATGGTTGAAAAATGAGTTTGGGGATCGGGACACATGTGGGCCGTCGGATGAGATCGGCCCACGCAATCAACGGTGGAGATCAGGTACCGACAAACCTTAGAAACATGCCCCAGGCTTCAAAACCTTTAATTAAACCACACTGTATAATTATTTCGGGTCACAAAATAGGCTTGCTGACGTCAGGGAAATGAAGAAGAACCGCCCCAATTAAATTCTGCCGCGTGAACGCTGATGTGGCACTGGGGACCACTGGCTCTGCGGAATTGTTGTTGTGGACAAGGGGACCAGGGTGATCGAGTGTGGACCTCAATCTGCAGATTAGATCGACGGCGGAGATTCTTATATGACTATGTCGTACCTTCGCTTATCGCATGGGATTCTTCAGAGCACGATCATTGTCCGACGAGCTGGCCTCAGATCGGACTGCACGCCTCGATATCACGCTCACTCCACATCTGACCTTTGATGCGTGATGAGGGAAGTATTTCAAAATGGCTTGACGCCACGTGTCAGCCGGTGGCACTGATCGATACCAAATGGAAAAAACCGCCTCCCTCTCAAAAGCGGTGCGATGAATTCCACCCGGTTGTCTTTTAATATAACGACAAAAACATTTAAAACCCAAAATTTAATATAAACAAAGGTTTGTTGTCGGGAGGGTTTTATATTCGTGATTTGGCTTGGCGCCCATCTACGGGGCCATTGGAAGTATGGAAGATAATATGACCGGGGGTTATAACACACAGGGCTAATCAGCATCGGAGCTTTTACCATGGCAAAATATTTATGCGCTCGGCTGTTTGTGATGTGATAGGCGCTCGGATGGTTAGCGCTTGGTTCCAGCACCAAGGCATATGGAGGGGAAGGTTTTTGGACCTAGCCCAAGGGGTTTAAACAAAGTATGTATTTTATATGAAGTTTTCAATGTTTTTCAAGGGTTTTTGTGGGTCTCGATAAGGTAATAAAAGAGTTTTAAACCTTATCAAAGGGGGTTTCGATGGGGCGAAAATGGAAAATATGAAAATGAAAGATTTCATGGGGAAAAGAGGAGAGAAAATGAGGTTATTTTTTGGAAGTGGAAGGAAGGAGAAAATGGTGTTTGCAGCAGTCTCTCATGAAATCAACAGAATTCCAGAGTATAAAATGGGAACAGTAGGAAGATTTTGGACAGAGGCATGAGGCCTTCAAGAGTCTTCAAGAGCCAACAATTTTGCAATAAATTTTTTTCCTTGAAGGCTCCAAAAATGATTTAGCCACCTTTTGGTATAGTAAATTTCATAGGTGGCCAATAGTGGCTCCACTTGGGGATGGTGCCTTCTTGAAGGCATCAGGAACTTCAGACTTGCATTCTCTGGGAGGCTGATCAGTTGCCTCATCAATTGGGCTGCCTTTGTTTCCTTGTATGATATTATTTTGCTCTGGAAACATATTAGTAGCCATAAAAACAATGGATCTTTCATCAACAAGCTTTCTACCTACCCAATCCTACAGATCTAACATTTTTTCTTCTTTAGAATGCACTTGGATTGGAAAACTCTTTTACAACATTTTATTCTTTTGAAAGCAGGAAATATAATCTATTTCTACTCCTTTTTTCTCCATGGACTCAGATTAAACAGTCGAGCCCATATGATTATCTACCTAATCTACTATCTATTGGGATTGAACTGTCCAATAGATTTTATTCACTAAATTCTACAACAAAAATTTTAAAAAATCCAAGTCAAGATTAAGCTGTTTGACTTGCTGTGATCTATGGCATAAAAACAAGCTGCACATAGACATTTATTCTGCAGAAAATTAAAAACAAAATGGAAGGCTTGAGATTTGAAATTTCAAGGAATGTTCTTCCCCCTTTTTACAGCTTTGTTTTGAATTTTGTTTTGAGCTGTCTTTCCTTTGTCAATTGGTTCGGATTTTAAACTAATTGTCACCAGATTTACATCTTTCTTGACTCATAATTTGAAATAGATTTGAGTCATTCTCTTTGGAAACTTAGGTTCAGATTTTGAGCATGTTTGAACCTTTAATTTCTATCCTAATTTATCTACTGATAAGCCAAGATTAAATAGTTTGGCAAATTGAATTCACTATCCTATCAGCAGAAAATTTAAAACTAATTAGTCAATATTAGGCTATTTGACTAACTAGAAGTGTGTTTTTCAGGAGTGGCATTTAAGCTTGCACACTTTCAGATTTGTTTTTCCTTTTGGTATGGGGCTATACCTTTTGTGTTTTTACAATCTGCCCTCTTTTCTTTCTTTCACTGTTTTTGTATTTTTTATTTTCATAAATTTTAATGCAATAATGGGTGAAGTATTTATAATGGAAAAAGATAAAAATGCTTTCATAACATGGAATGTATCAAGAGAAGTAATCCTTAAGCATCCTGCCATTGATAGGACCCCCAAACAATTCTTCTCCATTCAATTCTTGTAAGAAATAGGCATTGTTACCAGTGGCTGAATGAATAGAGTAAGGGCCAAGCCATAAGTTGTAAAATTTTCCATGCTTGCCCTTGTCTTCCCTCCTTGGGTCCCAGTTTCAAACTTTGTCCCCAATATTGAAATTGTTGGCCTTTGTTCTTCTGTCAAAAATCTTTTTAACACTGTCCTTTTTCTGCAATGCTTTGTTATAAACCTCCTCTCTGGTTTGCTGAAGATGAATGGTCTGGTTTATTCTTATGATTATGTCATTATCTTCAGTTTGCAACTCTTGAATCAACTTCATCACTGGTACACCAAGGCTATTTGGAAAAATTGCATCAGTACCATACACAAGCTGGAAAGGTGACATGCCAATAGATTTCTTCAAATTCAATCTGTCAGCCCAAAGTGCATGAACTAGCTTTGTGTGCCAAGACTTTTTTTTGTCCTCCAACAGTTTCTTGATTATGTTCACTAAACTCTTGTTTGAGGATTCTGCAAGTCCATTACCTTGGGGGTAATATGCCGTAGAATGCCCCAATGTTATCTGATATCTGTGGCAGAATTCAACCATCCTCTTCGATCCAAATGCTGCTGCATTATCAGTGATGATCTTGGTAGGAAAGCCAAATATGGAGAGAATGTTAGTCTCCATGAATTTTATAATAACAGAATCATTGGCCTGCCTACAAGGAATGGCTTCTATCCACTTAGTGAAATAGTCTGTGGCAGTGAGAATCCATCTATGCTGGGTAGAAGATGGTGGATAGATTTCTCCTATGAAGTCAAGTCCCCACTGTTGAAAAGGAGCTTCAACAGTGATTGGACGCAGAGGTAGGGGTAACAGTTTTCTTTTGCCTTCAAAAGTTGACATTTATGACAAGCAATGATCATCTTGTGAATATCAGGAAAAAGAGTAGGCCAATAGAAACCAGCCCTCAAAATTTTGTTGGCTGTTGTCTTCCAGTACAAATGACCTCCACACTCTCCTTCATGGAACTCGTGCTTAACCTTCTCTGCATAAAACTCAAGCAAACATTTAAGAAATACACTAATTGCATTTTTCCAATAAATACATCTATCTATAATGCAATAGTTTACAGCTTTTAACTTTAGGAACCTTGCCTTTGTTTTTGTCAAACCAGGAGGTGTATTTAAATTAAGAAAAACATAAATAATATCAGCATACCAAGAGGAATTCATGAAACAGTCTTCAACAATAGGAGTTGATATTCCTTCTTGGTTATCCAAAGCGTCAATCATATTTATATCAAGAACATCAAAATTGGATTCAACCATTAATCTAGCTAGACCTTGGCCTTTGATCAGCTTAGTGGGTTTTATCTCTAAATCATATTCAAGGATAACAACAATACACTTAACTCTCTTACCATCTGGATCTTGTGTTAGAATGTCTTTAACAACTGAGTTTGGGACAAAGGCAATGATGTGTGAATGAAGGATGTATACTCTTAAGTCTTTCAAAGCTTTAACCAAAGCAAAATCTTGCTTCTCCATAATGTTATACTTCAAAGGGGCATCCCTCAATGCCTTTCTAAGGAATGCAATGGGATGCTCTTGTCCTTGTGGATTTTTCTGTAAAAGGACAACAGCTATGGTATGTTCTGATGCAAATGAAAAAATATAAAATTCTTTTGAAAAATCAGGACTTATTAGAACTAGTTTTTGGGTTAATGCTTGTTTCACCAGCTCAAAGGACCTCTTTGCTTGCAAGGTCCACTTTACCCCTTGCTCCTTCTTCAACATGTTTGTTATATTCCTAAGGAGCTCAGCTAAGTTGGGTATGAACCTTCTCAAAAAGTTAATCTTTCCAATGAAAGATTGCAACTCCTTGATGTTTCAAGGATGAGAGATTTGCAATATAGCTTCAATCCTCTTTAGATCTATCTTAATACCCTCTTCAGAAATAATGTGCCCAAGAATTTTACCTTCTTGGAGCCCAAATAGTGTCTTCTTAGGGTTTAAAGATATCCAAAACTTTCTGCATTTCTCGAAAACCTTTCTTAAATGTGTTAAGTGCTCTTCATCTATTTTTGAAAACACCGTAACATCATCAAGGTATATAATGATGAAGAAGCCCAGTTCTTCTGAGAATGCTATGTTCATTGCTCTTTGAAAAGTTGCTCTAGCATTCATTAGACCAAAGGTAATTTTCACATACATGAAAGTGCTCCATGGTGTAGTAAAGGTTGTCTTTAATTGATCAGCAGGGTGAACTAAGATCTGATTGTACCCTGAGTGGCCATCAAGCAAAGAAATTATTCTAGACCCTACCACCCTCTGTAAAATATGATCCATCTTAGGTAAAGGGTAGTTGTCTTTTAATGAAGTTTTGTTTAAGTCTCTAAAGTCTATACAAAGCCTGATTTCTCCAGTTTTCTTCCTAAATGACACCAGATTAGACACCCACTCATAATATATAATAGGGACAATAATACCAACATCGTACATTTTCATGATCTCCTTCTGAACCAAGGGAAATTGGACAGGGTTTATTCTGCGCAGTTTCTGTTTGAATGGTTTTTGGTTTTCTTTGAGGGGAATTTTGTGTTGTATTATTTCAGTGTCATAGGATTTAAGATCTTCTTAACTCCACGCAAAAACATCAGAAGATTCTTTAAACAACTCTATGTATTTGAGTTTAATGTGAGCTGGTAAAGTTTTAGACAGTTTGATCATTTTTGGTTTAAACTCACTGCCTATATTGCACTCTTCCACTTCAGTCTCTACAGGTTCCAGTTTTGGCTTCTTGGCCACATCGTTAAAATCAAAAAACTCTTCTAAAGGGGCTAGACCGCTTGGCAAACTTTGATCTTTAGAGTGCAGAGTTTCTAACTCCTCTATTTCTAACTCTGCATTGAATTCCGTTTTGTTTTTAAGTTTGCTAGTCAGAACGTTAATATTGAAAAGCTTAGGAGATGGCTTTTCTTCACCAAGAAAATTTTCTTCACTGCAGTTTGTTTCATAATCTGAGTCCGAATTGTGTAGTTAGAATTCATTTCTGAATTGCATGAAGTCTTCTATTTGTTTTTCTCCATCAAACACCTGCCAATAATTTTCATTATGAGGCACGGCTGATCTAAATTTTATCTGAGTTGTGCAGTCTTTGGTTTCATATGGAATTAAGCATGTTCTAGCTGCAAAGGCTAAATTGTGGACAACAATATTTCTTTTTCTTGGGACAAAAATCAGTTTGGACTCCTCGAATGTTTTTAAAAGGTCCATGACATCGTTTCGGTAGGCCCTAAGTCTAGGATGATTTGCGTTATACTCCCCATTGCCTTGCCTAATGACTAACTCTGAATCCCCATATACATTGATTCTTTTGGCTCCTAACTTTTTCAACAAACGTAAGCCTAAGAGAAGGGATTCATATTCCGCTATGTTGTTAGAACACTAAAAGTTTAATTTGCAAGAAATTCTTTCTGTGTGATTGTTCTCAGTGTTGCATATCCAGACACCTGCACTAGTGTTGGTCTTAGTGCAAGACCCATCGAAGTGCATACTCCATAGAGGACTAGTTTCGGTTTTATCTGTTTGGTGATTTTCCTCTTCAACTACTGTGTTGTCTGATTGTTCTTGAGTATCAGCACTTATTTGAATTCGTTTCATTTCCTTAGATTTATTATTGGGTTGAGGATTGCTTTCTAGACTGTCAAGGTTTAAGAGCAATGGATGAATGACTCATAGCTCAAGACCTGTATTTTGTTTGCTAGAGTTTATAGGTTCAGCAAACTATTCTGACACTCCTACATTATCTTCTTCTTCCTCCCTGCTGGCCATTAATTCTGTTAAAGTGACTTGTTCACTAAGTGTTTCATCGTTAAACATAATAAAGGAATCAAGGCCTATGCTTATAGAATAAAGAGGAGAGTTCTATGGTCTGTCTTGGCTTGTAACTATGTATTGCATATGAGACTCCCTGTAAAGTCTTCTAGTCTGATTGAAAACAGGGATAGTCGCATAGTTCATGTCCATTTGCATAGTCCCTTGTAACTTAGCCCCCCAAGATCTTGATAATAACATTCCATATTTTGGGGGCACATCAGCCACAACAATATCCATTACTAAGAATTTGGCTAGAATCTGGGCTAAGTTAACGCAGAGGTCTTTGATTAATCCTAAACATTTTACTCTGCTTGAGTCAAAGGAGTAAAGGTCTTTGTAAGGTCTGGTGATTTCTAGACCAAGGCTCTCCATTACGGCTTTAGGAATTAAATTATGAGAAGCCTCGGAATCATGCATAGCATTGTGCAAAATTTTTTCATGAACATTTAAACTTATATAAAATGGAGGAACATGTCCTTCTTGATATCTACCTTCAATCTTAGGACCAAAAATCAGCTCTGGTTGGTCATCATTAAGATTGACTGTATCATTTCTCTCTTCTAAATTTAAAGCCTTCAAAATTTGGGTCCTATATACATTCTAGGCAGCTAACTCAGTCAAGGGAACATAGATTTTGATCTTTGAAATTTCTTGCTCTAGGTTGAAAGGAATTTGTTTCTTTGAAAAACTTGTTTCAGCCTTACTAGCTGCTAGTCTATCAGCAACATCAACTTGCTGATTTGTTTTATTTACATTTGAAAAAATGGTTTTAATATGAGTACTAGCTGAAGTGTTAGTACTACTAAGGTCTACACTCTGTTTTTCACTGTTTTGAGTGCATTTCTCTTTACCTTTATCAGAATTCACAGCTACATTTTTGTCCTTTTGCTTGACAACTTTAGGCTTGGTTGCAGTGCTGTTTTGTGAAGATTTTTCAGAGTTTTTGGTGTTGGGAGTTTGTTGACTGGTTTTGCTTCTAAGGTCATATTCCTTTTGAGATTCTATGATGACATTTTCCATGTCTTGATAATAATTTTCATCATCATCTCTTCTGTCATCATAAGGTGTATAAAGACCTTGTTTTCTATCGTAATGAATCTCAAAGTAATCATCATCTACCCCCAACATGTTGATATCATCTTCCTCTGTTATCTCATCTATTTCCTCAACCTCACTTACATAGTTTTGATGAAAGGGAGGAGTGATCTATTGATCATCTTCCCTGGGTCTGTTTGGAGGTTGGTTCCTTCTAAAATTCTCATTCTAGTTCTGGTTCCTATTTTGAGGACCATTTTGGTTTTCGCTGGCTTGTGTTCTCTTAATTATGCTCATCTCTTTCATCATCTCCTCCATCATTCTCTCCATATTTGAGTTGGAAGTAGAGGGTGTAGACTCCTCTCTAAATGACACTCTCTTTTCATTTTTCATTCTTGCTCTCTTCTCCATCAAGTTGACTTCCACAGAAAGAGCACCTTTTTTCATCTCTTCAAGAGTTGGAGGATCTCTCTCTCTCAGCTGATAGGCCATCTCAGGGTCAAACCCTTCAGGAAACTTGTTTATAGCTGAGCCTTATGGAGGTTTTAGATCTGGGGAAAGTGCATTATATACATTGTTAAATCTGGTACAATAAGCTTGTACACTTTCCCTGGTGTTTCTATGGAGGTTCTTGTAATCAGAAAGGACTTGGAGAGGATTCTTCTTTACTTCCCATTTGTTTAAGAATGTCTGATGGAAATCTTGGAGATAATTGATACTATGGGGGGTTAATCCTTTGAACCATTTTCTTACTTCTCCCCTAAGCTCTGAGCAAATAATCTAAGCTTGACAGAATCATCATCAATTTCATTTCTGTCAAAGTAGTCATTCATACTATCCACATTTTGTGATGCAGTTGCAGCATTACTAGCATCATACAATGGAATTTTGGACTGATAGTCCTGTGGAAGATTGACTAATGGTACAGGAAGGACTAAGGGAGCATACCATGCTGCCATGATATGTCATGGGGGTGAATTCACAAGAGGTGGATTAATAAAAGGAAAAGTGGGCTAGAATGGAGTGGTTTGAATAGTGGATGTAGGGTGAGCAGAAGTGGATGGACCAGGAGTAGATTGGTGAGTTGATATTGGATGAGAGACACCTAAGTTGTGAAGGAAATGTAAATCAGGAGGTGTTGTTTCCCTATTACCAAAATGTTCACTTGTTTCAGGAGATGAAAGTGAAGACTTAGAATCTAACTGATCTAAATCATCAAGAGACCTGGTTCGAAAGGGATTTACTAAGTCAACGTGTGATTGTTATAGAGCCGAAACATTTTCAAGAACTGAATTAGTTCTCAAGGGTGATCTAAGAACAGTTGATAATTTAATCCTAGGAGACTTCCTAAGGATACTTTCCAGGTTATCAACTATCTCAGGTGGATCGGGGTCAGGATAGGCTCTAGTGTTAATCTTTCTAGGAGCCACTATGATGTGTTTTTCAGACCCAAATAAACATGAAAATTTCAACCAGGTATAACAGTCTTTAAATGGTCAACTAATCTGTTTGCACAAATTTTAATCCTACAGTCCTCTAATTGAGTTTGAATGATATTACAATGATAAGGGTTCTTCCCAGTGGAGTCTTAAGTTCTGTTGAGGATTGTGGAGTCGCCCAATGGAAGTTTTTAGCTCCTAAGGAGGTAAAAGGTTTTATGGTCCACCACCATGTTTATTAGATACCAATCTGAAATATTTTTGGTTTTTCTGAGTTATTTTTCAGTTGTGTGGTTTCTAAGAATATCCTTACTCTGTTTCAAAACTTAGCTACGGTTATGAGATGAAGACGGTGTATTATTATGACTAAGCCAGCTGATTTTTCAAGGTTAGATAAACTCTTATGAGAATCCTAGGTTTTACCTAGTTTGTCACTGATTCAAAATTTTTTTACCATGATTACCATTTCTTGGTAGTGCTTGAAAAGGCTGCTTTTACTCACAAGGTTTTATGAATTTTTTAAGGGAACATAAGGTGAAAATTCAACTTCGATTCCCAGCGGAGTCGCCAGAAATGTTAGCACCCTGTAATTAGCAAGATTAGAAAAAATCCAACTGCAGGGAGAACATTATTTCAACCACTTTGGGATTCTAGGATCTAGCCCTCCTGAATCCAGAGAGGGTTCTCTCCAGTGAGTGCAAAGATTTGATTTGTCACTGAAGCTTTGGTTAATGATATTAGGCTATTTATGAAGGCCAAGGGTTTGTTTTGTTTTTGGATGGTTGAGCGTGATTACTGTTTGCGGGGAAAGTTCCAAATGAAAAGAGTTTCAAAGGTGTGAAGTTGCAAGCAAATAGAATAAGCTTTGGCCAGAAAGATAGATAATTGTAGGTTTTAGTCCATTGGGCTATGGAATCATAATAGGATTTAATTGAAATAGCAAGAGGCAAGAGTGGTCCATGGGGCAAGTCATCTATGTCTGAGGATCTCTTGAAAGTTTGATTTATGAAATGAAATGATATGATAAGAAGGGGAATTTAAACATATGAAGAACAAAGAGCAGCCTAAGATCTAGTAAGTACTTTTAAACTAGACAAGTTTTGACATACACTTAAGAAAGACATGAAAGTAAACTAGGATCTGGTACGTACTTTTAAACTAGCTAGCCTTTGATACACTTTCAATAGAAAACATATAAAAATAGAGGGAAACACAAATGATAACAAAGGATGGTCTAAGATCTGGTAAGTACTTCTAAACTAGTCAGCTTTTAACACATTCCAAGGGAAACATTCAGACAGTCTTTGGGGATAAAAATAGGACCAGGGCACACCATATCTTTCTTAGTTCACCTCTACTTAACATGAAATGAAAGTAACATCCAAGAACAATATTTAGCCAAAACAATTAGACGAGGGAACACCAACATTCTTATGCTTAAACTGAATTAAATCATTCCTAAATAACACAGATTGAAAGAAAACATTCAGATAAAGAGTTTCAGTCAGAGAAGGGTATTGATAAACAGTAGGTCCTAACTCTATGCATGTTGTTCTTTATAAGAGAAGATGAAAATAGTGAGAAAAGAAATAAAACAATAATTCATAGTAAGAAATAACATCATTGTCGACATAGACCAGGATCCCGTAAATCAGCTTGTATTGATGCTCCAAACCAGTTACAGCTTTAAGTCCAATGCTTTAGTTTAGAAACCATCTACACTTCCCAGAATAACCTATCTATCACAAGCAACGATCCAAGAACCAGTGAACACTATTTACAGATAGAAGTCTCAAGCTCAATTACATTTCAATGTTTAGTAGCCAACTCAACCAACCCCTCTCTCATCTTCTGCAGTAGTATTTATAGAATAATGAGGAGGTGAGATCTGATAAAAGATCTCTAAAGATAATTAATACAAACTTAATGGTTTCTCGGCCTTTGGGGGGCTCAATGAAGAAGCTTACATAGGTTTCCTCTGTATTAAATAATTTACATTAGGATTTAAGCTCGGTGGGAGCTCTTTTTGACTTTTGAGGCTTAGTGTTGTGTTAAAGTAACTCTACTGATATTTTTTCATTAAGTTTATTTGCAGAATTAAATTCTCTGGCTGCACTGAGGCAAATACCTGATCTTGATCAATAACTTTGGCCTTTGTTTGAATTCTTTGAGGCACAGGTGGCACTGTGGTAGCTGGGAGGAATCAATTTGCCTTAGATGTGGCGGTGGAAGCTTTCTGTCTGATGAACCTTTATGATTTACCTTTAAACTGTGTTTTAATAGGGGGATTAGGCTTTTGATAATCCATCTTAGCCATAATCCTCACAGATCCGTCTTCAACCTCATGTTCTAGTGTGTTCCTGTCTTCAACACTGATATTCTTTGATTTGTGCTTGATTCGCTCTTTTTTTTAGTGTGCAGGGCTGCACAGGAATCGAATGGCATCAATGCCTCATGAATCATTGATGAAACGTGGAGTTTAAACCCTGCGAATGATTCTCTTTGATGAATCGAAGGAAGGAGGATCGTCACCCTCAGCCTTTGAATTTTATTCAGCATGGTGGAAAAACCATTAAACCCTGCAAAATAAAAAAAACATTATGAAATCCTGCATATATAGGTTTACTTCTTTGGAATGACATGTGGGGAGAGCATGTCCGTTTGATGGCATCATCCGACGGTCAATATTGATCAGAAGAAGTCAAAGGGAAGGTGGAAGAATAATTTAAATCGGAGCCGTCGATCGCGCAAAAATCGATAGTCGGGAGCGGAGGTGAATAAATAATGTGAACGGGTCACATTATTAGGAAAAAGTAAAATAAAAAGCGGAGAAAAGGGTTTAAAACCTTGTTTCGGCGAAAAATGGTTGAAAAATGAGTTTGGGGATCGGGACACACGTGGGCTGTCGAATGAGATCGGCCCACGCGATCAACGGTGGAGATCGGTTACCGACAAACCTTAGAAACATGCCCTGGACTTCAAAACCTTCAATTAAACCACACTGTATAATTATTTCGGGTCACAAAATAGGATTCCTGACGCCAGGGAAACGAAGAAGACTCGCCCCAATTAAATTCTATCGTGTGGATGCTGATGTGGCACTGGGGACCACCAGCTCTGTGAAATTTCTATTGTGGACGAGGGGACCAGGGCGATCGAGTGTGGACCGTCGATCTGCAGATCAGATCGACGGTGGAGATTCTTATATGACTGTGTTGTACCTTCGCTTATCGCATGGGATTCTTCAGAGCGCGATCACCGTCCGATGAGCTGGCCTCATATCGGATGGTGCACCTCGATATCGCGCTCACTCCACATTCGACCTTTAATGCGCGATGAGGGCGGTATTTCAAAATGGCTTAAGGCCACGTGTCGGCCAGTGGCACTGATCGCTACCAAATGGAAAAAACCGCCTCCCTCTCAAAAGTTTTGTGATGAATTATGCTTGGTTTTCTTTTAATATAATGAAAAAAACATTTAAAACCCAAAATATAATATAAACAAAGGTTTGCTGTCGGGAGGGTTTTATATTCGTGATTTGGCTTGGCACCCGTCTGCGGGCCATTGGATGTATGGAAGATAATATGACCAGGGGTTATAATGTGCGGGGCTAATCAGCATCAGAGCTCTTACCATGGAAAAAGTTTTATGCGCTCGACTGTTTGTGATGCGATAGGTGCTCGGATGGCTAGCGCTTGGTTCCAGCACCAAGGCGTATGGAGGGGAAGGTTTTTGGACTTAGCCAAAGGGGCTTAAAAAAATTATATATTCTATATGAAGTTTTTAATGTTTTTCAAGGGTTTTTGTGCGTCTCGATAAGGTAATAAAAGAGTTTTTAAAACTTATCAAAGGGGGTTTTGATGGGGGGAAAAGGGAAAATATGAAAATGAAATATTTCATGGGGAAAAGAGGAGAGAAAATGAGGTTAGTTTTGGAAGTGGAAGGAAGGGGAAAATGGTGTTTGCAACAGTCTCTCATGAAATCAACAGAATTCCATAGTATAAAATGGGAATAGTAGGGAAGATTTTGGACAGAGGCATGAGGCCTTCAAGAAACTTCAAGAGCCAACACTTTTTGCAATAAAATTTGTTCCTTGAAGGCTCCAAAAATTATTTAGCCACCTTTTGGTATAACAAATTTCATAGGTGGCTAACACCATCAACAATGGAAATGGCTCTCAAAGTACTCCAGTAAAATATATGAAGTGTGAATTAATGATTTGTAGTCGAACACTTACAGAATCATTTGATCAAAGGTCAATGATCCAACCTATTTTCGAATGCGAGAAACCTACCATTAGGGCATACAGATCCCAAGGTACTGATAGGATTCAAGATCAACTTTCTAGATAATGAGCTGATGTCGATAGAAAGTGATACATTGCAGGAAATCCCCCAACACAGAACCATTAGATTAAGTTTTGAAGAATTTTTTTGCAAGGACTAACTCAGGGATGGTCAACGTGAATGGAGACAAATTTTTACAATGAATGGCTTATTTGAACACATAACGACACTGCAGATGGCTTGGCAACATTTGAATTAAAGCTAATACCCAGAAATCGGCTAAAGAATTTCAATGTGGTTTGATTAAATTTTAGATAGAGGATTTCCCAACCCAGGTACAAGTGTGACAAAGTGTCGTGTTCAAGGGTGGCATGCTGCTTTCTAGACAAGGGTGACCACTAGATTCTTTTTCTCTCTTTTCCTCCACCATTACTTGCAAGTACCTATATTTTTTTTGTCAAGATTTAGGAGGATAACATTTTATTATTTGTTTAAGATAATCCTTCATATGAGTCCATCTTATTATTAAAATAGAACCCTAAGAAGGAGTGATTCATTCTTGTTGTGATCGATAGTTCCTTTACTGTTAAATTTTAACGAGTCCAGTATAGGACTAACTTGGTGTTTTTCAATTTTAGGGAGTCAGAAGAAAAGCATAAGTCAACTCCATGGTTGTTATTTTTCGTAAATTTAGTCTCTCAGGCCCGAAAAAGGATAAAATAATGCAGGAGAGAACTCTATTGACCATGATTAGTCAACATATACCTTTTTCATAATTAGTCCAGTTTAGTCCAGAAAAGGGGTAAAGTTATAATGAATGGACGACTGTTCATTTACTTTAACGAGTTCAAATAGTCAGGTACTGAATGATATTTTAATATTTTGAGAGTCTGAAAAGGGCTTAAAAGAGGACTCCAAGGTTTCAATTTCTCGTATTTTTAAAGAGCTCAAAAAAGTGATATAAGTATATTCGTTGTCAAAATAATTCTTTTCACCAAAGATCCTGTATCTTGCACAAAAACTCAAATGATTACAAATATCTACTTCCAAAAAGTAAAAATATTTAAAAATGACCTTTTAAAAGTGAAAAATAAATAAAATAACAATATTTTATTCATTAAAAACTATAAAAAGGGGTTGAAATAAGTTGTTTTCACCTTTTGTTTCCAAAATAGTGCATAGAGAGCTTTTCGCCAAAACACTTCTGGAGCAGATATCAGGAGAACTGGTCATTCATTTCTCAAACTATCAGAAATAGGTAATCCACATCATCTTAAGCTACATTTTCATCCATTTCATTTTTTGTTTTGAGCTTTTATTGCATTTTTTGGGAGAAATTCATGTTTCAAAATATGCCTTCGGGGGTGCGCGGGCGATCCATGTGATAATGACGCACCCCGATGATTTAAAAAAAAAAAATCATCAGGCTGCCATGGGTTCTGTGTGGAGCACATGTGGATGACCACACTGTCTACAAAAATAACCTACGCAAGCACCGTGAAATTTTTGAAAAGTAAAATTTCTTCACAAAAAATGGTCCAAGTTTCCTCCAACTGATTTTAATGGTTTAATTTGTTGATTTGTAGGCTTTTATATCATGTTGGAATGGAGGGAATCAGAACATGAGCTAATAGATAATGAAGCCATGGATGACAATGCAGCCATGCATGCATTGAAAAAATGTGGTTTGTACAAGTTCTGGGCTATTTATGGAATGAAGGCACAAGTAGAGTTAATGACTTGGATTGTGAATGCATGGGACACTCAAGACTAATGTTTTATAATTGGTGACCACTGGCTCAAGATTGAGCCAGAAGACATATATTTCCTTACTAGATTATCTCAGAGAGGGAGAAACATCTCCTTATTTTGGACTAGACAGGGAGGTCTTCCTACTACCAGCTACAAAGTTCACTAACGTAGCAATAGTGCAAATTTAAAGGATGGTCGTATAGACATCAAAACTAGCTTGCGACTGGAGCTTAAAGTCATAACATCCACAGTGACTAGGTTATGTAGGAGTGCAGCTCCTCATGTGGCTACTAAATCACAGATGAAAACTACAGTCGAATGTTTCGGAGGAACAATATCCGACTGGTGTGAAGGATTATTAGCCAATATGAAAGGCCAATTCACTAGAGCAAAGAATGAAAAGTTGAAAAACTTTAGATATGGTGTCATTCTTATTTCATTTTCTCTAGAGAGAATTCCAGTTATCGCTCCTCAACTGATTCTCGTAGATCGTGGAACTCCTCAGGAACCTCGGATGGTGAGATGGGTAGCACTAATGGCTTGCCATGGTGGCGAGGGTGGTTTAGTAGTTTGGTTTACTCTGGCTTATTTCAGGTGTCTCAGGAACCAAGTCTTCACCATTGAAGACTTTCCTTATGCAGGAATATACTATAGAGGTGATCCTAAAACATCGTTGCCTCTAGGGGCATAGTGGGATGAGACATGTTAGTGAATCATTTTGAAGTTTTTAATCTAATTTTTATTTTATTTTTTATCATCCAATACTGACAAAAAATTTAAATGCAGATGTCGGTCCGCAATGACTAGCAATGCTTCATCGCTTTGACAGGCGAGAGGCATAACTAGTAGCACCCCCACAGAATAATGCAACAAAGATTTTTTCTGACATGGAGCACAACCTTGAGAGTTTGACCATTGATATTCCTGATACAGGGACCAATGATATCCCTCTCAAGCTCCAAAGACACATGACAGGTGTTCCAAGTCCATTCAGGAGATTTCTACGTAAGGTGGCGCGTGCTATAGTTAATTACCATGATCATCATAACGAGTAGTTGATGGTCAATGTAGATTGAATTTTTTTTTTTGTATCAGTATCTTTTAGATCATAATGTGTTTGAACCTATGATCATAGAAAATGTAATATTTTTTGAACAAAAACTTATCTATCCTAATGATATTACTACTTTCATTCTCTAGGTATCTTGTTCAACATGGATTGAATGTGGTTTTTATTTACTTTTTTAGTGTTGCAAATGTATATTTAAAACTAGATTAGCTAATGCATCAGCCAATTTTCTTAAATTTCTTGAAATATGTTGATATTAGATATAATTAAATTGTCGTTCCAAGAGACGAACCTTAAAAAATAATCGTAACAACACTGGATTTATAATTACATAAACTCTGTTTAAATGTAATACAATGAGTTGTGAATCGAACCTAATCATCAAACATCGAATACCAAATGTAATGGCATCAGATAATAACTCAATGACTGTGCTATAATAACTCATCGGTGGGTGAATAGATAACCCAAGCCACGGAAGAGATATTTCGTGTACTACGACAGGCGCCATCAAGAAAACCAATGTATGCTTGAAGGGATGTAGACATCTTCAATATCAAGAGTAATCAAGATAAGTAGTAATAGTAGTAATAACAAAAACTAATCTAGGCACACTTGTCTAATCTAAGGCACACTATTCTAAAAAGTAACTGTTTTACAAGAGAGATCTTCACACGAATGTAAAGCATAATATCTCTTAAGATAAAGACCATTTCTGGGTTTATCTAAATATACCCCGTCATAATAAAATAATTAATAGGCTCCTTTTGCAAGCACACGCTTGATAATACAGGGACCATACCACATTAGTTTGAACTTACCAACACCCAGCTTGTCGTTAGCTTGATCATATACTAAAACTAGGTCACCTTCTGAATGAAGGTGAGGGTTAACACTTTGATCACATTAAGCTTTCAAACGTTTCTTGTGAGCTTCGACAACCAATGTAGCGGTGCGTCGAGTCTCATATAATTGTGCTAAGTATAGAAAGCATTTCTCCTGTTCAGAGGTAGCTGGTAATAACTCAATGGCTAACTTGAGTGACAATATTTCACATTCAATGGGTAACACAGCTTCTAAACCATAGAAAAGTTGAAAAGGATTGAACCCTGTAGCAGTTTTTGTAGAGGTTCGGTATGCCCATAATGCAGAAAAAATCATGGTATGCCAATTCTATTTATGAGTCTCGACAATCTGTTTAATCATGGTGGTTAAAAAATTGTTGATGGCGTAAACTTGACCATAAGCCCGTGGGTAATACGGAGTAGAATTATCATGGCGTAGGCCAAGTTGATCAAAAATTTTGGTCATCATAATATTTCAAAAATGACTCCCATGGTTCGTAATAATAGCTTGAGGGACACCGAAACGAGCAATCACATGATTGAATATGAAAGTAGCTACAATTTTTCCATCAACTGCAAATGTAGGCATCGCCTCGGCCCATTTGGTAAATTAATCTATGGCGAGAATAATATACCCATGCCCCCTAGCTGAGTGAGAGTTACATGTAATGAAATCAATGCCCCATTTCACAAAAGGACCGACAAAAATGATTGGGTGAAGAGGAGCTGGAGTTGCACGCATCTTTCGATCAAAAATTTGGCAGTTGTGGCATTTTTGGATCGCGATGATACAATATTTGAATAAATATGGCCCAAAATAACCACCGTGCAATATCTTTTGGGTTGTGGCAAACCCAGACATATGACCACCACACGCTCCAGAGTGGCAATCATTAAAAACCTTTTGAGCCTCTTCAAAACCAAATATTCTGGGTTCGATCCCGAGGGGAGTCACCATTTTTTTATGTGGATTAATCCCTCTTACAGACAAGAGTGATCTCCCTAGTACTCAGCGAGTAACTAGAAACAAATATCCATTTGAAAATACTTTCCTCTAGATTAATTACATTCCATGATTATAATATTAAAGTAGACTGGACATGCCCCTACCTTAAAATCCAAACGTTTGATGTAGTCTTTTGTCCCGTTGCTCCAAAGTGGTTTCTCCAAAGGGTAGAATTTGCAATCAAAGACAAGAAAAAGGATCAAAGAATATGCAACTTATAATAATCAGAAAATGCTAATCCAAGTTAGTGATCAAGTCTAAGTATTTACATTATTCCAATAAGAATAAAAACAAAGCAATGATAAAAAGATATCCATATGTATTATCTTGAATAAAAAGAGAAATCTTACAACCTGATGCCTTGATGCTGTATAAATTTCTCCCAGGGTCCTGAACAATTGTTTCTCCTTCAGTCTGATAAGCCTTCCTCTCTGAATACCAACATGTAGTTATAGACACAAGGGTGTGATCATTCTCATGCCAAAAACAACTCACTATTGTAGAAATTATGCACTCTGATGAACTCTCTTCAGCTTAGAATCTGTATAAGTTAACTTCTATCATTCAAAATCTATGTGTGTCTACCCTTCAACCTGAAACTTGAGCTCAATTTATAGGTAAATGGAGGTAGTTTCGATTCCATGAAGAGGGGGATGGATTCCTCTCATGAAGGGATTTGAGCTCCATGGACCAAGGGATGCTCCATGAATGGAGGGATAAATCTCGAACTGATTGTGACTCTAGAAGCTTCTAGTTGGGAGAATATTCGGCCAACTAGGCTTCTAGAATTTACATTTTTATTTTATTTTATTTTCACGAGGGTGCACAGGTAATGGTGGAAAAAAGTGCGGGAGTTGCCGCAGTTTATGGATAAAAAAATAGCGCATACATAGGGATAGGTTAGAAAAACCGTGCAAGTAGACTTTTAAGGGTTTTACAGAGATTTTATCCAATTCCAAGACTTGATTCAGGAAAATTAGTGTTTTTGACCTCTAAGGGAACATTATATGGGTGGTGATAGACCCATATGAACAGTGAAATGTCATGGTGACAAAATGATGTGTAACAGTTCAGTTGAGTACTCAATTAGAATTGAAGCTCTGAAGACATTTATAGCCTACAAATAAACTATAACTCACAAATGCACCAAATATTGCAAAGGAAATGTCATAAGTGGATATCATATGGAAGAAGAGAATTGATGAAGACAGATATAATATGTTACAGGTTGAATGAAAGAAAAATTTCAATGTTTTTTTTGTTGGGTGACTTTTGATAATTTGGACCTGTGTTTCCTTTATCACATAAATATTCAAATTAAAATTAGAAATTTTAGATATTTGAATGATATCTAAACTTCTGTGAAAATGTAACATGGATCTTCAAGGAACCACATGGGAATTATATATATATATATATATATATATATATATATATATATATATATATATATACCCTTCACATAAAGCGACATCTGATTTAGAATTTCACAAGTACACACTCAAAACATGACAACAACCAATAAATAAATAAAATTGAAACTTATCACAGTAAAAGTATCTCCTTTCAGAAGTGGACACCAAACAATAACACAGTAATTAGTTCACTTTAAGACTGCAAAACATTGGAAAAAAACAATGTGTTTAATTATTTGCCAATACAAAATGGATTTAATTCTAATGAACCAAAAGAGTTGATACTAAATCACAAATATTTATGTATAAGATACTCAATATGTTTGGTTGAATACTCAATTAAAAATGAAACTTTGAATATAATTATAGTCTATAAATAACCTATCATTACAAAACCTAAAATCTAAAATTACACTAAAGATTGATTTCTTACCTTGTGAGTCATGTAAATCTGTTGTGACAACATAACAATATACCTTTAAAAGGCTGATTTGCATGCCAAAAAGTAAAAAAATGTGAGTATATATGACACAGTTATGAATAATGGAAAAGATGACGATCCCATTGATAGGATTCATAAAGAAGAAGAACCCTTATACTGTTTAGCTTTGAAATATTAGCAACAGATCTTCCAATTTGTTTGTCACTAATGATGGCCTCTTGCAACAAACCCTGTTTGAATTTGAAAGATTGCATTAAAAGAATGAATTACTCTATGAAGAAATTATTTCCAACTAAGGAATTTCTATAAACAAATAATGAAATATTCATTCAAAAAAAATATTATTCTAGCATAATATCATGTTAGAAAACCTAAAGTATACTAAAAATCCTTTATATACATCTATAATATCACCTCAAATTCAACTATCTCTTTATGCAACATTCCTTCAAGCTATGCAATTTGCCTCCTTGATTCAGTAACCTTAATACCATAATAAAAGGATCGAGATGTGGTGATTTCTATCCTATCCAACAGAGAAAATTAAAAAACTCTCTAAACAACATTTCCACTTTATCTGCAACCTGTACATTTGCATCAAAATGCACATTAGTTTGGATTTTGGGGGTACTATGCCATAGATATGATAGGCATATAAATTAATTAGCAAACATCTTCCCATATGTATAATATGTTTCATAAAGTACTTTTGCGGCTTCCTTTCTGATTCAATCTTGTTGATGTGGATCATGGAAATCTAATTTTGAAGGTGGAAAATGTAGAGGAAAAACATTTATGGAGGAATATCATAAACATGCAGTCATACTTCCAAATGTCTCACATTGAATTTGGGAAGAATGTAGGTCCAATATATTAGTATAGAATAACCATTAACTGTCATACACAATTATGGTTACTCCAAAAAAATCATGAGTTACATAAATTATGTAAGATATCACAAGGTCAAAATAAAATAATAATAATATCAAAACTGCTTCCAGAATATCAAGCAACCGAATTCACTGGCATAATAAGAGAGAACATTGTGGTAATGCTTTAGGAGTAGCTTTAAATTTTACTTCACGATTTAGCATATTTCCTAAAGCATGGTTGTTGAAAGGGCTGGCAAAGGGTAAGCGGAGAGAGGAGTCAACATTGTATGGTACATTTGATGAAAGAAAAAAAAATCATTTTTTTTACAAGCTCACAGAGGAATTTTTGAAGCCATAATTTAAATAAGTTGTTGTTATCTTATATGTATAAGGCAACATATAATTGGAAAGATATGGAACTTTTGGTACATGTGGAGAGGGTACTACAGATCCATAAGAAAGATACCATGGTAGCCCTGATGTAGAATGAGATCTAAATGCTTTTACCAAGAAAAAATATCTCATATCACATGTGGTGTGTTTCAGTGGTTCTCCCATTTATAACAACTACAAATATTCTGATAAATAATTTCAAGGAAAAATAAAGTAGGCTAAAAATGAGGGATGAGTATTATGGTGAATGGCCCTGTCTTGGACATATTTTGGTAGAAATTCCATTTGATCATTGAAAAATGAGTCACTACCTTATGTCCATGTCCACATTCATACACCACTCCAGCTTGAGGTTACTCTTTTAAAGTTAAATAGTGAACTCAACAATGAACAAGTTAATGTTATAAAAAAGGGAGAATGGTTAGATAGAAACAATATAGTTGAATTTTATGGCAGGACTGAAGCAAACTCTTGTGATTAACTCATCTCAACATCTATGAGGGAGTAGTAGACAAGAAATCCATTTTGAATTTCAATAAGAGTGGGGAACTAAAAATGAAACTCAATAAGTTCAATAATTTATCTAGCTCATGATTTTTCTGGAGTACCCATAATTAGTATTCATACACAATTATGGGTACTCTATTAAAATCATGAGTTTCATAAATTATGTAAGATATCACAAGGTCAAAAAAATATAGATATATATATGAAAATTTCTTACAAAATATAAAGGGGACGAATTGAGTGGAATAAGAAGAGATAACATTGTGGCAATGATTTAGGTGTAGCTTTAAAGTTTACTTCATGGTTTAGCATATTTATTAAAGCATGGTGGTTCAAAGGGCTGACAAAGGGTAAGTGGAGAGAGGAGTCAACAATGCATGGTACATTTGATGAAAGAAGAAAAATATCAATTTTTTTACAAGCTCACAGAGTAAGCTTTAAGGCCATAATTTGAAGAAGTTTCTGCTACCTTAGATGGAGAAGACAACATATAATTTGAAAGAGACATCATTGATGGTACATTTGGAGAGGGTATTGCAGATCCAGAGGGAAGATACCACGAGAACCCTTATGTAGAATGAGATCTAGATTCTTCTCTCAGGAAAAACAGTCTAAAATCATATGTGGTGTGTTTAAGTGGTTCTCCGATTTATAACACCTACAACTATTATGATAAAGAAGTTCATGGAAACATAAAGCAGGCTAAAAATGAGGGTCAAAAATTATGGTGAATGGCCCTTTCCTGGACATCTTTTGGTAGAAATTCGGTTTGACCATTCAAAAATGAGTCACTGCCTTATGTCCAGGTCCACAGTCAAACACCACTCCAGCTTGAGGTTACTCTTGTAAAGTTAAATAGTGAACTCCACAGTGAACAAGTGAATGTTATAAAAAAGGGAGAATGGTCATATAGAAACAATATAGTTGAATTTTCTGGCAAGACTGAAGAAAACTCTTGTGGTTAAATCATCTCAACATCTTTGAGGGAGTAGTAGACAAGAAATCCATTTTGAATTTCAATAAGAGTAGGGAGCTAAAAATTAAACTCAACAATTTCACTAATTTATGTAACTCATGATTTTTTTGGAGTACCCATAATTAGTTTTCATAAAAAATTGTGGGTACTCAAGAAAAATCATGAGTTACATAAATTATGTAAGAGGCCACAACGTCAAAATAAAAAAATAATATGAAAACTGCTTCCAAAATATAAAGCAGTCAAATTCAGTGGCATAAGAAGAGAGAACATTGTGGCAAAGTTTTAGGTGTAGCTTTAAATTTTACTTCATGGTTTAGCATATTTCTTAAAGCATGGTGGTTGAAAGGGCTGGAAAAGATTAATTGGATAGAGGAGTCAACTATTGAATATTGTGACAAGAAACAATGAAAGTTGCATCCAGAAACATCATTCCTTGATCCTAGTGAAAAATAATCACCTAAACTAGGTGGGGCCCACACAAGCTATTTTTTAGGTTTATGTCTATTTTTAGAATGGTGAGCATATTATAAAATTAGCAGGATGATGATTCTAGATGGTTGAGAAAATTATACCTTTGGATGAATTTCTATTTTTAGAACATGGGCGAAGTCTATTTATAGATCACTAATCTAAAAATAGAATGCATGTCGATTATTATTAGCCCTTAATAATAATTAGACAATAAATAGTAACTTATTCTCTTGGAGCACTTTATTTCAGTGAAAAAATGTGGAACATCAGTGGGTTGAAGGAATTACACAATTCCTAGGGTGTTTGGTGACTCATGCATGGAAGACTCAATTATAACTAATAGTGGCAAGTTGTGACAAAGTTGGAAGAGTACTTATGGGAGTTGTTATTTAGTTTAACTCAGTCCAGTGAGTTAAAATTAGTTGTGCTAATTGTAACTTAACATAAAATAGTGAAATATGAGTGAATTAATTATTTAATTAACTCACAAGTAGTTTCTTACTTGCAACTGAAGAAATACAACAGTTAACTACTTGCATGTCAGATCCGGTGGAGACCCAGTGGAGAGATAGGTGAAAGGGTGAGATGGACTATCTGTTGTGACTATTGTGATGCATTCAATGAATATACACACACATTGGATATTATTATGAGGATTGCGTAGTCAAGGCAAGGTAAGGTTGAATTAATTCAGGGTTCTTCTTTAGCAGGGATTGTGCAATGGAGGCAGGTTATCAAGAGGCAATAAAATGGTGCATAGATATGCAAATTTCTGCATGACAGTGTGTGACGATTGTATATTGTACCGAGAGCCCTTGGAGTAGAGTTTTATATGAGATTGTTTCATGATCCATGATATAAAAAATATATGATAGTTGGGATTTTTAGCTTTAAGCTTTCCCGGTAAAACATCTTGTTTTGTGCGATTGATTTTTCTTCATATGTGTTTGCAATTGGCGATTTAATTTCTGCAAAGAATTAAGTAGAAGGATTTTTTATTTAACATAAGGATTAAATTGTTATATCAGGAGAATCTGGTAATATACATGCATTATCGTGTTTGTAAATTTCTACATGGTATCGGAGTAGTGTTGATCACTAGAGATTGCAATATTGAAGCGGTGTTGAGTTTTGTGCTGGTGGACAATTTGAAATTGCTGCAAGAATTTCTTGGTGCCACAGTTGAGTATACATTGAAATGGATTTCAATGGGTTGTGGTTGGAGTATGCACTCGAGGGCAGCTCTAACTACATATCCTGGAAGGATAGGATGGAGGCGGTGCTTGAAGATAACGTCTTGAAGGAGTTCATCGATAGTGATGTTCCTAAGCCCACTTTGGTGGATGCTGCAGTACTTGACGCATGGAAAAAGAAAGTAGTAAGGGTGAGGAGGATTATGTTGGAAGGTGTGAAAGACCATATTGTGTCAAGCCTTCATGGGAAAGCCACTCCATTTGCAATGTTGAAGGCTTTGACAGATCTTTTCCAAAGCAATAGCGACCATAGGAAATTGGCGCTAAAGGATAAACTCGAGAAAATCAAGATGGAGAAGAACGAAACTATTGTAATACTTGAAAAATTTTGTCCAAATTAGGGATGAGATTTGGAGTGTCAAAGTCAATGTTTTGGATGATGACTTGGTGATCTTGGCTCTCCTTGGGCTTCCGAAGAGTTGGCATAGTTATCAAGAATCCGTCAATGGACAGAAGAAACTGCTGGATTGGGAGCGACTATGGTCGGATCTAGTGCAGGAGGAGATAAGGTAGACCACCAGGGATGGCTCTTCATCAAAGCATGATGATGAAGAGGACTATGATTTGGCTGCCAAGGCGAGGAATAAGAAAGGGAAGAAATTCCATTCCAAATCTGAGGCCGGAGAAGATGGCAAGGAACACAACATGTCCAAAGTGAAGTGTTTTCACTGTCACGAGTTTGGACATATTGCCACAAATTTTCCACATAAGAAGAAGAAAAAGATGGATGTTGGAGTTGTAGCTAGTGAGGCTCTTGCCTTGAAATTTGAGCTCGACTTCTCATTGATCGCATGCATGGTGTCTAGTGCATTGGGATCAGGGTGGTACTTTGATAGTGGTGCCTCATTTCACATGACGAGAGATGAGAAATTGTTCAGTGACTTGGTGGAGAATGATCTCCAGATGCATGTTGATTTGGGAGACGATGGATGATACAGTGCGACTGGAATTGGTACCATTACCTTTCAGAGGGTGTTAGGTAAACTCTTTAATTTCAAAGATGTTGTGAATGTTCCAGGTTTAAAGAAGAATTTAATCTCAGCCACAATGTTAGAGGATAGAGGTTATGATGTTGTCTTTAGTGAAGGAAAATTTTTCCTGCGACACAAAGCAATAGGGAAAGCTAAGAAGGTTGGGATTCGAGTTAAGAACCTCTACAGACTTGAAGTAGATGGGATTTCTATGGAGCTTCCTATTGTTTGGAAGCGCGAGGAAGATATGAAATTGAATCTTGAGAGGGAGCAGGATTTTCATGCTGGTAAGAGTGAACCTCGAGATGTGGAGCAGCCACAAGATGAGGATCATGGAGTGGGAGAAACCACTCATGTAGAGAATTTTGTGCCAGATGGGTAGAGGGAGTGCATGTAGCTATACCATGAGGTAAGGGGTGGGGCAACATGCATGAGTAATCAAAAGAAGAGATTTCTGGGCAGGATTCATTGAAATGGTGTGGATCTCATGAATTGAACCTGGCTACGAGGTGCCCCCAGAGCAGCAGTAGCATGATCAGTTGGATTGATGCAGTCAGATCAAAGTGACTGTGTCAGATACTGGAGCGTGGATCAGAGTTGAAAGCAAGTGCAGAGTGCATGGGTGCAGAGTTAAACAACGTAGTGGTTCCAAAAGACACGTGTAGTTGGTACCAGCAGAAGTTAGAAGACTTTGATGACAAATGCATTATACTGATTCAGTTGTTTGGAGGAAATTCAGTTTCAGAAGTGTTGCATGCAAGTATTGCAGGGCGAATGCATGGAGTTGCATGTCGCATGCAAAGACAGTCCTTTCTTGTTGAGAGGGAGTGTTGAAGATTGCAACAAGAAATAGTGAAAGTGGCATCCCACAACATCATTCCTTGATCATAGTGAAAAATAATCACCTAAACTAGGTGGGGCCCACACAGGCTATTTTTTAGGTGTATGTCTATTTTTAGAATGGTGAGCATATTCTAAAATTAGCAGGATGTATATTCTAGATGGTTGAGCAAATTCTATCTTTGGATGAATTTCTATTTTTAGAAGATGGGCGAAGTCTATTTATAGATCTCTAATCTAAAAATAGAATGTGTGTCGATTATTATTAACCCTTAATAATAATCAGACAATAAATAGTAACTTATTCTCTTGGAGCACTTTATTTCAGTGAACATATGTGGCACATCAATGGGATGAAGGAATTACACAATTCCTAGTGTGGTTGGTGACTCATGAATGGAGGACTCAATTATAACTGATAGTGACAAGTTGTAACAGAGTTCGAAGAGTAGTTATGGGAGTTGTTATTTAGTTTAACTCAGTTCAATGAGTTAAAATCAGTTGTGCTAGTTGTAACTGAACATACACTAGTGAAATATGAGTGAATTAATTATTTAATTAATCACAAGTAGTGTCTTACTTGCAACTAAAGAAATACAGTAGTTAACTACTTGCATGTCAGATCCAGTGGAGACCTAGTGGAGAGATAGGTGAAAGGGTGAGATGGACTATCTGTTCTGACTATAGTGATGAATTCAATGCATCTACACACACATTGGATATGCTTATTAGGATTTTGTAGTCAAGGCAAGGTAAGGTTCTTCTTCAAAAGGGATTGCGCAGTGGAGGCAGGTTGTTAGGAGGCAAGAAATTGGTGCATATATATGCATATTTCTGCATGACAATGTGTGACGATTGTGTATTGTACTGAGAGCTCTTGGAGTATAGTTTTGTAAGATATTGTTTCATGATCCATGATATACATAATATATTATAGTTGGGGTTTTTAGCTTTAAGCTTTCTCGGTAAAACATCTTGTTATGTGCAATTGTTTTTTCTTCATATGTGTTTGCAATTGGCGATTTGATTGCCGCAAAGAATTAAGTAGAAGAATTCTGTATTTAACATCAGGATTAAATTTTTAGATAAGGAGAATCTGGTAATATACATACATTATTGTGTTTATAAATTTCTACATAAAAAATACATGGTAAATTTGATGAAAGAAAAAAAAAACATTTTTTTTACAATCTCACAGAGGAAGATTTGAGGAAATGATTTGAAGAAGTTGTTGCTATCTTATATGGAGAAGGAAACATATAATTGGAAAGAGACAAAATTGTTGGTACATTTGGAGAGGGTACTGCAAATCCAGAAGGAAGATACCATGGAAACCCTTATGTAGAATGAAATATAGACACTTTTCTCAAGAAAAAAAATCTCAAATCATATGTGTTGTGTTTCATTGGTTCTCCCATTTATAACACCTACAACTATTATGATAAAGAAGTTCATGGAAAAATAAAGCAGGTTTAAAAATGAGGGTCCAAAATTATGGTGAATGGCCCTGTCCTAGACATATTTTGGTATAAATTTAGTTTGATCATTGAAAAATGAGTCACTTCCTTATGTCCAAGTCCACATTTAGACACCACTCCAGCTTGAGGTTACTCTTGTAAATCTAAATAGAAGTGAACAAGTGAATGTTAGAAAAAAGGGATAATGGTTAGATAGAAACAATATAGTTGAATTTTTTGGCAGGACCGAAGCAAACTCTTGTGGTTAAATCATATCAACAACTCTGAGGGAGTAGTAGACAAGAAATCCATTTTGAATTTCAATAAGAGTGGGGAGCTAAACAATGACATCATTAGTGAGGGACTTTCATATGATGGTGAGGCTGATGATATTCATTCCAACAATATGTTTTCATGGAGAGACAAAAGTTATGAGGACATGTTTATTCCTATGACAAAGGCTCGACCTTACCCCACAACACTTGAATTAAATTTGAGGCAATAGAACCAGTATTGTATGTTCTCGTATAGTTGCAAGGGAATAATTTCAGTTTTGGATACATATTCATGGGTTGGAAGTCATTATGATGGCCATTTGAAAAAATGTGCACTCAGAAGTTATCTCAGTTTTCAAGTAAGATGGAATTTGTGTTGGGTTGCACACCCATCAATGTGGGTTGTGACAAAGATTTCTAGACCTTGTTCATGCACATGGAATTGAGGATGTACTTGAGTTGAGTATTCCAACACTATGTTTTCATTCAGAGAAAAAAATTATGAGGATGAGTTTCTTCCTATCACAAAGGCTCAACCTTATCCTAAAACACTTGAATTAAATTTGAGGTAGCAGAATTTAGTATTGTATTATCCTAGATAGTTGCAGGGGAATAATTTCAGTTTTGGAGAGATATTCATGGTCATAAGTCTTTATGATGGCCATTTGAAAAAATGCGCACTCATAAATTATCTTAGTTTTGAAGTATGATGGAATTTTTTTTGGGTTGCACAACCATCAATGTGGGGTTTGACAAAGATATCTAGACCCTATTTGTGAACAAGGAATTGAGGATGTCCATGAATTGAGGATTCCAACAATATGTGCACTCAGAAGTTATCTCAGTTTTAAATTATGATGAAATTTGTGCTGGGTTGCACATCAATCAATTTGGGGTGTGACAAAGATATATGGACCCTGTTCATGCACAGGGAATTAAGGATTTCCTTGAATTGAGGATTCCAACAAAAATATGCTCTGAGAAGCTATCTCAGTTTTGAAGTATGTTGGAATTTGTGTTGGGTTTCACACCCATTAATGTGGGGTGTGAAAAATATATTTGGACCCTGTTCATGCACAAGGAATTGGGGATGCCCTTGAATTGAGGATTCTGACACTATGTTTTCATGCAGAGACACAAGTTATGAGGATGAGTTTCTTCCTATGAAAATGGCTCGACCTTATCCTACAACAGTTGAATTAAATTTTAGGCAACAGAACCAGTATTGCATGCTCCTAGATAGTTGCAAGGGAATAATTTTAGTTTTGGGGTGATATTCAAGGGTTGGAAGTCTTTATGAATGCCATCTACAAAAATGTGCACTCAGAAGTTATCTCAGTTTTGAAGTATGATGGAATTTGTGTTGGGTTGCACACCCATCAATGTGGGGTGTGAAAAAGATCTTTGGAATCTATTCGTGCACATGGAATTGAGGATGTCCTTGAATTGAGGATTCCAACACTATGTTTTCATGAAAAGACAAAAGTTATGAGGATGTGTTTCTTCCTATGACAAAGGCTTGAACTTATCCTACAACACTTGAATTAAATTTGAAGCAGTAGAACCAATACTGTATGCTCCTAGATAGTTGCAAGGGAAGCATTTCAGTTTTGGAGAGATATTCATGGGCTGGAAGTCTTTATGATGGCCATTTGAAAAAATGTGCACTCAAAAGTTACCTCATTTTTGAAGTATGATGGAATTTGTGTTTGGTTGCACACCCATCAATGTTGGCTGTGACAAATATCTCTAGACCATGTTCATGCACAGGGAATTGAGGATGTCCTTGAATAAGGACATCGACGTAGAATATGAATAGTGGACCTGCAACATACCTACTGTGAGGATGAAGGCATGGAGGAGGATTTCACTATTCAGCAGCAGTTCTAGATTATGTATATAATAAATGCACCAAGGACAGTGCATAAATAAAGGGGGGGGATATAAGATCCCCTATTCAACCCCTATGTTGTATTCACCATGTACATATGAGATTATTAGGTTGATGAGTCAGAACATAATTAATTAGGTTGGTGAGTCGGGAGTTTCTTATAGGGAAATATGCCCATGTGTATGTGTATTTAAGTGTTGGGGCCAATGTGTGTATGTGCTTTTTATGCTATGAGGCTAGAAAGACTAATATGGTAAATAATTTTAATTTATGCATATTAATAAATACATAATGGCTATAAGCGGAGCTAGACAAAAGAGTATGTGGGGCTGATGACTCCATGACTAGTAAAGGTGTCTTGATGAAAAATTAATGTTATAATATTATATTATAATATTAAATAAAGGAAATATATGTTTATAAAATGGGGAGTTGGTTACCTAGTCAGGCAAGCAAGTGGATTATTTTTTAATTCATGGTTATGGAAACCAGTTGGTGAACCCTGTACTTGGGTTCTAGACTGACTGAGAATTATTATTGGGGAGTCTCGTGCTTGTAATCTGGAATCGACAACAATTCTAGCAACTAGTTGGTGAACCCTGGAAAGTGGGCATTTTAGAGGGATTGGACATCTTGGAGAATGATGTGCCACTTGGGTTTTGGACTAACCAAAGAATTCGATTGATTATGGCCTAGAGGGTGTCTGAATCCCTAGAGAATCACAGTTGTTAGGTTGGCACCTTGGTTGTTATGATAGCCTGCAGCCTCAATGTAATTAATGAGCATAGTTGAAAACTCTACTTGCTACAACATCATAAGAAAAACTAAGATCTAGGAATTTTTGAAAGGATAAATAAAAGTGCAGAAGTGTCCTTAAACACACAAATTTATTGATCAAGCAAAAATATTACAGGGAAAATTGTAGGAGTTTACACATGTAAACTCACTCTCACATTCTCTCATTACACATTACAATGAAAATAGGAAACTAACCTATTTATAAGCTCTATGCTCTAACTTAATCTAGTTATGGATCACTTGGAAAATAAACAAGTGTCCATTTACAATAAATGAGATTCTAACCAAACTACTAAATTTTCTCCTAACTTAGAGCCTAGGAAACAACTCTTTTCTAGAGTCCTAAATTTTATTAACAAATTTCTAATTCTAAATATCTCACAAATATATTAAATATTCTAGAATAATAATTATTAATTTAATATCTTAAATTAATAATTATTTTATTCAAATAATATAACCTATGATAAAAATTATTTTTGGATCATCTAACATTCCCCCCCTATGATCCAAAGATACATTACAACAGATACCAAGTTCATCCCTGAACTTAGTAAATTTTATTCTACCAAGAGGTTTTGTGAAAATGTCGGAGGTCTGATCTTCTGAAGGGCAAAACACTGGCTTGATGACGTCCTTTGCAATGAGAGATCTGATATGATGATACTTGGTGTCCACATGCTTTGTCTTTGAATGGAAAACTGGATTCTTGGCAAGCTTTATTGCTAATTGATTGTCGATGAATAATGAAGTAGCTTCTGCTAGAGGAATCCCCAAGTCTTGTAAAACTCGACGTAACCAAACAATCTCACATGCTGCTTCCCATGGTGAAATGTACTCTGCTTCTGCTGAACAAGTGGCCACTGTACTTTGCTTCTTGCAACTCCAGGAAACTGCAGCTGACCCAATGTTCATTAAGTAACCTGAGGTTGATGCCCTATCATCAATACTGCCAGCAAATTCGTCATCTGAAAATCCACCAAGTACAAAATTTTTAGTCTTTTTGTAAAGAAGACCAAAATCTTTTGTTCCTTGGATATATCGAAGAACTCTTTTGGCTGCATTCCAGTGGTTTTCTTATGGTTCCTGCATAAAACGTGAAAGAATACTGACTGCATAAGATATATCAGGACGATTGGTTGTCAAATAAATCAAGCTGCCAATCAACTGTCTGTAAGTCGTGCTGTCCACTTTTTCCCCCCTTTCAAATTTTGAAAGTTTTAAGTTTTGTTCCATAGGGGTAAGGACAGGCTTACAATCCTACATTCCAAATCGCTGAAGAATTTCTGCTGCATATTTACTCTGGGAAATGAAGATCTAATGTGGACGTTGGAATACTTCAACTCCAAGATAGTAGTGAAGTAGTCCCAAATCTGTCATCTTAAAACCTGCATGCAGCTCCTTTTTCACCTGTTCAATGTGATCATCATTGTTTCCTGTAATGATCAAATCATCAACATACATAATGAGAATGAACATATATTTTCCCTTTTGGCGCACATACAAAGTATCATCAGATTCATTGCGATGAAAACCAACTTTGCGAAGGTATTCATCCATTTTGGCATACCAGGTGCGGGGAGCTTGTTTTAATCCATATAAAGCCTTGATTAATTTGTAGACTTTATGTTCTTGCCCTTTAACTTCAAACCCTGGTGGTTGTGTCATGTATACATCTTCCTGTAAGTCCCCACTGAGAAAAGCGCTTTTGACATCCATTTGATAAACTTTCCACCCTTTTTGAGCTGCTAAGGCAAGTGTAAGGCAGATGGTGTTCCATTTGGCTGTGGGAGCAAAGGTCTTCTCATAATCAATCCCTTCCTGCTGTGCAAATCCTTTAGCAACAAGGCGTGCTTTATACTTGTCAATATCACCATTTTGCTTGTACTTAATTCGATAAACCCATTTGCATCCAATAGGTTTAACATGTTGAGCACAATCAACAAGTTGCCAAGTGTTGTTGTCTTGAACTTCCTGATATTCATCAACCATTGCTTATTGCCATGCTTTATGTTTTACTGCCTCTTGAAAAGAATAAGGTTCAGTAAAATCATTTGCTATCAAAGCAAAATTGCCTTCATTTGGTTTTGATGCCCTTGTCCCTATTTTGTTTTGTTCATTACGCCTTACATCTTTCAAGAGTTGAACTACCCATTTTGGAAGTTGTTGCTCACTTGTTTGAGGTTCTGAGAAGTCTCCATCATTGTAGAGAGGATTAATGTAAACTGATGTTCGTCATTCAAGAGGTGAATCTGGAGAATCACTGTCAGAAGAACTGCTACTGATTGGAGACGGTGATGAACTGCTAGAAGACCCAGATGATTTTGTTGAAGTAGATGGACTGGATGACTTATCTTCAGAGGAAGGAAAATCAAGTTCATACCAATTTGATGAAGTTGGTTGACTTTGCATATTTCCTTTCCTTTTACTGCCTTTAGTTTTGTTGTAGCCACTACAACACCACCCAAAATTTTGGGTATATTTAAAATTTCGGGTTCCCCCTCTGCTCGCCTAGGCGTTAAAGTCTTTCACCTGACCTGCACTCAACAACATCCCGCCGACCTATCCCCAACCCCTCACGAGTTGTCTCATCACCATGACTTGATGCTATAGCTACAATCACGCCATATGTGGGAAGGATCATCTAGCGTACGCTCAAACATTCTTATCGCAGTCGCGCCATGTGTAATGAGATTACCATGCATACGTCTGAATTGAAACCTTTTGTGTATTGACAATTAAAGACCCTCTCGCCGTGGGTCATTAAGCTTGTTGACTGAATGCATATTTTAAACTCATTAATCTCATACGTTTTATCTAGGGGCACCATTCGCAAAGAATAACTGTGAACTAATTAATGTTATGTTGATTATACAGGTCCATCTCATGACTGATCAACTCATCAATGATTGTCATGGCACCGAGAGAAATAAGATTAAGCCTCTTACATCTGAAGAGATTAAGGAACCTGGGCTTGTCGACCATACTGTGGTTTCAAATGAATCTCTAGCTAAAGTTACGTTCAAAATCCACCAAATTATTCTACCCAAAGTGAAAGCAGTGATGTAAAGATGCATGTCAGACGGACCTTCCTCTGAGGGTGGCAGCCAACATAAGTATTCTTTTAATATTAGAGGTGTTGAATCCTTTGAGCAGAAGTTGGAAGACGCACAAGAAGCGTTGGGTTTTGGTCCTCATGATTATGTTCCTGTGACCTATGTTTCAGAAATGGTCTGGTACCAAGAGTTGTTGAGATGTGCACCTATATTATTGATTCTGGGGTCTCTTATTTACTTTGGGCGAAGAAAGCAAAGTGGCTTGGGTGTAAGTGGACCTAGAGGAAAGGGTGGCCGTGGACTCTTTAACGTCAGCACAACTATGTGAAAACATTATAAGGAGCACACATTCAATGAAGCAAAGTTATGTTGCACATTTAAACCAAAGTCAAGTAATGGCGAGGCACATTTTGTTTTTGGAGATTGTTCAAATTTTATAAACAAAAAAGAGCCATTCTTCTAAACCAACAATCATTTTGAGTTGTGTTGACAACTCTGGAAAATTGGGGACAAGGAGCAATTATGGTTAAATCCAAGCTACACGGTGGATGCAAAATTTATGATTTTATACAATTAAACCAAGGCAAAATCATATTGGTTCAAAGCCATAAGAGATGGTGGAGCAAAACCATGTCAAGACATTATGAATTGGTACACATTCGATCGGCCAAAGTTTTTTTGTATATGAAACCAAGGCGCAAGGCCATGTAGTCTCCAAACAATATAAAATGGTGGATCATGAACCATATGAAGACATATTTTGAATTGGGCTTAAATATATCTATGGCGAATGTAGCGATCTAAGATTAGGGTTAAATAACCATGGTGAGTTAAAGTCCGAAGAGGAGTTGACTCGATACCATCGCCATGCGACCATTTGTTGGACGCGTAGACCAGGGCATTAGTTATGGTTTTAATGGAATGGGAGCATGAGTTGCCATCTGTCATGGATGGGGCATCATAACGAACAACAAACGATCACGTTGCATTGTGGAGACAAGGTGCAAACAAGGTAGTCTCCCAACCATATAAAACAAGCAGTCCTAACCTTATAATCAAGACACGCATTGTGAACCAAATGCAAGCCCAACGTTCGATGGCGGGTTTTGGTTTGAGAGCCAATATCTTACATGCAGCAGTTAACGTTATAATTAAAACGCGGATAAGGGTTATAAAGAAATACGTTGCATTTTTTATGCCGAGGGTCTAATCTATGAGGCAGATGCGTAAGGTGGTCCAATTGATGATTAAAACGTTGATCGAAACTATATGAAGCACATTACAGTTATACATTATCCAGTCAAAGCACGCGTTCAAACATGGAGCCAAACGTAAATGTTTATATGTACACGTGGCTGTCCAACCTTTCAACTGATGCGTGGAAAAGAACTACGTCAACGCGTGCAAATAGTTGCAAGCTTTGCGGTGATAGGGTTTCGGACTACTGTGTAACGTGTTGAGTGGAAATAATATGGTGGTCGACTTTACGTTGAGACAAGGATCAGAAATACACGAAATGCATTACGAATGGACTTAAACACTGCCGTGGTGGAGTCTTATTCTTTGGAGCAGGCATATAATGTTTGGTCGAAAATTTGCGTTTAGACTGGAGCCAAAAATCGTAACAGACCTCAGCGGCATTATTATAATCACTATGGTGAGATTTTATTTGACAACCCAATAGCCTAGGTTTAAAAGAACGCAGAAGATTGGTAACCTGAGTCAACAGCAGGACGTGTCATCACAGCGCAGAATATTGTATTCGACAACTGAGAGCCTATGTTTAAAACAACGTAAAAGCTCCTCGCGTGCCACGGGTTTGCCGACTGTCAGGTGGTGGTTATGAACAGGCCATTAAACACGCCATGCACAATATCACAATTTCAGCTCACCACAGAGGCCAAGCCACAGGCCACAACCATTGGAAGACCTGAGACAGCGTGCCGGGAAGACGTCGAACTGTTGGTAATTTGATCCGCCAGTTTGGTAGACAGTTTTGTAACGTTGGTATGATTGCACCAAATCTGGGAGATTATAACGCACAGCCTGTCCACATCACCTCAGCATGCCGTAATTTCAGGCCATGCGAAACAAAAAAGGAAGACATATTTTATCTGTTGGGCAAAATCAAGCTTTCCGGATTTTCTTTGTGACACAGAATCGACTCAGCAGGAAAATTTCATGAGGAACTCTGACCGCTTCCAGTCATTGTAGCTGAGGTTCGTGCAAGAGACTGGTGCATGTTATCGCTTGCCGTTTGGGTGAGCTTTGTGCAGGCACATATCTGCGGAGATTTTGCAACGATTAAAATTGAAGGGCGGCTTCAGCATTTCGATATGGAGCTATGTCAGAACGAAAACGCCCCGTGAGGAAGACAGGAAAACGACGGGAACCCAAACCTGCGACTTGTGAATGAGGTCGCGTGACCCTTTGAGTCACTGAGTCGCGAATGCATGCTGTGAGTAAAGGATGCGACTTGATGACATTAGCGACCTGCGACTTGTGAAGAGTGAGGTCGCGCGACCCTTTGAGTCGCTGAGTCGCAAATCCATGCTGCGAGTAAAGGATGCGACTTGATGACATTAGCGACCTGTGAATTGTGAAGAGTGAGGTCGCGCGACCCTTTGAGTCGCTAGGTCGCAGATCCATGCAGCCAAAAAAAATGCGACTTGGTGGTAATGGTGACCATGCGACCTATGAATCTCCTGCATTGCGTGAGTTTTCCAATGATGCTGTGGGGAAGTGGTATGGTGAGCAGCATCCTTTTAGATCCCAAGCATGAAACAAGAAGAGAGGTGAGTTGGGACATAAATTGTTCTTGCATGGGCGTGATAGGCTTGCGTACGTTGCTTCTACGCCAGTCTCAGCACCTGCTCGATCAACAACAAGTTTACAAGAATAGCTGGGGCCTCCTGGGCGCGTTGATGGCTATCTTGATCATAACAGGAGCTGTCAAAGATGTAGTAAATGAATTTTCCATGCCCAAGAATGAGAATCTCAGCGTTGATCGATCCAAATCTCCATGGCGCTTTCCAAATATACTTTCAGGATGGTTTGTAGATAATACAAAATTTGGTAAATTTACATGTGGATCTGCACTCCAGACCCGGTCCAGAACGATACCAATCTACATTCCAGTTATTTCAAAGAAAATGGCACAAGCCATTCTCCCTGATGACTTAGTAGCACAATACTTGACCACACAGGGGTCCAACTGATTTTAGCTGTGATAGATTATTGCATTTCTTGTGTTGATTCCTTGACATTCGTGTATAATTATATGTATGTATAGGGCTAATATAAATTCATTTATCTGCAAGTTATATGAGAAGAAAAAGGGACTATGTTGATTGATTTTGTTTTCTTGCAGGTAACATATCATTTCATGCAAATTCCCTTAATGCAGAAATAACACCGCCGGCAGATAGAGGCTGCTACCTCACATGGCGAGGGCTAAGCCAGGCCTTCGGAGAACAAGGTTATGATATCTCTGAAAGAGAAGTGCAGAAGGATAAAACCCCAGGTCACACATTTGCCCAGGTCGCGAGGTCGCAGATCTGCTGAAGGTCGCGAGGTCGCAAATCCCAATAGGTCGCAGGTCGCAGATCCAGGGAGGTCGCAGGTCACACATTCCGTTGAGGCTGCAGGTCGCACATTGCCCCAGGTCGCAAGTCGCAGAGGTCGCCAGGTCGCTAAGTCGCACCCCTTGGTAAATGCACGACAGCGCGACCCAGCGACCTAGTGACTAGGTTGCAGGTCGCAACAACGTCTCAGGTCGCAGGTCGCAAAAAAGACTGGGTCGCAAGGAAGCCCAACCGTCGGGAAGCTGAAAAGTCAGGGACCCCAGAGGGAAAGCTTTGCCCTATCAATACTTCCTTCGGGAACTTTTACAGGGCTTTTTCTTTTGGAGACTCAAGAGCTACATTGCATTGTATTGAAAGATTATACTCTTGTGCATATGAATACAGATACTTGTTAAAACCCCTTTGTCGGATGATGTGTTTTGCTGTGACAGCATTGTGTGTATTTCGTGTATAGTTTCAGAACATCCTATGATTAATGAAACTACACTCTCAATGGCATAATTTATGCATTATGGTTATCTGTGTTAATGATGTTCAGTTTTCATCGCTTTCTTAATGAATGTTAATACCTTTGTCTATTAGCATTTCATTTTATCTTTCAGGAAGTAAAGAGGGATTTCGCCATAAAGAACTATTTCTTTCGTGGTCAGATACCTTATAAGCATAACCCCAGAGATGTGTCGCTAACTACACCCCCTCGGGCGTATATGTTTTATTTATTTTCTCGCTACGCATAGTGTTGTGGACATGTTCAATGCATCAATCATGTATTCTGTATCATGTGAATAAGTGTGTTTCCGCAGGTTCAATCAGGTTCTTTTGAGACTGAAGGGAAAAGTGACTTAAGCGGTAGCCGGACCCACACCCCGGACGGGATCCCTACTCCAAACGGTTCAAGGTCTAATTGGGACTTTCTACCGGGGAGATCCCCTACTGTTGGCCGGACATATTTTCCCGTCAACAGAATTGGCGCTAGAAGGAGGGCCCGAACCTCCGACCATATGTTTAACAAGAAGGGGGGCCAGATGACAAGCTGAGCCCTTAGAGCCTGCAGTTAATCTCATATCTGTAATGGCTCGTTCCCAAATCATTCTCCCGAGATGTTTGTCGGAGTTTTATGAACCTGGGTACTTCATCCGGATAAACTTATGTATCACTTGTCCCAGTTAAAATTCGATGGTGAAAATGGGGTACCTATAACCCAACACCTTTTAGATTTCTATGACTTTGGTGAGTGCTACAAAATTGAAAATGAAGGTTTCATTTGTTTGCTTTTCTTCCTCACTCTCGAAGGTCGCGCTAAGAAATGGTGCTGCACATTGCCGGAAGCTTCCATCCACTCGTTTGAACAACTTGCCAGGGAATTACAACAAGCTTTTCACAGGTATGATCTTCATAACGTTGTAATAAAGTTAAATGACATCAGAATGGAACCTCAGGAATCTTTAGACGAGTTCGCTATCAAATTTGTTCATTATTGTTTTGAGTTCTCTGAGAGGGATGTTGATTGGAAATGTTTAAGTAAACAGTTCAAGTATGTGATTCTCATTTCCCTTGAACAATTTCAGTTAGATCCTAGTGTTCCCTATGGTGACCTGCAAGTTACCGGCTATTCGGATTTTATCCCTAACGCTTCGGTGTCCATCTCCACGAGTCCAGACCACATTCAGGACTCCAAGGAGAGTATTGCTATTTGTGATATTCTCACCCCTCCTCCTGAATTGTCAGGCAGTGGAGTTGTGACCTCGAAAGGCCTGAGCAAGGATAGACATTGGCAAGAGGATAAGACCTATTGCACTACCTTTGAATCCCGCACGCACCATGACGAATCAGAGTTTGAAAACCACAGTGGCTCATTATCTCTTTTTGCTCATGAAACCTACCCCGAGCCCACTCGATGTCTCCCTGGACTTAGTCCTAAATCTGGTTCACATTCGAATTATGAATCAGATTCACATTCGGATGATGAATTTGGTTCACATTCGGATTATGAATCTGGTTCACATTCGGATTATGAATCTGGTTCATATTTGGATTATGAATCTGACTCAGATTCCGACTATGAATCTGGTTCACATACGGATTATGAATCGACTCCTACCCCGCATAAAGTTGATTCTCTTACAAGGTCTGCCAGATCATCGTTTTCTCTAAATGACACGGATGCGCGGGTTGGAAAGCCTTGTATGGTGGATGCCCCTGTGACTCAATCTATTCATTCATTATTCCCCAGTTGGTTTCCCGATCCTGCCATACCAGTAATTTCTTCGAGACATTCAAAATTTCCTTATACTGGTATTGGTGATAATCATAAGCACGCAGATGGTGTTCCACCATCACAGATCAAAATCGATGAATCTTTTAGATCTAATCTTTCTCACTCGGAATCTTTAGATAGCCATGGGAGCAATTATCTGACTGGGCAACCTCAAGATGTCCTCTTTATTGATCCATCCCAGTCGGTAACTCTTGGGGAGCCTGACATGCCAGGTGCCCAACTTGACCACATCGATGGTTGTAGCGATTACTCCTTATCTGAAAACATATTCAATCATATCACTAAGGATTGTCACTCACATCTTTTTTCCGACCATATGGAGACACCAGCAGTCGATGATGCGCTTTGGGAAGTTTCAAGTACCCATCAGAAAGTCGAAGCGCTTCAGCTTCTGCCAATTGTTTCTGAGATGACGATCCCCAAATACCACGCTCCTCCCAGCATAACCGCGGTAAATCCACCCTACCCTGGCGAATCTAAAGAATCTGATATATCGATCTATTAATCAGTCAGCGCGCAAACATTTGACCAAATTGATACAAAGCCCACTGACATTTTGCCACTCACCATAATGCATGATCACATCCATTCGCCTGTTAATCTCACCCAACCATCAAAGTTGGGAAGCGCTCCGCTCGAAGGTCCGGATTTTGTTCAAGGCGGTGAGGAATTTCAGGCTCCACTAAACGTGGATTCAGATCCCCATACCCTTGACCAAACCCAGGAGCAACCCCGGACTAGGATTTTCAAAACTAGGGTTTCTACGCTTGGATGCACATGCGTCTATAATTTGCCTGGCACTTGCTTATTGTTTCCATTCCATAAAACTGATGGTCCTCAACACCATGATGAGATTTCCGGTCAACTCGACCAACCCTATCCGATTGATGTGCCTGAAAATAGGAATTGGCTTATCCATCACCCCTCAAATCCGGGATTGTGCATGAATGATTATGTGTCATTTATAAATGTTGAGCTTCAAAAAAATATTGCTATGTATCAAGACGAGAGTGGGATTCAGCTTGCACCACATATTCTGGCATGTTCTTGGGTAAGTATTTATGATCATCTTTCCGTTGCACCTGCTCCTCAGGTAAGTTTTGTTGCTACTACACTTTTTTGGATACTGGCTCTGATCCTGATCATTGCTGTCGTTGCAGGATGCAAATTAATGAGGTGGCTACACTGGAAAATTGATTTTACATAACCCGACTGCATCATTGGTTAAACTAGGGTTTAGGTGTAGGCTAGCTAGGACCTGCAATAAAAATTTTTAGTTTTACTTGTAAATTTTTTGCTTCATAGTTTAAAAGTGTGTTTGTTATTTTGTTTACGATTAATATCTTAGGCATCATCATGTTACAAGTATTTTATTTCATTTCCTTTCCAGTTTCTTGTTGTTGCATAAATAATCATTGCTTGTATTGCGCCTCTTTGTCACCTACAACTGGTTGATCATTCTCGCACATGGCATTGCATTGCATCCTGAGCCTCGCCTTTTACATTGTGTCATACTCTCTCTTCCTCGCATCATTTCTGTCATGTCACCTGCCGCTACACTAGCCCTCATTACAACCCTATCACCTTGTAGTCTTGTTTTGCCCCGATTGCTGAAGCAGTAACTCCATTGTTTGCGTGAGGTTGTGGTGGCTATCTCAAGAGGCAGCTCTCTTAGGAAAAGTCATTGAAGTCACATTCTCAACAAGATGCCTATGAGTCTAAAATTATTTAGCCTGGGAGATACGAGCCGGTTGATTGTGGGAGACCTAATGAGTTTGAAATGGCCCATACCCATAAGTATAAACTTTGTGCCCAGCATAGTCTTGGACGTTTTAATGATTTGTCTGTGTGCTTTGCCTATTGTGGTGAATGGGATGTGAAGGTTCGGCACAAGGGAAAACCAAAATTAGGATATCTTTCAGTTTCTGTAACACGAGAAACAACCTCTCTTTCTCGTAAAATAAGTCGGGATCCCTCATCCGCCCATGAAAAATAAGTGCCATGAGCACATGGAAATAAGTGCCACGAGCACATAAAAATAAGTGCTATAAGCACATGAAAAAAATAAGGGTAAAGGATCGAGAAAGGCTTCCTGCGCAGAGAGGCAATGCAACGAATCTGCCGGGGTACTGACCAGGCTCGCTGGCAGCGGAGCAACGTTTGTGATTTCTTGAAGTGACTCCACCGGGGTACTGTCCAGGCCTGCTGGCAGCGGAGCAACACCAGAAGATTACTTTAAAAATCCTGAGAATAATAAACCCAGTGCCTTGCTCTTCACATCATCAACAAGCTACTGGCGTCTGTGAGCCTTCTCTTTGATGTGTTTCTGATTAGCGGGGCTTAGTTGAGGCACAAGGATTAGGCATACCTGTAAAGGGCCAAAGTAATACAAAGGGTACCCACGGAACTTGTTCAATATTCCCTGGCATCATTATCTAGACTCAGACTATTGTGGTGATATTGACAGAGATGCTGGATTCTCCCAGTGGTTTTCTATTTGTTGTAGCCACTACAACACCACCCAAAATTTTGGGTATATTTAAAATTTCGGGTTCCCCCTCTGCTCGCCTAGGCGTTAAAGTCTTTCACCTGACCTGCAGTCAACAACATCCCGCCGACCTATCCCCAACCCCTCACGAGTTGTCTCATCACCATGACTTGATGCTATAGCTACAATCACACCATATGTGGGAAGGATCATCTAGCATACGCTCAAACATTCTTATCGCAGTCGCGCCATGTGTAATGAGATTTCCATGCATACGTTTGAATTGAAACCTTTTGTGTATTGACAATTAAAGACCCTCTCGCCGTGGGTCATTAAGCATGTTGACTGAATGCATATTTTAAACTCGTTAATCTCATACGTTTTATCTAGGGGCACCATTCGCAAAGAATAACTGTGAAATAATTAATGTTATGTTGATTATACAGGTCCATCCCACGACTGATAAACTCATCAATGATTTTCATGGCACCGAGAGAAATAAGATTAAGCCTCTTGCATCTGAAGAGATTAAGGGACCTGGGCTTGTTGACCATACTGTGGTTTCAAACGAATCTCTAGCTAAAGTTACGTTCAAAATCCACCAAATGATTCTACCCAAAGTGAAAGCAGTGATGTAAAGATGCATGTCAGACGGACCTTCCTCTGAGGGTGGCAGCCAACATAAGTATTATTTTAATATTAGAGGTGTTGAATCCTTTGAGCAGAAGTTGGAAGACGCACAAGAAGCGTTGGGTTTTGGTCCTCATGATTATGTTCCTGTGACCTATGTTTCAGAAATGGTCTGGTACCAAGAGTTGTTGAGATGTGCACCTATATTATTGATTCTGGGGTCTCTTATTTACTTTGGGCGAAGAAAGCAAAGTGGCTTGGGTGTAAGTGGACCTAGAGGAAAGCGTGGCCGTGGACTCTTTAACGTCAGCACAACTATGTGAAAACATTATAAGGAGCGCACATTCAATGAAGAAAAGTTATGTTGCACATTTAAACCAAAGTCAAGTAATGGCGAAGCAAATTTTTTTTTTGGAGATTGTTCAAATTTTATAAACAAAAAAAAGCCATTCTTCTAAACCAACAATCATTTTGAGTTGTGTTGACAACTCTGGAAAATTGGGGACAAGGAGCAATTATGGTTAAATCCAAGCTACACGGTGGATGCAAAATTTATGATTTTATACAATTAAACCAAGGCAAAATCATATTGGTTCAAAGCCATAAGAGATGGCGGAGCAAAACCATGTCAAGACATTATGAATTGGTACACATTCGATCGGCCAAAGTTGTGTTGTATATGAAACCAAGGCGCAAGGCCATGTAGTCTCCAAACAATATAAAATGGTGGATCACGAACCATATGAAGACATATTTTGAATTGGGCTTAAATATATCTATGGCGAATATAGCGATCTAAGCTTAGGGTTAAATAACCATGGTGAGTTAAAGTCCGAAGAGGAGTTGACTCGATACCACCGCCATGCGACCATTTGTTGGACGCGTAGACCGGGGCATTAGTTATGGTTTTAATGGAATGGGAGCATGCGTTGCCATCTGTCATGGATGGGGCATCATAACGAACAGCAAACGATCACGTTGCATTGTGGAGACAAGGCGCAAACAAGGTAGTCTCCCAACCATATAAAACAAGCAGTCCTAACCTTATAATCAAGACACGCATTGTGAACCAGATGCAAGCCCAACGTTCGATGGCGGGTTTTGGTTTGAGAGCCAATATCTTACATGCATCAATTAACGTTATAATTAAAAACGCGGATAAGGGTTATAAAGAAATACATTGCATTTTTTATGCCGAGGGTCTAATCTATGAGGCAGATGCGTAAGGTGGTCCAATTGATGATTAAAACGTTGATTGAAACTATATGAAGCACATTACAGTTATAAATTATCCAGTCAAAGCACGCGTTCAAACATGGAGCCAAACGTAAATGTTTATATGTACACGTGGCGGTCCAACCTTTCAACTGATGCGTGGAAAAGAACTACGTCAACGCGTGAAAATAGTTGCAAGCTTTGCGGTGATAGGGTTTCGGACTACTGTGTAATGTGTTGAGTGGAAATAATATGGTGGTCGACTTTACATTGAGACAAGGATCAGAAATACACAAAATGCATTACGAATGGACTTAAACACTGCCGCGGTGGAGTCTTATTCTTTGGAGCAGGCATATAATGTTTGGTCGAAAATTTGCATTTAGACTAGAGCCAAAAATCGTAACAGACCTCAGCGGCATTATTATAATCACTATGGTGAGATTTTATTTGACAACCCAATAGCCTATGTTTAAAACAACGCAGAATATTGGTAACCTGAGTCAACAGCAGGACGTGTCATCACAGCGCAGAATATTGTATTCGACAACCGAGAGCCTATGTTTAAAACAACGTAAAATCTCCTCGCGTGCCACGGGTTTGCCGACCGTCAGGTGGTGGTTATGAATAGGCCATTAAACACGCCATGCACGATATCACAATTTCAGCTCACCACCGAGGCCAAGCCACAGGCTACGACCATTGGAAGAGCTGAGACAGCGTGCCGGGAAGACGTCGAACTGTTGGTAATTTGATCCGCCAGTTTGGTAGACGGTTTTGTAATGTTGGTATGATTGCACCAAATCCGGGAGATTCTAACGCACAGCCTATCCACAGCACCTCAGCATGCCGCAATTTCAGGCCATACGAAACAAAAAAAGACGGCATATTTTATCCGTTGGGCAAAATCATGCTTTCCGGATTTTCTTTCTGACACAGAATCGACCCAGCAGGAAAATTTCACGAGGAACTCTGACCGCTTCCAGTCATTGTAGCCGAGGTTCGTGCAAGAGACTGGTGCATGTTATCGCCTGCCATTTGGGTGAGCTTTGTGCAGGCACATATCTGCGGAGATTTTGCAACGATTAAAATTGAAGGGCGGCTTCAGCATTTCGATATGGAGCTATGTCAGAATGAAAACGCCTCGTGAGGAAGACAGGAAAACGACGGGAACCCAAACCTGCGACTTGTGAATGAGGTCGCACGACCCTTTGAGTCGCTGAGTCGTGAATCCATGCTGCGAGTAAAGGATGTGACTTGATGACATTAGCGACCTGCGACTTGTGTGGTCGCGCGACCCTACAATTCGGCAATTCGCAAATCCATCTGCAAATGCAGATCAAACAGCAAGTAGTAGAGATTGCTAGTCGCTAACGTCGCAGATCCATGCGACAGTATCCTTTGATGACAATGGTGACCATGTGACCTATGAATCTCCTGCGTTGCGTTAGTTTTCCAATGATGTTGTGGGGAAGTGGCATGGTGAGCAGCATCCTTTTAGATCCCAAGCATGAAACAAGAAGAGAGGTGAGTTGGGACAGAAATTGTTCTTGCATGGGCTAGATAGGCTTGCGTACGTTGCTTCTATGCCAGTCTCAGCACCTGCTCGATCAACAACAAGTTTACAAGAATAGCTGGGGCCTCCTGGGCGCGTTGATGGCTATCTTGATCATAACAAGAGCTGTCAAAGATGTAGTAAATGAATTTTCCATGCCCAAGAATGAGAATCTCAGCGTTGATCGATCCAAATCTCCATGGCGCTTTCCAAATATACTTTCGGGATGGTTTGCAGATAATACAAAATTTGGTAAATTTACATGTGGATCTGCACTCTAGACCCGGTCCACAACGATACCAATCTACATTCCAGTTATTTCAAAGAAAATGGCACAAGCCATTCTCCCTGATGACTTAGTAGCACAATACTTGACCACACAGGGGTCCAACTGATTTTAGCTGTGATAGATTATTGCATTTCTTGTGTTGGTTCCCTGACATTCGTGTATAATTATATGTATGTACAGGGCTAATATAAATTCATTTATCTACAAGTTATATGAGAAGAAAAAGGGACTATGTTGATTGATTTTGTTTTCTTGCAGGTAACATATCATTTCATGCAAATTCCCTTAATGCAGAAATAACATCGCCAACAGATAGAGGCTGCTACCTCACATGGCGAGGGCTAAGCCAGGCCTTCAGAGAACAAGGTTATGATATCTCTGAAAGAGAAGTGCATAAGGATAAAACCCCAGGTCGCACATTTTCCCAGGTCGCGAGGTCGCAGATCTGTTGAAGGTCGCGAGGTCGCAAATCCCAATAGGTCGCAGGTCGCAGATCCAGGGAGGTCACAGGTCACACATTTCGCTGAGGTCACAGGTCACACATTGCCCCGGGTCGCAAGTCGCAGAGGTCGCCAAGTCGCTAAGTCGCACCCCTTGGTAAATGCACGACAGCGCGACCCAGCGACCCAGCGACTAGGTCGCAGGTCGCAACAACGTCTCAAGTCGCAGGTTGCAAAAAAGACTGGGTTGCAAGGAAGCCCAACCGTCGGGAAGCTGAAAAGTCAGGGACCCCAGAGGGCAAGCTTTTCCCTATAAATACTTCCTTCGAGAACTTGTACAGGGCTTTTTCTTTTGGAGACTCAAGAGCTACATTGCATTGTATTGAAAGATTATACTCTTGTGCATATGAATACAGATACTTGTTAAAACAGCGTTGTCGGATGATGTGTTTTGCTGTGACAGCATTGTGTGTATTCCGTGTATAGTTTCAGAACATCCTATGATTAATGAAACTGCACTCTCAATGGCATCATTTACGCATTATGGTTATCTGTGTTAATGATGTTCAGTTTTCATCGCTTTCTTAATGAATGTTAATACCTTGGTCTATTAGCATTTCGTTTTATCTTTCAGGAAGTAAAGAGGGATTTCACCATAAAGAACTATTTCTTTCGTGGTCAGATACCTTATAAGCATAACCCCAGATATGTGTCGCTAAATACACCCCCTCGGGCGTATATGTTTTATTTATTTTCTCGCTACGCATAGTGTTGTGGACATGTTCAATGCATCAATCATGTATTCTGTATCATGTGAATAAGTGTGTTTCCGCAGGTTCAATCAGGTTCTTTTGAGATTGAAGGGAAAAGTGACTTAAGCGGTAGCCGAACCCACACCCCGGACGGGATCCCTACTCCAAACAGTTCAAGGTCTAATTGGGACTTTCTACCGGGGAGATCCCCTACTGTTGGCTGGACATATTTTCCCGTCAACAAGTTTATAACTTGTGAAGAAGACTTTTGATTTCTTCAGCACTCTTACTCTCCGTTTCATCAAAAATGACATCCCTGCTCACAATAAATTTTCCATTTTTCAAAATACGATGCCCTTTCTTTTCATCTGAATAGCCAATCATGGTGCATTTTAAACTTCTTGAATCAAGCTTAGTTCTCTTTTCTTTGGGAACTAAGGCATAACAGATGGATCCAAAAACTCGAAGATATTTGACTTTAGGTTTGAAACCAAACCAAGCTTCATAAGGGGTGATTCCTTCTAAAGAAGTAGTTGGAGATCTATTTCTTAGATAGACAACTGTATGGATTGCTTCTGCCCAATATGTTGGACTTAACCCTTTGAAAGTTAACATGGATCTCGCCATGCCTAACAATGTGCGATTCATCCTTTCTACGACTCCATATTGCTGTGGAGTGTAAAAATTTGTAAGATGCCTTCTGATGCCATTTTCACTGCAATAAGTTTTTAATTCATTTGAGTTGAATTCTCCCCCATTATCTGTCCTGAGAGTACCTATATTTTCTTTGACCTCATTTTCAACAAGTTGTTGAAAGATTTTGAATTTCTAAAATGCTTTTGACTTGTTTTTAAAAAAGTAAACCCAAGTCATTCTACTGAAATCATCAATAAATAGCAAGAAATATTTGCAACCACCTAATGAACTTTGTAGTGGACCACACACATCACTGTGAACTAGTTGCAGCAGCCTGTTTGCGCGCCATGTACTTGCTGGAAAACTTTCTCGACTCTGTTTGCCATAAATGCAAGCTTCACATTTTTCATTTTCCTTATTGAAAGTTGGAAGTCCTTTAACCATCCCTTGTTTCTGCAATTGAGAAAGGCTATCAAAATTCAAATGTCCATATCTTACATGCCATAATCTTATAGGTGAAATTCCTGTAGTAACTGCCCCTGCAAAATCAGAATGCCTTGGAATAACTGTCCCTTTCATCCTTAACAGTTTTTCATCTTCGTATCCTGTCATCACTATTTGAAAGTTATGTTTGACTGAATGAATCTTAACTAAGCCATATTCTATAATTATTTGATGTCTAGCTTGTCGAATCATGACCAAAGACAACAAATTTTTCTTAAAGGTGGGAACATACCACACATTGGAAATAATTTTTTCTCCAATGTCAGGGAGAAAAACTTTTACTGCACCTTTTCTATAAGGCGTATGTTTTGTATCATCTACTAGAAATATGGAGTTAAGATGGCACTCTTGAAAATTCCAAAATAAATCTCGTCTACAGGTCATGTGCTGAGTTTCTCCTGAATCCAAAATACAAGCATCTTCATAATCACTCTTAACATAAGAAGAAAGTTGGATTGCTGGTGAAGAAGTGAAGACATATTCTGAGTCATTGTCATCTTGATCTTGATCATTTGCAAACTGTGTTGAAGGCTGTCGAAACTTAGAAATTTTATTTATAGATGTGCGACAATCTGAAGCATAGTGACCAACTCTGTTACATCGCCTGCAAACAATTTGACTTAAATCAGTGCCTCTTCCTTGAGAATGTCCTCTGCCTTGAGATTTTCCTCGACCTATGCTTTTTCCTCTGTTTTGAGATTGTCCTCTTCCTGGATTCTGTCTTGTGCCTTGCTGAGATTCTCTGTTTTGATTGTTGCCTCTGCCTTGAGAATTGTTTCTACCTAAATTGGAGCCTTTGTTGGAGTTGTTTCCTCTGTGTTGACTGCGACCACGACCTTGCGCTGCTTGATTTGATTAAAATTACCTTTGCCTTTGTTTTTGGAATTGTGAGCTGGGGAGTTGCTAGTACTGGCTTCTGTGAGAAAAACATCTTCACCAACTTTCTTTTTCTTCCCAAAAGTTTTATCATGTTGAGTCAACATTTCGCAGAGTTCATCAAAATTTAGTTTTTCTAACTTTCCAGTGAGCTGTAGAGTTTCTAAGAAATGTTTGTAGGAAGAAGGAAGCCCAACAATTAAAATTGTGACCATAAAACTATCATCAACTGCTTGAAAACTAGCATTAACAATTTCCTGCTTAATATTCTTAAGTTTGGAAATGTATTCAAGAATATCTCCTTCTTCAGTCAATTTTTGATGCAACAATTTTAATTGTAGGTCAACTCTTTTTGATTGAGGCTGATTATCAAACAACTCTTTAAAAGTTCTCAAAGCAGACCAAGCATCTTTAGAATTTTCGATATGGACATACATTTCATCATTGACAGAGGATTTAATGAGAGCTAATGCTTTGGCGTTTTTAACTTCCCATTTTGCTAGCTCAACTGCAGTTGTAGGTTTATTTGGCTTTACATCTCCATCACAAATATCATGCCATAATTCATTATAAGCAAGAGTGATTTCGATGAGGCGTTTCCATGTTTTGTAAGATTTTGAGCCTTCAAGTTTGTTGGAATCAGAAAAGAAATTAATCAACTTATACATTGTAGTGTTAAGACTTCACACCATGAATCAAGCTCCAAAAAATATCAAGATGTGCAACACAACAGCAACACACGACGCAAAAAACGAACTATTGGGGCTTGGCCTTGACCCTCGAATAGTCATCAAAATAGGAGAAAATTGACTGAGCTTTGCACTTGGCTCTATTCAATTTCTCAAATTTTTACAAGGCAACTTTCAAAATTTGACTTTTTACAATGGTGCTTTTGCACAATCTGGTAAAAAAAATTACCCCCCCTCAAAGTAAAATTACTTTGAGCCACACTTTCACTCCATAAACAAATTTACAAAACACAAGTCTCCTTATTACTCCAAAAAATTACAACACCCTTATTACTCCAATTACAATGCTTCAAAAAAATATTTCTACTTATTCAACTTATTCCTCCAAATAAAATATGATTTTAATTGCAAATCACAATTACAAATTTAAAAAACACTCCAATTACAAAAAAAATACTTTAATAATTCCTTTGCAATTAAAATCACATTAAACGCAGAAGTCGATGCTATTGATATGATGATATGAATTTCGGACTTGCTGGTTCATACATCCGTTCAAAACGCAGAAAACTGGCTCAGTTAAAATGCTGGATTTTATTCAAACTTTGGTTAGACATGCAGAATCGATGCTTCATGCCACAGATTACAATGTGAAAATGCTTTCAAGTGCAGAATTCTCATACACTTTCAAGAAGTGCAGACAATACCAATTAAAACACTATCGATGCCAATTAAAAACGCTGTTGAATGCTGTTGGCTCAATTTAAAACGCTGAAAGTGCAGAAAATGCTGGATTTCAACTCTGGATATCAATTAAGTACGGCTTCAATTAAACGTTGGCTTTTCAAATCATAGAACAACACTTGACAGCTAAACATGCAGAACACTGGTTGAATGGCTCTTTCATGGCATTTATGCTTCATTCAACACTGGTTCAGAATCAATTGTTCAAAATCGATTTTCTTACCAATTGCAGATTTCAAAATCGATCTTCTAATTGCAGATTTCAATTGCAGATTGCAAATCGATCTTTCAATTGTAGATTTCAATTGCAGATTGAAAGTGCAGAAGTGAAAATATACAGTGCAGAAAATGCAGAATCGATATTCAGACTTGATGAATTGATATTGTAGACCATTAATTTGCTGTTTCAACGCTGCTATTGCAAAACACTGGTTCAAAGTGCTGGTTTCAAAACGCTGGAAAACTATTTTTAAAAAGGTTGTTTCAACACTGGGATTGCTGAGTCGATATTTTAGAAAACACTGTTCTCTAAATCGATTTACAGAATCGATGTTTGAAGATGTTTTCCATGAAAGAAATTTTACAAAATTAAAATGTACAACACTTTTATATAGCGCTTTCCTCTAAATTATACAGTGCTTTATACAAAATTATTATAAACTAATTCAATCAAAAAAAAATAAACCCTGACAAGAGCACTCTCCCTTTTTTTTGTTCACTCAAACAAATTAAAAAAAAGTCACACAGATTTGCAGTGGCCCCTTTAAAAAATGATTTTAGAATTTGCAGATCTAAAATCAATAAAAAAAATTGCAAATTTCATACCAATATTTTGCTGATCACTTCAACGGAGTTGAGTTTTCCACGATCTGATAGAGCTGGAATCTCCTCCTCACAGCATTACCATGGCTCTGATACCACATAAAAGTGCAGAAGTGTCCTCAAACACACAACTTTATTGATCAAGCAAAAATATTATAGGGAAAATTGCAGGAGTTTACACACGTAAACTCACTCTCACATTCTCTCATTACACATTACAATGAAAATAGGAAACTAACCTATTTATAAGCTCTATGCTCTAACTTAATCTAGTTATGGATCACTTGGAAAATAAACAAGTGTCCATTTACAATAAATTAAATTCTAACCAGACTACTAACTTTTCTCCTAACTTAGAGCCTAGGAAACGACTCTTTTCTAGAGTCCTAATTTTTATTAACAAATTTATAATTCTAAATATCTCACAAATATATTAAATATTCTAGAATAATAATTATTAATTTAATATCTTAAATTAATAATTATTTTATTCAAATACTATAACTTATGATAAAATTATTTTTGGATCATCTAACAATAAACCCCATGCATCATCAGACAAGCAATATGGGGTTTATTAGGTTACTTCTGGAACTCCATCTTTCTGTGCACATTTTAAGAACCTATGCTGCATACATATGTTTACTTCACGTTCATCAGGTAATGTCAACAATAAAGGTAACTATCTTACCAATATCATGAATCATCCCTGATGGTGTGTGTAGCAAAGAGCATGTGCTTATGAGGGTTCATTACAGAAAAATCAACGAGAATTCTACATGTTTTTGGTATTTTTTACATCAAATTACAAGATAGAAACAGAAAAATTTGTAAGAAGAAATAGACATGAAGAAAAAAAATACTTGGAAACTATAGAAGAAGAAAAAAACATGAAGAAAAAATCTGCCTAATCAAATAAATCATCCTAGAGGTACCTTCCTAGTGGCTTGTAAAAAGTGGCATAATACTTGATGAAAAAGTGTTGTGAATGCCCACAGACTGTCCCCTTCAACACATAATGACTCAATAACAAAACCAATATACTTTGATGATGTTAAATTTGGAAACTAGGGCAAAAATCCACTTTGGACTCCTCATATGATGGAGATGATGTTTTTGTTGGATTCTTTTTTTTGAGAGGTGCAATATTGATCTAAATATCATATTTTTTGAATGAGAAGAAGTTGGATTTTGAATTTATTCTCTCATGCATGTGCAAATTTTCAAGGCCAGCCAGAATTGTTATGTAGGCTCATAAGCCCCAAAAGATGTGTCTCCACCCCTCACTGATGGATATAAAAAGGAGAGACTGAATCCTCATTTGGACATCATCTCATCACACATCTCTCTCCTGTCCCATTGGTTCACACAGTCTCATAGAAGGCTCTCTCTCTCATCGACATGTGTGAAAGGAAGGTCAAATTCTTGCTGTAATTTCTAGATTGTTTTTAGGGCTTCTACATCAACATTAAGCAACATTGACCAAGTTTCAACCTTCACTTTTTGACTTTGGTTTTTGGGCTGAGATATGATCTTTCTAGGCCGTAGTTGGGGGCACAAAATCTGGGATTTTTGGGTAGGTTGACTGCAGGCTTGACTGCAACATTGACCAAGTTTGATTGAGTTATTGGCAAACTGTTTTGGGATGAATTTGACTGATTTTGGAGGCCGAGTTTGATTGGGTTTGACCAAGATTCATTGGAGAAGGAATGTTTGTTTGACCAATGTTGACTTTTTTGGCTAGGGCATCCTGTTGACCACTGTAAATTGTATTGTCTCTCTCTGTTGAATTTGAAGAATAATAAGAAGATTTGATCAGAGGGTTTTCCCCACATTGGGGTTTTTCCCTGGCATCCGCTAAAATATTGTGTCCTCTTGTCTTGGCTTGTCTTTTGGTTATTTTTTTATGTTCTATCAACATTTACATCAATTTTAATGTTATTTCTAAACAAGAAATTTAATTGGGCTAATAAGAAAGATTGAAGTAAATTTCTCTAAGCATAGAACATATCATCGTTAACTAAAAATTAATAGATGATCAGAAGGAGAATGTGGAAATTATTATTAAGAGAAAACATGTTCTTTGTAATATTCCCAATGGGAAACATGTAGCAATTAAACAATACTGCAGAGAAATAACGCAGTTCAGCTAAGTAAGAGCAAGAGACCAATATGGAGGCTCAATATTTACATTTACAACAACAAATCAAATTTATATTGAAGCCCATAAGGTATACAACAAGAAATAAAAGACTTTTACATGAAGAAATCCTCAAAATGAGGTGCTGCAACCATATATTAAGACTGAAATAGCTTGAAAACATTATTTTTATTAGCTGCAACTTCTATATATTACACTTCTAGAGCAGATATGTGTACAAAAAGTTAGATCTATAACAGATCTGTACACGAGATATACTCATCTTCAAATGCCCCTTGGGGATTTCAGCAAAAAGTGAAGTACATGGAGTAGATCTGAGATCTAATTCTTCAGATCTGCAGAAATATTTAAAAAAGATGCAGCTTCAGATCTGATATGATCAATACAATATGTGGATCCCAGCTAATGGATCTCAAATGTGAAGGGCATATCCCCAATCACATGAAAACCAATACTCCAAAAAGTGTGCCAAAACACCCTTGAATTGTACCCTTGCAAATAACGCAGTCCTGGAAGTAAAACTGCGTTGTAGGCTCTAGAACATGTTTGGCCTCAAGACAAGATCTGAAAATTTAGCTCCAACCATCCAATACTCTCTTTCCAATGGGATAGAATTCTTCCCCACTCAAAAGAGACACTAGATTGGCCTAGATCTAAGTAGATATAGCCTCCACTTGCTGCAAATTACAAAGACAACCAAACCCTCAATAGGATCTACATTGTAGCTGGAAGAAGATCTTGGCCAAATGCCTGATAGTGGACAAGAAATGAAAAATATTCTAAGAGGCCTCTCAAGGAAAGAGGTGGGATTCCCGATCAGGAACACCCAGTGCTAAACAGCACTATTCTCTACTAAACAACAAGGAGAATAAGAAATGTCTAAAGAGACAAAATATTTAGAAATAACAAACTCATCAGCAACCTTCTCATGTTTTCCTCCTCTTCCTTTTATAAGTTTGAGAGCTTTCAAAACTCTAAACCATCTCAATGAAATAGCTCTTTTCACATGAGCCACCTCCAACTAAAATTGTGTTGTGCCTCATTGATGGCCACTCCTCCAAGACAACGCTATTGATTTGGTCATGGTTGACCCAATCAAAATATTTAGCCCCTTTCCCACCTAATGGTGCTCATTTAGTTAGCCCAGATTTAGCCTTGTTCACATGTGGCATTGATTTATTTATTGTTTTAGGAGTTTTTATTGTCCTCCTTTACACATTTATTCATACAATAGAAAAATGAAACAAAAATGAATATTCCCATTAGCTTGGGCTAATTGGGAATATTATAGTCCTCCCCTCCAAAATGTTTCTTGTCCTCAAGCAACTGATAAGGTGAGTGCTGCAACAGTTCTCCTCCTCCATTGGTGACACCATCATGAATTAAGCTTCCTCCATAAGCTAAGTGTTCACCAATCCAACCCTCCATGAATTGTTCCTCCAAAGTCATCATGAGATGTACATAGTCCATCCCACAAGGAGTCAATAACTCAAATGAAACAAACATGGCTGAACCAATACTCTCCTTGAAAAATGTATCATATGATACATAAAGAGTCTCCATCCCATGTGGTACATACATGCCTCCCATCCTCCCTCCATACATCCCCATAAAAAGTGCAAGTATATCATCAATGTATGGAGGCAAAACTACATACATACAACAGAATTTTGAGCATGTGGAGGTGGGTCATAGTCCCACATATGGTACCAGCATAGTGCATCTCTTTCCTGCATCAGATCAAGGTATGGTAAGTGGTTTTCCCACCACTTACTTGCTGCCCATGTTATCTCACTATGGCTGAAAGTGTGAGATATGTTTGGTGCCTTTGGGAAGCACCCATCATCATGGAAAATATCCCTTTGTTCATCAAGGGAGTGGCCAAATTCAGAAATTTGTGTGGCCCAAAGTTTTCCATAAGATTTACATGATGTATCACTCCTGCTTGGAGCCATGGCTTGCATAAACACGGTGAAAGAAGATGTACAATCAAAAAATAAAACATGATTTACATGATCATATTCTTCACCAACAATACTCCTCATACAAATGGAGTGGTGCATGGAACTTTCTCCTCTTTTAAAAGAATGAAGAGATGGCTGAAATAACCCCTTCATGGAGTCATGTTGCTGACCCAACTCCACATAGTACATGCATTGTTGAAAATGCTGATATAGTTCTTCTTTCAAGCCTTCCCAATCAAAACTCCTCATGATGATGTTGTAGATCCTCATGGAATACATATGGCTGAAACAGAACTCTTTGTAGGCCCTTTGTAGCAACTTCTCCTTGAGCTTGGAAGCTCTAGACAAGAAGATCCTACTATGATTATAGATGACCCCTTCATGGACTAGATATCCCTCCTCATGCAGTTGGTCATCAAGTATCATGCAAGTGTGAATATCCTTGGAATAATCCACCAACAGTTGGGATTTCCAATATAGATCTACACTCCCCAAAAATGATAGTGTCGGTAATGTATCAACACAAATTTCTGTCATGTTGCTGCTCTCCTCCTTGACATCTCTGATGCCAAAGGCATATGTTGGAAGGCCATTCCTTCCATTCTTCTCCTCCCACAGCGCAGAACTAGAAATGAGAGTGGGTGATGATCATAAGGGAAGAAGATCTCCCTCCTTCTTGAGCTTACCCAAGGCTCCCAGTGCTGTAGCTTTGTCTTCAAGTGCTCCAATCCCTGTTGGACCTAAAATTGGAGTAGCATGTTGTGAGTTCTTCCCCACCAAATCTGAATTAGGTGGTCTCCCAGGTGGTTTGCCACTAGATAAGAGTGTCCCATGCATAAATCTCATGAACATAATAAATGGGACTGTAAGGTCCTTGCTTAGCTTCCACTGTGCAAATCCATCTCTGTTTTCTGCATGGAATTGTTATGTGAGGGGTAGGTATGCATGCCTTTGATCATTTGAGATTCACCACTCTTCTTTTCCACCCATTCCATTTTCAAAGTCTCCCAATCACTGGTGACTTTCCCCAATGTAATCTGTTAGCCACCTATAAAGTTTTTCATATCAAATGGTGGCTAGATCATGTTTTAAGCCTTCAAGAAACAATTTTATTGCCAAAGTGTTACTTCTAGAAGTCTTAAGAAGACAACTTATCCTTCAGTAATCTTCACTGTTGTTTCCCTCTTAAAACTCTAAAAATTTTGTTGTTTTCCTAAAGAAAAAAACTGCTGAAAAGTTCCATTTTCCCTCATATTCCCTTCTCCTTTTCCTTTCTCCATTTCATTCATAAAAATATTCATTTACCTTTCATTACTTCGAAATTCCCTTTAAACCTTTGAAAATTCCCTTTGAAGGCTTTAAAAACCCTTTTTCTCCTTCTACCGAAAGCCAAAAAAACCTTGAAAATCTGCTATTTTGGCTTTAAAAACCCATTTCTTAACTAAGGCCTTAAGCCCTTTTGGCCCTAGCCCCCAAACCACTTCCCCACCATATAACCCATGCCCAGGACCAAGAGTTAATTCCCGAGCGCTAAGCGCAATTGGAGGTTTGCGATGGGCACATTTCTTTGTTTAAAGGAAAAAATCCCGATGCGATTGACCCCTTTTCTTTTTAAAACCCCCAACTCCTCTGCTCTCCTTCATGTAACCCAGAGCCCGCAATCAGGTGCTAAAACATAACAAAAACATTTTCTGAACCTTTTCCTCCTTTATATTTCATTAAAAATCCATTTTCCCGACTTTTTCATTAAGTCCGATGGTTCATTGGTTGGGCGAATACCAACCGTTGATCTAAACCAATCAACGGTCTTAGTGATATCGCATCGAAGTTTTTTCATAGGATGCATTTTAAACAGTTATTTCCCCCCTCTGATTGATCACCTTCAGATGGTTTCCCAACTGTCGATCTGTTCTGCCATACCACTCAAATCCGAAGGTCCCCGTTTCTCTGTTCCAAAGCCAACATACCTACCTTCGGCATTCATAAGTTAATCTCCACCATTGATTTACCATTCAGATCAATGGTCCTTGTTCAATCACATCGCAAATTTCATTTGTGCCTTTCCTTTTTCCCCGCTGATTGGCAACCCCCGATTGGATCTGGGTCATCCATTTGCATTCATCCGACGGTCCACATTGAAGCCCTCATCCTTTGTTATTTTCATAAACCCTGTTGTATAAATTCTTCGGTGATTACCAGCCGTTGATCTCTGCAGATCAACAGCCCACAATGAGCCATTCTCCGCCCGACCCCTGCGCCATATCCCATTTCATAAACCCCAAGATTGAATCTGAGCCATTGATCTGTTTCATCCGACGGTCCATATTTAGCCCGATAGGCCCAAATCCTTTGGGTCCTACCCTTCCCAGATCAAATCTCCGCCTTCCATTCCTTGATCTAACGGTCCAGATTAAAACTACCCTGACCTTATCCCACCTTCTTCCACCCACGCATCTTGTCTTATCGCACTCCAAACTCCACCATTGGATCTACCCACCCTTCATCCAACGGCCAAGGACCCATATGGTGTGATTTCGCGTCCGATGGTTAATGTTTTAAAATCACACGATATGGGTAGTTTTAAAAGGACATGTGTCGTCCAGTAACACATATTTCATTCAAAAAGTTAAAACCGACTTCCTTCCTTTTCATCACGCAAAAATAGTGGTTTCTATGGCCAAAACCACCTTACCCCATTTATATTACATTCAGTAATTTTTAATCTCCGCCGTTGATCTCTGTATATCAACGGTCCCAGTTTGATCTCGCCCTCAGTTCATCTCCCTCCCCCTTCTGCTCCACATAACTTCATCGATCAACCTCCGCCATTGATCTCAGTGGACTAATCCAATCCAATGGCCCAGATTTCATCAGACCATTAAACTATCGCTCTCCTCCATTCTTCCAAAGGATTTCATTACGAAATCTTCGTCGTTCATCATTTCAGATCAACGGCTCTTGTTTTATCCCACATCCAAACTTCGTTTATGCCTTTTTCGCTACCGATTAAGGTTTCGACCATTTTTCTTTATAATTTCTTCCATTTCATTATAAAGTGGTCCCTCCACATTATATATTCACAATTAATCTCAACCATTCCTCTTTTCGGATCAACGGTTCTGACTTAAACTCCCCACCTTTTATTTCAACCGCCTCCCATCTGACCCCCATGAGCAATCCTTGCCATTGGATGCCTTCATCCAATGGCTGCGATCTAACCTCAAACCTCTGAAGCAATTTAAACCTTATCTTTTCTTAAATTTTTCTTGGTTTGTGCAGGTTTTAATGGTTTTTCCCATTATGTTAAAAGAGAATTGAAGACCGGGGATGAAAATCCCACAGGCCTCTATACGTGAAGGAGATCATTCTGCAGGGTTTTTCCATCAAAGTTTACCGGTGCCTCATGAACATTGGTGACATTATAAGAAACCTCTGTAGCGCCTACACATCAACAAGACACAACAAAACTTAATCAAGCAAATAGTATCAGTGTGAAAGGATCTAGTCACAGCAGAGATGAAGAATTGAAGATTGTTTACGTAGTTTTGAGGGATTACGGCCTGAATCGACTATTCCAAAGTCTAAATCCTCTCAATTAAACATATTTTGATGAACAGAAGATAGAAATTAGGCCTAACTAAGCCTAACCCACAGAATTAAATCAAATTAACATTGTTTAAAGAAAAACAATAATATCCATCAGTCCGAGAAGCCTCCACTGCCACATTAGAGGCTAATTGAATCCTCTCAGCTACCAAAAGCCACCTGTAGCCTCAAAGCATTCCAAAGAGGCCTAGTTATTTCCAGAACAAAATAAATTCACCTCAAGACAGCTGAACAGTTATTTCGAATCAAAGAAATTAATTTAAACTGTCAGCAGAGATATTGCAAAGATGAGAAAGAATTCTAAAGTCACCAAAATCTACTAAGAAGATCAAACACTTAATACAAAATCATTAATAAAGAGAAATATATGAAATCTTCTCCATTGAGCCCCTCAAAGGCCGAGAAGCATTAAACTGTATTAATTGAGCCTATAGATCTTTCCTCTCATCCACCTCCTCATTTTTTCTATAAAAGCTTCTTGAGGAGCTCATTGTAAAAGGTTGGTTGCAGAACTTTGATATATACTTGTGCTCGAAATTTTCTACATGTAAATAGTGTCAAGAGGCTCTTGAAGCTCTGTTTGTGATCAAATAAGTTATTCTGAGAAGAAAAGATGATTGTTGAACTGAAACAATGGACTTGAAGAATGTAACTGGATTGACATCAATATACAAGCTGATTCTTGGGATCCTGGTCTACATCATTGGTGAAGTGCTTCTTTCTGTGTTATTGTTTTCCTTTTGTGTATGCCATTTTGTCCATTTATTCTTTGATAAAGAACAACAAGCATAGAGTTAGGATTTACTTTTTATAGTACCCTTCTCTGACTGATAAGCTTTATCTCAATGTTTTCCTCCAAATTGTGTGTTTAAGAATGAATTAAGTTAAGTGTAAACATTATCAAAGAATGTTGATTTGTCTCTGTCTTGATGTGCAAAGCTTTAAATTAATTTCTTGAATGATATTTTCATTATATGCTTAGTAGAGTTTGACTAGAAAATTTTATGGTTTGCCCTATTTTCTAGTTCTTTCTTCAAACGTAATTCTGAAAGTTTCCCTAAGAGTATGCTGAAAGCAGTTTAGATTTAAAAGTATCTTATCTAATCTTAGGCTGCACTTTGTTTTTCTTATCTATTTTCATCCCTTCTAAAATTAATTATGTGGATTACTGGATTCTTTGTCTCATAATTTAGCTTTAATACAAGCTTGTCCAAATAAATCTATGGTTAGCCTTGTCCTTTGGTTGGTTTTAAATAGTTACTTAAAAGGCTTTTCTTGTTTGGAAAGACTGATAAATCCTAGTTGAAATTATTGTCCTTTTCCACCCCTTCAACACTTTTATTGTTCCATTCCATCATTTTATCTAAAAGATCTTGTGATATAGCTGACTTGCCCCTTGGACCACTCTTGAAATTGTTGCACAATTAAAACCTTTTATGACTCCATAGCCCAATGGACTAAAAACCATCGTCATATCTATCCTATCAGCTAAATCTTGTTTTGTTTGCTTATACCTTCACCCCTTTGGAACTCTTTCATTTTAGGACTTTCCACAGAACTAAAAATCATACTCAACCATCCAAAACCAAATAGAAACCCTTGTTCTTAATAACTAGCCTAATATCACACATAAAAACCTTAAAGCTAAATCAATATTTTCACTTATAGAGAGATCTCTCTCTGGATTTAGGAGGGCTAGATCCTAGTATCCCAAAGTGGTTCAAGTGCTCTCCCTACAGCTTTGGTCTCACCAATCTGCTAGAATTTTGGGGAGCTATCATTTCTGGTGACTCCGCTGGGGACTGAGTTAATATTCATTCTAGAAAACCCCTTGAGTACAAGTATCCCTCTTCAAGCACTACCAAGTAAATGGTAATCGTGATAAAACTTTTTTGAATCAATGACAAACTAAGGAAACCTTAGGATTCTCATAAGACCTTATCAAACCTTGAAGGAACAACTAGCTTAGCCATAAGAGTAGACTTTCTCTGTCTCATCACCGTAGATAAGTTTTGAAACAGATTTAGGACACTCTTAGAACCCATAAGACTGGAAAAAAACTCAGAAAACCCAAAAATATTTCAGATTGGTATTCAAATAAACATGGTGGTGGACCATAAAACCTTTTACCTCCAAAAGAGCTAAAAATTTCCACCTGGTGACTCCACAATCCAAATAAACCAAAGACTCCATTAGGAAGACCCATATATCATCATAACATCATATAGACTCAGTTAAGAGGACTTTGGGATTAAATTTTTCTTGTTTAAAGATCAATTAGCCTCTTAAATATTGTCATATTTGGTTAAACGTTTCTTGTAAATTGGGTCTAAAAAACACAGCATAGTGGCTCCTAGAAGGATTCATACTAGAGCTTACCCTGACCCAAACCCTCTTGAGATGGTTGATAACCGTGAAAGAATCCTTAGGAAGTCTCCTAAGGTTAAATCTTCAACTGTTTTTCAGATCACCCCTTAGAGCTAATTCTATTCCTGAAAACCTTGCATCTCTACAACAATCACAAGTTGACTTAAGAAATCCATTTAGAACTAGGTGACTTGATGATATAGATCAGCCAGATTCAAAGTCTTCACTTTCATCCCCAGATCAAAGTGAACATCCTGGTAGTAGAGAAACTACACCATCTGATTTACATTTCCTTTAAAATTTAGGTGTCTCTCATCCAAGATCAGCTCAACAATCTATTGCTGGTCCATCCACGTCTATTCTTCATACATTCACTTTCCAAAACACTCCACTTCAGCCCACTTTCCCTCTTGTCAATCCACCATTTATCAACCCCCCATTGTTTCCACAACCTCCTATCATGGCAACATGGTACGCTCCCCTTGTCGTTCCTTTACCTTTAGTCTATCTTCCACAGGAATATCAGTCCAAAATACCATTGTATGATGCCAGTAATGCTACTACTTCTTCACAACATGTGGATAAGATGAATGACTAGATTGATAGAAATGAGATTGATGATGAAACTGTCAAACTTAGATTATTTTCTCAGAGTTTAGGGGGAGAAGTAAGAAAATGGTTCAAAGGATTAACCCCTCACAGTATTAATGATCTCCAAGCCTTCCATCAAGTATTCTTAAACAAATGGGAAGTCAGAAAAAACCCTCTTCAAATACTTTCAGATTATAAGAATCTCCAAAGAAACAACGGGGAGAGCGTACAAGCTTATTGCACTAGGTTCAACAGTGTTTATAATGCCCTTCCCCCAGATTTAAAACCCCCACAAGGCTCAGCTTTAAACAATTTTCCTGAAGGATTTGATCCTGAGATGGCCTATCAGCTGAGAGAGAGAGATTATTTGACTCTTGAAGATATTCAAAAAGGAGCTCTTGCTGTGGAAGTTAATTTAATGGAGAAAAGAGCAAGAATGAGGAATGAGAATAAAGTGTCCTTTAGAGAGGAATCCACACCTTCCACATCTAGCTCAAAGATGTAAATAATGATGGAGGAGATGATGAAAAAGCTGAGCATACTTGAGAGAGCACAAGCAAGTCAAAACCAAACAGCTCCTCAAAACAAAAATCAAAACCAAAATCAGAATTTTAGGAGAAACCAGCCTCAAAACAGACCAAGGGAGGATGATCAACAGATTACTCCTCATTTTCATCAAAACTATGTAAGTGAGGTTGAAGAAACATTAGAACAAACAAAGGAGGATGACATAAACATGTTGGGAGTAGATAATGATGATTTTGAAGTTCATTACAATAGAAAACAAGGTCTATATACACCCTATGATGACAAGAGAGTAGAAGATGAATATTATTATCAGGAAATGGAAAACTTCATCATAGAAACCACAAAGAAATATGACCTTAGGATTAAAAGTAATCAGGAAACTCCCAAGACTAAGACCTCTGAAAGTTCTGCAAAAAATAGCCCTGTAAATAAACCCCAAGTCACAAAGCAGAAAGACAAAATAGTGGTTGTAAATTCTAATAAAAGTAAAGAGAAAAGCACTCAAAAAAATGAAAAACAGAGTGCAGATCTTAGTAGCGCTAGTACCTCAGCTAGTGCTCCTGTTAAAACAATTTTAACCAATTGAAATAGATAAAATTAGCAAGTTGATCTTGCTGATAAAATGGTGATTAACAAAGCTGAAACAAACCTTGTAAAAATTTAGCTACCTTTCAGTTTGGCGCAGGAAATTTCCAAGATAAAGATTTTTGTTCCCCTTACCGAATTAGCCACACAGAATGTGTATAGATCCCAAATTTTGAAGGCTTTTAACATATAAGAGAATAGTGACACTTTCAATCTTAATGATGACCAACCATAGCTCATATTTGGTCCTAAGATTGAGGGTAGATATCAAGAAGGACCGGTTCCTCCTTTTTATGTAAGTTTACATATTCATGAAAAGATTTTTCACAACTCTATGCATGATTCAGGGTCCTCTCACAATTTAATGCCCAAAGCTATAATGGAGAGCCTAGGCCTTGAAATAACTAGACCTTACAAAGATCTTTACTCCTTTGACTCAAGCAGAGTGAAATGTTTAGGATTAATCAACGACCTCTGTGTAAACTTAGCACAAATTCTAGCCAAATGTTTAGTAATGGATATTGTAGTGGATGATGTACCCCCAAAGTATGGTATGTTGTTATCATGATCTTAGGGAGCTAAGTTACAAGGAACTATGCAGATGGATATGACATATGCTACTATCCATGTATTTAATTAAACTAGAAGACTTTACGGGGAGTCTCATATGCAATACATGGTTACTAGCCAAGAGAGACCGCAAAACTCTACCCTTTATTCTGTAAATACAGGCCTTGACTCATTTATCCTTTTTAATGATGAAACATTCACTAAACAAGTGACCTTAACTGAATTAATGGAAGATAGAGAGGATGAGGAAGACAAGACAGAAGTGTCAAAACAATTTTCTAAACTAGAAAACTACAACAAACAAACGCAGGTTTAGAGCTCCAAATCATTCATCCTTTGCTTTTAAACCTTGAGAGTCAATAAATCAATCCTCAACTCAATGAAAAACCTGAGGAATTAAAACGAATTCAACAAAGTGCTGATCTTTGAGAACAATCCGAAAGCACACTATTTGAAGAGGATATTAACCAGACTACTGAACCTGAAACTAGTCCTCTTTGGAGTATGAATTTCGATGGTTCTTGCACTAGGAACAATGCTGGTGCAGGTGTCTGGATACATAACACTGATAACAACCACATGGAAGGAAATTCCTAGAGATTAAATTTTCAGTGTTCGAATAACATAGCGGAATACGAATCCCTTATTTTAGGCTTACACTTGTTGAAGAAATTAGGAGCCAAAAGAATAAAACTTAATGGGGATTCAGAGTTAATTGTTAGGCAAGTAAACGGGGAATACATTTTAGCTTTTTCTGCTAGAACAATCTTAACACCTTATGAAACCAAACAATGCACAACTCAAATTAAATTTAGACTAGATGTCCCTGATAATGAGAAATATTGGCAAGTGTTTGATGGAGACAAACAAATAGAAGACTTCCTACAGTCCAGAAATGAATTTGAACCACCAAGTTCAGATTCAGATTATGAAACAGACTGTCCTAGTGAAGAAAATATACTTGATGAAGAAAAAGAGTCTCCAGAGATGACTGATGTAAATCTGTTGTCAAACAAACTTGAAAACAAAATAGAAATTGTTGCAGAGTTAGAAGAAGAAGACTTAGAAACTCTGCAGTCTAACAATCAAAGTTTTCCAAAAGGTCTAGTCCCTTTAGAAGAGTTGTTCGATTTCAATGATGTGGCCAAGAAGCCAAAGCTATAGCCTGTGGAAACTGAAGTTAAAGAGTGTAATATAGGCAGTGAACTAAAACCAAAGATGATCAAACTATCTAAAACTTTACCAGCTCACATCAAACTGAAATACATAGAGCTGTTTAAAGAATTTTTTGAAGTTTTTGCATGGAGTTATGAGGATCTGAAATCCTATGACACTAAAATAATTTAGCACAAGATACCTCTCAAGGAAAACAAAAAGCCATTTAAACAAAAACTGCATAGAATAAACCCTGTTCAGTTACTTTTGGTTGAGAAGGAAATCAAGAAAATGTATGAAGCTAGTATTATTGTCCCTATTAGATATTCAGAGTGGGTTTCTAATCTAGTGTCAATTAGGAAGAAAAAAAGAGAGACTAGGCTTTGTGTTGACTTTAGAGACTTAAACAAAGCCTCATTGAAGGACAACTACCCTTTACTAAAAATGGATCATATTCTACAAAGGGTAGTTGGTTCTAAAAGAATTTATTTGCTAGATGGCTATTCAGGATACAATCATATTTTAGTACATCCTGATAATCAACTAAAGACAGCTTTTACTACACCTTGGGGCACTTTCATGTATGTGAAAATGCCCTTTTTTTTAATGAATACTGGTGCTACTTTCAAGAGAGCCATGGATATCGCATTCTCAGAAGAATTGGGTTACTTCATCATTATTTACCTTGATGATGTCACTGTTTTTTCCAAGATAGATGAAGAGCACTTAGAACACTTGAGAAAAGTATTCGAGAAATGCAGAAAGTTTGGGATATCTTTAAATCCAAAGAAAACACTATTTGGTCTCCAAGAAGGTAAAATTCTTAGGCACATCATATCAGAAGAGAGGATAAAGATAGACCCAAAAAGGATCGAGGCTATATTGCAAATCACTCATCCAAGAAACATCAAGGAACTACAATCTTTCATTGGAAAGATTAATTTCTTGAGAAGGTTCATACCTAACTTATCTGAACTCCTTAGAAAAATAAAAAACATGCTCAAAAAGGAACAAGGAGTTAAATGGACCTTGGAAGCAAAGAAGTCTTTTGAGCTAGTAAAACAAGAATGAACCAAAACACCAGTTCTAATAAGTCCTGACTTTTCAAAAGATTTTTATATTTTTTCATTTGCATCAGAACATACAATAGTTATTGTCCTATTGCAGAAAAATCCACAGGGACAAGAGCAGCCTATTGCATTCTTTAGCAAGGCATTGAGAGATGCTCCTTTGAAGTACAACATTATGGAAAAAAAGGCCTTTGCCTTAGTTAAAGCCTTAAAATACTTCAGATTTTATATCTTGCACTCCCACGTCATTGCCTTTGTCCCAAATTCAGTTGTGAAAGACATTCTAACATAGGACCCAGATGGTAAGAGAGGTAAGTGGATAGATGTGATACTTGAATATGATTTAGAAATCAAGCCCACTAAACTCATTAAAGGCCAAGGTCTAGCTAGATTAATGGCCGAATCAAATTTTGAAGTCCTTGATATAAATATGATAAATGCTTTAGATAAACAAGAGGAATTGTCAACTCCCATTATTGAAGACAATTTTATGAATTCCTCTTAGTATGCTGATATTCTATATGTTTTGCTTAATTTGAATACACCTCCTGGTTTATCAGAAACAAAGGCAAGGTTTTTAAAGTTAAAAGCTATAAACTACTGCATTGTAGATAAATGTCTTTATTGGAAAAATGCAAGTGGTTTATTGCTTAAATTTTTTCCTGAGAATGACACAGAGAAGGTTAAGCACGAGTTCCATGAAGGAGAATGTGGAGGCTACCTCTACTAGAAGACAACAGCCAACAAAATCCTTAGAGCTGGTTACTATTGGCCCACCCTCTTTCTAGATGTACACAAGATGATAATTGCCTTTCATAAATGCCAACTTTTTGAAGGCAAAAGAAAGTTTTTTCCCTTACCTTTGCATCCAATCACTGTTGAAGCTCCTTTTCAATAATGGGGTTTAGAATTCATAGGAGAGATCCATCCACCATCATCTGCCCAACATATATGGATTCTCACTGCTGCAGACTACTTTACCAAATGGATAGATACCATCCCTTCTAGACAAGCCAATGACTTTGTCATCATAAAATTCATTGAGACTCATATCCTCTCTAGATTTAGCTGTCCTACGAAGATCATCACTGATAATGAAGTTGCATTTGGAGCCAAGAAGATGGTTGAATTCTGTCACAAATATCAGATAACATTGGGTCATTATACTACTTATTACCCTCAAAGTAATGGACTGGCAGAATCCTCAAACAAGAGTTTGGTAAACATAATCAAGAAGTTGCTGGAGGACAACAAGAAGTATTGGCACACAAAGCTAGTACATGCAATATGGGCTGACATATTTACACTTAATAAATCTATTGGGATGTCACCCTATTATCTTGTGTATGGTACAGATGCAAATTTTCCAACTAGCCTTGGTGTGCCAGTTATGAAGTTGATTCAAGAAGTGCAATATGAAGACAATGACATGATCAGAAGGATCAATAAAACTATACCTCTTCAGCAAACCAGAGAGGAGGTTTACAATAGAGCATTACAAAAGCAAGAGAGCATCAAAAAGATTTTTGACAGAAGGACAAACGCCAGTAATTTCAATGTTGGTGACAAAGTGTTAAAGTGGGATTCAAGGAGAGAAGACAAGGGCAAGCATGGGAAATTTGATAACTTATGGCTTAGCCCTTATCTCATTCATTTTGATACTGGTAACAATGCTTATTTCTTGTAGGAATTGAGTGGAGCTAAAGTGTTTGGGGGTCCTGTCAATGGCAGGATGCTCAAACATTATTTCTCTTGATCCTATCATGTTTGGAAGCCTTTTTATTTTTTTTCTCATTATAAATATTTCATTCATCATTGCATTCAAAGTTAGAAAAATAAAAAACACAAAAATAGTAAAAGATAGAAAAGAGGGAAGATTGTAAAAACAAGAAAGGTACAGCCCCATACCCAAAAAGAGAAACAAAATCTGAAAGTATGCAAGCTCAAATGCCACTCCTAAGAAACACTCTCCTATTTAGTCATACAGCCTAATCATGACTAATTAGTTTTAAATTTACTGCTGATAGGTTAGTGAATTAGATTTTCCAAACAGCTTAATCTTGGCTTATCAGTTAGGTAGATTAGGATAGAAAAATAAAGGTTCAAACAAGCTCAAAATATGAACCTATGAGTTTCCAAAAGAAGAATGAATCTAATCTGTTTAAATCATGAGTCAAAGATAGAAATAAATTGGTTCTAATAAGCCCAAAAATTGAACCAGATAACAAGGAAAAACAACTCAAACAAGCTTAAAAACAAAGTTGAAGAAAAGAGAAGGATGTGTTTAAAACTTTCAGATTTTAAGCCTTCAATGTTTTGATTTAATTTTCTGCAAATAATTATCTATGTGCAGCTTGTTTTTATGCCATATATTAGCAACAAGTTAGACTATTCAATCCTGACTTGTATGCTTTTAAATTTCTTGTTTCAGAATTTAGAGAATAAAAATCTGTTAGACAGTCTAATCCTAACAGATAGTAGTTAGGTAGAGAAGTTTATGAACTCAACTATTTAATCTAAGTTCATAGAGAAATAAGAAGCAGACTTAGATTAGTTTTATGTTTTCAAAAAAAGAATAAAATGTTTGTAAAAGATTTTGCCAATCCAAATGCACTCTTAAATAAGAAAAAATGTTAGATCAGTAGGATTGGGTAGGTAGAAAGCTTGTTTGATAGAGTTCCATTGTATTTCATGGCTTCTAACATTATCAGAACAGAAGAATATCATCCAAGTGAAGAAATTTGCAGCCCAATGGATGAGGCATTGATCAGCTCCCAGAGAATTCAAGTCTGAAGTTCTTGATACCTTCAAGAAGGTGCCATCCCCATGTGGAGCCACTGTTAGCCACCTATAAAGTTTTTCATATCAAATGGTGGCTAAATCATGTTTTAATCCTTCAAGAAATAATTTTATTTCCAAATTTTTAGTTCTATAAGTCTTAAGAAGACAACTTATCCTTCAGTAATCTTCACTACTCTTTCCCTCTTAAAACTCTGAAAAATCTGTTGTTTTCCTAAAGCAAAAGACTCCTGGAAAGTTCCATTTTCCCTCATATTCCCTTCTCCTTTTCCCTTCTCCATTTTATTCATAAAAATCTTCATTTACCTTTCATTACTTCGAAATTCCCTTTAAACCTTTGAAAATTCCCTCTGAAGGCTTTAAAAACCCTTTTTCTCCTTCTACCGAAAGCCTTGAAAGCCTTGAAAATATATTATTTTGGCTTCAAAAACCCATTTCCTAACTAAGGCCTTAAGCCCTTTTGGCCCTAGCCCCCAACCCACTTCCCCACCATATAACTCGTGTCTAGGACCAAGAGTTAAGTCCCGAGCGCTAATCTCAATCGGAGGTTTGCGATGGGCACATTTCTTTGTTTAAAGGAAAAAATCCCGATGTGATTGGCCCCTTTTCTTTTTAAAACCCTCGACTCCTCCATTATCCTTCACGTAACCCAGAGCCTGCAATCAGGCACTAAAACATAATAAAAACCTTTGCCGAACCTTTTCCTTCTTTATATTCATTAAAAATCCAATTTCCCGACTTTTTCGTTAAGTCCGATGGTTCATTGGTTAGGCGAATACCAACCGTTGATCTAAACCAATCAACGGTCTTTGCGATATCGCATCAAAGTTTTTTCATCGGATGCATTTTAAAAATTTATTGCCCCCCTCCGATTGATCACCTTTCGATGGTTTCCCAACCATCGATCTATTCCACCATACCCAGATCCGACGATCCCCGTTGCTCTGTTCCAAAGCCAACATACCCACCTTTGTCATTCATAAGTTAATCTCCACCGTTGATTTACCATTTAGATCAACAGTCCTTGTTCAATCGCATTGCAAATTTCATCTGTGCCTTTCCTTTTTCTCCATCGATTGCAACCCCCGATTGGATCTGGGCCGTACATTTTCATTCATTCGACAGTCCAGATTGAAGCCCTCACCCTTTGTTATTTTCATAAACCCCGGTGTACAAATTTTTTGGTGAATACCAGTCATTGATCTCTGCAGATCAACGGCCCACAATGACCCATTCTCCACCTGACCCCTGCGCCATATCCTGTTTCATAAACCCCAAGATTGAATCTGAGCCATTGATCTATTTCATTCGACGGTCCATATTTATCTTGATAGGCCCAACTCCTTTGGGTCCTACCCTTCCCAAATCAAATCTTCACCGTCCATTCCCTGATCTAACGGTCCAGATTAAAACTGTCCTGATCCTGTCCCACCTTCTTCCGCCCATGCATCTTGTCTTATCTCACTCCAAACTCCACCGTTGGATCTGCCCACCCTTCATCCAACGGCCAGGGACCCATATCGCATGATTTCACGTTTGATGGTTAATGTTTTAAAATCACGGGATATGGGTGGTTTTAAAAGGCCACGTGTCAGCCAGTAATGCATATCACGTTCAAAAAGTTAAAACTGCCTTCCTTCCTTTTCATTGCGTGAAAACAGTGGTTTATATGGCCAAAACCACCTTACCCTATTTATACTACATTCCGTCATTTTTAATCTCTGTCGTTGATCTCTGTAGATCAACAGTCCCAGTTTGATCTCTCCCTCAGTTCATCGCCCTCCCCCCTTTGCTCCACAAAACTTCATCGATCAACCTCTGCCGTTGATCTCAGTGGACTAATCCAATCCAACGGCCCAGATTTCATCAGACCATTAAACTATCACCCTCCTCCATTCTTCCAAAGGATTTCATTACGAAATCTTCGTCGTTCATCATTTCAGATCAATGGCTCTTGTTTTATCCCGCATCCAAACTTCGTTTATTCCTTTTTCACTATCGATTAAGGTTTCAACCATTTTTCTTTATAATTTCTTCTGTTTCATTATAAAGTGGCTCCTTCGCATTATATATTCATGATTAATCTCAACCATTGATCTTTTTGGATTAACGGTTCTGACTTAAACTCCCCACCTTTTATTTCAACTGCCTCCCATCTGACCCCCGTGAGAAATCCTCGTCGTTGGATGCTTTCATCCAACGGCTGCGATCTAACCTCAAACCTCTGAAGTAGTTTAAACCTTATCCCGCAGGATTTTCTTAAATTTTTCTTCGTTTGTGCAGGTTTTTATGGTTTTTCCTATTATGTTAAAAGAGAATTGAAGACCAGGGATGACGATCCCCCAGGCCTCTATACGTGAAGCAGATCATTCTGCAGGGTTTTCCCATCAAATTTTACTGGTGCCTCATGAGCACTGGGGACATTATAATAAACCTCTATAACACCTACACATCAACAAGACACAACAAAACTTAATCAAGCAAAGAGTATCAGTTTGAAAGGATCTAGTCACAGCGGAGATGAAGAATTGAAGGTTGTTTACGTAGTTTTGAGGGATTACGGCTTGAATCGACTATTCCAAAGTCTAAATCCTCTCAATTAAACACAGTTTGACGAACAGAAGATAGAAATTAGGCCTAATTAAGCCTAACCCATAGAATTAAATCAAATTAACCGTGTTTAAAGAAAAACAATAATATCTATCAGTGTGAGAAGCCTCCACTGCCACATCAGAGGCTAATTGAATCCTCTCAGCTACCAAAAGCCACCTGCAGCCTCAAAGCATTCCAAAGAGGCCTAGTTATTTCTAGAAAAAAAGATATTCACCTCAAGACAGCTGAATAGTTATTTCGAATAAAAGAAATTAATTTAAACTGTTAGCAGAGATATTACAAAGATGAGAAAGAATTCTAAAGTCAACAAAATCTTCTAAGAAGATCAAACACTTAATACAAACTCATTAATAAAGAGAAATATCTGAAATCTTCTCCATTGAGCCCCTCAAAGGCCGAGAAGCATTAAACTGTATTAATTGAGCCTATAGATCTTTCCTCTCATCCACCTCCTCATTTTTTCTATAAAATCTTCTTGAGGAGCTCATTGTAAAGGGTTGGTTGCAGAACTTTGATATATACTTGTGCTCGAAATTTTCTACATGTAAATAGTGTCCAGAGGCTCTTGAATCCCTGTTTGTGATAAAATAAGTTATTCTGAGAAGAAAAGATGATTTTTGAACTGAAACATTGGACTTGAAGAATGTAACTCGATTGACATCAATATACAAGCTGATTCTTGGGATCCTGGTCTATATCACTGGTGAAGTGCTTCTTTCTGTGTTATTGTTTTCCTTTCATGTATGCCATTTTGTCCATTTATTCTCTGATAAAGAACTGCAAACATAGAGTTAGGATTTACTATTTACAGTACCCTTCTCTGACTGATAAGCTGTATCTCAATGTTTTCCTCCAAATTGTGTGTTTAAGAATGACTTAAGTTAAGTGTAAACATTATCAAGGAATGTTGGTTTGTCCCTGTCTTGATGTGCAAAGCTTGAAAGGAAGTTCTTGAATGATATTTTCATTATATGCTTAGTATAGTTTGACTAGAAAAGTTTATCGTTTTCCCTGTCTTCTAGTTCTTTCTTCAAAGGTAATTCTGAAAGTTTCCCTAAGAGTATGCTGAAATCAGTTTAGATTTAAAAGTATATTATCTGATCTTATGCTGCACTTTGTTTTTCTTATCTGTTTTCATCCCTTCTAAAAGTAATTATGTGGATTATTGGATTGTTTGTATGATAAGTTAGCTTTAATACAAGCTTGTCCAAAGAAGTCTATGGTTAGCCATGTCCTTTGGTTGGTTTTAAACAGTTACTTAAAAGGCTTTTCTTGTTTGGAAAGATTGATAAATACTAGTTGAAATTATTGTCTTTTACACCCCTTCAACACTTTTAGTGTTCCATTCCATCATTTTATCTAAAATATCTTGTGATATAGATGACTTTCCCCTTGGATCACTCTTGAAATTGTTGCACAATTAAAACCTTTTATGACTCCATAGCCCAATGGACTAAAAACCATCGTCATATCTATCCTATCAGCGAAATCTTGTTTTGTTTGCTTATACCTTCACCCCTTTGGAACTCTTTCATTTTAGTACTTTCCACAGAACTAAAAATCATACTCAACCATCCAAAACCAAACAAAAACCCTTGTTCTTAATAACTAGCCTAATATCACACATAAAAGCCTTAAAGATAAATCAATCTTTGCACTTATAGAGAGATCCCTCTCTGGATTGAGGAGGGTTAGATCCTAGTATCCCAAAGTGGTTCAAGCGTTCTCCCTGCAGCTTTAGTCTCACCAATCTGCTAGAATTACGGGGAGCTAACATAATCAACCATTGAACACCCAAAATCACATTGTTGTCCGATATGTCAACCACAGAGAGTTATCAGCCAAAGTGTAGGTACCCATGGTGACTGAAATTGATGGGACATAATGCATGCATTGCATCATTCTATCTCCTGGGACCAAAATAGGGAATCCCTCAAAAGTATCAGTGGGTATTTCCCTCCTTTGCACAAGATGGGCATCAATGAAGTTGCGGGTAGCCCCACTGTCAATCAGTACAAAAATCCTCTGATTCATGATTGAACCTTGAACTCTTAAGGTAAAGTACTTAGGTACTCCTCTCAAAGATGAAAGAGTTCCTCCAATAGGATAAAAGTCCCCATTTCCATCTCCCGATGGTGTTGGATCTCCTTCAACAGTGTCAGCGTTGTGACCTATTCTTGGTTCATCTTCTTCTTCTTCTTCAAGATCTGAGAAGACCTCTATGTAATGTGATTTTCCAGTAGTACATCTATGTCCAGGTGCCCATGGCTCTTGGCAAGAGAAGCATAGCTTCTTCTTCCTTAGATCTCTCCAGACTTCAATATCAATAGGCTTATTGAATGAGCTCTCCTTGGAAGGAGCAACTTTCTCTTCCTTTCCTTTAGACGGAAAAGAGGGCTTGTGCTGAAAGTTTTCCTTTGCTTTTGGCAAGGCATCTTGAAGGTCTCTAGCCCTCTCAATGGCATCATGAAAGGTAGTGGGCTTGGTAGATTATACCAACCCATGAAAAGGTTCATCTAGACCATCGATGAACATGTACACCCTTCTTGTTGCAGAAAAATCAGGAACCATAACAGATAATCTCTAAAATTCAAAAATATAAGACTATGTATTACCTAATTGCTTCAAATTTGCAAGGCTCATGAATGGTGCCTCTAGATCTCTTCTGTCAAATCTTTCCACCACCCTTCTAGTGAACTCGGAATAAGCAGTCACATTGGCATGACCTGCTATAGAGAAGCCATGGAACCACCAGTCATGTGCTTCACCTTCAAAGTGAAGCGCTGCAATCTTGATAGCTTCCATCTCTGGGACCTTGTGCAACTGAAAGTAGATGTCAATTTTTTCTACCCATGCTTTGACAAAACACTTGGATAACCAATCAAAATTGGGTAAAAATAATCTGCCCATAGAGTGATGTCGATCATGATCCTGAGTGAATCCATCATCTCTATGTTGATGCTTTGGTCTTCTCTTGTCCTTAAGGTGACAAAACTCTTGAAAACTCAAGTGATATTTGAATCTCTGATTCTGAGACTCATATTCTTCAAAATATTCTTCAAGGGATGCTTGCTCTTGAAACCCTTCATTTCCCACAACCAAAAACGTAGGCATGGTAGAGCATTGGGAAATTTGTGGCTAATGGACTGGTTGATCATTCCAGTGGTGAGACATGCCAGAGATTTCTCCAAGATGAAATATCTTAGGATATTCTTTGATTCTTTCCAATCTCATCTCTTTGATCTCTCTAGCAAGATCTTGCATGGCTCTCAAAAGGATCTTTGCAAAGTCCTTTCCTTTTTCATCACTTCTAGATTTAGGGGCTTTACCCTTGTCTTTATCATCATTAGTGTAATCAAATTTCTTCTGTCTACTTTTGAGATACCTCTTCTCTCTGTCAGTAAGAGGCTCTTCTTCTTATGAAGACATATTGGCTTCTTACAGGCTGTGCCAAGATGATTGCTCTGATACCACTGTAATATCCCAAAAAGGGACTGCAGCAATTTATAAATAATTATGCAGAGAAATAATGCAGTTCAACTAAGTAAGAGCAGGAGGCCAATATGGAGGCTCAATATTTAAATTTACAATAGAAAATTAGATTTATATTGAATCTCATAAGGTATACAACAAGAAATAGAATACTTTTACATGAAGAAATCCTCAAAATGAGGTGCTACAACCATATATTAAGACTAAAATAGCTTGACAGAGTTATTTTTATTAGCTGCAACTGTTGTAGATTAGAATTTAGATCTAGAGGAGATCTATGTACAAAATTTTGATCTGTATCAGATCTATACACTAGATATACTCATCTTCAAATGCCCCTTAGGGATTTCAACAAAAAGTGAAGTACATGGAGTACATCTGAGATCCAATGCTTCAGATCTGTAGAAATATTCAGAAAATATGCAGCTTTAGATCTAATCTGATCAATACAATATGTGGATCCCAGCTAATGGATCTCAAATGTGAATGACAGATCCCCAATCACATGAAAACTAATACTCCAAAAAGTGTGCCAAAACACCCTGCAATTGTACCCTTGCAAATAACGTAGTCCTGGAAGGAAAACTGCGTTGTAGGCTCTCGAACATGTTTGGCCTTAAGCCAAGATCTGAAAATGTAGCTCCAACCATCCAATACTCTCTTTCCAATGGGATAGAAGTATTCCCCACTGAAAAGAGGCACTAGATTGGCCTAGATATGAGTAAATATAGCCTACACTTGCTACAACTTACAAAGACAATCAAACCCTCAACAGGATATACGTTGTAGTTGGAAGAAGAACTTGGACAAATGCCTGATAATGGACAAGAAATGCAAACTCTTGCAAGAGGCCTCTCAAGGAAAGAGGTGGGATTCTCGATCAGGAACACCGAGTGCTAAACATCACTATTCTCTGCTAAACAGCAAGGAGAATAAGAAATGTCTAAACAGAAAAAATATTTAGAAATAACATACTCATCAACAACCTTCTCATGCTATCCTCCTCTTACTTTTATAAGTTTAAGAGCTTGCAAAAACCTAAACCATCTCAATGAAATAGCCCTTTTCACATGAGCCACCTCCAACTAAAATTGCTTTGTGCCTCATTCATGGCCACTCCTCCAAGACAATGCTGTTGATTTGGTCATGGTTGACCGATTCAAAACATTCATCCCCTTTCATACCTAAGGGTGCTCATTTAGTTAGCCTAGATTTAGCCTTGTTCACATGTGGCATTGATTTATTTGTTGTTTTAGGAGTTTTTATTGTCCTCCTTTACACATTTATTCTTATAATAGAAAAATGAAACAAAAATTAATATTCCCATTAGCTTGGGCTAATTTGGAATATTACATTCTTGGTTTCTGTACCCTAAAAGTCGCTCATCCAGAAAACCTTGGACTTCATTTCCTTTTCTGCTACTCCTTGATTCTCCCATGCCACCTTCCCAGATAGCCCCTATGTTGTTATTTGATAATTAAGATTAACCTTGGATGAAAAAGAAAAAGTGAAACCATTTTCTAGATCTTAATATTTTTATTCATTATCTTGAAGTTCCAAATATGACGTGAGTACCCCATATGAACCTAGACCCACATGAGATATAATGTCATTTGAATATGCCTTTATTGAGGCTGAAAATATAGATAAATCACTTGAAGGAGTACTTGGGAGCGAAGGTCTCTATTAATATGGATATGTATACCACTATACCCCTATAGCTTGAGCACATGTATCTCCTATCAAATATTTCTTAAAAACAATTTCAATTTGAACTAGACTGGTTCCATCAGGACTAGTTTTACTAGTAACATGTGACATAGGTGGTGTTAGCCACCTATAAAAAAACTTCATATAAAATGGTGGCTAAATATTTTTTAAGCCTTCAAGAAACAATTTCATGACCAAATTGTGAGTTCTTAAACTCTTATGATGATCTTTACCCTTTGAGATAATCTTCACTGCTGTTTCACTATCAATCCTAAAGTACCTTATGTTTACCAAGGGATAAAATTGTTCAAAGAAGCTCCATTTTTCATCATTTCACTCCTCCTCTTACTCATAAACAATCCCATTTTCATCCTTATTCCCTTCATAAAATCCCTCCATTTAACCTTCATTTTAACCTTCAAATCATCCTAAATCCTCTTTAAAACCTTATGTTCCCCTTTCATTTGGTTTAAAAAACTTTATTTCATCTATCAGAACCCTATTCAGGCCTCAAAAAACTCTGTTCTTGGTCTAAAAATCACTCTTCTACACTATATAGGTCTTAGGCCCCTGAGGGCTTATTTCCTTTAGCCCTTTCCCCCATGTGGCCGAAGCCCCACAATCAAGCACCTAAAGTTTCAAACCCCCATGCTAAAAAACCCTTTTCCCCTTCAATTTTATGTTTTCCGACGTAGTGGTCCGAGCAAATCTGGACCATTGATCTCTGCAGATCAAAATCCTCCAGCCACTCATCCTTCCTCCCTTACGCAGACCTTACCTTTTCCCCCATTCAAAACCTCCACCTCTTTATTAAATCTCGACCCCCTGATCGTCAGATCCAACGGTCAGGACTTGACCCGATGAACTCCGCTTACCACCAATAAACCCACCCTGACATGACAAAGTCTACGTCACCGTAGGCCCCACTCCATCTCCACCCTTGCATCTTTCAACCCGTCGCGCTCATTCCGCGTCGTGAGATTTTGTACCTCCGATGCGACAGCTTACATTGCATTTCGCAAAATTTTTGCGCCTAAATGTTAACGCCAAAAAATTTTGTGAAATGGGCGATATTCGGAGGGACGCATGTCAGGTGATGTATGGTATCGCGTTCCAAATGCTAATACTGCATACCCCCCCAATTGAAATGTTAAAACCACTAATGGTTTTCACAAAACCACTTTTCCTCAAATTCGTGCCATAATTCAAAATTTTGCCTGGTTAGTTGTTCTGCCAATTTTTGACTCTTCTTCTGCTACATTTACTCATCCTCAAGCGCTCCATCACCTCCATTAAACCTCTGTAACACAATTATACCTTTCCCGCAGGGTTTCATAATGATTTTTTTCTGTTTTGCAAGGTTTTAATGGTGGTTAATCTGTGTTTTTCCACAGTCACAGACAGGTGAAAAAAAAGCTCGGAGTGACAATTTTGTGCCTTAATCCAATGAAGAAAAAGAGCTGCGGGTTTTGAAATCCAAGTTTAAATCATTTGGATCACGATCCAGGGTTTAACAGAAACCCTCTAATAGTAGAAAGCCTCCTGAATAAACAAAAAAAACAAAGTGTATCAAAGCGAAGAAATTAATGATAAAGTGATTAAAGCCAAAGCTTGAATATCAGGGTTTTAATCCACCAAATAAAGAGATAAATATAGTATTAAAGAATGAAGACCCAAAGATGAATATCAATGGTAATTAAACCTAAACACAGACCAAAAGCATATTAAAGGTGTTTCAAGGAAAAAACAAAGAAAAATATCAGTAAAGGAGGCCTCCACTGCCACATCAGAGGCCAAAATATCGTCTTCATCTACCAAAGTGCCAACTGCAACCTCAATAAATTAAAAGAAGGCATAGTCATTTCCTTAATCAGTGATATTTTGTTAAATACAACCAGAGTTATTTCCAGCCTGTCTGAAAGAGTTTAAAGTCAACAAAATCTGCCAAGTAGCTAAAAAATAAATGAAAACCAATTAATACATGGAAAATATCAGAAATATTCTCTATTGAGCCCCTTAAAGACAAAGAAGCATTAACCTGTATTAATTGAACCTAGAGACCCTTCCTTTTATTCCACCTTCTCATTTTCTTATAAAATATCCTTGAGGAGCACATTGTTGGTGGTTGGACTTTGATGTAATACTTGTTTCTCAAAACTTTCTGCATGTAAATAGTTCTCAGAGGTTGTTGAAGCTCTGTTTGTAATCAAAGAAGTTAGGCTAAGAAGAGAAGTTATTGCTGAACTGAAACATTGGACTTGAAGTATGTAACTGTATTGACATCAATACACAAGCTGATTCATGGGATCCTGGTCTATACCATTGGTGATGTGCCTCTCATTGTACTTGTTTTCCTTCTTATGTTTTCCACAGAATTGTCCATTTTTCTCTGATAAAGAACAACAAATATAGAGCTAGGATTTACTCTTAAAAGTACCCTACTCTCACTGATAAGCTTTATCTTTATGTTTTCCTCCAATTGTGTATTTAAGAATGATTTAATACAGTCCAAATAGTCAAGGAATGTTGGTGAGCCCATTTCTTATTGTCTAAACTTTAAAAATTGTTCTTGAATGATATACATGCTAAGTAGATTTAAACTAGAAAAGTTTATGGTTTTCCCTCTCTTCTAGTTCTTTCTCCAAAGGTTGTTTGAAAGTTTCCCTAAGAGTATCCTGAAAGCGGGCCTAGATTTTAATGATATCTTACTTGATCTTAAGCTACACTTTGTTTTTTTATATGTTTTCATCCTTTCTGAATCATGTGGATTACTAGATTGTTTGTCTGATAAGTTAGCTTTAATAAAAGCTTGTCCAAAGAAGTCTATGGATAGCCTTGTCCTTTGGCTGGTTTCAAACAGTTAGTTAAAAAGGATTTTCTTGTTTGGAAAGTTGATAAATCCTTGTTGAAATTATCGGCTTTTTCCACTTTCACAACACTTTTAATGTTCCCTTCCATCATTTAATCTAAAAGATCCTTTGTTATAGATGACTTGCCCCATGGACCACTCTTGAAATTGTTGCACAATTAAACCCTTTTTATGACTCCATAGCCCAATGGATTAAGTGTTGTTTCATACCTATCCTGTCAGCTGAACCTTGTTTTGATTATTCACACCTTCACCCCTTTGAAACCTCTTTATTTTCAGGACTTTCCACTCAATTAAAGATCATACCCAACCAAACAAACAAAAACCCTTGTTCTTAATAACTAGCCTAATATTATACCAAAACCTTAAAATATAAATCAATATTTGCACTTATAGAGAAATCCCTCTCTGGATTCAGAAGGGCTAAATCCTAGAATCCCAAAGTGGTTCATATGTAGGCTCTACAGCATTGTATTTTCCAATCTTGCAAACTACGGAGACCTAACATTCTGGCGACTCCGCTGGGGATTCTGAGTAAATCCTGTTGAAGCCTCGAAAATCACTGCAACAACATTGGGGGATGACCACCCAGTCCAGACCTTAATACAGATCCTTTTCTGTTTATAATAGTGGCTCCAACTGGTTTAACTAGGTCCAGTTACCTTTTCCCTATCGCTATTGGTTTAAGATGTATCTTTAACTACCAATAGACATGGATATCAGATCAATTCTTCTTGCTGATCGAGCAAGAGAATGACCCTGAAGTTGATTTGGGTTCATCCAAACCACAACTAAGATTTTACCTCTTTGAAGAAGAGGACTTAAAAGAATTTAGAACTTAATCTAAATCCAAATTTATTCTATAATGTAAGCAAAAGAAACTAATCTAAATCCTATCTCAATTAGGTAGATATAAATCTAACCCAACTAAGAGAAAGATAAATAAGTGATGAGAATTTAAATATGTCTAGATTTTAACTAATGTCAGGCTAACGAAGAAATTCAATCAACTCACATTTGTGAGTACCCAAACACATTCTATTGAGACCATTTGACTGAAATAATAAATCAACAACACTCTGGAAGAGATTCACAAAAATGATATCGATTGTCAAATCAATCAAGCCAATAATTAAACAATAATATGTGGAAGAAATTCTCAACACATTACTATTTAATAAATCTGTTTTATAAGACAGATTTCTGAGTAATGGTTACCCAGAAATCAGAGTTTAATTCATAAGAGCAGAGATACATAACAATTTGAGACAAATTATCCATATCAACATAAATGTATAAACATGAATAAAATGAAACAACAATTTTATTAACATAAAAATGAAACTGGTATTTGATACATAAATGCCAAAAATACCAGTTAATTGAATCCGCTTCTCTGATCCTGATCTCTAACAGTACTTTACATTACTTGAATTTCTTCTTTCAAAACTAGAGCTGCAGAAATGCAAACTCTGCCCCTCATGCCTAATTCAAGATGTAAAGAAAAAACCCTCATTAATTTTGAAATATGAAATTTTATCTCCTCCCCATATACAACTCTAAATTCATATTACAGAAATGCTTTTAGAAGTCTGGAATTGCAAAGGAGAGCAGCCTCTTTTACATTTTGCAATCTGCAATTTATAATCTTTCCAAAAGTATTTTGAGAAGAGAGTTTGTTGAAGAAAAATCTACCCAAATCAATTTTAATTCCTCAAAAAATCCAATCTTTAATTGTTTTATCCTTCTCACTGGTTGAGATCTTTCCCTTCTACTCTGTTTCCTGCAAAAAGAAATCAAAACAAATTAAGATGCAACAATAAAATTAAAATATTATCTCTAACATTAAAACAAATCCAATCAAATTCTATTTAAATAAATACATAAAAATAAATTTGAGCTTCTTATTGATGCTCATAATGATTTTAATTAACCAAGGATATTATTGATGCATGAATCTACAATTAGAAGAGGTTGGGCAAATGAAAATGAAGAAAACAAAACTCAGAAAATTGATTTTATTTTAGAAATTTGGAGCTTGATCTTATGCCTGATTTTTTACCAATAAATAACCAAATCTGTTAGTGAAACCTCCTCAGAAATGTTCTCCTTGATTTTCTCTTTCCAATGAGCCGTCTTGGGCCTCATTTGGCCCAGTAAAACTCAATCTATGAGCCTCCAAAGTTGATAAGTCAAATCTGAAATAAATATGGAAATTTTGTTGCTGGGCTAAAAAAAATCAGAATTTTAATTAAAAATATAATCCTAAATTAGCCTACAATTAACTAATAATTATTTCTAATTTAATTCTTAATTATAGACTAAACTAATTATTAATATTAATCTAACTAACTAATATAATTAATTAAACAGATTAATCTAATTAATAATTAATTTAATTAAATTAATTATATTTTAAATATTAATTAATTTAATTAATCTAAAATTAATTATTTTTTAAATATCTAAATCTAAAACTAACACTAATGTATATTAACTTATGTTAATTTTTAAACTAACATTACATTAATTTTAATCTAAAAATTAACATTAACATAATATTAGATTAATATTACATCTACCACTAACTAACATACACTAACCTTAATACTAACATTATTAACACTACCTACTCTTATAATGTTAACTTTTTAAAACTAATCCAAAACTACGTTATCCTAACTCAAACTAACAAATGAAAATACTAACTTAAAACAACACTACCACTAAACACTAATATATATTACATGAAACTTAAAATGACACTACCCACTAATTAACATCAATACTACACTTTAACTAACACTATGGCTATAATATTAAACTAACAACCAACGTATGATAAGACTTAAGAGAGCCCATCGCATCGAAAAATGAGTTGTAACTTATTGCAAATAAAACTAATCGCATGGCATGAAATGTAAATGAGTCTCAATCACATCGCATAAAAACAAGTGCGATTCATTGCATCGCGTGAAAACAAATGCTATTCATCGCATCGGAATAAAATGAGTTAATCGCAATCACATGAAGTCAATCGCATTGGAGTTATAATAAATCATCCCATCACAAATAAAGAGTTCATCAGGATTTTTAAAAGGATGCTCCGATGGATACTTCCGATGCGATATGAGTTTTTAACTCATCGCATCGGGGATAAAACATGAGTTCATCGCATCGCATAAAACAAACTTCATCGCATTGGAATAAAACAAATGAATTTAATAACTCATCGCATCAGAATGTTACAAATAAGTTTCATAACTCATTGCATTGAGTAAAATCAAATGAACTCATCGCATCGGGATATCGGAGGTGAGTTATAAAGCACGACTTCGCAATCGGCATATCGGGAAGGCTGGTGTTATTGGGGTTTCAAAGAAATGGACCCAATGAAAACTTCCGATGCAATCAAACAATATACCACATGTTCTTTGTCTTCGCAATCGGAGTATTGGGAAATGAAAGCCATCGGGGTTTCTAAGGAATGCATCTTTTGGAAATCCCCAATGCGATGTAATTTTATTTTTGTTTTTTTATTTTTATAAATTATGAAATTACCTAAAGTGTGATTTTCCAAAAATTAAACTACAACCACTTTAATAATAAAAAATAAATAAAAATTAAACTACAACGACTTTGACATTTTGGATTTTCGAGATTAGTAATTTATTTGAAAATTGAAAAAATGGAATAAATGACTGAAATCCCGATGCTTTATGATTTGGATGTATATGTAAAAATAAAAATTGTTAGTAATAACTAACTAGGGGTTAATATTTAAACTAAATGCATTATTGAACTACACAATTTTTAACTCAGGCAACATAATTGATTAGACTTCAAAGGAGTTCCATTTACAAACCAGTTGACCAAATGAGATGAAACAAGCATTAATGAAAAGCTTATAAAAAATCGATTTCAACCAAGCAATCAAAACAAAAATCTAAAGAAGATGAAAAATTAATAAAATCATGAGGTAATTAACTTAATAAAAATCTTAAAAGGCACTTAGCCAAAATTTTATAGAAAGGGTCCCCATTATTTGAAGTGAACAAGTTAAAAATGGGAGGGTTGTTGTACCGTACAACAATTGGTGATTCACTGGAAGAAACAATTATCTCTGTTTGATATGAATGTAATTTTCCTAAAATTAAAATAAAAATAATTAAAGAAGAGAAAATTATTTTTTGGAATGCTTGACTAGGTTCAATAATTTGAATAAGAGAAAGAATTATCTTATTGTAATTTTCTCAAAATTCCTCATAAATTAAAATATTTCAAAACTCTATATCAATTCTTAATTAGTTGTAGGGATAAAACAGGGGTCACTTTACAACTTAGCTTTTAAAATGTACTCATTTGTTACAGGTAGAGCCACTGCCGCCAACAAACATCTATAGTTTCGACAGGGTTACTTTTTAATCATGAATGATTCAGAATCTCATCTATTTAAGAATTATTGACCTACGGATAAATCCATATATATATATATATATATATATATATATATATATATTGATTTATTTTATTTTTTATTTTTAATTCTTAAAAGCCATTGTCCTGGTTTGGTAGCCAGATAGTTGACAATGCCATTCACTGGTTATAATTGGACTGAACAAGCTGGCTCGTGATGAGACCCCTTGTCTTATAATTGTTTGCAATCATAAGCCATTACCCTGGTTTGTTTAGCAGTGTTGGTAATGTTAGCCTATTTTTCCCCTATGATCATGGTAAGCAGGCTCGTGATGAGACCTCTTATCTTTTAAGTTTTAAATATATTTTTGGATTACACTCTAGAAAAATAAAACTCTTTTAAATAGGGAGAATCATTAACTCCTTAAGAGTTCAGAATGACAATTTCAGAGTTAAAAGTGCTTTGCTGTAAAGTGTCTTTACTTGGTTAAAAATAACTTTTCTTGACTAATAATATAATTTTGAAAGATCTTAATAAAATATTGAAATCTCAAAATAATTACAATTTTGATGAAAAACAAATTTATCAGATTTCATGATACTTCATCAAATTCTCTTGTTTTGTAATATCTTCCTTAAGTATGTCTACCTTTATAATAAGAAAAACAAATTTTGCTAAGAGATTTAAGAAAAAGCTAATAGGAGACTATTACCAATTTTTCCTATGTATGCCAACCATTGTTAGGTAACAAGAAGGTATTCCATATAAATCATGGCACAGTCACTAAAATAAAAACCGAAAACCAAAGGAAAAAAATTCTTAAGCTAAAGTGAGAAAAGAAATCAGCAGACAAAAATAAAAATGAAGAAATTTAAAAGTGAAAAGGAAAATCCAAGTTTTGAAATGCAAACTCTAACAAGAATGTTTATACCAATGTATCAACAACATGAAGTAAAAGAAAATAATCATGTAATCATTCCTTCTTATGTCAAGATCCAGAAAACTTATACCTTGCAGGGTTGTAAGTGTTTTAAGCTTTTAGATAGCAGTGATCATAAAATTCATCCATAATGAAAAATTTCTGTCTGATGTCAATATTATTGTTTCAAAGTGTTAACCCCCCTATAAATTTTTGATAAGAAAACAAGGGGCTCAAATGTTTTTGAGCCTTCAAGGAATGCATTTCCTCTAAAAACACATCATCCTTGAAGCCTCCTTGTGCCTTTTTCCCTTTGGTTAAATCCTCTCTGCTGTATCCATCCAAAAAGCTTCTATGATTGTGACAAGTTGTGCTCCTAAAGGCCCTCATTTGTCCCTTGTATCCCTGCAAAGTGTCCCTTTTCAACCCTTTTTTCCCCTTTGTTAAATTCCCCCATTTTTTTCACCCCAAAATCCCTCCCCTAATCCTTCTAAACCAGCCCAAAAACTCCTTTAAACCATACATAATACCCCTGGTTTTCTTTGTTTCCCCCTCTTTCCCCTACCATTACCTTTCCCTGGCCTTGAATTTCACTAAAAATGGGCCAAAAAACCATGTTTTCCATACATTTGGGTCTAGCACCTTTCGGCCCTAGCCCCAGAACCCTTCTCCCCACATGACCCAGCGCTATGACCTGGTGCAAACTCGAAAGCGCTTAGCACGTTTGGCTATCGGGCGTGGTATTAACCGTCGATCTTTACAGATCCGACGGTAGTCGCAAACCTCCATCGCGCCTGTGGCCCGCTCTGTCTACTGCTCAGACCGCATCACAACCGTCTGTTTAAACCACAGATCAACGGTCTGCGGTACATCCCGCCTGGTGGTCCCCACAACCGCGCCTGTCCGAAAACCATCGGTATCTATCGCACCGCCGTTGGGAGGTGGGCAGTATTTTTATTTTCGGAGTGATTCCACTCACTGCCCGACACATGGCTCCATCACTGTTTAGAAACCACCCCCCATCTCGCGTTAACGTTCGGCAATTGACTCGGCGCAATATGCATATCAACTGTCCGATCTGGGGCTCTCCATCCAACGGTCATTGCACCAAAAATTTGTGCGGGTGATAGCCAAGGCAAACAGTGCTCCTGGCCCACCATCTGTCTCCCTCCGATGCATTTTCAGCCGTCGACCTCCTCCTGAGATCGGACGGTCCAGATTTATTCTCATGCTCGCCATTGACCCGGTCCCGCCACGTCACCTGTTCCACGTGTTTTCATCGCGTCTTCCTCCTTTTCCTATATATTTCATTCTAAGGTCAAAGTTTTAATGTTTTACATTGGAATTTCTATCTCGACGTCGTCCAGTGCATTTCTCACTGTTCCACGGTTTTCCTCCATAGTATCCTCTCCATGCATCATTGTCAACCATGCCACGTCGCCATTTTCGCAGTCATCCACACCACCCTCTCCATGCATGTTTTCTTAACGTGTTTTCGGGTTTTGCAGGGTCACAGGTAGGCAGAAAACTACCATGATTTATATACACTATTGTAGTGGCACAATGTACAACGAAGCTGAATTTAGAGCCTGATATTACAAAAAAATGTCCGGAAAAGCGTCTGCAACATAAATTTCATCAAAGGACAGAGTTCAAACTCTGAAAAACCTCTCCGATTATATTAAAGCTCAGATTGCATAAACAAAGACAGTACTGGAGCTACAGAGAGTTCAAGGCACGTAATAGAAGAGTTTTGAGCCTTTTTCAGGGATTTGGAAGGCAAAGATACCAGTTCAAAGACATCGTGGATCGCATGGAAGGCCCAGCATGCAGGAAACAATACCATCAGGGTTTCACATCAGTAGTATGTCCTTTCCACAAAGGACGAAGTACCCATACCATCTGTATTCTATACCGTGTTCCTGAGGAAATTCCAGCCCTGACAACAGTCCTATGCTATCAGAAGCATTTCTTTCAGAGTATGGCAGACCTTAGCATCATTATTCTACCTTTTTGTTTAGTTCACCAGAGTGTTGTAGCAAGTACACCAGAGACATACCTGGAGTAAATGGAAGCTTGACGAAGACCACTCTTTCATCCAAAGATTACCAGAGATAAATGCTTAGAATTTAAAACAGAACGAGGCCTCGGCTCTCTTCGTCTTCTGAGTTTTAATGCTGCATTTAGTTTTCACTTGCCTTCTCTGCTCCACTTGAGCTATAAATTCATGAAGGAACTCATTGTAAAGGTTGTTGATCAGTTATCAGAGAAATTGCAAGCTGTTTATTTTGAGACATAGTCTCTGTGTAAAGTTGTAAGATAGGCTGAAGAAGATGTTTTCAAACTGAATATCCAGATATTGGTAATGTTGTACTTGACTAGTGTTGTTCTTTAATATGACAAGCACATTTCTATGGATCCTGATCTAAAGCAGCGGTGATGTTTTCCTATCTCTATATTTGCTTTTAGCTCGCAGTTCATTTCATTTCATTTCTACTGGCTCACATCAGAAATATGGCATAGGATTTACCCTTGTTAGGTACCCTATGTTTCTGCTCTCCTTGCCTTAAATGTTTTCTATTAAATGTGTTATGTAAGGGTTGATTTCAGTTAATTTAACCAGTGTAGTGGATGTCATTTCCTGCTGGCTGATATATAATTAAATGAATCTGTTCTTAGATGTTCTTGTTAGGATTTAATTGAATGAATTTGGAACACTGGGAGGTTTATAACTTTGTCTCTATCTCACTAGGATCCTTTTCAATTAATTGAACCTTTCTAAGATCCCTCAAGCTGGAGGTCAAAGAATTGAGATTTCAAAGTCTCTCTCTGATCTCAGGTCTTTAACTTTGTGTTCTAACTCTTTATTGTTTCCTCCTCTCTTACCATTTCATGCCGCACTATCATCTTTAAGATCCAATGCTTTAGATGACTAGCCCAACTGAAAGCCTGCACATTGAATAGCAAGTAAACCCTTTCCTGACTCCATTGCCCAATGGTCTTGAATGTTCCCTGGATTATCCCTCCTTTGCCTAAAACCCTCTTACTCAGCCTTGTCTCATATTGAACCCTTCTTTCCTGGTTCCCAACAACCAAACAAACAATCAAACAAACAAACCCCGAGCCTTACAACTAGCCTAATATCTTAACCTTTGAACTTCAAAGACATATACCTTTGACAACCATAGAGAGATCCCTCTCTGGACCCAGGAGGGCTAGATCCTGAGGTCTGAAAGTGTTTTGATGTTGTCTCATCTTTTGGTATTGCCAACCTTGCCAAAACATGGGAACTCCAACACAAAGCATTATCTTAATCATTTTGTAATAAAATTAATACTTTAAAGAAACAGATTAAAGGTTCAGAAACTTCCTAGCGTAGTTGTTTCAATGAAGACTATCGCTGCTTCTTGAAAATAAAACTAGGAAAAGAGTATAGGGCTTCCAAAATATGATTTGGTAGATGATTGAAAGCTTTTATGAAGAGCTGCAAAGCAGATTTTTATATCAACATAATTTAAAAACAAAAATGAAACTAAAGTAATGAAATGGAAATTAATGAAAGTGGGTACATGAATCTTACCATTGGATAATTGCATTTTATCTTACCTGAAGGTATCAATTTCTCTAATACTAGCTGATTTCTTCTTTTAGTTGACATTAAAAATATGAAGAAGGAAAACTAACCAAAATCCTATAACACAAAATCATTATTTATTTTATTTAAACTAAAGCAAGCAGTAAAATGTAAAAATGGAATGCTTTGTGTTCAAGGGAATTGAATTTAAAATAAATACATCAGAAATGAGATTAAGAATTTGCAGTGATGAATATTCTCAAAATATTATAAGTTTTATACAAATTCCATGATTTTATAAATTGTTGAGATTTAAGACCAAATTAAATATAATGAAATTTAAAATAGAGAGATCTTGAATTTCATATTTAATTATGGAATTATCTAGAACTGAAATATATGAGAAATCAAAATGATTTGAATATGCTGCAAATTTATCATCATTCTCTTTAGTATCATATCGATTACCCAAGATTGCTTTAAATTAACACAATACCTTATCGGATGATGCGTATTGCATGTAGAGGCATGTATTGGAGTTTATCGCATCGGGGTTTGTAGTAGCAAATTGCCGATATGAAATCATGCGAAAATAATATGTGCGATGAGATGGTGCGATCATATCATTGAATAAATGTTATATTTAGGATCGGGGATAGTCATTTTTCAAATTGCATATCGCACACCACATCTTGTGATTTGTATTTTGTAGATTGCACATTGCACATCACAGATTTGGAATAATGGTATGTCCATGAAAAAATGTGATGAAGTGATTGCGACATCAGCAATGCGATGGATGACGTGGCTTTCGGCATTATGATATATGCATCAAAAATGCGATGAGCAATATCGATATCAGCATATTGGAATATTGGAAAATATTCATGTTTGAAATGCCAATATGATTCTTGTGATAGCAGCGATGTGATGTTTATAATAATCGGTGATGAGCGAAGAGCGATAAGCGATGAAAAATCGGTGATTAGTAAAAAGAAGTAGCGATAAGCAATTGGTGATGAATTATCACATCGCAACTTTTAAAATGAGTGCACAAGGATGTGTTCAATTTTCCTCCGGATTTGTGATTTGCGATTGGACTTATCGCGTCAGAGGTCTTTCAAAATTAATCCTTGACTAATTTAATAATTTGCGATTGTGATTTGAACTTTACCGCATTGAGTTTTTTGCAAATGGATATATCAAAATGAGGTCTCTCCGATTTGCGATTGTCAATTGGGTTCATCGCATCAGAACTTTTGAAATGAATGAATCAATTATGATAGGAATCTGCCGAAATGAGATTGATATTAGACATCATCGCATCAGAACTTTTTAAAGTTGACCTTTTAACCAATTGTGATAAGACTTTACCAATTCGCGATTGTGATCAAGTTTTTATTGCATCAGAGTTTTTTTGAATGGAAGAATTAACCTTATGCCTAATGCGATATGTGCATTTGTGATCTGATCTATCACATCAGAACTTTTGTGATTAAAAACAAGCTTTTAAATTTATTCCAATGCGATATGCGATTTGGTATTTTATGAAAGATTAAATGAGTTAACACATCGGAGGTCTTGCATCAAAAATCAAGTTGAAACATTTTAGACATGAATCTTGTGATACTGTTTTAAATTTCAATTGGGTTTTCTAAATGAATGAAAGCAAAGTTAAAGAATGCTCAAATTCTAATGAATCACAAAATAAAATTTCCCTAAACCTGTTGCAAATTTGAAATGGGTTTGCTGCTTACTTCAAGTTTTGAAAACAAATGAAAACTTGCAAATAAAACAGAACAAGAATAAAAAATAAACTAAGGAAAGGAGAAACTATTAATAGATGAAAATGAACTTATAAATGTGTACCTGGAAGGAAATTGTCTGTGAACTTACCTCGTGAATCTTTGAATTTTTCCTTCGATTTATAAAAATTCTAACTTTTTTCAAACTCATCTCATTATTTATTTTAAATCCAAGTGTGCAATCAGCCTAAATAAAATCTACTTATTCATGTTCACGAAATCTAAAACTCATAAAATTCACTAGAAATAAATATGAAAATAGGCTTCCCTTTGAATTGCAACAACAATTTATTTCCTCTGCTCATTCCAAATTAACTTAAGAAAAATATGTATTGTTATAGTGACTGCTTAATAATACTTTTAGTAAATAAATTGATGCGTATTGCAGCATTAGATAATAAACTAAAGATCAGGATGTGATAAAGCCACTAATTATGGAAAAATATCAACACGGATTTAAATGTGTGCACACAGCAAAATGGACACCCTTAAGATCATTTTAACAAATTTCGAGGAAAATAATATGAACTTCATGTGATTATAACGAAAGGTTAGACTGACTAATAATGATAATGTTGGAATTAAGCTTATAATATATAGTCATATATTTCATGGGATAATAAGATCATGAAGCTTTATATTCTCAAAAAACCTTTAACAAATAAATTTCAGAAGAAAATCATATAAGGACATTTCTAAATAGAGAAAAGTGGGTTTGAGGTGATTGGTGCCAAGTGCCACTTCAATTGAATTTAGTCAGGACGTTATTCAAAATAGGCAGAGTAAAGACATTGCTGCAATAAATTTTGATTTAAAAAACGGGGAGCAAGAATTATAAATTTTCTAATAAGAGGAAAATATTTCCCTGAACATGTATATGATATGAAAAGGGTTGATTGCTCACTTTTTTATTTGCAGAACTATTAAGAATAAATTAACTACACAAAACAAACTAACTAAATTAATTCTACTTCTATTTTAACCATATACATGAAAATGACTAGGTATAGTCATATTTCCAATGTAACCACTCTCTCATTTTAATTCTTGCATATATGTACAGTTCAAATGTTAGTAATGAAAATACAAATCTAATTGAACTAAGAAAATTAAATCTATAATCAGAATGTACAGTTATTATTAACACCTTATTTTCAATCACCTTCTTTTGAAATGTCTTTTCCAATTGAATTCATATTGGATCATAGAAATCTAGATGGGTTTCCATTAATGATTGGAAAATGTTTAAAAGAGGAGATGACATGCCAGATTGTGGATATGAGCTTTTAAATTCAAAGGCCTGAAAAAATTGTTAGCGTTATGTGTAAGTGTTAAACTATTAACAATTTTCCATGAAGGAAAACTTTCCAAACAATTTTCAAATCAGTTAATAAAAAATGGATGGAAATTTGTCAAATAAGATGGAAAATTATCAATTGGATTAGATTGTTGGCCAGATTATAAAAATATATTCTCTTTTTAACACTGCCTTTGGGAAGATAGAAGCTTTTGGTAAAACATTAGCATTGATTGAAATTGAAATATTAATAGCTTTTGATTTTCATGATTATAATATGAAACTTCAATTTTCCAATAGGACAATACATCAATTGAGTGTTCACTATTAATGTGCTCAATATGCCAGCATAGAGTGTTAAAAATTTGAAAAATAAAATCGGAAAACCAATCTAAATTTGAACAAAATAAGTATGAAGGAAAAAATAAAATGAAATCCTTATTGGTACAACTAATGTTATAGCACAATTGGGATTGTTTTGAAATAATTTCTTTTTCACAAGGATTGGCCAAAATAATGGAATTTCAATAATTGTCAATTCCAACTTGTGAATTAGAAAGAGAATTATGATTATGAGCAGGGATGGGAGTTTGATCATGATATGATTCATAAATTGAAATGTTTTCTTGAATGGTGAAATCATGAAGATAATTTGCTACTTCAAAATGAGAATTGGTTGGAATAATTTCTAAATTGAAATGTTCCTCATTCTCAGATGTTATTTGAATTTTATCATGAGGATTTTCTTGAGAAGAACAGAAATCAAAATCCTTGATGTCGAATAATCATCATAAATGACTTCACAATATTCTCTAGAACTCCCTTCGATCTTGTCCAATATATCAAAACAAGGAGGAATAAAAAATTTATGTTGATTAATGGAAAAATAATGATCAATAATAGTCTCTCTATCTTGATAAAAATTTATTGGTATTTCATTTAGATCATCCTCTTTCTTTTCTGAAATATCATTAATACCAAGAAGGGAGAAATTACCAACATTAAAAATATCAGGATAAAGGGAAAAATGAGAATCAGAAATAATGAATTCAAAAGTTTTTCTGTTCGAGAAATCTTGTACGCTCTGTTCATTATAAATTTCAGATTCTAGATCATTCCTTTCTATACTCATGCTTTCTTGAAGAAGGCTGCTTTGCTGCTCTGTTTTCAGCATTTGTTCATCATGAAAAACTTCAGAAATTTGTACAGCAGTTTGCATTTTATTATTCACTTTGATTGTTGCTTGCACGTATTGATTTGCGATCTGATTTTCTGAATTTAATGCAGAGGAATTTTTAGATTTCAAGGAAAATCTTTCTCCAAAATTGCTGCTATTGTCTTCATGCATTTGAATAGAAATATTTTCCAAGCTTTGTGAGACCACTTCATCATAATTTATTTGCACATCGATATTGTAATTCTCATTTATGTTAGAAGGGGATGGAACAAAGCTTGAACTAATTTCATATGGATTGGGAATGGGAGAAAGAGAGCAAATATATTCAAACCAATCTAGTGATTCTTCTTTTGTAGGTTCATCTTCAACTTTAAATCTTAAACAATTTAAATGAAATCGAATATTAAAATCTCCAACAGATTCATTTTCAAATCTTCGTAGATATTCAATTTCACTGCATACATGTTCATAATCGTATCTGTCAAATTTACAAATAAAAAGTGTAACAAATTGATCCCAACTATGAGTTGAGGCAACCAGAAGAGCTCTACACCAGTTTCTAGCTTTTGCTGCAAATGTGAGAGTAAGAATTCTACATAAAATGCCTCCGGATCTCACACTCTTTCAGAGGTGACATATCTGGTAAACGCCCTCCCATTCAATCTTTGGTTAGAGTTTGCTATGTTTTGAAAATATCCTTGGAAAGGGATATCTCATAAGCACTGTGGCGGACAGTGTTCCCTCCAGAAGCATCCTAAACCCTCCACCTAGCGACTCCATAATTCCTAAAAGATTCAAAGACTCCACTGGTGATCAGTAGGCCTGCTGATTATCTTGGTTCACATAAGACTCCACTGGGAGACCAAAGGCCATTACAACATCAGCCATAATAGAAGTAACAAGTAGGGTTAAGCTGCTTGGTTAGAAAACAACATTCTGGCTTCAAGAACCATTCACACAAGAGGTTATCCTAACCCAAACCCCCCTAAAATAGTTGAAAACCATGAGAGCATCGTCAAGAGATCTCCTACACCTAAAAAATCAACTATTTCCAGCCACATCCATAGAGCTAATTCTGCACCAGAAGATTTTATAGCTCTATCAGACCCACCTTTTGACCTAGGCTCTCAAAACAGTTTACCAAGAACTAGGTCATTCAGTGTCCTAGACCAGCCAGACCTTGAGCTCCCTAGTTCACCAACTCAAAGTGGTAAACACCTTTGGAATAGACACACCCCTCCATCCACACCCCCTAATATTCACTTCATTCAAAACTTGGGACTCAGTCATCCTAGATCTGCTCATCAGTCTTCCACTGGTCATAATATCCCTGTCATCCATATACCAGCTGCTCAAGCCAACCCTTTACCTCATCAAAACATCATCATGGCAGCTTGGTATGCACTTGTGGTTTTACCCCAGCCTCTAGTACCCTTACCCAATGATTATCAATCAAAGATCCCACATTTCACTGCCAAAGAGTCTACCATAGCTCAGCACCATGTAGATAGGATGGAAGATTCTTTTAACTACATGGAAATAGATGATGATACAGTCAAAATGAGAATCTTTGCCCAGAGCTTAGGAGGTAATGTGAAGAAATGGTTCAAAATCCTACCTCCTAACAGTATCCAAGACCTTCCTGCTTTATATCAGACCTTCATAAACAAGTGGGAAGTTAAGGCAAACCCTCTCCAAATCCTAGCGGAATACAAGAACCTGAAAAGAAACGTAGGAGAGAGTGTCCAGGACTACTCTACAAGGTTTAATAGCGTTTATAATGCTCTTCCACCACACATTAAACCTCCCCAAGGTATGGTTCTAGTGAAATACCCTGAAGGCTTGGATGCTAACATGGCCTACCAGCTTAGGGAGAGGGATTACAACACATTGGAAGACATGCAAAAGGGAGCAGTGAGTGTAGAGGCTAATCTGATTGAGAAGAAAGCAAGATTGAGAGCTGAGAAAAGGGTAACATATAGAGATGACAATGTAGCTTCCACATCTGACCCCAATTATGACCGTTTATCCAAAAACATGGAAAAGATACAACAAATGATGGAAAAAATGGTTGTCACAGTGAGCAATCAGAACAAAAACCAGAATCATAACCAGAACCAGAACTTTAGAAGAAACAACACCACTCCCAACAGACAAAGAGAATCATATCAGCAAGTTATTCCCCCATTCCAAGAGAAATTTCTTGATGAAGATGAGGGGATCATAGAAGAGTCTGAGGAGAATACAATAAACATGTTTGAAATAGAAAACTCAATCCACAGTTGTTCCACAGAAGAAGATCAACCCTCACCCTCATACTGGGATGAGGAAGGATTAGAATCTGAGGATTATAGGCTAGGATTTGAAAATGCCATGATGCAGGTCAGAGAACAATATGAAATTAGAAGCAAAAGGAGCCTAGACGCTTCAAAACCAAAGGATTCTAAGGTTACCATCAAGAAAAGGCCTGAGAAAACTTCTAAAGTAACTGTTGAAAGTAAAAAATCAGCAGTTGAGAGTTCTGGAAAAAACAAAGAAAAAGACAACCAAAACACTGATAAACAAGGACAACCAACTAGTAGCACTAGCACTGTAGTTAGTGTTCCTGATAAAACAGTTTATAACACTGCACATAGTGAGAATAAACCCACTGATTCTGCCACCAAGGTGGTGGCTAACAAAACAGAGTTGAACATTCCAAAGAGTCAGTCCACTTTCAATTTGGAGAGTGAGATTGCAAAAATTAAAATCTCTGTCCCACTCTCTGAGCTAGCCACACAGGATGTATATAAAGGCCAAATTTTGAAAGAATTAAATTTAGGTGAGAATAGTGACACTGTAAATCTGAGTGATGATCAACCAGCCCTTCTGTTTGGTCCAAAGATAGAAGGAAAGTTTCAGGAAGGGGTAGTGCCACCTTTTTATATCAGTCTTAATATCCATGACAAGATCCTTCACAATGCAATGCATGACTCTGGGGCATCACACAACCTGATGCCTAAGGTAGTGATGGAAAGGTTAGGCCTAGAGATAACCTGACCCTACAAAGACTTATATTCATTTGACTATAGCAGAGTAAAATTCCTGGGCCTAATCAAAGATTTGTGTGTAAAACTAACCCAGATCCCTGCAAAATGTATGGTCATGGATGTTGTGGTGGCAGATGTGTCACCTAAGTATGGTATGTTGCTATCAAGGTCATGGGGAGCCAAGCTGCAAGGAACAATGCAGATGTATGGGGCTTATGCCACAATTCGTGTTTTTAGCCAAATTAGAAGACTGTACAGGGAGGCACAAATGAAATTCCTGGTCATTAGCCTCGACAAACCTGAAAATTCACCTTTATACTCTATACACACAGATCTTGAGTCCTTCATCCTTTGCAATGACGAGTCTGCGGAGGGCTTAAGATTCAAAAACAGAGATACACACAATGAAACTGAGCCTATGGACTTTAACATAATGGCTACTCTAGACTCGGAGGAGAAAGACATAGAAAACTTTGAACAGTGCACTGAAACAAAAACTCAGAGTAAACCAGAAATAGAATGCAGTCAACTGATTGGTCACTCTCCGCAAGCTCATACACCACATCAAGAACGAAACAATGCTAAACTCGAGAACGAACCTTTATGGGAAATGAATTTCGATGGGCCATGCACCAAGAGAACTGCAGGAGCAGGAGTGTGGGTGCATAATAGAGAGAGTGACTACGCAGAAAGCCATGCATGTAACCTGCACTTCAAATGTATAAAAAATATTGCAGAGTATGAGGATCTTATCCTAGGCCTGAATTTGTTGAAAAAACTAGGAGCTTGTAGGATAACTGTGCATGGAGACTCTGAGCTGATCATTAAACAGGTGAATGGTGAATACACATCAAAAAATCCCAGGCTAAGAGCATACAGGAATGACGCTATGGATCTGTTGAAAACCTTTGTAGAATACAATCTGGTGTTTTTCCCTAGAGGCCAAAACAAAATTGCAAATGGAATAGCCTGCATGCCTAGTTCGTATCATAAGCCTCCCAGTGACCAACAGATCATCATTCAGACCAAATTCAGACCTACAGTGTCGGATAATGAAAATATTGGCAGGTCTTTGAGGGCGATAAGAAGATTGAATATTTCCTGGTAGGCAGAGATGAGTTTGAATTTTCTGATTCAGATTCTAAATCTGACAGTAGCTGCCTAGGTGAAGAGTCCTCAGAGGAGCAAGAACCACCCTGTAACATAGAAATAAACACTTTAAACGAACAGATTGGAAATCGAAACGAAAAATGTAAAAACACAGATAGTGAAGAAGTAGAGGTGCTGCAGGCCAAAGATAAGAACATACCTCAAGGTCTGGCACCTTTAGAGGACCTTTTTGACTTTGATGATGTAGCAAAAAAGCCCACTATAGAACATGCAGACTCTGATGTCGAGGAATGCAACATAGGCACTGAAAATAAACCCAAGATGATCAAATTGGCTAAGTCCCTTCCTACAAACATGAAAAATAAATACATCGACCTATTCAAGAAATTCATTGATGTGTTTTCTTGGAGCTATGAGGACTTAAGGGCCTATGACACAAACAGCATACAACACAAAATACCTTTAAAAGAGAATCAGAAACCCTTCATACAAAAAATTTGTAGAATAAACCCAAAACAATTGCCTGCTATGGAAAAAGAGATTAAGAATATGTATGGGGCATGCATAATTGTGCCTGTGAGGTTCTCTGATTGGGTATTAAACCTAGTGGCTATGAGAAAGAAAACAGGGGAGATCAGGCTATGTATTGATTTCAGGAATCTTAATAGAGCCTCACTCAAAGACAATTACCCTTTGCCAAAAATGGAACACATCCTTCAGAAGGTAGTAGGCTCAAAAATGATCTCCCTGCTAGATGGTTTTTGAGGATACAACCAAGTATTAGTACTCCCAGAAGACCAACTCAAGACCACTTTTACCACCCCATGGGACAATTTTATGTATGTAAAGATGCCTTTTGGACTGATGAACACTGGTGAAACCTTCCAAAGAGCAATGGACATAGCTTTTTCAGATGAAATAGGACATTTCATTGTCATCTATCTGGATGACATAACAGTCTATTCCAAGACTGAGGAAGAACACCTATAACACCTAAGAAAAGTGTTTGAAAAATGTAGAAGGTTCGGTCTGTCATTGAATCCTAAAAAGACCGTATTTGGGCTATAATAAGGAAAACTTCTTGGCCACATCATATTTGAGAAGGGGATTAGGATAGACCCACAAAGAGTTGAGGGAATACTACAAATCACACACCCGAGGAATATCAAAGAGTTACAATCCTTCATTGGGAAAATTAACTTCCTTAGGAGGTTTATTCCGAACTTAGCTGAACACCTTAGGAATATGACCAACATGTTAAAGAAAGGTGTAGGAGTTAAATGGAATGTTGAGGCTAAGAAATCTTTTGAATTAGTTAAAATTGCTCTCGCCCAGGCTCCCATCCTAATCAGCCCCGATTTCTCAAAATATTTCTTGATATTTTCATTTGCCTCTGAGCATACAGTGGCTGCAGTCCTACTGCAGAAAAATCTGGGGGGGATGGAATAGGCCATTTCTTTCTTCAGCAAAGCACTGAGGAATGCACCCTTGAAATACAGCATAATGGAAAAACAAGCCTATGCTCTGGTTAAGGCCTTGAAAGACTTTAGGGTGTACATATTGCATTCCCACACCATTGCCTATGTGCCTAACATAGTGGTCAAATATATCTTGTCCCAAGACCCACATGGGAAAAGGGGCAAATGGATTATTGTGATCTTAGAGTATGACCTTGAGATTAAACCCACAAAACTAATCAAATGTCAAGGCTTAGCTCAACTAATGGCTGAATCAAATCTACAAGCCCTGGACATGAACATGGTAGATGCCTTGGATGAGCAGCAGGGATTGCCTAATCCCACTGTTGAGGAGAAGTTTCAGAGCTCTCCTTGGTATTCTGACATTCTGTATGTGCTTACACACCTCAATTCCCCTCCTGAACTATCAAAGACCAAGGCCAGATTCTTAAATCTAAAAGCCAGAAGCTATTGCATAATGAATGAAGGATTATACTGGAAAAATGCAAATGGCCTATTTCTTAAGTGTTTGCCTGAGTCTGAAGCAGAAAGGATTAAAAAAGAATTCCATGCAGGAGAGTGTGGAGGACACCTGAACTGGAAGGCCACTGCCAACAAAATACTCAGAGCTGGCTACTATTTGCCTACACTCTTCAATGATATCCATAAGATGATAATTGCCTACCACAAGTGCCAGATTTTTGAACGTAAAGGAAAGCTCCTCCCCTTACCTCTACAACCCATCACTGTTGAAGGTACCTTTATGCAATGGGGCCTAGATTTCATAGGAGAAATTCAACCAGCTTCTTCTGCACAACACAAATGGATCTTGACAGCCACAGACTACTTCACTAAGTGGATAGAGGCCATACCTACTCGGAATGCCATAGATTCAGTCATCATTAGGTTCCTAGAAGGTCATATCCTCTCTCGGTTTGGCTGCCCAAGGAAAATAATCACCAATAATGTTGCCGCTTTTGGATCCAAGAAAATGGTTGATTTTTTTCAGAGGTATCAAATAGCACTCGGTGATTCAACTGCCTATTATCCATAAGGTAATGGCTTAGCTAAATCATCAAACAAGAGCCTGGTGACCATCATCAAAAATTTGCTGGAAGAGAACAAAAATTCATGGCATAACAAGTTAGTGCATGCCCTATGGGCTGACAGGCTTACAAAAAAGAAACCCAATGGCATGTCTCCATATCAGCTTGTCTATGGAACGGAAGCAATTTTCCCTACCAGCCTTGGAGTACCAGTGACCAAACTTGTCCAAGAAATTCAGACAGAATAAGACAGCATGGTAAGGAGGATAAATCAAACCATTCATCTCCAGCAAACAAGGGAAGAGGTCTATAACAGAGCTCTAAAGGTTCAAGAAAATATAAAGAAGTTATTTGACAAAAGAACCAAAGCTTCTGATTTCAAAATTGGAGATAAAGTTATGAAGTGGGACTCAAGGAGAGAGGACAAAGGAAAGCACGACAAGTTTGACAGTTTGTGTCAAGGTCCCTAAATCATCCAAACCACTGTGGGTCCAAATGCCTTTTTTCTACAAGAATTAGATGGTACAGAGCTGTTTCGGGGTCCTGTCAATGGCAGGATGCTCAAGCACTACAACTGCTGATTTCCAATTTCCAGTTTCCATTTCCATTGTAAATACCATTGCAGTGTTTTGTTTTCAAGAAAAAGAGAAATTTTTTCAAAAAACAGAGAGAAAGGAGAGGTTCAGACATGCTCTAAACATGAACCTCTGAAGTGCAAGAGATTGGCTCTAATATGATCAAAACCTAAGCTGAATGAAGAAGAGAAAGTGACTCTAACAAGCTCAAAACTTGAGTCACAAAAGAAAGAAGGATGCTTCAAATTTCAGATTTCAAGCCTTCAAAATTTTGTTTGCCAATTTCTGCAAGTTTCTGTCCATGTTCAATTGTCTTTATGCCTTGGATCCACAACAAACTAGACTGTCTAATCCTAGTTTGACTGTTTTTAATTTTCTGTTGTAGAATGTAGAGAAGAAATCTGCTGGACAGTTTAATCTCAGCAGATGTTAGATTAGGTAGAGAAACATGTGAGGCCAACAGTTTAATCTGGTCTCATGGAGCAATAAGGGTAGAAATAGAATAGGTTTATTTTATTGTTTGTAAAAAATAAAAACGATGTAAAGGGTCTGCTAGTTCAAATGCACCCTAGAAGAAAAAATGCTAGGATTGTAGGATGGGTAGGTAGATTGTTTGGGTAATGTTTTTGCTAATTGATGTCTTCACAAATTGTGGCAGCTGAAAATCAAAGAAGAAAGGTGGCTCAAGCAGCAGGCATCTGGCCTACACCAAAGATCGTTTTCTGAATTCTTGACTCCTTCAAGAAGAAGCCATCCCCATGTGGAGCCACTATTAGCCCCCTATAATTTTTTTGACAAGCAAGCAGGGGGCTAAATTGTTTTTGAGCCTTCAAGGAATGCATCTCCCCTGAAGAAAAATCATCCTTGAAAGCCTTTTCATGCCCTCTTCCCTGTGATTTATTCCACTACTGTATCCATCCAAAAAGCCTCACCGATTGCAAAAATTGTGCTCCAAAAGGCCTAAATTTTCCCCTTCTATCCCTGCAGAATGCCCCTTTTTAATCTTCTTCCCCCTTCTTCCCCCTATCGTTACCATTTATTGGCTTGAAAATGCATTAAATTGGGCCAAATAACCATATTTTTCATATATATAAGGCCCAGCCCCTTTCGGCCAGCCCCCTTTAGCTTTTTTCACCACGTGACCTCGGCGCTAGAACCAGGCGCCAAGGTGAAAGGCACTTAGCGCAGGCGGATATCAGGCGACATATTAGCCGTCGATCTGCTTAGATTGGACGGTCTTCGCAGAACAATGCAGCACCCGTAGCCCACTCCGTTTGCCGCCCTGATCACACATCCACCATATGTTTAAACTGCAAATCAACAGCTCGTAGTTTATTCACCCACTCGGTGGTCCCCGCGCCAAGACTTTTCAAAAACCGCTGGTTTTTATCACACCACCATTGGAGGGTGGGCGGTATTTTTCTGTTTCGCAGCGATTCCACTCACTGCGGGACGCGTGGCACTGGCACTATTTGAAAACCGCCCCCCCATCACGCGTTAACGTTCGACATTTGACCCGGTGCGATATGAACGTACACCGTCTGATCCAGAGCCGCCCATCCAATGGCAATCGCACTGTGAAGATGCGCGTGAGTTAGTCCAAAGAAAATCGACCCGTGGCCCACCGTTTGTCGCCCTCTGATGCATTTTTAGCTGTCGATCTCCTCCTAAGATCGGACGGTCCAGATTTAACTGCATGCCCCACCGTTGACCAGCTCCCGCCACATCATTTTTCCACGTGTGTTCGTCGTTTTCTCGTCGATTCCCTATATAATTCCATTCATAAGTCAAATTTTAATTTTTTGTGTTAAATTTTCCACCTCGCCATCCTCCAAAGCATCTCTCGCTGATCCACTGGGTCTCTCCACTAAATCCTCTGCATTCATCGTCTCCACCCGTGCCACGTTGCCATTTCTTGCAGTAATCCACGCCACCCACCACATGCATATTTTTCTTAACAATTTTTCGTGTTTTGCAAGGTTACAGGCAGGCGGAAAAACGCCATGATTCATATACGCTATTGTAGTGGCACAAGTGCACAAAGGAAGCTGAATTTAGAACGTGATATTACAGGAAAATGTCCGGAAAGGTGTTTGCAACATAAATTTCATAAAATGATAGAGTTCAAACTCTGCAAAACCTCTTTGGCGCCATTAAAGCTCAGATTGCATAAACAAAGACAGTACTGGAGCAGCAGAGAGTTCAAGGCACGTAATAGAAGATTTTGAGCCCTTTTCAGGGATTTAGAAGGCAAAGGTACCAGTTCAAAGACATCATGGATCGCATGGAAGGCCCAACGTGCAGAAAATAATACTATCAGGGTTTCACATCAGCAGTATGTCCTTTCCACAAAGGATGAAGTGCCCATACTATCTCCATTCTATACCGTGTTCCTGAGGAAATTCCAGCCCTAACAATAGTCCTATGCTATCAGAAGCATTTGTTACACAGTATGGCAGACCTTAGCATCATTTTTCTACCTTTTTATTTAGTTCACCAGAGTGTTACACCAAGTACATTAGAGACATACCTGGAGTAAATGGAAGCCTGACGAAGACCACTCTTTCATTTAAAGAGTACCAGAGATAAATGCTCAGAATTTAAAACAGAACGAGGCCTCGCCCCTCTTCCTCTTCTGAGTTTTAATTCTGCATTTAGTTTTCACCTACCTTCTCTGCTCCACTTGAGCTATAAATTCATGAAGGAACTCATTGTAAAGGTTGTTGATCAGTTATCAGAGAATTGCAAGCTGTTTTGAGACATAGTGTCTGTGTAATGTTGTAAGATAGGCTGAGGAAGATGTTTTCAGACTGAATATCCAACTATTGGTAATGTTGTACTTGATTGGTGTTGCTCTTTAATATGACAAGCACATTTCTTTGGATCCTGATCTAAAGAAGCGGTGATGTTTTTCTATCTCTGTGTTTGTTATTAACTTGCAGTTCATTTCATTTCATTTCTATTGGCTCACATCAGAAATCTGGCATAGGATTTACCCTTGTTAGGTACCCTATGTTTCTGCTCTCCTTGCCTTCAATGTTTTCTACTAAATGTGTTATCTAAGGGTTGATTTCAGTTAATGTAACCAGTGTAGTGGATGTCATTTCCTGCTAGCTGATGTATGAATTAATGAATCTGTTCTTAGATGTTCTTGTTAGGATTTAATTGAATGAATTGGGAACAGTGGGAGGTATAGAACTCTGTCTCTATCTCACTAGGATCATTTTCAATTAATTGAACCTTTCTAAGATCCCTCAAGCTGGTGGCCGAAGCATTGAGAGTTTAAAGTCTCTCTCTAATCTCAGGTCTTTAACTTTTTGCTCCAAATCTTTATTTTTTCCTCCTCTCTTACCATTTCATGTCACACAATCATCTTTAAGATCCAATGCTTTAGATGACTAGCCAAACTGAAAGCCTACACATTGAATAGCAAGTAAACCCTTTCCTGACTCCATTGCCCAATGGTCTTAAACGTTCCCTGGAGTATCTCTCCTTTGCCTAAAATCCTCTTTGCTCATCCTTGTCTTATATCGAACCTTTCTTTCCTGATTCCCAACAACCAAGCATACATCAAACAAACTCTGAGCCTTATAACTAGCCTAACATCTTAAATTTTGAGCTTTCAAAGATATAAAACCTTTGCTTATATAGAGAGATCCCTCTCTGGACCCAGGAAGGCTAGATCCTGAGGTCCGAAAGTGGTTTTCCCTATCGCTATTGGATTAAGATGTATCTTTAACTACCAATAGATAGGGATATCAAATCAATTATTCTTGCTGATCGAGCAAGAGAATGACCGTTAAGATGATTTGGGTTCAGCCAAACCACAACTAAGATTTTTCCTCTTTGAAGAAGAGGACTTAAAAGAATGTAGAACTTAATCTAAATGCAAATTTATTCTATAATGTAAGCAAAAGAAACTAATCTAAATTCTATCTCAATTAGGTAGATATAAATCTAACCCAACTAAGAGCAAGATAATTAAGTGATGAGAATTTAAATATGTCTGGTTTTTAATTAATGTCAAGCTAATGAAGAAATTCAATCAGCTCACATTTGTGAGTATCCAAACACATTCTATTGAGACCATTTAACTGAAATAATAAATCAACAAAACTCCGGAAGAAATTCACAAATATGGTATCGATTTTCAAATCAGTCAAGCCAATAATTAAACAATAATATGTGGAAGAAATTCTCAACAAATCACTATTTAATAAATCAGTTTATAAGATAGATTTTTGAGTAACGGTTACCCAGAAATCAGAGTTTAATTCATAAGAGCAGAGATACATAACAATTTGAGACAAATTATCCATATCAACAGAAATTTTAATAAAATAAAATCAAAATATTATCTCTAACATTAAAACAAATGCAATCAAATTCTATTTAAATAAATAAATAAAAATAAATTTGAGCTTATTATTGATGCTCATAATGATTTTAATTAACCAAGGATATTATTGATGCATGAATCTACAATTAAAAGAGGTTGGGCAAATGAAAATGAAAAAAATAAAACTCAGAAAATTGATTTTATTTTAGAAATTCAAAGCTTGATCTTCTGCCTGATTTTTGACCCAATAAATGACCAAATCTGTTAGTGAAACCTCCTCAGAAATGTTCTCCTTGATTTTCTCTTTCCAATGAGCCATCCTGAGCCTTATTTGGCCAAGTAAAACTCAATCTATCAGCCTCCAAAGTTGATAAGTCAAATCTGAAAGAAATCTGGAAATTCTGTTGCTGGGCTAAAAGAAATCAGAATTTTAATTAAAAATCTAATCCTAAATTAGCCTACAATTAACTAATAATTATTTCTAATTTAATTCTTAATTATAGACTAAAATGATTATTAATATTAATCTAACTCACTAATATAATTAATTAAACAGATTAATCTAATTAATAATTAATTAAATTAAATTAATTATATTTTAAATATTAATTAATTTAATTAATCTAAAATTAATTATTTTTTAAATATCTAAATCTAAAACTAACGCTAATGTATATTAACTTATGTTAATTTTTAAACTAACATTACATTAATTTTAATCTAAAACTTAACATTAACATAATATTAGATTAATATTACATTTACCACTAACTAACATACACTAACCTTAATACTAACGTTATTAACACTACCTACTATTATATTGTTAACTTTTTAAAACTAATCCAAAACTACATTATCCTAACTCAAACTAACAAATGAAAATACTAACATAAAACATCACTACCACTAAACACTAATATATATTACATGAAACTTAAAATGACACTACCCACTAACTAACATTAATACTACACTTTAACTAACACTATGGCTATAATATTAAAATAACAACCAATGTATGAGAAGACTTAAGAGAGCCCATCGCATCGAAAAAAGAGTTGTAACTTATTTCAAATAAAACTAATCGCATTGCATGAAATGTAAATGAGTCTCAATCGCATCGCATAAAAACAAGTGCGATTCATTGCATCATGTGAAAACAAATGCAATTCATTGCATCAGAATAAAATGAGTTCATCGCAATCGCATGAATTCATTCGCATCGGAGTTATAATAAATCATCACATCGCAAATAATGAGTTCATCGGGGTTTTTAAAAGGATGCTTCGATGGATACTTCTGATGCAATATGAGTTTTTAACTCATCGCATCAGGGATAAAACATGAGTTCATCACATCGCATAAAAAAAAATTGATCGCATTGGAATAAAACAAATGAATTTCATAACTCATCGCATCGGAATGTTACAAATAATTTTCATAACTCATTGCACTGGGTAAAATCAAATGAACTCATCACATCAGGATATCGGAGGTGAGTTATAAAGCACGACTTCGCAATCAGCATATCGGGAAGGTTGTTGTTATCGAGGTTTCAAAGAAATGGACCCAATGAAAACTTTCAATGCGATCAAACAATATACCACATGTTCTTTGTCTTCGCAATCGGAGTATCGGAAAAGGAAAGCCATCGGGGTTTCTACAGAATGCATCCTTTGGAAATCCCTGATGCGATGTAATTTTATTTTTTGTTTTTTTATTTTTATAAATTATGAAATTACCTAAAGTGTGATTTTCCAAAAATTAAACTACAACCACTTTAATAATAAAAATTAAACTACAACCACTTTGACATTTTGGATTTTCGAGATTAGTAATTTATTTGAAAATTGGAAAATTGGAATAAATGACTGAAATCCTGATGCTTTATGATTTGGATGTATAAGTAAAAATAAAAATTATTAGTAATAACTAACTAGGGGTTAATATTTAAACTAAATGCATTATTGAACTACGCATTTTTTAACCCAGACGACATAATTGATTAGACTTCAAAGGAGTGCCATTTACAAACCAGTTGACCAAATGAGATGAAACAAGCATTAATGAAAAGCTTATAAAAAATCGATTTCAACCAAGAAATAAAAACAAAAATCTAAAGAAGATGAAAACTCATTAAAATCATGAGGTAATTAACTTAAAAAAACTTAAAAGGCACTTAGCCAAAATTTTATAGAAAGGGTCCCCATTATTTGAAGTGAACAAGCTAAAAATGGGGGGGTTGTACCTTACAACAATTGGCGATTCACTAGAAGAAATAGTTATCTCTGTTTGATATGAATGACATTTTCTCAAAATTAAAGTAAAAATAATTAAAGAAGAGAATATTATTTTTGGAATGCTTGACTGAGTTAATTAATCTGAATAAAAGCAATAATCATCTTACTGTAATTTTCTTGAAATTCCTCATAAATTAAAATATTTCAAAACTCTATATCAGTCCTTAATTAGTTGTAGGGATTGTTAAACACCATGTTGAAGCACACACATGGTGTATGAGGAAGATAACACACACACACAAGAGACTCAACACGCAATGAAGGATAAGCGTGAGGCTTTCTTATTTTTCCATTATACAAAGATGTACATTTATAGTACAATGGTGTGACTCTTGGTTTCGTATTCCAAGGTCACTTGGACTCCATTGTGACTTTTCGTATTCCACACCTACCCATGTAGGATTAGGTGTTCCAACATCCCCCCTTAATCCGAAGGGGTATGTGTGAGTCCAAGAAAAGAGTTGTAATACAAATCTGCAAAGTATGCATGGCAGCACTTGGGCTGAATCAACTCTCTGAAATGTTGGAAAAAAGAGGTGGTTTTAGGATGAACACAAACACTGGAACGCAATACTTGTTGCAGTTCCCGGAACTCTTCCAAAACTGGCAAGAAGCTGAAAGCTTCTGCTAGAGGAATTGTCCCTCATAAAAAAAGGAGACCTTCAACCTAAAAGAAGGGAGGTCTACTACCTGTGATGGTTTTAGGATTACCAACAACTTTGGAATGCTTGAAGCATTTCCTGGAACTCAACCAAAGCTGGCAAGAAGCTGAAGGCTGCTAAGCTGAAGGCTTCTGCTAGAGGAAGTGTTCCTCATATATGAAAGGGAGACCTTCGACCTAAAATAAGGGAGGTCTACTACCTTGTGATGGTTTTAGGTTATCCACCAACCAAAGATGATGGTTTAAGGTTGTCCACCAACCGAAGGTATGCTCATGGGCATCCGTGTCTCTGGCTACATCTCTGAATCCGGAATGGCGAATTGTGGCTCAGGCTCGCTTGAACTGCTGGCTACAACTCTGAACATGGAATGAGAGATTGTGGCTCAGGCTCGCTTGATCTGTCGTCGAAGCTTGTATATGACCACCATTTTCCCCCCTGTCGGGGACAAGGTGAGATGATGGCGAAAACTCAACTGCAAGTTTGCTCAATATGCGTGAACAAGTTCTAACATGTGTCGTAAACATCTTCTTGGCTGCTGATGCCCATTGCCAAGAAGCGATCCATCCAAGATGAATCTTGGTTCTTGCAGGAGGCTTGTGTCTGAAGCATCTGTCTGAAGAATGGGTGTGCCGACCACAATGCTTGCATGGATGAAGATCAAAATAGTGATCTTTCATATGGCCAACTCGATCACAGTGTTGGCATTTTTCAATCTGTGGAAGTGGAGCAGGATCTGAAACAGCTGCAGGTGAACTGTCATACATGAATCCGGCACTCTGAAATATGATGGGCTTTGTGTAATCCGGAATATGAAAGGACACATCCTTGTCATATCCAAGACCAGTGCGGTGCTTGTTTTGGACAAGCTCTTCCCAAGGTCTGATGATGGGCTTGAGAAGTGCAGGCTGAGGTGCTGCATCTGCATGAAAATCTGCTCTAGTGCAAGGAACTGAATGTGAATCAACTGAAACTTTACTGACATGTTGCTGATGGGAGTCAATCTCAATCTTCTGAACAGAAACGGGTACAGAATGGTGACTCTTTTGCTGAAGTTCTTCTTGTTGGAGCTGAGATTCCAACTGCAAAAACTCAATCTTTTCATGTGCATCTTGCAAACAACTCTGAATGTTACAAAGAGCATCCTTGCTCATTTTTATCATGTCATCAACATTTGAATGAATGAGGTCATTCAACAACACTAATGCCTCATTGATTTTGGCCATTTTCAACAACTTAGGCTCAAAAATGAAAGGGTGTCGGCTTCAACCGAAAATGCACCCGTTTACAATGTGATGCAACAAGAAATACAAATGACTCAAAGCAATTTTCAACTATGGAAATCTCAAGTACAAAATCTGCTCCTCAAATGATGGAGGGCAATCAACAATGACTTACATCAACAACTCAAATTCACTGATTCCAACTATGAATGAAGAGGCAAATTCCACTCACAATACAATGTCAATATCTCTGCAAAAATAATTTGTAAATGTGCAGCTGAAAACACTATGCAAGGAGCCTTTAAGGAAGCTGAATTCTCTTCAAAGCGCTGGTTTGCAATGATGGAAAACTTGTCTTCATGTGTAAATTTCTTCAAAAAATCACCCTTCAAATCAATGCCACAAATCACAATGTAAATCTGCAATTTCTTCTATGTATTCAATCTATCTGCTCCATATGTCAATTCCTTCATTTCTGCAGTTCATATCTCTTCCTTTCTCTCTCTCTGCTGTTTTTTTTTTTTAATTAATTAAAAAATAAATTAATAATGGAGGGAATTTAAAAATGGAGAGAAATTAAATGGGAAGGGGAATTTAGAAAAGGTGAGAAGTATTATATGGGGGTTTATTAGTGGGGGAGGGGGGCTATAAAAAATTAAAATGGGTAGGGGATTTTTTTTATTTTAATTAATTAAAAAGTAAATTAATGGGAATAATTAAAAATGAGAGGGAAATGAAAATTTTAAAAGGGAAAGGAAGGGATTAATAAAAGGGAATCAAATTAATGGGAGGGGAATCGAATGGTGGGAGGGGAATTAATGTAACATGGGAATTAAAAATTTAAGATGAGTAATATTATATGAGAGTGGGGTACTAAAAAATTAATAATTTGAGAGTGGTGGGGGGTATTAAAAAATTTAAAAACGAATTTTAAAAGTGAAATAGGGTGAGGTATGATTAATAAGGAGGGATGGGAGTGAATTTTAAAAATCGTGGGAAGGGTCGAGTGTATGCATTGAGGGAGTGAGGGAGGGTTAAGCCGTGGGGAGAAGGGAACATTGGGTGTGAGGCCGTGAGGAGTGGAGGGAGGCCAGTCGTATTGTGTGTGGAAGCAGGTAACGGGGTGTGGAAGGGCGCGCAGAGAAGAGCGAGTATGGAGTTGTATAGCGAGTGGAGTATGGGATATGGCAGAGTGAGGGATGAAGTTTGGGGGAGGGAGCGTTGAAAAGGGCCGAAAGGTATGGTGAACGGTTGCAGTGAGAGGGCTGGTGTGTGAGGAGCAGGAGTGGACGGAGGTACCGAGGTTTGGTTGCAGAGTGAAGGCCGTGGATAGGCGTAGCATGGGTAGGGAAGATATAGCGAGCAGGTAAGATGTGTTGGGCGTATGAGGGTTCGAGGGATTTAGGATGTGGGAGAATTGATAATGCAGAGCGTAGAGTGTGAGGAGTTATGGGAATGGTAAGGGTGTGGGAGTGTGGTGGGAGAGGGCCGAGAGGCCAATTGTTGCAGATTTTTTTTTTTTTTTTTTTAATTAAAACAGCAGAGAATAGAGAGCAGAATATTTTTTCTTCCAGCAGCAGATATTGGATAAATGCAGAATTTTCCAGAAATTTCAGCAGTAAAACCCAGAAATTTTTCTAATAGCCCAGCAGCAGAGAAACCCAGAATGACAGAAATTTTTCAATGGAAAAACTCATAAACTTCTTCAGAAATTCAATATAAATAGTATCCAGCAGCTCTTCAAATTGTAGATTTTAATGAGCAGAAATTGCAGAGAAAAATTTAGAATGAAAACCTTCAGATGGGCAGTGCTGCCTTTCTTCAAAACCAATGCCTGAATGCTGCCAATTTCTGAATGTTGGGATTTTGAATGTTGTTCCTCTTCAGAACACTTCTGAATGCTGCCAAGGATTTTCAATGCTGCTCCTTCTTAAAACCAATGTCGGAATGTTGCAAAATGTCTGCAAAATCACTGCTGCAAAAACTCTCTAAATGCTGCAAAATGTCAACAATTTTGCAGATATGCACAGGCCTTAAACACAAATGGCTCACTCAATTTGGACCAGGGCCAGAAATCGCCCGCTCTGATACCATGTTAAACACCATGTTGAAGCACACACATGGTGTATGAGGAAGATAACACACACACACAAGAGACTCAACACACAATGAAGGATAAGTGTGAGGCTTTCTTATTTTTCCATTATACAAAGCTGTACATTTATAGTACAATGGTGTGACTCTTGGTTTCATATTCCAAGGTCTCTTGGACTCCATTGTGACTTTTCGTATTCCACACCTACCCATGTAGGATTAGGTGTTTCAACAGGGATAAAGCAGGGGTCACTTTACAACTTAGCTTTTAAAATGTACTCATTTGTCATAGGTAGAGCCACTACTACTAGCAAACATCGATAGTCTCGACAGGGTTACCTTTTAATCATGAATCATTCAGAATCCTATCTATTTAAGAATTATCGACCTAGAGATAAATACATTTATATATTATTATTATTATTTTATTTTTATTTTTTATTTTTTAATTCCTAAAAGCCATTGTCCTAGTTTGGTAGCCAGCTAGTTGACAATGCCATTCACTTGTTATAATTGGACTGAACAAGCTGGCTCGTGATGAGACCCATTGTCTTATAATTGCTTGCAATTATAAGCCATTACCCTGGTTTGTTTAGCAGCATTGGTAATGTCAGCCTATTTTTCCCCTATGATCATGGTAAGCAGGCTCGCGATGAGACCTCTTATCTTTTAAGTTTAAATATATTTTTGGATTACACTCTAGAAAAATAAAACTCTTTTAAATAGGGAGAATAATTAACTCCTTAAGAGTTCAGAATGGCAATTTCAGAATTAAAAGTGCTTTGTTGTAAAGTGTCTTTACTTGGTTAAAAATAACTTTTCTTGATTCATAATAGAATTTTGAAAGATCTCAAAATAATTAAAATTTTGATGAAAAACAAATTTCTCAAATTGCATGATACTTCGTCAACTTCTCTTGTTTTGTAATCTCTTCCTTAAGTATGTCTACCTTTATAATAAGAAAAACAAATTTTGCTAAGAGATTTAAGAAAAATCTAATAGGAGACTATTAACAATTTTTCCTATGTATTCCAACCATTGTTAGGTAACAAGAAGGTCTTCCATATAAATCATGGAAAAGTCACTAAAATCAAAACTAAAAGCCAAAGGAAAATAAGTCTTAAGCTAAAGTGAGAAAATAAATCAACAAACAAAAACAAAAACGAAGAAATTTAAAAGTGAAAAGGAAATTCCAAGTTTTGAAAGACAAACTCTAACAAAAATGTTTATACCTCTCAACAACATGAAGTAAAAGAAAATAATCATGTAATCATTCCTTCTTATGTCGAGATCCAGAAAACTTATACCTTGCAGGGTTGTAAGTGTTTTAAGCTTTTAGATAGCAGTGATCATAAAATTCAGCCATAATGAAAAATTTATGTCTGATATCAATCTTCTTGTTTCAAAGCATTATCTTAATCATTTTGTAATAAAAGGAATACTTTAAAGAAACAGATTAAAGATTCAGAAACTTCTTATTGTAGCTTTTTCAATGAAGACTATCGTTGCTTCTTGAAAATAAAACCAGGAAAAGAGCATAGGGCTTCCAAAATATGATTTGGCAGATGATTGAAAGCTTTTATGAAAAGCCGCGAAACATATTTTTATATCAACATAATTTAAAAACAAAAATGAAACTAAAGTAATGAATGGAAATTAATGAAAGTGGGTACATGAATCTTACCATTGGATAATTGCATTTGATCTTACCTGAAGGTATCAATTTCTCTAATACTAGCTGACTTCTTCTTTTAGTTGACATTAAAAATATGAAGAAGGCAAACTAACCAAAATCCTATACTCGAAAATCATTATTTATTTTATTTAAACTAAAGCAAGCAGTAAAATGTAAAAATGGAATGCTTTGTGTTCAAGGGAATTGAATTTAAAATAAATACATCAGAAATGAGATTAAGAATTTGCAGTGATGAATATTCTCAAAATATTATAAGTTTTATACAAATTCCATGATTTTATAAATTGTTCAGATTTAAGACCAAATTAAAGATAATGAAATTTAAAATAGAGAGGTCTTGAATTTCATATTTAATTATGGAATTATCTAGAACTAAAATATATGAGAAATCAAAATGATTTGAATATGCTACAAATTTATCATCAATCGCTTTAGTATCGTAGCGATTCCCCAAGATTGCTTTAAATTAACACAATAGCTTATCGGATGATGCATATTGCATGTAGAGGCATGTATTGGAGTTTATCATATCAGGGTTTGAAGTAGCAAATTGTTGATATGAAACCATGCGAAAAGAATATGTGCGATGAGATGGTGCAATCATATCATTGAAGAAATGTTATATTTAGGATCGGGGATATTCATTTTGAAAATTGCATATCGCACACTGCATCTCGCGATTTTTATTTTGTACATTGCACATTGCACGTCGTAGATTTGGAATAATGGTATGTCCATGAAAAAATGCGATGAAGCGATTGCGATATCGGCAATGTGATGGATGACGTAGCTTTTGGCATTATGATATATGCATCAAAAATGAGATGAGCGATATCGATATCGGCATATCAGAATATTGGAAAATATTCATGTTTGAGATGCCAATATGATTCTTGCGATAGCAGCATTGCGATGTTTATAATAATTGGTGATGAGCGAAGAGCGATAAGTGATGAAAAATTGGCGATTAGTAAAAAGCGGTAGCGATAAGCAATTGGTGATGAATTATCGCATCGCAACTTTTAAAATGAGCACACAAGGATGTGTTCAATTTTCCTCCCAATTTGCGATTTGTGATTGGACTTATCATGTTGGAGGTCTTTCAAATTTAATCCTTGACTAATTTAATAATTTGCGATTGTGATTTGAACTTTATCGCATCAGAGTTTTTTGCAAATGGATATATCAAAATGAGGTCTCTCCGATTTGCGATTTCCGATTGGGTTCATCGCATCGGAACTTTTGAAATGAACGAATCAATTGTGATAGGACTCTACTGAAATGCGATTGTGATTAGACTTCATCGCATCAGAACTTTTTAAAGTTGACCTTTTAACCCATTGTGATATGACTTTACCAATTCTCGAATGCGATCAAGTTTTTATCGCATCAGAGTTTTTTTGAATGGAAGAATTAACCTTATGCCTAATGTGATATGTGTGTTTGTCATATGATCTATCGCATCAGAACTTTTGTGATAAAAAACAAACCTTTAAATTTGTTCCAATGCGATATGCGATTTGGTATTTTATGAAAGATTGAATGAGGCAACACATCGGAGGTCTTGCATCAGAAATCAAGTTGAAACATTTCAGACATGATATCAAATCAATTCTTCTTGCTGATCAGGCAAGAGAATGACCCTTAAGCTAATTTGGGTTTAGCCAAACCACAACTAAGATTTTTCCTCTTTGAAGAAGAAGACTTAAAAGAATGTAGAACTTAATCTAAATGCAAATTTATTCTATAATGTAAGCAAAAGAAACTAATCTAAATCCTATCTCAATTAGGTATATATAAATCTAACCCAACTAAGAGCAAGATAATTGAGTGATGAGAATTTAAATATGTCTGCCTTTTAATTAATGTCAAGCTAACGAAGAAACTCAATCTGCTCGCATTTGTGGGTACCTAAACACATTCTATTGAGACTATTTGACTGAAATAATAAATCAACAACACTCCGGAAGAAATTCACAAAAATGGTATCGATTGTCAAATCAGTCAAGCCAATAATTAAACAATAATATGTGGAAGAAATTCTCAACACATTAATATTTAATAAATCAGTTTTATAAGACAGATTTCTGAGTAATGGTTACCCAGAAATCAGAGTTTAATTCATAAGATCAGAGATACATAACAATTTGAGACAAATTATCCATATCAACAGAAATGCATAAACATGAATAAAATGAAACAACAATTTTATTAACATAAAAATGAAACTGGTGTTTGATACAGAAATGCCAAAAATACCAGTTAATTAAATCCGCTTCTCTGATCCTGATCTCTAACAGTATTTTACATTACTTGAATTTATTCTTTCAAAACTAGAGCTGCAGAAATGAAAACTCTGCCCCTCATGCCTAATTCAAGATGAAAAGAAAAAACCCTCATTAATTTTCAGATCTGAAATTTTATCTCCTCCCCATCTACAACTCTAAATTCCTGTTACAGAAATGCTTTTAGAAGTCTAGAATTGCAGAGGAGAGCAACCTCTTTTACATTTTTCAATCTGCAATTTATAATATTTCCAAAATTATTTTGAGAAGAGAGTTTGTTGAAGAAAAATCTACCCAAATCAATTTTAATTGCTCAAAAATTCCAATCTTTAATTGTTCTAGCCTTCTCATTCGTTGAGATCTTTCCCTTCTACTGTTTTTCCTGCAAAAAGAAATCAAAATGAATTAAGATGCAACAATAAAATCAAAATATTATCTCTAACATTAAAACAAATCCAATCAAATTCTATTTAAATAAATAAATAAAAATAAATTTGAGCTTCTTATTGATGCTCATAATGATTTTAGTTAACCAAGGATATTATTGATGCATGAATCTGCAATTAGAAGAGGTTGGGCAAATGAAAATGAAGAAAACAAAACTCAGAAAATTGATTTTATTTTAGAAATTCAAAGCTTGATATTCTGCCTGATTTTTGACCCAATAAATGACCAAATCTGTTAGTGAAACCTCCTCAGAAATGTTCTCCTTGATTTTCTCTTTCCAATGAGCCATCCTGAGCCTCATTTGGCTAAGTAAAACTCAATCTATCAGCCTCCAAAGTTGATAAGTCAAATCTGAAATAAATCTCGAAATTCTATTGATGGGCTAAAAAAAATCAGAATTTTAATTAAAAATCTAATCCTAAATTAGCCTACAATTAACTAATAATTATTTCTAAACTAATTCTTAATTATAGACTAAAATAATTATTAATATTAATCTAACTAACTAATATAATTAATTAAACAGATTAATCTAATTAATAATTAATTTAATTAAATTAATTATATTTTAAATATTAATTAATTTAATTAATCTAAAATTAATTATTTTTTAAATATCTAAATCTAAAACTAACACTAATGTATATTAACTTACGTTAATTTTTAAACTAACGTTACCCCCGATCGGGGTGAACACCTGGCAAACCGAAATTCACCATAGTTATGGGATGGCGGTGGGATCCATTTCAAAGCAAGTCATATTCATTATGTGCCATCGGGATCATAGCCCAAGGCAGGACAGGAACGAGCGAGGTTTTATGATGGTGCATACGAGACAGGCTGTGCGGTCAGATGGAAGACGTCCATATTCATGCATGGTAAGTTTCCTTCTAAACTCCCTCCAAGTGGCATTGCTTTGCTCATTGCATGCAAACGCTGGAGAGCAGCAGAGGACGAGAACTGGAAGCGAAGCTCTACTCGGTAATTCGGATAGGTGGCGGTATGTACATAACCTTTTCTTTCTTCTGAAAATGGATGTCGTTGCTCTGAAATAGAATTGTAAGTGGTATAATTGGGAAGATTGTAGTGTTAATGAAATTTCAGGTTATGGTCCACCCATCCAAAAGAGGGTTAGACCCTGTTTTCGTGACCCATGCAAACAGGCTCTTACCTGGCATGGCGTTACTCTTATCCACCAGGATAACTGTCTTTTAGTCAACAGGCTTGTCACCTTCGGTGTGAAGGGGAATTGTCGGGTTAATGTCAGTATCGTTACTTGCAGGTTAATGTTTAGGGTTGTCTCTCCCTTACATCAAACTTTCAATGATCTGCGTATTGATTTCCTTATTACTGCTTCTCCAACGAACCTGGCCATGAATTTGGTTGCTTTGTTAAATTTGTCAATGTTATGGTCAATTGACATGGCTTTAAGTCGTAGTGTGGGTATCAGTACTCGCTGGTTTCAGTCAAGGATGGGTTCTCCTCTCAGAAATGCCAATTATAGTCTGTGGAATGATTTTCATATTCCTGTTCGGTTAGCAAGTCTTGCCTTGTATCTGTTTTCTCTTCTCATTAGGCTTAGGAACCTCTGTTTTGCGTTAAGATTGATAGATAGGGCTTCAACCCTCATAAAAAGGAATAGGGGAAATAGCGTCGACCCTTTTCATAGACCCAGTAAAGTTAGGCTTTATGTTCATGCTGTTAGTATTTGGTTAACTGACAGCTGCGGGATGCGCAACTATACCTGGAATACCAAGAAGAGTATCGTGACCTGGCCATGTGAAGGGAATCGGGCCTGTACTAAAGCCTATATATTTATGTTACAGTTTCAGATTCAGATAAGAATGGGGAAACGTCGTTCAACTTCTCAGACCTGGAAAGGGAAGCATCCAATTCAGCCAGAACCATTGCCAAAGAAAAGAGGCCAGAAATCCAACCAAGAGCTGGTGGAAACACTGGCAGATAGCTATGTTACAGGGAACTCCTCCAAGATTCGTCAGGAAATCCGGGGATGGGAAAGAGAGATTCAAATGGAACCAGAAGACAATGAAGTGGAAGAAGAAATTCTTGACTTTATCAATGATCCTGCCAATACCCGAGGTCGCCTCACCCTGTTTCAGCAAACAATACATACCTACTGGACAATGAAGTGCCTGCTAGCAAAAGCCATGCAAAGCTTTCCCCCTGGACAACAAAGCATTGATGCATCAAAGATGGAAGCCAGAATCATGGAAAAGCTGGAGGATATGCAGGACCAGCTCTCCCATATCAAAATAACGCAGTACCAGGCAGCTGACAGAATGAGCAGATTGGATGACAGAGTAGGTCGCATGGAAAAACAGTTACAACAGCTGCAACAAGTGGATATGCCCGGGTCTAATGTTAAAGACCCCGCTCCAGTTTCTAGCTCAGATGGTTAATACTTTATTTACTTTTTCGTTGTATGTATTTGGTTTTTTTGTATGAACTTAATTCCCGAAATCAGTAGTTAGATAGCAATATTATAGAGCAGTTATCTCATGTAGGCTATAGAACAATGAAACTTTTTCAGTTTTGGAACGCTTTTCATGCACTTAGATGGCCGACAGACCTAGTTTCCTTCGGGTAGGTTGAGGCTAGAACTGAAGAGTCTAATTTTGTAACCTTCTTTTCAAAGATAAATAGAAAATAGAGAGGGCCTACCATATTTACAAAAAAAATAAAACTAACGTTACATTAATTTTAATCTAAAAATTAACATTAACATAATATTAGATTAATATTACATTTACCACTAACTAACATACACTAACCTTAATACTAATGTTATTAACACTACCTACTATTATAATGTTAACTTTTTAAAACTAATCCAAAACTACATTATCCTAACTCAAACTAACAAATGAAAATACTAACTTAAAATAGCACTACCACTAAACACTAATATATATTACATGAAACTTAAAATGACACTACCCACTAAGTAACATTAATACTACACTTTAACTAACACTATGGCTATATTGTTAAACTAACAACCAACATATGAGAAGACTTAAGAGAGCTCATCGCATCGAAAAATGAGTTGTAACTTATTGCAAATAAAACTAATCGCATCGCATAAAAACAAGTGCGATTCATTGCATCGCGTGAAAACAAATGCGATTCATCGCATCGAAATAAAATGAGTTCATCACAATCGCATGAAGTCAATCGCATCGGAGTTATAATAAATCATCGCATCGCAAATAATGAGTTAATTGGGGGTTTTTAAAAGGATGCTCTGTTGGATACTTCCGATGCAATATGAGTTTTTAACTCATCGCATCGGGGATAAAACAAGAGTTCATCGCATCACATAAAACAAACTTCATTGCATTGGAATAAAACAAACGAATTTCATAACTCATCGCATCAGAATTTTACAAATAAGTTTCATAACTCATCGCATTGGGGAAAATCAAATGAACTCATCACATTAGTATATCGGAGATGAGTTATAAAGCACGACTTCGCAATCGGCATATCGAGAAGGTTGGTGTTATCGGGGTTTCAAAGAAATGGACCCAATGGAAACTTTCGATGCAATCAAACAATATACCACATGTTATTTGTCTTCGCAATCGGAGTATCGGCAAATGAAAGCCATCGGGGTTTCTAAGGAATGCATCCTTTGGAAATCCCCAATGCGATGTAATTTTATTTTTTGTTTTTTTTATTTTTATAAATTATGAAATTACCTAAAGTGTGATTTTCCAAAAATTAAACTACAACCACTTTAATAATAATAAATAAATAAAAATTAAACTACAACCACTTTGACATTTTGGATTTTTGAGATTAGTAATTTATTTGAAAATTGGAAAATTAGAATAAATGATTGAAATCCTGATGTTTTATGATTTGGTTGTATAAGTAAAAATAAAAATTGTTAGTAATAACTAACTAGGGGTTAATATTTAAAATAAATGCATTATTGAACTACGCATTTTTTAGCCCAGGCGACATAATTGATTAGACTTCAAAGGAGTGTCATTTACAAACTAGTTGACTAGATGAGATGAAACAAGCATTAGTGAAAAGCTTATAAAAATTTGATTTCAACCAAGCAATCAAAACAAAAATCTAAAGAAGATGAAAACTCATTAAAATCATGAGGTAATTAACTTAATAAAAAAAATTAAAAGGCACTTAGCCAAAAGTTTATAGAAAGGGTCCCCATTATTTGAAGTGAACAAGCTAAAAATGGGGGGTTGTTGTACCGTACAATAATTGGCGATTGACTGGAAGAAAGAGTTATCTCTGTTTGATATGAATGATATTTTCTCAACATTAAAGTAAAAATAATTAAAGAAGAGAAAATTATTTTTGGAATGCTTGACTGGGTTCATTAATCTGAATAAAAGCAATAATAATCTTACTGTAATTTTCTTGAAATTCTTCATAAATTAAAATATTTCAAAATCTACATCAGTCCTTAACTAGTTGTAGGGATAAAGCAAGGGTCACTTTACAACTTAGCTTTTAAAATGTACTCATTTTTCACAGGTAGAGCCACTGCTGCCAGCAAACATCTATAGTCTCAACAGGGTTACCTTTTAATCATGAATGACTCAGAATCCTATCTATTTAAGAATTATCGATCTAGAGATAAATCCATTTATATATTATTATTTTTATTTTATTTTTATTTTATTTTTTTTAATTCCTAAAAGCCATTGTCCTGGTTTGGTAGCCAGATAGTTGACAATGCCATTAACTTGTTATAATTGGACTGAACAAGTTGGCTCGTGATGAGACCCCTTCTCTTATAATTGTTTGCAATTATAAGCCATTACCTTGGTTTGTTTAGCAGTGTTGGTAATGTCAACCTATTTTTCCCCTATGATCATGGTAAGCAGGCTCGCGATGAGACCTCTTATCTTTTAAGTTTAAATATATTTTTGGATTACACTCTAGAAAAATCAATCTCTTTTAAATAGGGATAATCATTAACTCCTTAAGAGTTAAGAATGACAATTTCAGAGTTAAAAGTGCTTTGCTGTAAAGTGTCTTTACTTGGTTAAAAGTAACTTTTCTTAACTGATAATAGAATTTTGAAAAATCTTAATAAAATATTGAAATCTAAAAATAATTACAATTTTGATGAAAAACAAATTTCTCAGATTTCATGATACTTCGTCCACTTCTCTTGTTTTGTAATATCTTCCTTAAGTATGTCTACCTTTATAATAAAAAAAACAAATTTTGCTAAGAGATTTAAGAAAAAGCTAATAGGAGACTATTGACAATTTTTCCTATGTATGCCAACCATTGTTAGGTAACAAGAAGGTCTTCCATATAAATCATGGCAAAGTCACTAAAATCAAAACTGAAAACCAAAGGAAAAGAATTCTTAAGCTAAAGTGGGAAAGAAATCAGCAAACAAGAATAAAAACGAAGAAATTTAAAAGTGAAAAGGAAAATCCAAGTTTTGAAATACAAACACTAACAAGAATGTTTATACCAATGTCTCAACAACATGAAGTAAAAGAAAATAATCATGTAATTATTCCTTCTTATGTCAAGATCCAGAAAACTTATACCTTGCAGGGTTTTAAGTTTTTTAAGCTTTTAGATAGCAGTGATCATAAAATTCAGCCATAATGAAACATTTCTGTCTGATGTCAATCTTCTTGTTTCAAAGCATTATCTTAATCATTTTGTAATAAAAGGAATACTTTAAAGAAACAGATTAAAGGTTCAGAAACATCCTAGTGTAGCTGTTTCAATGAATCTTGACTATCGTTGCTTCTTGAAAATAAAACCAGGAAAAGAGCATAGGGCTTCCAATATATGATTTGGAAGATGATTGAAAGCTTTTATGAAGAGCTGCAAAGAAAATTTTTATATCAACATAATTTAAAAACAAAAATGAAACTAAAGTAATGAAATGGAAATTAATGAAAGTGGGTACATGAATCTTACCTTTGGATAATTGCATTTGATCTTACCTGAAGGTATCAATTTCTCTAATACTAGCTGATTTCTTCTTTTAGTTGACATTAAAAATATGAAAAAGGCAAACTAACCAAAATCCTATAACACAAAATCATTATTTATTTTATTTAAACTAAAGCAAACAGTAAAATGTAAAAATGGAATGCTTTGTGTTCAAGGGAATTGAATTTAAAATAAATACATCAGAAATGAGATTAAGAATTTGCAGTGATGAATATTCTCAAAATATTATAAGTTTTATATAAATTCCATGATTTTATAAATTGTTCAGATTTAAGACCAAATTAAAGATAATGAAATTTAAAATAGAGAGGTCTTGAATTTCATATTTAATTATGGAATTATCTAGAACTGAAATATATGAGAAATCAAAATGATTTGAATATGCTGCAAATTTATCATCAATCGCTTTAGTATCATAGCGATTACCCAAGATTGCTTTAAATTAACACAATACCTTATCAGATGATGCGTATTGCATGTAGAGGCATGTATTGGAGTTTATCGCATCAAGGTTTGTAGTAGAAAATTGCTGATATGAAATCATGGGAAAAGAATATGTGCGATGAGATGGTGCGATAATATCATTGAAGAAATGTTATATTTAGGATCGGGGATAGTCATTTTGCAAATTGCATATCGCACACCACATCTCGCGATTTGTATTTTGTACATTGCATATTTCGCATCGCAGATTTGGAATAATGGTATGTCCATGAAAAAATGTGATGAAGCAATTGCGATATCAGCAATGCGATGGATGACGTGGCTTTCGGCATTATGATATATGCATCAAAAATGCGATGAGCAATATCGATATCGGCATATCAGAATATTGGAAAACATTCAAGTATGAAATGCCAATATGATTTTTACGATAGCAGCAATGCGATGTTTATAATAATAAGTGATGACCAAAGAGCGATAAGCGATGAAAAATCGGTGATTAGTAAAAAACAGTAGCGATAATCAATTGGTGATGAATTATCGCATCGCAATTTTTAAAATGAGCGCACAATGATGTGTTCAATTTTCCTCTCGATTTGCTATTAGTGATTGGACTTATCGCATCGGAGGTCTTTCAAAATTAATCCTTGACTAATTTAATAATTTGCGATTGTGATTTGAAATTTATCGCATTGAGTTTTTCGCAAATGGATATATCAAAATGAGGTCTCTCCGATTTTCGATTGCCGATTGGGTTCATCGCATCAGAACTTTTGAAATGAATGAATCAATTGTGATAGGACTCTACCGAAATGCTATTGCGATTAGACTTCATCGCATCGAAACTTTTTAAAGTTGACCTTTTAACCAATTGTGATATGACTTTACCAATTCGTGATTGCAATCAAGTTTTTATTGCATCAGAGTTTTTTTGAATGGAAAAATTAACCTTATGCCTAATGCGATATGTGAATTTGTGATCTGATCTATCGCAATAGAACTTTTGTGATGAAAAGAAAACTTTTAAATTTATTCCAATGCAATATGCGATTTGGTATTTTATGAAAGATTGAATGAGGTAACACATCAGAGGTCTTGTATCAAAAATCAGGTTGAAACATTTCAGACATGAATCTTGTGATATTGTTTTAAATTTCAATTGGGTTTTCTAAATGAATGAAAGCAAAGTTAAAGAATGCTCAAATTCTAATGAATCACAAAATAAAATTTCCCTGAACCTGTTGCAAATTTGAAATGGGTTTGCTGCTTACTTCAAGTTTTGAAAACAAATGAAAACCTGCAAATAAAACAGAACAAGAATAAAAAATAAACTAAGGAAAGGAGAAACTATTAATAGATGAAAATGAACTTGTAAATGCGTATCTAGAATGAAATTGTCTGTGAACTTACCTCATGAATCTTTGAATTTTTGCTTCGATTTATCAAAATTATAACTTTGTTCAAACTCATCTCATTATTTATTTTTAATCCAAGTGTGCAATCAGCCTAAATAAAATCTATTTATTCATGTTCGAGAAATCTAAAACTCATAAAATTCACCAGAAATAAATATGAAAATAGGCTTCCCTTTCAATTGCAACAGAAATTTATTTCCTCTTCTCATTCCAAATTAACTTGAGAAAAATATGTATTGTTATAGTGACTGTTTAATAATAATTTTAGTAAATAAATATGATGTGTATTGCAACATCAGATAATAAACTAAAGATCAGTATGTGATAAAGCCACTAATTATGGAAAAATGTCAACATATATTTAAATGTGTGCACACAGCAAAATGGACACCCTGAAGATCGTTTTAACAAATTTCGAGGAAAATAATATGAACTTCATGTGATTATAACGAAAGGTTAGACTGACTAATAATGATAATATTTGAATTAAGCTTATAATAGATGGTCATATCTTTCATGGGATAATAAGATCATGAAGCTTTATATTCTCAAAAACCTTTAACAAATAAATTTCAGTAGAAAATCATATAAGAACATTTCGAAATAGAGAAAATTGGGTTTGAGGTGATTGGTGCCAAGTGCCACTTCAATTGAATTTAGTCAGAACATTATTCAAAATAGGCAGAGTAAAGACATTGCTGCAATAAATTTTGATTTAAAAAACGGGGAGCAAGAATTAGAAATTTTCTAATAAGAGGAAAATATTTCCCTGAACATGTATATGATATGAAAAGGATTGATTGCTCACTTTTTTATTTGCAGAACTATTAAGAATAAATTGGCTACACAAAACAAACTAAATAAATTGATTCTATTTATATTCTAACCATATACATGAAAATGACTAGGTATAGTCATATTTCCAATGTAACTGCACTCTCATTTTAATTCCTACATATATGTACAGTTCAAATGTTAGTAATAAAAATACAAATCTAATTGAACTAAGAAAATTAAATCTATAATCAGAATGTACAGTTATTATCAACACCTTATTTTCAATCACCTTCTTTTGAAATGTCTTTTCCAATTGAATTCCTATTGGATCATAGAAATCTGGATGGGTTTCCATTAATGATTGGAAAATTTTTAACAGAGGAGATGACAGGCCAGATTGTGGATATGAGCTTTTAAATTCAAGGGCTTGAAAAAATTGTTAGCTTTATGTGTAAGTGTTAAATTATTAACAATTTTCCATGAAGGAAAACTTCCCAAACAATTTTCAAATGAGTTAATAAAAAATGGATGGAAATTTGTCAAATAAGATGGAAAATTATCAATTGGATTAGATTGTTTGCCAGATTGTAAAAATATATTCTCTTGTTGACACTGCCTTTGGAAAGATAGAAGCTTTTGGTAAAGCATTAGCATTGATTTAAATTGAAATATTAATAGCTTTTGATTTTCATGATTATAATATGAAACTTCAATTTTCCAATAGGACAATACATCAATTGAGTGTTCACTATTAAAGTGCTCAATATGCCAGCGTAGAGTGTCAAAAATTTGAAAAATAAAATCGGAAAACAAATCTAAATTTGAACAAAATAAGTATGAAAGAAAAAATAAAATGAAATCCTTATTGGTACAACTAATGTTACAACACAATTGGGATTGTTTTGAAATAAAATTTTTTTCACAAGGATTGGCCAAAATAATGGAATTTGATTAATTGCCAATTCCAACTTGTGAATTAGAAATAGAATTATGATTACGAGCAGTGATGGGAGTTTGATCATGATATGAATCATAAATTGGAATGTTTTCTTGAATGGTGAAATCATGAAGATAATTTGCTACTTCAAAATGAGGATTGGTTGGAATAATTTCTAAATTGAAATGTTCCTCATTCTCAGATGTTATTTGAATTTTATCATGAGGATTTTCTTGAGAAGAACAGAAATCAACATCCTTGATGTTAGAATAATCATCATAAATGACTTCACAATATTCTCTAGAATTCCCTTCGATCTTGTCCAATATATCAACACAAGGAGGAATAAAAAATTTCTGTTGATTAATGGTAAAAGAATGATCAATAATTGTTTCTCTATCTTGATAAAAATTTATTGGTAATTCATTTAGATCATCCTCTTTATTTTCTGAAATATCATTAATACCAAGAGGGGAGAAATTACCAACATTAAAAATATCAGGATAAAGGGAAAAATGAGAATCAGAAATAATGAATTCAAAATTTTTTCTGTTAGAGAAATCTTGTATGCTCTGTTCATTATAAATTTTATATTCTAGATCATTCCTTTGTATACTCATGCTTTCTTGAAGAAGGCTACTTTGCTGCTCTGTTTTCAGCATTTTTCATCATGAAAAACTTCAGAAATTTGTACAACAGTTTGCATTTTATTATTCACTTTGATTGCTGCTTGCACGTGTTGATTTGTGATCTGATTTTCTGAATTTAATGCAGAGGAATTTTTAGATTTCAAGGCAACTCTTTCTCCAAAATTGTTGCTATTGTCTTCTTGCATTTGAATAGAAATATTTTCCAAGCTTTGTGAGACCACTTCGTCATAATTTATTTGCACATCGATATTGGAATTCTCATTTATGTTAGAAGGGGATGGAACAAAGCTTGACCTAATTTCATATGGATTGGGAATGGGAGGAAGAGAGCAAATATATTCAAACCAATCTAGTGATTCTTCTTCCATAGGTTTATATTCAACTTTAAATCTTAAACAATTTAAATGAAATCGAATATTAAAATCTTCAACAGATTCATTTTCAAGTCTTCGTAGATATTCAATTTCACCACATACCTGTTCATAATCGTATCTGTCAAATTTATAAATGAAAAGTGTAACAAATTGATCCCAACTTTGAATTGAGGCAACCGGAAGAGCTCTACACTAGTTTATAGCTTTTGTTGCAAATGTGAGAGTAACAATTCTGCATAAAATGCCTTCATCAATTCCCTGAAAATCATAATTTGAAACATTTTGAATAAATTGAAAGACCCAATTCCTTTAATATTTTGCCTGATTTTTGACCATTAAATGACCAAATCTATTAGTGAAACCTCCTCAAAAATGTTCTCCTTGATTTTCTCTTTCCAATGAGCCATCTTGAGCCTCATTTGGCCAAGCAAAACTCAATCTATCAGCCTCCAAAGTTGATAAGTCAAATCTGAAATAAATCTGGAAATTTTGTTGCTAGGCTAAAAAAAATCAGCATTTTAATTAAAAATCTAATCCTAAATTAGCCTACAATTAACTAATAATTGTTTCTAATTTAGTTCTTAATTATAGGCTAAAATAATTATTAATGATAATCTAACTAACTAATAAATTAATTAAACAGATTAATCTAATTAATAATTAATTTAATTAATTTAATTATATTTTAAAAATTAATTAATTTAATTAATCTAAAAGTGATTATTTTTTAAATATCTAAATCTAAAACTAACACTAATGTATATTAACTTATGTTAATTATTAAAGTAACATTACATTAATTTTAATCTAAAACTTAACATTAACATAATAATAGATTAATATTACATTTACCACTAACTAACATACACTAACCTTAATACTAACGTTATTAACACTACCTACTATTATAATTTTAACTTTTTAAAACTAATCCAAAACTACATTATGCTAACTCAAACTAACAAATGAAAATACTAACTTAAAACAACACTACCACTAAACACTAATATATATTACATGAAACTGAAAATGACACTACCCACTAACTAACATTAATACTACACTTTAACTAACACTATGGCTATAATATTAAACTAACAACCAACGTATGAGAATACTTAAGATAGCCCATCGCATCGAAAAATGAGTTGTAACTTATTGCAAATAAAACTAATCGCATCGCATGAAATGTAAATGAGTCTCAATCGCATCACATAAAAACAAGTGTCATTCATTGCATCGCGTGAAAACAAATGCAATGCATTGCATCGGAATAAAATGAGTTCATCACAATCGCATGAATTCATTCGCATCGGAGTTATAATAAATCATCGCATCGCAAATAATGAGTTCATCGGGGTTTTTGAAAGGATGCTCCGATGGATACTTCCGATGCAATATGAGTTTTTAACTCATCGCATCAGGGATAAAACATGAGTTCATCGCATCGCATAAAACAAAATTCATCGCATTGGAATAAAACAAATGAATTTCATAACTCATCACATTGGGTAAAATCAAATGAACTCATCACATCAGGATATCGGAGGTGAGTTATAAAGCACGACTTCGCAATCGGCATATAGGGAAGGTTGTTGTTATCGGGGTTTCAAAGAAATGGACCCAATGAAAACTTCCGATGCGATCAAACAATATACCACATGTTCTTTGTCTTCACAATCGGAGTATCGGCAAATGAAAGCCATCGGGGTTTCTATGGAATTCATCCTTTGGAAATCCCTAATGCGATGTAATTTCATTTTTTGTTTTCTATTTTTATAAATTATGAAATTACCTAAAGTGTGATTCTCCCAAAATTAAACTACAACCACTTTAATAATTAAAATTAAACTACAGCCACTTTGACATTTTGGATTTTCGAGATTAGTAATTTATTTGAAAATTGGAAAATTGGAATAAATGACTGAAATCCCGATGCTTTATGATTTGGCTGTATAAGTAAAAATAAAAATTGTTAGTAATAACTAACTAGGGGTTAATATTTAAAATAAATGCATTATTGAACTATGCATTTTTTAACCCAGGCGACATAATTGATTATACTTCAAAGGAGTGCCATTTACAAATCAGTTGACCAAATGAGATGAAACAAGCATTAATCAAAAGCTTATAAAAAATCAATTTCAACCAAGCAATCAAAACAAAAATCTAAAGAAGATGAAAACTTATTAAAATCATTAGGTAATTAACTTAATAAAAAAACTTAAAAGGCACTTAGCCAAAATTTTATAGAAAGGGTCCCCATTATTTGAAGTGAACAAGCTAAAAATGGGGGGGTTGTACCGTACAACAATTTGCGATTCACAGGAAGAAATAGTTATCTCTGTTTGATATGAATGAGATTTTCTCAAAATTAAAGTAAAAATAATTAAAGAAGAGAAAATTATTTTTGGAATGCTTGACTGGGTTCATTAATCTGAATAAAAGCAATAATCATCTTACTCTAATTTTCTTGAAATTCCTCATAAATTAAAATATTTCAAAACTCTATATCAGTCCTTAATTAGTTGTAGGGATAAAGCAGGGGTCACTTTACATCTTAACTTTTAAAATGTACTCATTTGTCACAGGTAGAGCCACTGCTGCCATCAAACATCTATAGTCTCAATAGGGTTACCTTTTAATCATGAATGATTCAGAATCCTATCTATTTGAGAATTATCGAGCTAGAGATAAATCCATCTATATATTATTATTATTATTTTATTTTTTTTAATTCCTAAAATCCATTGTCTTGGTTTGGTAGCCAGATAGTTGACAATGCCATTCACTGGTTATAATTCGACTGATAAAGCTGGCTCGTGATGAGACCCCTTTTCTTATAATTATGTGCAACTATAATCCATTACCCTGGTTTGTTTAGCAATGTTGGTAATGTCAGCGTATTTTTCCCCTATGATCATGGTAAGCAGGCTCGCGATGAGACCTCTTATCTTTTAAGTTTAAATATATTTTTGGATTACACTCTAGAAAAAAAAAAACTCTTTTAAATAGGGAGAATCATTAACCCCTTAAGAGTTTAGAATGACAATTTCAGAATTAAAAGTGCTTTGCTGTAAAGTGTCTTTACTTGGTTAAAAATAATTTTTCTTAACTAATAATAGAATTTTGAAAGATCTTAATAAAATATTGAAATCTCAAAATAATTACAATTTTGATGACAAACAAATTTCTCATATTTCATGATACTTCGTCAACTTCTCTTATTTTGTAATCTCTTCCTTAAGTATGTCTACCTTTATAATAAGAAAAACAAATTTTTTTAAGAGATTTAAGAAAAATCTAATAGGAGACTATTAACAGTTTTTCCTATGTATGCCAACCATTGTTAGGTAACAATAAGGTCTTCCATATAAATCATGGCAAAGTCACTAAAATCAAAACTGAAAACCAAAGCAAAAGAATTCTTAAGCTAAAGTGAGAAAAGAAATCAGCAAACAAAAATAAAAACGAACAAATTTAAAAGTGAAAAGGAAAATCCAAGTTTTGAAATACAAACTCTAACAAGAATGTTTATACCTCTCAACAACATGAAGTAAAAGAAAATAGTCATGTAATCATTCCTTCTTATGTCGAGATCCAGAAAACTTATACCTTGCAGGGTTGTAAGTGTTTTAAGCTTTTAGATAGCAGTGATCATAAAATTCAGCCATAATGAAAAAAATATGTCTGATGTCAATCTTATTGTTTCAAAGCATTATCTTAATCATTTTGTAATAAAAGGAATACTTTAAAGAAACATATTAAAGTTTTAGAAAATTCCTAGTGTAGTTGTTTCAATGAAGACTATCGCTGCTTCTTGAAAATAAAACTAGGAAAAGAGCATAGGGCTTCCAAAATATGATTTGGCAGATGATTGAAAGCTTTTATGAAGACCTGTGAAAAATATTTTTATATCAACATAATTTAAAAACAAAAATGAAACTAAAGTAATGAAATGGAAATTAATAAAAGTGGGTACATGAATCTTACCATTGGATAATTGCATTTGATCTTACCTGAAGGTATCAATTTCTCTAATACTAGCTGACTTCTTCTTTTAGTTGACATTAAAATTATGAAGAAGGCAAACTAACCAAAATCCTATAACCCAAAATCATTATTTATTTTATTTAAACTAAAGAAAGTAGTAAAATGTAAAAATGGAATTCTTTGTGTTCAAGGGAATTGAATTTAAAATAAATACATCAGAAATCAGATTAAGAATTTGCAGTGATGAATATTCTCAAAATATTATAAGTTTTATACAAATTCCATGATTTTATAAATTGTTCAGATTTAAGACCAAATTAAGATAATGAAATTTAAAATAGAGAGGTCTTGAATTTCATATTTAATTATGGAATTATCTAGAACTGAAATATATGTGAAATCAAAATGATTTGAATATGCTGCAAATTTATCATCAATCGCTTTAGTATCATAGCGATTACCCAAGATTGCTTTAAGTTAACACAATACCTTATCGGATGATGCGTATTTCATGTAGAGGCATGTATTGGAGTTTATCTTATCGGGGTTTGCAATAGAAAATTGCCAATATGAAACCATGCAAAAAGAATATGTGCAATGAGATGGTGCGATCATATCATTGAAGAAATGTTATATTTAGGATCGGGGATAGTCATTTTGCAAATTTCATATCGCACACTGCATCTCACGATTTGTATTTTTTACATTGCACATTATGCATCGCAGATTTGGAATAATGGTATGTCCATGAAAAAATGCGATGAAGCAATTGCGATATCATCATGCGATGGATGACATGGCTTTCGGCATTATGAGATATGCATAAAAAATGCGATGAGCGATATTGATATCGGCATATCGGAATATTGGAAAATAGTCATGTTTGAAATGCCAATATGATTCTTGCGATAGCAACGATGCGATGTTTATAATAATCGATGATGAGCGAAGAGTGATAAGCGATGATAAATCAGTGATTAGTAAAAAGTAGTAGCGATAAGCAATTGGTGATGAATTATCGCATCGCAACTTTTAAAATGAGAGCACAAGGATGTGTTCAATTTTCCTCCCAATTTGCGATTTGCGATTGGACTTATCGCGTCGAAGGTCTTTCAAATTTAATCCTTGACTAATTTAATAATTTGCGATTGTGATTTGAACTTTATCGCATCAGAGTTTTTTGCAAATGAATATATCAAAATGAGGTCTCTCCGATTTGAGATTGCCGATTGGGTTCATTGCATCAGAACTTTTGAAATGAACAAACCAATTGTGATAGGACTCTGCCGAAATGCGATTGCGATTAGACTTCGTCGCATCAGAACTTTTTAAAGTTGACCTTTTAACCAATTGTGATATGACTTTACCAATTCGAGATTGCGATTAAGTTTTTATCGCATAAGAGTTTTTTTGAATGGAAGAATTAACCATATGACTAATGTGATATGTGTGTTTGTGATCTGATCTATCGCATCAAAAATTTTGTGATAAAAAAAAAATTTTAAATTTATTCCAATGCGATATGCGATTTGGTATTTTATGAAAGATTGAATGAGGTAACACATCGAAGGTCTTGCATCAGAAATCAAGTTGAAACATTTTAGACATGAATCTTGCGATACTATTTTAAATTTCAATTGGGTTTTCTAAATAAATGAAAGCAGAGTTAAAGAATGCTCGAATTCTAATGAATCACAAAATAAAATTTCCCTGAACCTATTGCAAATTTGAAATGGGTTTGTTGCTTACTTAAAGTTTTGAAAACAAATGAAAACCTGCAAATAAAACAGAACAAGAATAAAAAATAAACTAAGGAAAGGAGAATCTATTAATAGACGAAAATGAACTTGTAAATGCGTACTTGGAAGGAAATTTTCTGTGAACTTACCTCATGAATCTTTGAATTTTTCCTTTGATTTATCAAAATTCTAACTTTGTTCAAACTTATCTCATTATTTATTTTAAATCCAAGTGTGCAATAAGCCTAAATAAAATCTATTTATTCATGTTTAGGAAATCTAAAACACATAAAATTCACCAGAAATAAATATGAAAATAGGCTTCCCTTTGAATTGCAACGACAATTTATTTCCTTTGCTCATTCCAAATTAACTTGAGAAAAATACGTATTTTTATAGTGACTGTTTAATAATACTTTTAGTAAATAAATATGATGCGTATTGCAACATCAGATAATAAACTAAATATCAGGATGGGATAAAGCCACTAATTATGGAAAAATATCAACATGGATTTAAATGTGTGCACACAGCAAAATGGACACCCTTAAAATCATTTTAACAAATTTCGAGGAAAATAATATGAACTTCATGTGATTATAACAAAAGGTTTGACTGAGAGTGGAGAGCTAGGTTTCGCCATCGCTAGGGTTCACAACGCCTCTGCTACGGCACTGCTACACCTCAGAGAGCTCTGCACCTGCTACATGCACCCACAGTCCTGACCACAAGTGCATCCACTGACGTGCGTCTCATGGATCAGCCACAGGGGGAGGCCCACAGAGCCTCCCCCACTGTCACTAATACGGTCACTCAAAAACAGTTCGCCGAAGTACCAAGGTCGTCATCTGCGCAGGCACAGGCCTCGGCCACGGACAATAGCTCCAAGAGCCAGGCAACAGTGCCACAAATGCAAGGAGAAACGCCGAAAGAGCATGCAGACAAAGAACTGGACACAACACACACCACCGCCCCACCAAAAGCGACCTCTGCAACCTGTAAGCCAATAGCGGCAGATCGACCAAAAATCAAACTCCCAAGCCACAGAATCAATGCCCAGATCCTGTATATGAAAGATCACGCACTGATTGGTAAATTTTTGGGTTTCTGGCCCACGGAAAAGGCATTGCATGGCTGGATCAAATCTAAATGGAAGCCAAAAGGACAGATCACGCTGCAGCTGGGACCCAAAGGGTTCTTTACAGCCATCTTCACCTACCTGGAGAACAAGTCTCGCGTCATGGATGAAGGCCCGTATTTCTTCAACTCCTCAGGGCTCTACCTCCGGGACTGGGTTGAGCGCTTCAATCCGGACAAAGAGGACCTTAACTGGGCGCCTGTCTGGATCAGGCTCTACTCGCTGCCTTTGGAGTACTGGGATGAGGAATCTTTAAGAGATATCGGCAACGGACTAGGAGAATTTGTCAAAATCGCGGAGGAGACCAGGCTAAGACGATACACCTCCTATGCTCGACTATGTGTCTTCATGCATCTAGCGCAAGCCCTCCCTGACTCAGTAAGTCTCTATCACGACGACTTCGAATGGGTTCAGTCCATTGATTACGATCATGTTGCTTTCAGATGCTGTAAATGTCATGCTCACGGCCATATTTTCAGGGATTGCCCTCTCAATCCTTCACCCAGTAAGCCCTCGGAAGTCTCCCCTGGACCTGATGCCGATGGCTTCACCAAAGTCCAATCCCGTAGGCATCACAACAAAAATCCCTCTGCTAGTGCACCCAAAGCCAATCCTCAAGCCCAGAATCTTCCTTCTACAAGCAACAACTTCGAAATCCTTGCCCAAATTCCTCCTTCTGCTCCTGATAAAAAGGGTTCGACGGCTGTCCCTACCCCCATGACTCTCTCGACTCCGGTCACTGATATCCCTGCCTCTTCGAACCAGTCTGCGCCTTCACCTGAGGCTTTCCTCCTTCCTCCCAAGCCTTCCTCTGCCTCTGCCTCAAGAGAAGCCTCCTCCCTCCAAATGGATCTAGACTCCTCTAAAATGCCCATTAGCCATATCAGTTTAATGGAGGAATGTCCTGAAGGGGTGGACATCGGTGAGCTAGACATCTTTACTCTGGAACAAGCTTGCAGGAAGCAAGACTTTGACACCATATCAGAAAAATAGATAGAAAATTTGGCAGTTGCCCTGACTAGGGCGCAGCAACATCAAAAAGCTCTTGGAATCCAAATCGGAAGCCCATGGGATAGCAAGAAACTCTTCAAGGATTCAAAAAAGTGAGGACGGAAAACCGATCTACAAAGGACCATCCTCATTGGAGAAATTTTAATGGAATATGGTAGGTACCCCAAGCTTACCAAGTTCTTTCAACCTTTGGAAGACAGTTCCCAATGAAGCTGATTTCTTGGAACATAAGGGGTCTAAACAACCCCACCAAGTTCAGAATGATTAAAAACTTGATACAGTTGGAAAAGCCGCAGGTTATTTTTCTGCAGGAGACTAAATGCACAAGCTCTACTCTTGGCCCCATCCTCTCAAGAGCCTGGTCGTGCTGCAACTCTATAGCTGTCGACGCATCTGGATTCTCAGGCGGACTTGCCATTGCCTGGGATCCTCAGTCAATATCAATAAGCGACGCTCACGCTGCCCACAACTTGATCCAAGCTACCTTCCACATTCTGGGCACAAATTTTCATGGTCACTTCTCAAATGTATATTTCCCACAGGACATACAAAGGAAAATAGCTCTGCTAAACACAATAGAAGCGCTCAACTCCAGCAGAAACCACCCTCTGTGGATACTTGGTGGAAACTTCAACATGATCACAAATCTTGATGAGAAAAGAGGAGGGAGGGCGAAACTTGAAGGAGACAGCACTCACTTCAAAGATTTCATTCAGCGCAATTGGCTGATCGACATCCCCTTTGCCAACGGCATTCATACCTGGAACAACAGACGAGCAAGCTCTCAACAAATAGCCTCCAAATTGGATCGTTTTTTACTGTCTGACAATGCTATCCACATTGGGGGCGATTTTCATACCTCTATCCTGCCTTTTGTCGAATCTGATCACTGGCCCATCTCTTTACAATGGTCCAGACCTGGAAACACTTCCAAAAGGCCTTTCCACTTTGAAGCCTTCTGGCTCACACATCCAAGTTTCAAGGACATGGTTCAAGCAGCTTGGAACGCCTTCATCCCGCCGCCAGTCTCCAAGATGTATCAATTTCAGCAGCACCTTAAGGACCTCAAAACCCACATCAAAAGATGGAACCACTCCACCTTCGGTAACATCTTTCAGCATCAAAAGCAGCTCGAAAAAGAAATGGAGGAGCTTCAGACACACATCATTCAAGAGGGTCGAACCGAGGAGATGATTTTAAAAGAGAAAAACCTTCTTAAGCAGCTGGAAGAAAGGCGACAGCAGGAAGAAATATTCTGGAAGTAGAAATCGTGCATTCGCTGGTTAAAGGAGGGTGAGCGGAACACAAAATTATTTCATCGCTCCACCATACAGCGCAGGATTCACAACAACATCAACTTCCTTCAGAACCAAGCAGGAGAACGGTTAGAGGAACACCAGGCAATTGAAGCAGAACTCACAACTCACTTCAAAACAGTCCTGCAAGAAGAAAGAACGGACAGGCAGACAGCGATCAACAAGATCCTTCCCCACATCCCTAAACTCATCACGGAGGAGCACAATCAGATTCTCCTTAGGCCGGTATTGCTCTTGGAGGTTGAACAGGCTGTCACTCAGAACAAAGAAGGCAAGGCTCCAGGACCGGACGGCTTCACAGCCTGCTTCTTCCACCACTTCTGGGATCTGATAAAAAATGAGGTCTGGCAATTAGTAGAGGAGTCCAGAACCATGAACTGGCTCCTCCCGTCTCTCAATGCCACCTTCATCGCCCTCATTCCCAAAGTCGACCATGCTTCCACTCCGGAAAAATTCAGACCCATCGCCCTCTGCAACGTCATCTACAAAATCATATCCAAGGTCATTGCCAATCGGCTCAAGCCACTCTTACCTCTTCTCATCTCCTCCGAGCAGACTGGGTACGTTGAAGGCCGTCAAATCTTGGACGGCATCATTCTTACCCACGAAGTTATTCACTCTTTGAAGCAGATCAAAAAACCTGGCATGCTCTTGAAGATCGATCTGTCAAAAGCCTTCGACAAGCTCAGCTGGAGCTACATCCGCCACGTGCTAACAACGTTCGGTTTTAACCCCTCCTGGATTTGATGGGTCATGAGTTTAATCTCCTCCTCTTTATTTTCCATCCTTGTCAACGGATTTCCCTCCCAACCTTTCTCTCCTTCTCGAGGCATCCGTCAAGGCAACCCACTGTCCCCCTTCCTCTTTGTTCTAATGGCCGAAGGTCTTGGAAGATACATCAAACAAGCATTGCACCGGAAGCAGATTCGAGGCATCTCTGTCCATGGATCCTCTCCCATCACGCACCAGAAATTTGTGGACAACAACATGCTCTTTGGGCATCCCTCTGCCCAAGAAGCTTCCTCCCTCAAAGCTATCCTCGATACCTTTGCTGAAGCTTCGGGCACCTCTGTCAACGCCTCGAAATCCCAAATTTTCTTCTTCAATACTGCACCCTATACTCAGACTCGAATAGCCAGAATCCTGGGTTTTACCATAGCCAAACTTCCAGCTAATTATCTTGGCGCCCCCCTCATAGACTCTACTCTGAAGCACACCTCTTGGAAGCACCTGCTTGACAAACTCGAAGCTAGACTCTCCTCCTGGACTTTTTGCTCTCTCAATCTTCCCAGTCGACTTATCTTAGTCAATTCTGTCTTACAATCCATGCCCCTCTACCTTTTTTCTGTCCTGGCTGTGCCCAAGTGGGTCCTCAAGCAAATCAAGGCTCTTCAACGCAACTTCCTCTGGGGAGCCTCTGGCCAAAACCGGAAATGGGCTCTAGTCAAATGGGCAACCATCTGCACCCCCAAGCATGCTGGCGGCCTGGGCCTCCGTGATCCCCAACATAGCAACGCTATCATGGATGCAAAAGTCTGGTGGAATTGGCTGTCTAAACCTCACAGCCCATGGGCGAAGCTTTGGACTGACAAATATGCCAATCATAGACCTACCTCTGAGCTCATCAGACTCACCACGGTTAATTCAGGTTCTTTGATCTGAAATGCAGCAAAGAAACACCGACAACTGATCCAAGAGCACAGTTTTTGGGAAGTTCATAACAGTCAGGTTGCTCGTTTCTGGACAGACGCCTGGCAGCAAAGACCCAAACTGCTCACCTCCACTGATCCACAGCTTCAACCACACGAGATCCACTCCATTGAAGCCCAGGTCTGTCAATTCTGGGAGGAGAATCCCATCCAAGTATTTAGACAATGGAAAGCAGCAGCCATCTGTCTGAATCAGCAGCATGATCATGTTCAGGCGGAACTTGATAAGGAGCTAAACAACAGGAAACTCAGATACTCGGAGCAACCGGACATCATAAGGTGGGGATACACTACCAAAGGCAAGTTCACAACCCAGGAAGCCTATTCGTTGCTCATTCACACTCAGGAACCCATTGACTCCATTTGGAAGGGGCTCTGGTTGCCACATCTTTGGCCCAAGGTATCCACTTTCATGTGGCTTCTTTGCCACCGGAAAATCCTCACCTGGGACAACCTAATCAAACGGGGCTTCACTGGACCTTCCCGCTGTCCCAACTGCGACAACCAGGAAGAAAACATCCACCATCTCATGCTCACGTGTCCTTTGGAAAATTTCCTATGGGATAACATCAGCCTCAAATGCAGACGAGAGGGCAGGAACAGGGAAGACCTTAATGCCCTTATTCCCAATTGGCCAGTAGCCCCCTACAACTGTTCTCTCCTCAACTCCCTTTGGCAGATCATTCCAGGCCTCACGCTTTGGAACATTTGGAAAGAGAGGAACACGCGAGTCTTCAAAAGCCAAAGTACTCCTCTCGATGTCCTTTGGAGCAATCTCTGCAGGAACCTCCAAGAAAATCTAGGTCTTCGGAATTGGCATCAAGATGACTTCCCTTCACAACCCTTAGAAAAAGGCATTTGGGATAGCTGGCAGCTAAATCATCCTCAGGACCCCACTTCAGCCAAGCGCTCCAAGCAACACTCCCCTGCCAACGACAAATGGGTCCACCCTCCTGATGGCACTCTAAAGCTCAACTTCGATGGAGCATCCAAAGGAAATCCAGGGGAGTCTGGATTTGGGGGAATCTTCAGGGACCACCGAGGAAAACCTCTGCTCATCTACTATGGATCTATTGGCTGGGATACCAACAACTCGGCAGAGCTTGAAGGACTTTGGCAAGGATTGCAACTAGCCCATCTCAACAACTTCTTTCCTCTAGAAATCGAGGGTGATTCTCAAATTCTCATCAACATGGCTCAGAAATTGCTTCAGGGTTCCCCCCCTTCGTGATTTTCTGATAGTTGGAGATTGACAGCTAGATTAGAACGTATGGCAGACTGGATGCAACAAAACAAAGCCATTGTTCTAAAGCATGTCAGAAGATCGGGCAACAAGGTAGCTGATCTACTGGCTAACAAAGGAGTCACCAGCGCTCAAACTCTCTTTGCTGGACCCCTCTCTAATCTCAATGACAGCAAACTCCTACAGGACTGCACTCAGTTGGTGCAACAGGAAAATACTACCTCGGATGCGGGTGCATCCATTTGACATGAAGGAGATCTGTGGACAGGTCGGCGCGTGGCAAGGCCACATGGCCGCCTGCAATCCACATTCAAAGCGCATTGAAAACATTTATATCACAGCTCATCACCTGCGATGGCATTCAAGCCGGTGGGGAAGACGAGGCAGCCAACGTATTTCGATGTCGTCCTCCGGCTCCAGGCGCTCATTCACCACCTCGATGCTTAAGTTCTTGGCTCTGCAGTTCATTTGGCTCTTCACTATGCAGAATTATACTCCTCTGCTCTGCTCTGGCTGTCCTCCGGAAGCCAAGCTACCCATCTCCCACACTGCGTTGGGCAGGCGCTGCAATCTCTACTGCTGTGTGGAGTTTTTACCCGGCTTCCACCATTCTCAAAGCCCATTTTGTCCTTTGTTCCTTGGCGCCCCACCTCCGTCTCTCCTGCCTGTCACCCTGTAGAATTCTCCGCCTCGCTCGCTCTCTCTCGGTGGGACGATGCCCAGGCTCCGGCACAGGCTCAGATGCTGCAGAGGCAGCACTCGAGCCAGGCCTTCCTCCAGACGTCGCTCCCTCTCCAGCAATCCGTCGACCTCCGCTTCTGATTCCTCCCATGGCGGCTCTCCTCGTGCGTCCAACAGACGCAGGCTTGAGCGTGGCCCTGACAGACACCCTCCCTCTCCTCTACGTGGCGCTCACGTCCCTCCGCCTCAACCTGGCCCTTATAGCGCGGATTCAGCTCACCTGGTTAACCCCTCCTTGGCCCTGTTTCATTTCCCTTGTCTCACATCCCAGCCTCTAGTGGTGGCATCGGTTTTTGTTACTTTCAAAGAACTCCCTCAATTTGGCTCTGACCCCATGCCTCGTTCGCATCCTGGTATTCAGCTTCGCACCCCTGGTTCTGACCAGGCAATTCAAACCGGCGTTCAGGACCTCTTACAGGAAGCTGGCGGTGGTAGATATGGTGGTGGCAGTTCTCAAGTCAAAGGCACGCTAATGGAGCAAAGCGAGGCTGGCGTGGTAGCAAATCCCACTCTGGACGACGATGATGATAGCTACGGATGCAGAATCAAAGAAGAACCTCCCTCTGATGACTATGGTATCTAGGACAAATATTTACTTTTTGTTATTCTGGTCAGATTTTTTGTCTAGTTGGTGTTTTCAGGAATCCTGGCCATCTGGCATGTCAAAGCACTGTTACAGTCCTATGTTTTTTGTTCAATGCTAGTTTGTACTGCTACAGTCCTATGTTTTTTGCTCAATGCTGGTTTCCTCTTTTGAGGCAGCTATTATACCTTTCTCTGGCTGGTTTCCCCTTGTGGGCAGCCCTATTTTTGCTATTGTGCTGAACTCTCAACACCTATGAAGGCACACTACTGTATGTACCATATTTTTTAGTAATAGAATCTAGACTTACTTAGAAAAAAAAAAAAGAAAAAGTTTTGACTGACTAATAATGATAATATTGGAATTAAGCTTATAATAGATAGTCATATCTTTCATGGGGTAATAAGATCATGAAGCTTTATATTCTCAAAAAAAACTTTAACAAATAAATTTCAGAAGAAAATCATATAAGGACATTTCGAAATAGAGAAAATTGGGTTTGAGGTGATTGGTGCCAAGTTCCACTTCAATTGAATTTAGTCAAGATGTTATTCAAAATAGGCAGAGTAAAGACATTGCTGCAATAAATTTTGATTTAAAAAACGAGGAGCAAGAATTAGAAATTTTCTGATAAGAGGAAAATATTTCCCTGAACATGTATATGATATGAAAAGGGTTGATTGCTCACTTTTTTATTTGCAGAACTATTAAGAATAAATTAACTACACAAAACAAACTAACTAAATTAATTCTACTTCTATTCTAACCATATACATGAAAATAACTAGGTATAGTCATATTTCCAATGTAACCACTCTCTCATTTTAATTCCTGCATATATGTACAGTTCAAATGTTAGTAATAAAAATACAAATTTAATTGAACTAATAAAATTAAATCTATAATCTGAATGTACAGTTATTATTAACATATTATTTTCAATCACCTTATTTTGAAATGTCTTTTCCAATTGAATTCCTATTGGATCATAGAAATCTGGATGGGTTTCCATTAATGATTGGAAAATGTTTAAAAGAGGAGATGACAGGCCAGATTGTGGATATGAGCTTTTATATTCAAAGGCCCGAAAAAAATTGTTAGCGTTATGTGTAAGTGTTAAACTATTAACAATTTTCCATTAAGGAAAACTTTTCAAACAATTTTCAAATGAGTTAATAAAAAATGAATGGAAATCTGTCAAATAAGATGGAAAATTATCAATTGGATTAGATTGCTGGCTAGATAGTAAAAATATATTCTCTTGTTGACACTGCCTTTGGGAAGATAGAAGCTTTTGGTAAAACACTAGCATTGATTGAAATTGAAATATTAATAGCTTTTGATATTCATGATTATAATATGAAACATCAATTTTCCAATAGGACAATACATCAATTGAGTGTTCACTATTAAAGTGCTCAATATGCCAGTGTAGAGTGTCAAAAATTTGAAAAATAAAATCGGAAAACAAATCTAAATTTGAACAAAATAAGTATGAAAGAAGAAATAAAATGAAATCCTTATTGGTACAACTAATGTTACAACACAATTGGGATTGTTTTGAAATAATTTCTTTTTCACAAGGATTGGCCAAAATAATGGAATTTGAATCATTTCCAATTCCAACTTGTGAATTAGAAAGAGAATTATGATTATGAGCAGGGATGGGAGTTTGATCATGATATGAATCATAAATTGGAATGTTTTATTCAATGGTGAAATCATGAAGATAATTTGCTGCTTCAAAATGAGGATTGGTTGGAATAATTTCTAAATTGAAATGTTCCTCATTCTCAGATGTTATTTGAATTTTATCATGAGGATTTTCTTGAGAAGAACATAAATCAACATCCTTGATGTTAGAATAATCATCATAAATGACTTCACAATATTCTCTATAATTCCCTTCGATCTTGTCCAATATATCAAAACAAGGAGGAATAAAAAATTTATGTTGATTAATGGCAAAAGAATGATCAATAATTGTTTCTCTATCTTGATAAAAATTTATTGGTAATTCATTTAGATCATCCTCTTTATTTTCTGAAATATCATTAATACTAAGAGGAGAGAAATTACCAACATTAAAAATATCAGGATAAAGGGAAAAATGAGAATAAAAAATAATGAATTCAAAAGTTTTTATGTTCGAGAAATCTTGTACGCTCTGTTCATTATAAATTTAAGGTTCTAGATCATTCCTTTGTATACTCATGCTTTCTTGAAGAAGGCTTCTTTGCTGCTCTGTTTTCAACGTTTGTTCATCATGAAAAACTTCAGAAATTTGTACAGAAGTTTTCATTTTATTATTCACTTTGATTGTTGCTTGCACGTGTTGATTTGTGATCTGATTTTCTGAATTTAATGCAGAGGAATTTTTAGATTTAAAGGAAACTCTTTCTCCAAAATTGTTGCTATTGTCTTCTTGAATTTGAATAAAAATATTTTCCAAGCTTTGTGAGACCACTTCATCATAATTTATTTGCACATCGATATTGGAATTCTCATTTATGTTAGAAGGGGATGGAACAAAGCTTGAACTAATTTCATATGAATTGGGAATGGGAGGAAGAGAGCAAATATATTCAAACCAATCTAGTGATTATTCTTCCATAGGTTTATCTTCAACTTTAAATCTTAAACAATTTAAATGAAATCGAATATTAAAATCTCCAATAGATTCATTTTCAAATATTCGTAGATATTCAATTTCACCGCATACCTGTTCATAATCATATCTGTCAAATTTACAAATGAAAAGTGTAACAAATTGATCCCAACTGTGAATTGAGGCAACTGGAAGAGCTCTACACCAATTTATAGCTTTTGCCGCAAATGTGAGAGTAAAAATTTTGCATAAAATGCCTTCACCAATTCCCTGAAAATCATAATTTGAAACATTTTTAATAAATTGAAAGACATGATTAAAGGAAGAAGATTTTTTCTTACCATTAAACTTTACTTGAGACAAGAGTCTTACCACTTTGGGTGGAGTATTGGAATATGCACGTCCATATATACAACTCCAAATTGGAAGTTTTAAAGGAGCCATTGTAATCAAAATGAAATGTTAGAATTCAAAGACTCCAAAGTAAAACAAGTTTTAGGCCCTCCTTCTAGCGCCAAAAATGTTGAAGCCTCGAAAATCACTGCAACAACATTGGGGGATAACCACCCGGTCCGGACCTTAATACATCTCCTTTTCCGTTTATGATAGTGGCTCTGACTGGTTTAACTAGGTCCAATTACCTTTTTCCTATCGCTATTGGTTTAAGATGTATCTTTAACTACCAATAGAAATGGATATCAGATCAATTATTCTTGTTGATCGGGCAAGAGAATGACCCTTAAGCTGATTTGGGTTCAGCCAAACCACAACTAATATTTTTCCTCTTTGAAGAAGAGGACATAAAAGAATGTAGAACTTAATCTAAATTCTAATTTATTATATAATGTAAGCAAAAGAAACTAATCTAAATCCTATCTCAATTAGGTAGATATAAATGTAACCCAACTAAGAGCAAGATAATTGAGTGATGAGAATTTAAATATGTCTGCCTTTTAATTAATGTCAAGCTAACGAAGAAATTCAATCAGCTTACATTTGTGAGTACCCAAACACATTCTATTGAGACCATTTGACTGAAATAATAAATCAATAACACTCTGGAAGAAATTCACAAAAATGGTATCGATTGTCAAATCAGTCAAGCCAATAATTAAACAATAATATGTGGAAGAAATTCTCAACACATTACTATTTAATAAATCAGTTTTATAAGACAGATTTCTGAGTAATGGTTACCTAGAAATCAAAGTTTAATTCATAAGAGTAGAGATACATAACAATTTGAGACAAATTATTCATGTCAACAGAAATGCATAAACATGAATAAAATGAAATAACAATTTTATTAACATAAAAATGAAACTGGTATTTGATACAGAAATGCCAAAAATACCAGTTAATTAAATCCGCTTCTCTGATCCTGATCTCTAACAGTACTTTACATTACTTGAATTTATGCTTTGAAAACTAGAGTTGCAGAAATGCAAACTATGCCCCTCATGCCTAATTAAAGATGTAAAGAAAAAACCCTCATTAATTTTCAGATCTAAAATTTTATCTCTTCCCCATCTACAACTCTAAATTCCTATTAAAGAAATGTTTTTAGAAGTCTGGAATTGCATAGGAGAGTAGCCTCTTTTACATTTTGCAATCTGCAATTTATAATCTTTCCAAAAGTATTTTGAGAAGAGATTTTGTTGAAGAAAAATCTGCCCAAATCAATTTTAATTGCTCAAAAATTCCAATCTTTAATTGTTCTAGCCTTCTCATTCGTTGAGATCTTTCCCTTCTACTGTTTTTCTTGCAAAAAGAAATCAAAATGAATTAAGATGCAACAATAAAATCAAAATATTATCTCTAGCATTAAAACAAATCCAATCAAATTCTATTTAAATAAATAAATAAAAAGAAATTTGAGCTTCTTATTGATGCTCATAATGATTTTAATTAACCAAGGATATTATTGATGCATGAATCTGCAATTAGAAGAGGTTCGGCAAATGAAAATGAAGAAAACAAAACTCAGAAAATTGATTTTATTTTAGAAATTCAGAGCTTGATCTTCTGCCTGATTTTTGAAACAATAAATGACCAAATATGTTAGTGAAACCTCCTCAGAAATGTTCTCCTTGATTTTCTCTTTCCAATGAGCCATCCTGAACCTCATTTGGCCAAGTAAAACTCAATCTATCAGCCTCCAAAGTTGATAAGTCAAATCTGAAATAAATTTGGAAATTCTGTTGCTAGGCTAAAAAAAATCGGAATTTTAATTAAAAATCTATTCCTAAATTAGCCTACAATTAACTAATAATTATTTCTAATTTAATTCTTAATTATAAACTAAAATAATTATTAATATTAATCTAACTAACAAATATAATTAATTAAACAGATTAATCTAATTAATAATTAATTTAATTATATTTGAAATATTAATTAATTTAATTAATCTAAAATTAATTATTTTTTAAATATCTAAATCTAAAACTAACACTAATGTATATTAACTTATGTTAAGTTTTAAACTAACATTACATTAATTTTAATCTAAAAATCAACATTAACATAATATTAGATTAATATTACATTTACCACTAACTAACATACACTAACCTTAATACTAACGTTATTAACACTACCTACTATTATAATATTAACATTTTAAAACTAATCCAAAACTACATTATCCTAACTCAAACTAACAAATGAAAATACTAACTTAAAACAGCACTACCACTAAACACTAATATATATTACATGAAACTTAAAATGACACTACCCACTAACTAACATTAATACTACACTTTAACTAACACTATGGCTATAATATTAAACTAACAACCAACATATGAGAAGACTTAAGAGAGCCCATCACATCGAAAAATGAGTTGTAACTTATTGCAAATAAAACTAATCGCATCGCATGAAATGTAAATGAGTCTCAATCGCATCGCATAAAAACAAGTGTGATTCATTGCATCGTGTGAAAACAAATGCGATTCATCGCATCGGAATAAAATGAGTTCATCGCAATCGCATGAAGTCAATCACATCGGAGTTATAATAAATCATCGCATCGCAAATAATGAGTTCATCGGGGTTTTTGAAAGGATGCTCCGATGGATACTTCCGATGCAATATGAGTTTTTAACTCATCGCATCGGGGATAAAACATGAGTTCATCGCATCGCATAAAACAAACTTCATTACATTGGAATAAAACAAATGAATTTCATAACTCATCGCATTAGAATGTTACAAATAACTTTCATAACTCATCGCATTGGGTAAAATCAAATGAACTCATCGCATTGGGATATCGGAGGTGAGTTATAACGCACGAATTCGCAATCGGCATATCGGGAAGGCTGGTGTTATCGGGGTTTCAAATAAATGAACCCAATGGAAACTTCCGATGCAATCAACCAATATACCACATGTTATTTGTCTTCGCAATCGGAGCATCGGCAAATGAAAGCCATCGGGGTTTCTAAGGAATCCATCCTTTGGAAATCCCTAATGCGATGTAATTTTATTTTTTGTTTTTTTATTTTTATAAATGATGAAATTACCTAAAGTGTGATTTTCCAAAAATTAAACTACAGCCACTTTAATAATAATAAATAAATAAAAATTAAACTACAGCCACTTTGACATTTTGGATTTTCGAGATTAGTAATTTATTTGAAAATTGGAAAATTGGAATAAATGACTGAAATCCCGATGTTTTATGATTTAGCTGTATAAGTAAAAATAAAAATTGTTAGTAATAACTAACTAGGGGTTAATATTTAAAATAAATGCATTATTGAACTACGCATTTTTTAGCCCAGGCGACATAATTGATTAGACTTCAAAGGAGTGCCATTTACAAACCAGTTGACCAAATGAGATGAAACAAGAATTAGTGAAAAGTTTATAAAATGTCGATTTCAACCAAGCAATCAAAACAAAAATCTAAAGAAGATGAAAACTCATTAAAATGATGAGGTAATTAACTTAATAAAAAAACTTAAAAGGCACTTAGCCAAAATTTTATAGAAAGGGTCCCCATTATTTGAAGTGAACAAGCTAAAAATGGGGGGGTTGTTGTACCGTAAAATAATTGGCGATTGATTGGAAGAAACAGTTATCTCTGTTTGATATGAATGATATTTTCTAAAATTTAAAGTAAAAGTAATTAAAGAAGAGAAAATTATTTTTGGAATTCTTGACTGGGTTCATTAATCTGAATAAAAGCAATAATCATCTTACTGTAATTTTCTTGAAATTCCTCATAAATTAAAATATTTCAAAAATATATATGAGTCCTTAATTAGTTGTAGGGATAAAGCAAGGGTCACTTTACATCTTAGCTTTTAAAATGTACTCATTTGTCACAGGTAGAGCCACTACTGCCAGCAAACATCTATAGTCTCAACAGGGTTACCTTTTAATCATGAATGATTCAGAATCCTATCTATTTAAGAATTATCGACCTAGAGATAAATCCATTTATATATTATTATTATTATTATATTATTATTTTATTTTTTTAATTCCTAAAAGCCATTGTCCTGGTTTGGTAGCCAGATAGTTTACAATGCCATTCACTTGTTATAATTGGACTAAACAAGTTGGCTCGTGATGAGACCCCTTGTCTTATAATTGTTTGCAATTATAAGCCATTACCTTGGTTTGTTTAGCAGTATTGGTAATGTCAGCCTATTTTTCCCCTATGATCATGGTAAGCAGGCTCGCGATGAGACCTCTTATCTTTTAAGTTTAAATATATTTTTGGATTACACTCTAGAAAAATCAAACTCTTTTAAATAGGGAGAATCATTAACTCCTTAAGAGTTCAGAATGACAATTTCAGAGTTAAAAGTGTTTTGTTGTAAAGTGTCTTTACTTGGTTAAAAACAACTTTTCTTGACTGATAATAGAATTTTGAAAGATCTTAATAAAATATTGAAATCTCAAAATAATTACAATTTTGATGAAAAACAAATTTCTCAGATTTCATGATACTTCGTCCACTTCTCTTGTTTTGTAATGTCTTCGTTAAGTATTTCTACCTTTATAATAAGAAAAACAAATTTTGCTAAGAGATTTAAGAAAAAGCTAATAGGAGACTATTGACAATTTTCCTAGGTATTCCAACCATTGTTAGGTAACAAGAATGTCTTCCATATAAATCATGGCAAAGTCACTAAAATCAAAACTGAAAACCAAAGGAAAAGAATTCTTAAGCTAAAGTGAGAAAAGAAATTAGCAAACAAAAATAAAAACGAAGAAATTTAAAAGTGAAAAGGAAAATCCAAGTTTTGAAATACAAAATCTAACAAGAATGTTTATACCAATGTCTCAACAAGATGAAGTAAAATAAAATAATCATGTAATTATTCCTTCTTATGTCAAGATCCAGAAAACTTATACCTTGTAGGGTTGTAAGTGTTTTAAGCTTTTAGATAGCAGTGATCATAAAATTCAGCCATAATTAAAAATTTCTGTCTGATGTCAATCTTCTTGTTTCAAAGCATTATCTTAATCATTTTGTAATAAAAGGAATACTTTAAAGAAACAGATTAAAGGTTCAGAAACTTCCTAGTGTAGCTATTTCAATGAAGACTATCGCTGCTTCTTGAAAATAAAACCAGGAAAAGAGCATAGGGCTTCCAAAATATGATTTGGCAGATGATTGAAAGCTTTTATGAAGAGCTGCAAAGCATATTTTTATATCAACATAATTTTAAAAAAAAATGAAACTAAAGTAATGAAATGGAAATTAATGAAAGTGGGTACATAAATCTTGACATTGGATAATTGCATTTGATCTTACCTAAAGGTATCAATTTCTCTAATACTAGCTGACTTCTTCTTTTAGTTGACATTAAAAATATGAAGAAGGCAAACTAACCAAAATCCTATAACCCAAAATCATTATTTATTTTATTTAAACTAAAGCAAGCAGTAAAATGTAAAAATGGAATGCTTTGTGTTCAAGGGAATTGAATTTAAAATAAATACATTAGAAATGAGATTAAGAATTTGCAGTGATGAATATTCTCAAAATATTATAAGTTGTATACAAATTCCATGATTTTATAAATTGTTCAGATTTAAGACCAAATTAAAGATAATGAAATTTAAAATAGAGAGGTCTTGAATTTCATATTTAATTATGGAATTATCTACAATTAAAATATATGAGAAATCAAAATGACTTGAATATGCTGCAAATTTATCATCAATCGCTTTAGTATCATAGTGATTACGCAATATTGCTTTAAATTAACACAATACCTTATTGGATGATGCGTATTGCATGTAGAGGCATGTATTGGAGTTTATCGCATCGGGGTTTGCAATAGCAAATTGCCGATATGAAATCATGCGAAAATAATATGTGTGATGAGATGGTGCATTCATATCATTGAAGAAATGTTATATTTAGGATCGGGGATAGTCATTTTGCAAATTGCATATCGCACACTGCATCTCGCGATTTGTTATTTGTACATTGCACATTGCGCATCGCAGATTTGGAATAATGGTATGTCCATGAAAAAATGTGATGAAGTGATTGAGATATCGGAAATGCGATGGATGACGTGGCTTTCGGCATTATGATATATGCATCAAAAACACGATGAGCGATATTGATATCGGCATATCAGAATATTGGAAAATAGTCATGTTTGAAATGCCAATATGATTCTTGCGATAGCAGCGATGCAATGTTTATAATAATCGGTGATGAGCAAAGAGTGATAAGCGATGAAAAATCGGTGATCTGTAAAAAGCAGTAGCGATAAGCAATTGGTGATGAATTATCGCATCGCAACTTTTAAATGAGCACACAAGGATGTGTTCAATTTTCCTCCTGATTTGCGATTTGCGATTGGACTTATCGTGTCGGAGGTCTTTCAAAATTAATCCTTGACTAATTAAATAATTTGATATTGTGATTTGAACTTTATCACATCGGAGTTTTTTGCAAATGGATATATCAAAATGAGGTCTCTCTGATTTGCGATTGCCAATTGGATTCATCGCATCAGAACTTTTGAAATGAACGAATCAATTGTGATAGGACTCTGCTGAAATGCGATTGCGATTAGACTTCATCGCATCAGAACTTTTTAAAGTTGACCTTTTAACTAATTGTGATATGACTTTACCTATTCATGATTGCGATCAAGTTTTTATCGCATCAGAGTTTTTTTGAATGGAAGAATTAACCTTATGCCTAATGTGATATGTGCGTTTGTGATCTGATCTATCGCATCAGAACTTTTGTGATGAAAAAAAACTTTTAAATTTATTCCAATGCGATATGCGATTTGGTATTTTATGAAAGATTGAATGAGGTAACACATCAGAGGTCTTGCATCAGAAATCAATTTGAAACATTTCAAACATGAATCTTGTGATACCGTTTTAAATTTCAATTGGGTTTTCTAAATGAATTAAAGAAGAAAAGTTAAAGAATTCTCGAATTCTAATGAATCACAAAATAAAAATTTCCCTGAACGTGTTGCAAATTTGAAATGGGTTTGCTGCTTAATTCAAGTTTTGAAAACAAATGAAAACCTTCAAATAAAATAGAACAATAATACAAAATAAACTAAGGAAAGGAGAAACCATTAATAGATGAAAATGAACTTGTAAATGCGTATCTGGAAGGAAATTGTCTGTGAACTTACCTCATGAATATTTGAATTTTTCCTTCGATTTATCAAAATTCTAACTTTGTTCAAACTCATCTCATTATTTATTTCAAATCCAAGTGTGCAATCAACCTAAATAAAATTTGTTTATTCATGTTCAGGAAATCTAAAACTCATAAAATTCACCAGAAATAAATATGAAAATAGGCTTCCCTTTGAATTGCAACAGCAATTTATTTCCTCTGCTCATTCCAAATTAACTTGAGAAAAATATGTATTGTTATAGTGACTGTTTAATAATAATTTTAGTAAATAAATATGATGGTTATTGCAGCATCAGATAATAAGCTAAATATCAAGATGGGATAAAGCCACTAATTATGGAAAAATATCAACACGGATTTAAATGTGTGCACACAGCAAAATGGAAACCCTTAAGATCATTTTAAAAAATTTCGAGGAAAATAATATGAGCTTCATGTGATTATAATGAAAGGTTAGACTGACTAATAATGATAATATTGGAATTAAGCTTAAAATAGACAGTCATATCTTTCATGGGATAATAAGATCATGAAGCTTTATATTCTCAAAAAACCTTTAACAAATAAATTTCAGAAGAAAATCATACAAGGACATTTCTAAATAGAGAAAAATGGGTTTGAGGTGATTGGTGCCAAGTGCCACTTCAATTGAATTTAGTCAAGACGTTATTCAAAATAGGCAGAGTAAAGACATTGCTGCAATAAATTTTGATTTAAAAAACGGGGAGCGAGAATTAGAAATTTTGTGATAAGAGGAAAATATTTCCCTGAACATGTATATGATATGAAAATGGTTGATTGCTCACTTTTTTATTTGCAGAACTATTAAGAATAAATTAACTACACAAAAAAAAAATTAAATTAATTCTACTTCTATTATAACCATATACATGAAAACGACTAGATATAGTCATATTTCCAATGTAACCACTCTCTCATTTTAATTCCTGCATATATGTATTGTTCAAATGTTAGTAATAAAAATACAAATCTAATTGAACTAAGAAAATTAAATTTATAATCAGAATGTACAATTATTATTAACACCTTATTTTCAATCACCTTCTTTTGAAATGTATTTTCCAATTGAATTCCTATTGGATCATAGAAATTTGGATGGGTTTCCATTAATGATTGGAAAATGTTTAAAAGAGGAGATGACAGGCCATATTGTGGATATGAGCTTTTCAATTCAAAGGCCTGGAAAAAAAAATTAGCGTTATGTGTAAGTGTTAAACTATTAACAATTTTCCATGAAGGAAAACTTTCCAAACAATTTTCAAATGAGTTAATAAAAAATGGATGGAAATCTGTCAAATAAGATGGAAAATTATCAATTGGATTAGATTGTTGGCCAGATTGTAAAAATATATTCTCTTGTTGACACTGCCTTTGGGAAGATAGAAGCTTTTGGTAAAACATTAGCATTGATTGAAATTGAAATATTAATAGCTTTTTATGTTCATGATTATAATATGAAACTTCAATTTCCCAATAGGACAATTTCCCAGTAGGAATGGTAGAATGAGGGGATGAAATGTAGGTAAAAATGGTGGGGATAACCTGAAACAAACTTTCTTCTGAGTCAGTAGGATGACTTGGAGGTTTTGAAGTGAAAACATCAGTGAGGTCGAATTTCTTTGGACAGAGAGACCAACCAGGCTTCAAGAAATAACATATTAGCTTGAAATTGTTTCTTGAAGGTTGCAAACTGATTCTAGCCATCATTAGGTATAACAGAAATTATAGATGGCTAACATGAAGAGGGCTCACAATTTCTTTTATGGGGGACTTTTTATTCTTCCATGGATCTGGTTCCTCAATTTCTTTTATGTCTGTCCTCATACGTCGCTCATGTTACCTTAAAGTTTGACCATGTATGTACACACTTTATCTAAATCCTCCAGAATGAAAATGTAATTCGATTTCTTAGGGTATGTGAAATTGCAATTATTTTTCTTTGCTACTCTTCGAAAATGAATCTTAATGAATGTCGTATAAACTCATGATTTAGATATTTACTATTTAGGGAGAACCAAATCAATGCAATATTCCGTAAATGAAATGAAGTAGTCACCTATTGATCTTAGTGTCTTTTATTGTTAATTACCCTCCTTTGCATTTGACCAATTTTGGGGAGAAACATCCTTTGTGCCCTTGTTTATCTATTATTACAGAATAGTTGGCTCAGATTAATGGAAACTCATCTGATGGTTTCTAGGAATCGATATTACATTAGATCGTTTTACTTTACAAACTACACTATGACCACTCATTTCATAAATTTAGTACTCCCTTCTTTGCATGATCAACTGTTTAATGAATCATATGCATTCCTAGAGTTTCGATTTGAAGGAAATATACATGTTAGCCAATTTTCTCAATATGAGAATCATCATTGTCCAGAGCTTGGATAGATAATTGTTTCTCAAGAGTTATCATTCTGAAATTTAGGTATTCAATTCCCTGTCTATTAATAAGATTTATACATCTGCAATTAAATATTTTATTAAAATTTTGGATACTTCTTCTGTCCACACCTCTATATGCTTTGCAACTCAGAACATGTTTGAAATGCCCCTGTTTCCATGATAAAAACACATAAATTTCATTAACTATTATGTTTTATTGGCATGCATTTCATTTATTTCTCGTCATTTTTTTGTTTTCAAGGTTTTATTTTCATGTGTCAGGGTTTGATTTGGAATTCTCCATAAAAACAAGAATTATAAAAACATAGTGACTAAATATCTCCTGAATTGTTGTGATATGGCTCTGCTTTCAAAGCTCACCCTTGCTTGATTCAACATAGGTGTTCAGGAGATATTTATATTCCCCCAACTCTTTGGACTAGCTATCTTTCAGACACTTTCTCAAGGAGATAAATACCACAACACACAAGCTTTCAAAAGAATCTCTCAAACTACCCATCGATACCTTTGTGATATCAAACTCTATCGATAGGATGGAGTGTGACCAAATGATTATTCATGTATAAGCTCAAAAAACAAGCCAATGTAGATTGATGCATGCACATTCCAATCATGATAATCAATTTCTACATCTTCTTAATAGAAAAAAAGTAATATTTTTTCTTTGTTCACTTTATAGCATAAACACCAAATTCACCCATAATGTTAGGATAAGTTTAATGATATGACCGAAAAGGTGGGATGAGTATTTTGTGGTGTATTGAATAGGACTAGGGGACACACAAGTAGCATGGATGGGTAGAAGTGGGACATCCAAGCATGGTTTACTAAGATCTATAATCCACACATTAGAGAATGAGAAGGTGGATTAAGACCTAGTGGTTATGTGTTAATGGCTTATTGGTTGTGATAATGAGCTAGGGGACACACATTCTCAAGGAGATAAATACCACAACACATATATTTTACCTCCATGTTTCCATAAAATCTACCATAAAAGAGGTTAAATCATTCCTCTCGAACCCGAAAAAACAAAATAGATCAATACAAACAATGAATTAATTAATAACAATGTAATAAGAATAAAAGAAATCAAGGGTGAAAGTGATTATAATAATCTAGGAATAGTAGAAATGCACTAATCTTATCCATTAGTTTACTTAGATTCATTTGCTAGAATCATCAAAGAATCCCTAATGAGATATGGATTCATGTATCCTCTTTTGAAATTTCTTGTGGCTTTTGTTCCTAAATCCTCCAAAAGGTGTTTTGGTGTATGGCGCTTCTGGAACTAGGAAAACATTACTTGAAAAGGAAATAGCAAGAGAATCATGGGTTGTTTCCATTAATGTAAGGCTAGCCAATCTAATGAGCAAATGGTTTAGGAATTATTAGAATCTTTGTATGTTAACATTCCCACCTTAGTTTTGTTTGAAGTCTTACAAGCACTTTCTTGCATTGGAAATATATTTTTATATTACTTTTCTCTTTCATGATGATAATTTGACACCCACTGGGTCATTTTTGGCATGTTATGATAAAAAAAATATAGTAGATATTTTTAGGATAGTATACTATATGCCATGATTTATGATATATATGGCTTTACTTGAATTCTCATACATGATGGAAATTAGATGTCTTGGGGTGCTACAATTTAAGGTCATGAAATGATATCACTATAGCTTTATTAAAATGTTTGAGCTAAACACAATGGTCATTGATATGGAACCAATCACCTTAGAAAAAAATCCTCCCATTTTGGATTATTTATTGAATCCTAGGGGTATCCCAAAGCGTAAATTTATAAGATCTTTTAAGTGACTAGATCACTAGCACTGAAAACCATATTTACATTGGATGGTTAAACATCTTGATGATCCATATCCTATTAAACAAAAAAAATTTATTCATTATTGCTTTCATCGTATCACCTCCAATAGATATTGATGGTGTTCATGAGCTTATTCTTGGTTCTATTATTTATGGAAACAATATTACCTTTGACGCCATTATTCCTACATTTGCAACTATTAGTTTTCACTTCTATCCCATCAGGAAAGTATTTTTTGTCGATCAATGGCTACACAACATGGACCCTATAAGCCAATCGTTCATGTCGTTGATTTAGTTCCCACACGACACAAACATTTTATGGTCTATCATAGCCAGACACTCTATGATGGTTTTCATAGATGCCCAACCTATAACAATGAGTTGCATTCTATTGTCAAAGCCTCCAAGAAATGAAAGGATTATATTCAAGCTTACTGTGGCATGTTGGATTCACATGCTTATACAAGTGTTGAGAATCATACTTTCTTCAGACTTTGTTTGATCCTCTCCTTAAATTATCACCTCAAAGGAATGCTTCACTTATATCTGTGAGGTGTGAGATTGGTATCCTTCTACCAAATACTAAAGTCATCTTTTATATCCTAGTTAGATTTATATTTTCCTTATTTTTGCTCATATTATTTTCTTATATGTGTGTGTGGAGATGTGAATACTTTTATTATGTTTTATAGGAGCATCACTACATTGTAGGTGAGTAAGGAGGCCTAACTTTTTGATTTGTTTGCATATTATTTGATCTCTTTTGACATATTCTAATAACATTTCTCATCATTGATGTCACAAAATCATGGCCTCTTATGCTCCTAGAAGGTTAATCATTCTTCATTCTATTACTTGAACACTAAACACAATTGACAATATCCTTCAAATACATGAACATTAAACAATATTGACAATATACTCTATCCAAAGGCCACTTTGATTTTCTTGATAAATATTAAAAATAATTTTAATTTGAAAAAATATATATATATGTTTTTTAATTGATTAAATACTTTTATTTTTTAATATAAAAAATAAATTAATTATTGAAAATATAAATATTTTTTAAAAAAATGAAAACTAAATTCCCGCCAAGCAGCTTTTAACTAAACCCAATCCAAAACAAATAAAAAACAATTAGGCTTTTCCCAGCTATATTTTAGTGGCACTTAACAAATATTTAAGCCTCCGGAGGAGTTCATAAAACTTTTTTTTTATTTATGTTTAGGGATTTTTAGGTTTATCTCTTTTGGGACAGGTTGGAAGAGCACCGGCTTTGCCTAAGGCAATCGGATCTTTCAAAAATTTTGAAATGTGTTCTTGGTGATACTTAGACAAGAAAGACTGGGAAAACAACACTAACCTTTCTAATTTTTCGATGTCAGTACATGGGTGCGTTCTCTTCACTGTAGTACATGCCAATTACAGTCCATTAAGAGGTACGTTGAAGTAGTTTATGGATATGGAAATTTTAGTAGGTTATCCTAGCTGGTTATGTTAAACTGAAATCTAGATGTTTATGGTTTTTAGATGTTTGCTATGCATCTAGTATATATTTATTTCAATCTACAGTGTTTTCTGTAATGCTAATTTATATATATTAGGAAAAATAATGACTCTTATTAGCTCCCTCTAAAACACGATTTTGAAGGGTGTTGGTTTCAAATCTGGGCAAAGTGTAAAGTGGTAACCATAAGTGATATCGTTAATTCGTAGGAAGCACCAGTCCTGCACTTTTCTTCGCCCTTGGCTTTCTAGGTTTCTTGCAGTGGAAGTCAAAATATTCTCTCCACTCTAGTTTTAAATTCATTGTATTTACTATAAATTAAACTCATATTTTTCCCTCTATATCAACTATGGAATATTGCAGAGCAATTCGGATTCCAGCAGTTTGGGAAGACTTGAGATTGATTTCATTTAATTTTAGATAGTGGTAGTTCATTTTTATTTCTTTGGCTATGGATCAGGGAGGAAACTCTGGTGGAAGAGGAAGAGGTAGAGGTGGAAATGGAGGTCGAGGCCAAGGCGAAGAAGGTTTAGGTCAAGGCAAGGGCCAGGGATAGGGTTTGGGTCAGGGTCAGGGAAGAGGCAGAGGTAGGGGTTCAATGGATCAACCCTGGGGTCTTCTTGCAATATTAGAACATATTTCTAATATTCTTGCAACTATTCTTGCCTCCCAAATGAGGGATCCTAATATTAGTACTCAAGAGCCTTCTAGGGTACCTTCCATCCCTACGAAAGTACCTCCACCTGTAGCTGAAGTCAGCTGCTCGACATTGATGGCTTCTTCGAAGGAGTCTATCAAGGGATTTAGTAGTGTCTAGATGTATTTGATCTTTTTTTCATTTAGATCCATTAAAGTAGAAAAAAAATTGGAGAGTGGACAGAGATCTAAGGCCACTTGTGTTCTCGTTAATCGACCAGATGGCGGAGGAAAGAGAGCCATTGGGCCTATCATACTTTAGGAAAATCATTTCCGTGTTAGCTTTAATGCAATAATGAAAATTTTCCACGATGAATTCTATATACAGAGATTCATTAATGGATCTGGGACGTAAAATGGATCATTCACATCTTCATTGTCGATAATGAACTTCACCATGTCATTCACAGCTTCCTCCAACCTTGACCACAGGGCCATCACCTTTCGGCTCTTTAGCTTAGGGCTCGTTAAAAACCTCTCTAGTGCCCATGACAAGCTCTTCCCATGACTAGGTTTATTTAAACACATCGATGTAACTATTAGCTTCTCGATGGCCATGTCCACATACACAATAAAACAGAAACAGATGAATAAATGAAATATAGGATTTTAGCGCTTAAATTTGTACATCAAGGCATTTTTTTCATTATAGCGGTCAATTGTGATGTCCATCACATTCATAACGATCACAATTTTTGCGAGCTATTTGATGCCAAACTTCTCTTTGCGTGACTAACTAAATTACTAACCCCCATGCCATTTATACTTGCTTCAGTTATTCGTCACATATCTTGGAAGTATTTTTCATCATTCCCACAGTAGCAGGGCCATGTGTGTTAGTGTGTTTGGTGCACACATGTACGAAATCAAACCAACTTAAGGGGTGTGGTTTACCCGCTTAAGTTATTGGTCAAAGGAAGAAAAAGAAGTGGAGTCAAGCAAGTTAGTGGAACAAGCTAGAATCATAAACATACTAGATAGAGAAATAGCATGCATATATAAAATAAAAATAAAACAAATAAGCAAAATATTTGAATAGAGTCAAACAACTGCAATAATCCAAACGGTGGCTCTTTGGCCCCTCTTATTAAGTGTTGGTAGGGAATGAGGATGAAACTTTAACCCTTTTGCCAAAGGGCCCCTAGAACATGACCTCTAAGTCCTGATGCAAGGATGTTTTTACTTCTGAGATTGCCTCGGTGCAAAGTCTCCCTCTCTCTACTGTGGTGGATTGAACTTATTGGATGGCCAACAATTGAGTCCCCTCTATCTTTAGCTCCGGATCACACACTACTGGTATTTCTTGGGAAATTTTGGCCAGCATAACAATGTGTTCTCAAGTTTATTCATCTCATGGTGGTCTTATATAAGAAAATTAAAATCCTCCTTCCCTCCCCTAGTACATTGTGGATGGTGACCCAAGAGAGAGGGATGATTCCTTTGTGTGCCACAAATATTCCATTGTGTACTCCCTTGATGTATAAGGAGGCTTTGGTGGTTGTCCTTAGGCGGATTCAAGTGAGGAATCACTATCCTAGAGTGTACTTTTTTTGGTCCTGTAAAGTGACTTTCGCCACTCCTAGGATTGCATGCATTTCGGGTCAAAATGCACGCAAAGGTGCTCTTCACGAAGGATTATGCACTCAAAAGCATTTATGACTTGATCAAATCTGATTCTTCTCAGACCTTAGAGATTTTTAAATACTTTCTCTAATGTCTTTCAGCCCTGTAAATCCTTCTGCTTGACATTAATTAATGTCATCTTCTGCTTGTATGATTTTCTAGTGTTAACACCATGGACGATTTCTACATATTTATCCCTTAGTTGTTTCCAAAATAATATATTTTATTGTGAGCATAATCTCAAAACGAAACAATACTGGTACGAAATTGATGAAAGAGAGTATATAAAGAGCCTAGACACTCTGCAGGATTCTTCATTCAAGTTATGAAATGAAGAGTAGTTCATAATTATGATTACATAATAACACTGTTCAAATGCTCATCAATCGAGTAATGAAATTGCATAGCCTGCATCATATAAAAATATAAAAAGAAATTGAATTTAGAGAAAATATCTCCTTTCTAGTTATTTCTTATACTTTTTATAATATATAGTTTCTTTTACATATCACAATAAATGAAGTGCTTTTGTGATCAGTTCACTTTTCCCATTTTCCCTAGGCTCTGACTAGTAGAGAAAGGTAAATTATGGAATCTCATGAAGTTAATTTTAACATATTTTCAAATCTGCAAATAAATTAAAGAGCGCAATAAATATTTATGCTACTCTATGTTATTTAATAAGCTCCTGTACTCAATAGCCTTAAGAAATATTTACTTTTTACAGCTCTATACATCACACCGTAAGGAGAAGGATTCTCACAACTGGTTTAATTGTCAACCGTGTGCATAATTTTGTCGGTAAACACTTTCCTTTAAATGGTAATGGATTAAAATTCATTATCTACGAACATTTTCCACTATAACTGAGATATACAGATAGTCACTAATGGATCTGGGAAGAAGGAAAAGTAGAAGAAACCTAGGAAAGCAGAAAAGGAAGTGAAAGTAGGTAGGGTTTCCAAAGAAGATACAATGAAAGTTAAAAATTAGTTGGCGCAGCCTTTGGTAATGCTAAAATTGTTTTTGATGGGAAAATAGACATATACAGTATGCAGTGTTTTCCCGAAGGCAAATACTGTGTTAAACTACTAAAAGGTGAAGTGGTAGCAGCCAAAGAGTTTTATGTGGTGTTGAAGTATAGTGGCCATGAGCTTAGTGGAGTGTCTTTGGCCCAATTTCTAAACACCAATGATAAGAAACATGTAGAATTAAATGTGGACCTTCTGTAGTTCTTAGATCTAGTCATGAGGGAGCATCCAAATGAGACTCGAATTCTAGTGGGAAGAAGTCTTTATCCAAAGAAATTTGAATGAGATGGACATATTGGAAATGCAGTGGTGGCTTCAAGGGTATTTTGTCAAAGTCTAAGGCCCACGGCTCAGGGATTGGTGTTGAATGTGGACCTATCTGCAATATTTTTTCACAAGAGAATTCCTGTGCTTGAGTATTTATGGAAAAGTGGTAAAATTTAATACAAAGAGAACCAAGCTCTCTTTGAAACAGGGCTAAGGGAAGAAAAGAAATCTCTCAAGGGGTTGAAAATTAAAGTTATCCAGAGGCATTGTTCTATTATTACTAATTTTTTTTGGTGTATGCAGTGAGGGCTTTGTTCAATTATCTTATTCTTTGAGTGACATTGAGAGAAATTATATCAGTGAAGAGTTGTTCATTGTTTTCTATACCCCACTCTCCAATAGATAGTAACTACAATAATAATGATGCCTTACCCACAAAAGATAAGTGCTTTCTTCGACCCTTGCATGGACGGGAGGATCTAAGTAATAAATGAAAAAACTATTGTAACAATACTGTTTGGAAACCTTTCCTCTCAAGTGGTTCAACCCTAAAATATGACTGAGGGATAAGCTCGCCCAAGAGAATAAGCAAATTTGATAGTAACGGATTTGAGGCTAATGATGAGAAAGATGTTGGATTGAGAGTTTAATATATCCCTTTCTACGTTGGCATCACCACCATCCAAAAATGATCCCACTAATATGACCAAATCAGTCCCTCATCACAAAATCAAACATGCGTCTTCTCTCTCTCTTTAAAAAATTAAGACATTACATCTCTATTTTGAGCGGTTTAGAGAGAACAAAACCACATTCAATTTTTCCAAGAGATGTTGATATGCTCATAGATATGGGACCATTTTGGGATGGTGGTCATATGAAGGAAGCAAGCGATGGAAGTGATAATGCGGAGTAGAAAACTTTTCCGACATAAGAAAATATTGGTTGCATACCTTTAGTTGGTTGTTTTCTGAATGCACTAGAGTTTTCTATCAAATGTATAAGAATTTAGAGTAGTAGAGTAAATTTTGAGGAAACTATTGAATGATTTTTCTTATGAAGGATTCAAGCACTGGCATTCGAGAGAACGGGTTGCATTGTTTTGCAATGCCATGAATACTTTCACATATCTCTTATTGTCTTTTTTTTTAATCTATGCTCCTTTGGAGAAAAAAATTTCATTTTAACATGTCTTTTAATATATTATGGTGAACTTCATAACTTTGTAAGAACAATAAATGAGAGTCCAAATTGCCTCTTACTAGTGGAGGGATGGGGCCACCTGTTAGGTCTCCGTAGTTTGCAAGATTGGAAAATACAAAGTTGCAGAGCCTACATATGAACCACTTTGGGATTCTAGGATCTAGCCCTCCTGAATCTAGAGAGGGATCTCTCTATAAGTGCAAAGATTGATTTATCTTTTAAGGTTTTGGTATGATATTAGGCTAGCTATTAAGAATAAGGGTTTTTGTTTGTTTGGTTGGGTATGATATTTAATTGAGTGGAAAGTCCTGAAAATGAAGAGGTTTCAAAGGGGTGAAGATGTGAATAATCAAAAAAAGGTTCAGCTGATAAGATAGGTATGAAACAACACTTAATCCATTGGGTTATGGAGTCATAAAAAGGGTTTAATTGTGCAACAATTTCAAGAGTGGTCCATGGGGAAATTCATCTATAACAAAGGATATTTTAGATCAAATTATGGAAGGGAACATTAAAAGTGTTGTGAAAGTGGAAAAATCCAATAATTTCAACAAGGATTTATCAACTTTCCAAACAAGAAAAGCCTTTTTAAGTAACCGTTTGAAACCAGCCAAAGGAAAGGGCTAACCATAGACTTCTTTGGACAATCTTGTATTAAAGCTAACTTACCAGACAAAAAATCCAGTAATCCACATGACTACTTTTAGAAAGGATGAAAACATATAAGAAAACAAAGTGTAGCTTAAGATCAAGTAAGATATCATTAAAATCTAGGCCTGCTTTCAGCATACTCTTAGGGAAACTTTCAAACAACCTTTGGAGAGAAAACTAGAAGACAAGGAAAACCATAAACTTTTCTAGTTTAACTCTACTTAGCATGTAATGAAAATATCATTCAAGAACAATGTTTAAAGTTTAGACAGTAAGACATGGGCTCACCAACATTCCTTGACTGTTTGGACTGTATTAAATCATTCTTAAATACACAATTGGAGGCAAACATAAAGATAAAGCTTATCAGTGAGAGTAGGGTACTTTTAAGAGTAAATCCTAGCTCTATATTTGTTGTTCTTTATCAGAGAAAAATGGAAAATTTTGTGGAAAACATAAGAAGGAAAACAAGTACAATGAGAGGCACATCACCAATGGTACAGACCAGGATCCCATGAATCAGCTTGTGTATTGATGCCAATCTAGTTACATACTTCAAGTCCAATGTTTCAATACAGCAACAAATTCTCTTCTTAGCCTAACTTCTTTGATTACAAACAGAGCTTCAACAGCCTCTGAGAACTATTTACATGCAGAAAGTTTTGAGAAACAAGTATTACATCAAAGTCCAACCACCAACAATGTGCTCCTTAAGGAGATTTTATAAGAAAATGAGGAGGTGGAATAAAATACAAGTTAATGCTTCTCTGCCTTTGAGGGGCTCAATAGAGAATATTTATTGTATTTTCCATGTATTAATTGGTTTTCATTTAATTTTTAGCTACTTGGAAGATTTTGTTGACTTTAAACTCTTTCAGACAGGTTGGAAATAACTCTAGTTGTCTTTAACAAAATATCACTGATTAAGGAAATTACTATGTCTTCTTTTAATTTATTGAGGCTACAGGTGGCACTTTGGTAGCTGAAGAGGATATTTTCACCTCTGATGTGGCAGTGGAGGCCTCCTTTACTGATATTTTTCTTTGTTTTTCCATGAAACACCTTTAACATGATTTTGGTATGTGTTTAGGTTTAATTAGCCTTGATCTTCATCTTTGGGTCTTCATTCTTTAATACTGTCTTTAGCTCTTTATTTTGTGGATTAAAACCCTGATCTTCAAGCTTTGGCTTTAATCACTTTATCGTAATTTCTTCGCTCTGATACACTTTGTTTGTTTTTTTTATTCAGGTGGCTTTTTGATATTGGAGGGTTTCAGTTAAACCCTGGATCGTGATCCAAATGATTTAAACTTGGATTTCAAAACCCGCAACTCTTTTTCTTCATTGGATTAAGGCACATAATCGTCACTCCGAGCCTTTTTGTCATCTGTCTGTGACTGTGGAAAAACACATATTAACCACCATTAAAACCCTGCAAAACACAAAAAACGCATTAAGAAACCCTGCAGGAAAGGTACAATTGTGTTACAGAGGTTTAATGGAGGCAATGGAGCGCTTGAGGATGAGGAAATGCAGGAGAAGAAGGGTCAAAAACTGGCAGAACAGCTAACCAGAGAAAATTTTGAATTATGGCACGAATTTGAGGAAAAGCGGTTTTGGGAAAACCATTAATGGTTTTCACATTTCATTTGGGGGGTTAGGCAGTCTTAGTGTTTGGAACTTGATACCATACATCACCTGACACGCACCCCTTCGAATCCCACCCATTTCACAAATTTTTCTGGCATTAACGTTTAGGCGCAAAAAATTTGTGAAATGCAACGTAAGCCATCGGATCGGAGGTACCAGAGCTGACGATGCGGAATGAGCATGACGGGCCGAAAGATGCAAGGGCGGAGATGGAGTGGGGTCTACGGTGACGTAGACTTTGTCGTGTCAGGATGGGTTTATTGGTGGTAAGCGGAGTTCATCGGGTCAAGTCTCGATCGTTGGATCTGACGATCGGGCGGTCGAGATTTAATAAAGAGGTGGAGGTTTTGAACGAGGGAAAAGGTAAGGTCTACGTAAGGGCGGAAGGATGAGTGGCCGGCGAACGTTGATCTGCGGAGATCAACGGTCCATATTTGCTTGGACCACTACATTGGAAAACATAAAATTGAAGGGGAAAGGGGTTTTTTAGCATGGGGGTTTGAAACTTTAAGCGCCCGATTGCGGGGCTTCGGCCACATGGGGGAAAGGGCTAAAGGAAATAAGCCCTCAGGGGTCTAAGACCTATATAGTGCAGAAGAGTGATTTTTAGACCAATAAAAGAGTTTTTTGAGGCCTGAATAGGGTTATGATAGTTGAAATAAGGGTTTTTAAACCAAATGAAATGGGAACATAAGGTTTTAAAGAGGATCTGGGATGATTTGAAGGTTAAAGTGAAGGTTAAATGGATGGATTTTATGAAGGGAATAAGGATGAAAATGGGGTTGTTTATGAGTAAGAGGAGGAGTGAAATAATGAAAAATGGAGCTTCTTTGAACAGTTTTTTCCCTTGGTAAACAACAGATACTTTAGGATTGATAGTGAAACAGTAGTGAAGATTATCTCAAAGGGTAAAGATCATCATAAGACTTTGAGAACTCGCAATTTGGTCATGAAATTGTTTCTTGAAGGCTTTAAAAAGATTTAGCCACCATTTGATATGACAAAAATTTATAGGTGGCTAACATTGGCTTCACATGGGGATGGCATCTTCTTGAAGGTGTCAAGAAATTCAGACAATTTTCTCTAGAAGCTGATCAGTGCCTTGCACTTTGATAATATTTTGATCAGCTACTAACAAAAATGATTAGAACTTGTTACATCAGCAAAAATTTATTTCCCAAACATCTACCTACACAACCTACTTCCTAACATTTTTTCTTCAGCAGGTGCATTTGGACTTGCAAACCTTTTCATCAATCATTTTGCTCTTTTATTGAAAATTTAAAACTAATCTAAGTCTACCCTTATTTCTCCATGAATTCAGTTTAAGCTATTGAGTTCACAAATTCTCTACCTAACTACTATCTGTCAGGATTAGGCTATCTGACATACTTTTATTCTCTATTTTCTAGAACAAAAATTTAAAAACAGCCAAGCCAGGATTAAGTAGTCTAACTTGCTGTTGATCTATGGCATAAAAACAAGCTGCACATAGACTAAAATTTTGCAGAAAATTTAAAAAAAAATAGTGAAGGCTTAAGATCTGAAAATCAAAAGAAAACCTTCATTATTTCTTCAGCTCTGGTTTTGATTTTGTTTGAGTTGTCTTCTCTTTCTTTTCTGGTTCTAGTTTTGAGCTTTTTAGAACCAGTTCTTCATCAATCTCAAAGGTTCAGGATTTGAGCATGTTTGAACCTTCTTTCTTCTATCCTAATATACCTTACTGACAAGCCAATATTGTGTTGTTTGGTTGATCTAATTCAATAAACTATTAGCAGTTAAACTGAAAAAACTAATTAGTCATGATTAGGCTGTATGACTAACTAGAAGTGTGTTTTTAGGAGTGGCATTTGAGCTTGCACACTTTCAAATTGTCTCTCTTTTTTGGTATGGGGCTGTACCTTTCTTGTTTTTATTCTGCCCTCTTTTATTTTCTATTGTTTTTTGTATTTTTCTTTTTCTAACTTTGAATGCAACATTCAAACAATGATAATTTACAATGGAAAGTAAAAAGCTTCAAACTAGTACAGTTAAGAAAAATAATGTTTGAGCATCCTTCCATTGACAGGACCTCCAAAAATTTCAGTTCCATTCATTTCCTACAAGAAATAAGCATTGTTACTAGCAGTAGAATGAATAAGATAAGGGCCTATCCATAAGTTATCAAATTTTCCATGTTTGCCCTTATCTTCTCTCCTGGAATCCCACTTCAAAACTTTGTTACCAATGCTGAAATCACTGGCCTTTGTCCTTTTATCAAACAGCTTCTTGATATTTTCTTGCTTGTGTAGTGCTCTGTTGTAGACTTCCTCTCTGGTTTGTTGAAGATGTATAGTCTGGTTGATTCCTCTTGTCATATCATTATCCTCATACTGTACTTCTTAGATCAGCTTCATGACTGGCACTCCTAGACTGGTTGGAAAAATTGCATCTGCTCCATAAACTAGCTGTTAGGGTGACATTCCAATTGATTTCTTAAGTGTTAATCTGTCAGCCCATAATGCATGTACTAGCTTTGTGTGCCATGATTTCTTATTGTCTTCCAGCAACTTTTTGATTATATTCACCAAACTTTTATTTTAGGATTTTGCTAACCCATTACCTTGTGTGTATAAGCAGTAGAATGCCCCAATGAAATCTGATATTTATGATAGAATTCAACCATCTTTTTGGATCCAAATGTAGCAGCATTGTCAATGATAATATTCCTAGGACAGCCAAATCTAGATAGGATATGATTTTCAAGGTATTTTATGATGACAGAGTCAGTGGCTTGCCTAGAGGGGACGTATTCTCTCCATTTGGTAGAGTAGTCGGTTGCAGTGAGGATCCATCTATGTTGAGCAGATGAGGCTAGATGGATTTCCCCAATGAAGGCTAGACCCCAGTGTTGAAAATGAGCTTCAACAGTGATTGGATGCAAGGGTACGGGAAGCAGTTTTCTTTTGCCTTCAAAGAGTTGGCATTTGTGACAGGAAATAATCATTTTATGGACATCTTGAAAGAGGGTGGGCCAATCGTAACCAGCTCTAAGGATTTTATTGGCAGTTGTCTTCCAAAAGAGATGGCCTCTACATTCTCCTTCATGTAATTCATGCTTGATCTTATCTGCATCATTCTCAGGAAAACATTTAAGCAATAATGCACTAGCATTTTTCCAATATAGACATTTATCCAAAATGCAGTAATTAACAGATTTTAACTTTAAAAATCTTTCCTTCATCTTAGACAAACTAGGAGGTGTATTCAGATTGAGGAAAACATACAAAATATCAACATACCAAGATGAATTCAGAAAATGATCTTCTACAATGGGAGTTGACAACTCCTCCTGTTTATCTAATGCATCTAACATGTTTATATCAAGAGCTTCAAAATTAGACTCAGCCATTAATATTGCTAATCCTTGGCCTTTTATGAGCTTAGTGGGCTTGATTTCTAAATCATACTCAAGTATCAAAACAATCCACTTTCCTCTTTTTCCATCTGGATCCTGGGTTAAAATGTCTTTTACAACTGAATTTCGCACAAATGCAATTATGTGGGAATGTAAAATGTAAACTCTGAAGTCCTTTAAGGCTTTGACTAAGGAAAAGGCTTGTTTTTCCTTAATATTTTACTTCAGGGGTGCATCTCTTAATTCCTTACTAAAGAATGCAATTGGCTACTCTTGTCCCTTCAATTTTTTTTGTAATAGGACAGCAGCCACTGTGTGTTCTGATGCAAATGAAAAAATGAAGAAATCCTTTGTAAAAGCAGGACTAATGAGAACTAGTGTTTTGGTTAATGCTTGTTTTACCAGTTCAAATGATTTCTTTGCTTCTAAGGTCCATTTAACTCCTTCTTCCTTTTTAACATGTTTTTTTATGTTTCTAAGGAGTTCAGCTAGATTGGGTATGAACCTTCCCAAGAAATTAATCTTCCCATTGAAAGATTGAAGTTCCTTGATTTTTCTAGGATGGTTGATTTTCAATATACCATCAATCCTCTTTGGGTCTATCTTTATCCCTTCTTCTGATATGATGTGTCCAAGTAGTTTGCCTTCTTGGAGACCAAACATTGTTTTCTTTGGATTTAAAGATAACCCATATTTTCTGCATTTCTCAAAGACTTTTCTCAAGTGTTCTAGGTGTTATTCATCTGTTTTAGAAAAAACAGTGATATCATCAAGGTAAATAATGATGAAGAAGCCTAATTCTTCTGAGAATGCAATATCCATGGCTCTCTGAAATGTAGCACCAGCAATAATTAAACCAAAGGGCATTTTCACATACATGAAATTATGCCAGGGTGTAGTAAAGGTTGTTTTAAGTTGGTCATCAAGATGTACCAGAATTTGATTGTAACCTGAGAAGCCATCTAACAAATAAATCCTTTTAGAACCAACTATTGTTTGTAAAATGTGATCCATATTGGGTAAAGGGTAGTTCTCCTTTAATGAGGCTCTGTTTAAGTTCCTAAAATCAATACAAAGACTTATTTCTCCTGTCTTTTTCCTAACTGACACAAGATTAGATACCCAATCTGAATATCTAATAGGGACTATAATTCCAGCATCATACATTTTCTTAATTTATTTCTCAACCAGGCGTAATTGAACAGGGTTTATTCTGCGTAATTTTTGTTTATAGGGCTTCTGGCTTTCTTTGAGGGGTATCTTATGCTGAATTATCTCCGTATCATATGATTTTAGACCTTCATAACTCCATTCAAATACATCAGAAAATTATTTAAAAAGCTCAATGTATTTCAGTTTGATGTGAGCTGGCAATGTTTTAGATAGTTTGATCATTTTTTGTTTTTGTTCACTGCCTATGTTACATTCTTAAACTTCAGTTTCAACAGGTTCCAGTTTTGTTTTTTTGGCAACATCATTGAAATCAAACAATTCTTCTAATGGGACAGGTCCTTTTGGCAAGCTTTGAGTGTTATATTGCAACATTTCTAAGTCTTCTTTTTCTAAATCTGCACTAATTTCTATTGTATGTTCAAGTTTATTAGATAACATATTTATATCAGCAATCTCTGGAGACTTTACTTCTTCATCAAGTGGGTTTTCTTCAATAGGACAGTCATTTTCATAATCTGAATCTGAACTTGGTGGCTCAAATTCATTTCTGGATTGCATGAAGTCTTCTATTTGTTTATCTCCCTCAAACACTTGCCAGTATTTTTCATTGTCTGGAACAGCTGGTCTAAATTTGATTTGGGTGGTGCATTGCTTGGTATCATAAGGTGTTAGACAAGTTCTAGCAGCAAAAGCTAAACCATTGGCAAGAACATTTTGGTTTCTTGGGACAAAGATAAGTTGGAATTCATCAAATGTTTTTAATAATTCCATGACATCATTTCTATAGGCTCTAAGTTTGGGGTGTTTGGCACTATATTCCCCATTCACTTGCCTAATAATCGACTCTGAATCCCCATGAAATTTTATCCTTTTGGCCCCTAATTTCTTCAATAAGTGTAGGCCTAAAAGGAGGGCTTCGTACTCAGCTATGTTATTCGTACATTGAAAAATTAACCTGTAGGAATGCTCTTCAGCATGATTTTTTTCAGTGTTGTGTATACATATGCCTGCCCCAGCATTATTCTTAGTGCAAGATCCATCGAAACTCATTTTCCAGAGAGGATTGTTTTTCAAAATTTCCAGTTTCGCTTCCCTCCTTCTTATCTTGTGTGCTTTTAGATTGCTTTTGTAAGTCAGCACTATGTTGAAATTGGTTTAGTTCCTCATATTATTCATTAAGTTGAGGACTCTTCTCTTGACTTTCAAGGTTGACAAACAATGGATGACTGTTTTGTAGCTCTAGACCTATGATTTGTTTGCTGTAATTTTCTATTTTGGCAAACTGTTTTGATACTTTTGTCTTGTCTTCCTCCTTTTCTGTGTCTGCCACTATGTTAGAGTGAGGGGTGGCCACTAATTCAGTTAAGGTTTCTTTCTCATTAAATGTTTCATGATTGAAGAGAATAAATGAGTCAAGGTTTGTATGTATAGAATAAAGGGGAGAGTTTTCTGGTCTCTCTTGGCTACTGACCATGTATTGCATGTGAGATTCCCTATAAAGTCTTCTAGTTTGATTAAAAATAGGGATGGTAGCATATGTCATATCCATTTGCATTTTTCCTTGTAACTTATCTCCCTGTGATCTTGATAACAACATACCATATTTGGGGGGTTTTATGGCCTAAATCTACCTTAGGCTGAGAAAGGCAGAATCTAGGGTAACATCAAACCATGCTTAACCTGGTAGCTAGCCCTACCAGATCGGGAGAGGGCTCTCTCCTTGTCAATTTCAGCAAAAAATGATCAGTGAGGCTTGAGATGACTTGAATGAAGGCTGATTTTAGGCTAAGCATATATGCAAAAGAGTTTGATTTGATTTCAAGGGTGTTTTTTTGGATCAAAGGGAAAGGCAGATTTTGGGTCCGGGGAATGAGGCCCAGTTTTGCAGAGATCTGAATGGGGAAAGGTAGGAAATTGATTTTACACTTTCAATTTGAAGGAAATGGAGAGTTGAGACAAGTGAAGAGATAAAGTGGGCAAGAAACCTTCAAGGATCCTCTCCAAACATCTAAAAACATAGAAAATTAAACAAACCCTAGGTAGAGCACTGCAAATTTTAATGAATTCTACCTTTATCCTTGTTTGTTTAACCTAAGAAGAAATAAGAGGGAAAATGGTATACATAAAACACCAGTAGACTTACATTTACAGAGAGAAACACACTATCAAAGCAAAATACCACAAGAATCCCATAGAGTGCTGCAAACCCTGGTCTATTCATTTGCCAAACTGCAGAGATGAATGTAAAATGATGCTCAAAGCATTCCCAAAAGTCCAACCATGCTAATGACTGAAAAAACACAAGATATAGAAAAACAATCACTCATCCTAGATTCTAGAGGTCTATCTCATGAGTTTAGGAGTTGTTCCAACAAAATCTAAACTGAGAACTAGAAATTAGGTAGTGGAACAGCTTGCCTCTATAAACTAGGAAACTTATTCATTCAGTTGCAATTCACCTTTTGATGGATGAATCTACCTCCATGAGTGAAAATTTAACAAAATTACATCAAGATACATAAAATTACATCATGAGTTTGACATTTATAAGTAAGAAATTCAAACTATCAAAAACTAGGCAAAAAACAGAGTTTCAGATTAAAAAATGAGCAAAATCCTCCAATGCATCGTGCCTGATTTCTCTATGCGTCACGCCAGTTTGCAGCTGATTTCGGAGGCCTTCCCGGTGTCCAAATTTGCTCCAAGTGGGCTTGTTGGAAAGGTATGTCCATATGATTTCCAACACAAGGGGAATTTATGAATTTGGTCTTCATTTTCCCCTCCAAAAATGATTTCTCCCAACACTACTTCCTGTGTGTCAAAAAAGGGGCAGAAAGGACATTTTTGGGGTGTTTTTGACCCTTATGGAAGCCCAAAACCTGTAAAAATTTCTTGGAAATAGGTAGGCATGCATATTTTTCCATTAAAAATCCAAAAATTATTATTTTGCATAAAAAATAGTCCCTTATCAAAAGCGCGCGCCAAGTGGCGTAGCGCATAGAGCAGAAAAATATGTTTTTAGGTCGAAATTTTCAAAAATGAAAAAAGTGTCCCAAATTTTTTGAAATTTGGGCTGAGTGTCCTCCATTATGTGCTATGCTGGGCCAAGGAAGCCTCGGCCAAGATCTGAATTCTATCATGCCTTTTCCGACGCTTTGAGGCCTTCTTCAACTTGGCCTTCAAAATTTTGATTCTTGCTTTGCAAACATGATTTCTCGCCCAATAATGATTGGCCATGTGCCTCAACATATTTTTATCCTTTTTTTCCTTATCCAACAGCTTTTCCAAATGAATATTTACCCTTTCAAGCCAATTTTTACGATCAGCCTCAATCTCCTGCTCAAGTGATGTCATCTCGGTTTTGCTCCTTTTGGCAGCTTGCCGGTTCTCACGTATGTTTTGCAGCTCCAAGATGGTTTGTTGATCCTCTAGTTGTTTTTTTATCTACTCAAGGTATTTGATTATCCACTGGGTTCTTTTCAATTTGAGGGACAAAGTATTTATTTCTGCCCGTTGCTCCCGAATGATCTCTCTATGCTTTGAGCTTGGTGAGCCCAGATCAGTGTCATCATCCTGAATGAGGATGAAATCTGTCTCCTGCCCTCCTGAAGGCCCCTCATCATGTAATGGCCTCTTACCCTTTTCCTGTACCTGCACTGCTAATGAAGGAAGCAATACCCCTTCCACCCCGGGTGGAGATAATACTCGCTTGGCTGTTGCAAACAACCTTCTAGTGCCCTTTTGATAGGTAACAAACATCGACACACTAGCAATCTGTGTCCCATGACCCTCTTGTTGATATGAAGGTCCACTAGTATCATGAAAATCTTCCGGAGGTACCTTAGGAGCTGTGAAGAAATCATGAGAAATGAAATCCTCCCATGAAATATCCTGCAAACCAAGCTGATGCATAACCAAAATTTTGATGAGTGCAAAATGATAGATACTGTTATACTGCTACTCAGAAGTTTTATTTTGCACTAGGGTGGTCATATTCTCAATATTTTGGCACATGAAATAGGGGAGATTCATCATTCTCACCCTAGTAAAGTGCATTAGCAATCTGATGTGATAGGCATATAAGCGAGAAAACCGGCCCTCACAGCTGAAATATTTGATTATGAGTTTCATCAAAGGAGCGTATGAATCCTTCAGGTACCGAAAAGGAAAAAATCTGCTAATTTGTCTCAAAAAACTAGGCTTGATGTATGGCTCATAATGTTCCCTGTCAACTTGCTGCCTTTTTTTCCATTGCTCTCTGACATTTGGAATACCGGTTGCTAGGGAGATAGATTCTAGTGTCAAGGTGAATGTCACATCTACAAGAGTGACTTGGCCATTATGTAAATGAAGCACAAACAATCTGGCCAACTCATGATGGTACTGGACTCTAGTAATCATCTCACAAAACTGATAACATGACTGTTTTTGAAAACATGTGATAGCTAGAGGGCAGGCCTGCAGTTCAACAAGTGAATTAGGCTCCTCCCGTACATGTTTACCACTCTTGTGAGGTCTCCTTGGTGCATGTAATTCAGTTTGAGAGTCACTATGTGTTTCTTCATCTTTGTCATAAGAGGAATCTGACTCCATATTTTCCAAAGTTTGTGTTGTCTTAGATGAGTATGAAGAGTTTTAGGTGCCTTTGGTTTTTTGCTACCAAGTGTATGAAAATGTGTGAGGGACTATGAAGGGAGAGGGTAAGAAGGATTTTGGGAATGTTTCCAATTGGAATTTGGGGAATTGAAGGGTTTTAGGGATAGTCTTTAGGCTTTTGGGATAGAAATTGGGGTTTGGGAATTTTGTAGCTAGGATTTGGGATAATGGGAATTGGGATAGAAGTGAATGATTTCAGGGATATGGGGGATAGGGTAATGGTTTGATGAAACTAGAAAAACAGTGAAGAACTAAAGGATGTGGGAGTGATGGCCACAAAAAACTAATGTATAAACCCTAAGCAATAATTTCTTGAGCAAGGAAATAGGGTTTGAATTTTTTTTATTAAACCCTCATAAACATCATAAAACACACATTCATTGGCATTGGCAGAGTTTATGACTTACTTTAGACCAGAGGAGACCGAGCAAATTTGAAGTTTTGAATGGAATCATGGCGAAAATGCCTTGCGGCCCTACGCGCCGCGCCACAAACCCAACGCACCGCGCTGGCTCTATGCGTCGCGCTGGTGTATTTCTTGCACTGTGGAGACCGACCCAATGCATCGCGCTGGCTCTATGCGTCGCGCACCTGAAACTTGCCAATTTCCCTTCAAACTGTTCCCTTTCTCCAATCACGGTTCTCCTTTGCTCACTCTTTCTTCTTGGAATGTAAATGAGCCCTTTGCAACATGAAAATGACTTATATATAAGAGACTTTAATTTTCCACTCCAAAAAACCCACTTTTGTAATGTTTACCTTTGACACTTTTTTTTAAACTCTGTTTTAGGCAGTTTGCTTCATTTTGCCTCTCATTAACTGAATGACTTGCTTTTTGTTTGCCTTGCAGGGTTGCTGAAGTTTGACAAGGTGACCAGGGTTGCCTTTGAAATTTATTACATATGAGAAAACTTGAAATTACATCAAATTTATACATAAAAGATAAAATACTCTATTTTTCTTCAAAACAGAGTTTTGAGGAAAAATACATTTCTAGGCATATGATGATGAAACTTATTTAGTACTGGAACTTTATTCAACCTCCTCATGCGCCTGCTGACCATTATTTGGCATTCTGAAGACCTTATTGATGAAACCCTATACCTAATGGGACTAAAAACCCTAGAAATGACTCTTACAAATTTAAGGACAAAACGTGAGTGCAGATGATCTGGATGAAAGGAAATGGGCCAGCAGGTAAAGTACATGAGGGAAAATGTATAAAAAACCACTACCGTCAGATGATCCATGCTCCTAATGGAATGCAACTGACTGAGCGAGACACCTAATATGCAATTCAACAAGAGAATTTTGATCACTGACGGAGGGATGAAGATACCGACACTAACAGGGGGTACATCAGCCACTACAATATCCATCACTAAACACTTGGCTGGAATTTGAGCTAAGTTTACAGAAATGTCTTTGATCAAACCTAAACATTTCACTCTACTGGATTAAAAGTAGTATAGATCTTTGTATGGTCTGGTGATTTTAAGGCCTAGACTCTCCATTACTGCCTTGGGCATTAAGTTATGAGAGGCCCTTGAATCATGCATAGCGTTGTGTAAAATTTTGTCATGAATTTTCAAACTAACATAAAAAGGAGAAACTAGGCCTTCTTGGTATCTTCCTTCAATCTTAGGACCAAATAAGAGCTCTGGTTGGTCATCATTGAGATTTACAGTGTCTTGGGTGACTAATTCAGTGAGGGGAATAGAGATTTTAATCTTGGAAATTTCCTGTTCCAAACTAAAAGGCAGCTGACTTTTTACAATGTTTGTTTCAGCCTTGTTAATCACCATTCTATCAGCAAAATCAGCTTGTTGATTTCCTCTATTTACATTGGTCAAAATTGTTTTAATAGGAGCACTATCTGAAGTACTAATGCTGCTAAAGTCTGCACTTTGTTTCTCATTAATTTGAGTGTCTTTCTCTTTTTTTTATCATAATTTATAGCCACTGTTTTATCTTTTTGTTTAATATTTTTGGGTTTGTTCACAGGGCTGTTTTTTGCAGAATTTTCGGAGGTCTTAGTTTTGGTAGTTTCCTGATTCTTTTTACTCCTAAGGTCATATTCTTTTGGAGTTTCGATGATGAAATTTTCCAATTCTTGATAGTAATTTTCATCCTCCATCCTTCCATCATCATAGGATGTATATAAACCTTGTTTCCTACTATGAGGAACATCAAAAGTATCATTGTCTACTCCCAACATGTTTATGTCCTCTTCCTCTATTTGTTCAATTGTTTCTTCTGTTAGAAAAATAAATATTACAGAGCAATGCAACACATAAAATATGCAGAAAATAAAAGCACACAAAACACATAAGACTAGAGAGACACAGATATACGTGGTTCAGCTAGTTTGGGCTACATCCACCCCGAACAGCCAGTCCTTCCTTTTTATTATCCAGCAAAAATGAAGAGACAAAACCTACAGCAGATCCACTGTAATATCCTATGTTCTCTCTCACAGTCTCCCTCTCTGTTTCTCACTCCGAGAATACACATATATACAATACACAGCCGCAATAAAATACCCTCATAAAAGCGAGGGGTTGCTTTCTAGGGCAAAAAACCCTAATCTAAACATAACTTCTACTGTCAGATCATTCGCCTATGAACGGCCCAGATTGTCTAGAAATTAATATAATTTTACAAGGCAATTTTACATATGTTTTTAGCTTCGGGGGCGCTGCCCCCGAAAACCCTCGCCAGGGGGGGCTCTGAAAAGCGCTGTCGCCCCCCCCTGGACCCCCCACGGCAGCGATTAATTACGGGCGGCGTTGCCACCCCTTTTAAGGTACAGGGGTCCAATGCTGTGATACAAAGTAAACAAGATAATCAGGCTCCACACCCAACATCTTCAACCTCACTTACATAGTTTTGATGAAAAGGAGGTATAATCTCCTTATCAGAGTCTCTTGGTCTGTTTTGAGGTTGGTTTCTCCTGAAATTCTGATTTTGATTTTGAGATTGATTTCTGTTTTGGGGAGCTGATTATTTTTCTCTAGCTTGTGCTCTCTCAAGTATGCTCAGTTTCTTCATCATTTCCTCCATCATTCTTTCCATTTTTTAGCTAGATGTGGAGGTTGCATATTCCTCCCTAAATGATACTTTCTTTTCATTCCTCATCCTTGCTCTTTTCTCAATCAAATTCACTTCCATAGCAAGAGATCCCTTTTGCATGTATTCTAGAGTCAAAGGGTCTCTTTCTCTTAGCTGATAGGCCATTTCAGGATCAAATCCTTTAGGAAACTTGTTCAAGGCTAAGCCTTGTGGAGGTTTCAATTCTGGGAGTAGGGCATTATACACACTATTGAATCTAATGCAATAATTTTGAACACTTTCCCCAGTGTTTCTTTTGAGGTTATTGTAATCTAAAAGCATTTGGAGATGTTTTTTTAACTTTCCACTTGTTTAAGAATGACTGATGGAGGGTTTGGAGGTAATTAATACTATTAAGGGTTAAGCTTTTGAACCATTTTCTTGCTTCTCCCCCTATACTTTGAGCAAACAATCTGAGTTTGACAGTTTCATCATCAATCTCGTTTCTATCAAAATAGTCATTCATCTTGTCCACATGTTGTGAAGCAGTAGTAACACCACTGGAATCACACAATGGTATCTTGGACTGATAGTCCCGTGGCAGATTGACTAAAGGTAAAGGAAGGACTAGAGGGGCATACCATGTTGCCATGATAGGAGTTTGTGGGAAAAATGGAGGGTTTACAGGTGGAGGATGTAAGAGGGGAGGGGGTTGATGGAATGAGGTGGTTTGAATGGTGGGTGTATGAAGAACAGACGTGGATGGACTAGAAAGAGACTGTTGAGCAGATCTTGGATGAGAGAAACCAAAATTATGAAGGTAATGCAAATCAGGTGGGGTAGTTTCTCTACTAACAATGTTTTCACCACTATCTTGGGATGAAGGTGAACGGTCAAAGTCTGTATGATCTATATCATCAAGTGACCTAGTTTTGAATGGGTTTCTTAAGTCAACTTGTGAATCTTGTAGAGTTGTAAGGTTTTCAGGAACAAAATTAGCTCTTTGGACCGGTCTGGAAATAGTTGAAGCTTGAACCTTAGGAGACTTCCTAAGTATAATGTTGGGAAAAATACTGAGAGGGGGGGGGGGGGGGGTGAATCAGTATTTAGGGAAAACTAAAACTTTTTACTTTTCATGCTCTAAAACCCATACGCCACTTTGCTGAAGCCAACTAGCGTATATATGCGGATACCCTTCATAAAACTCACGTATACACAGAGATCTAATTATGCCATTAGTTCTTCACTTATATCATTCCATCATTCATTTATTGGATGTTCTATAAACAGTAAACATGTGCAGTAAGAACAGAATAAACCATCACACAAAGCATCACACATGAACACCAGGATTTTTAGGTGGAAATCAAGTCGGGAGAAAACCACCGATGTAGTTGCTCAGCCTTCAATATTATATTATAGAGAAAATATCTTACAACATATGTGCTGGTGCAGACTCTACCAGCACGCAGGCACCCACCTGCGCTCGTTTACCAGCCTCTCCTAGAAGGGAGCTCCAACTCGACTCTCGTTTTCTTACTCTCACCTCTCCGGGAGTGGGAGCACGACCCTTCGTTTCGCTACTGCCCCCTCACCTGGAAGGGAGCTACGACCCCCTGACTGAAGGCTACAACCCTCAGCACCTCTATGGACCACGTTTCATCAATTTTCACACCGGATCCAAGCTTCCTTTAGGACACAACTTGCAGGCCACGTTTCATCATATTTTCAGACTGGACCCTTTCCATACTTTTAAGCACAGTCAACCATGAAACAGATACATATAACTCACTGACAGATATCAGTAAACCAGCAGAACAGATCAGACATTTCTTACCACAGACTTCAGCAAACCCTAGTTTGCATGCACGCTTTCCTTTCACTAATGTCGCGTATATACGCGCTTCCGTTCACATAAACCCGCGTATACTTCATGTACCACAGTAACCAATTTCATTGTGTATACGCGTTTTATCTGTCATGATATATACGCGTCTCTACTTGTTAACTAGCGTATGTGGTTTTTTCAGATATTGCAATTCTTCGAATCGTATACATCACTTCGTATTTTTACCTTTTACCTCTGTATTTATTGTTCATTCTTATCACAGCATCTCATCACTCTCCATAAACAGATCTAGAAAATACGTATACATTTCGTATCTAGATCCCCTCTTCATCATTTCTTCATAGGTGCATCATAGATTCAGATCTATCATCAAACCATTACCTCTTCATTCAGATCTACTTCAGAGAGAAGTATTCATTCAAGCTCAGACATCTTGCACCCACACACATGATTTGCACAATGAATTTATTCTCCTTATATAGGTTTACCCTTTTTCAATACCATGAGCCAAAACCACATTACATCAGATGGTATTCCTGGACGGGGTCAATTAGGCGAATCATTACCCAATACAATGGGTCAATACCATAGTGGTTACCCCTGGTTTTGCACTTTTTGAGCGCTTTTTCCCATACGCGACTTGGAACGTTCTTTTCCGCGTGCATACGCGACTTCCCCTAGGCCCATCCGCGTATGCCTAGAGACATACTCTTTTTCATCATAGATTTAGCACATGTTGAATTCCTTTCTTCATTACCCTTCCGACCACCGTAGATACATCAGATTTAGTTCATCAAGACATGTTTCATCAAGGACAACTTCATGAAGCTAAGTTGCTATCCAAGGACAACACTCAAAGATCGGGATTGTTTAACAAACATCATTTCATACTGTGATTTACATCATCTACCAAGTCCAATAAGTCAAGAATAACTTCATCAGGTGGATTGCCATCAAGGACAATACATGTCAACAGTCGCATGTCTTCATCTTCATTCAGTGGGTTGCCATCAAGGACAACACTCTGCGTCATATTTCCAAAAATCTCCCCCTTTGGACTTGATGGCAACCACAATGGTGTTTGGTTACCATAACAGATAGGTACATTAAGAATACAATGACACCATGTCACTCTCCCCATTTTTGACACCATTCAAACACCATTCAAACACCATGTCACTCTCCCCCTTTGACATCAAGGGCAAAGGGCGGACCAAAACCAACATACTCTCCCCCTTTTCTCCTCATGTGGAAGAAGCGTTCTGCAGATCTGATATATACTGAAGTGACCAATCTCTCCCTGAGTTCATGCTGAATCTTCAAACATATTTTTCAATGAAGTACATGACTCTATGAACTCCCTATCACCAAAGACTCATACTTACATCAATTATCCATCCAAGTGGATTTACATATGAGACTCAACTACCCAATCAAGTGGGTTTACAAAATTTGACTCAGCTACCCAACCAAGTGGGTTTACAAATTTGACAAGTCCTTACATGACTGAAATTTACAATTTGACATCATGGGTCTCAACATGACCTTTTCATCAAGATACAAAAATGACTTTTCATAACCAACACCAGAAAGTCCTCAAGAAAGAGAACATATTTCAGAACCATCATAATGCCAACAGTGCATTATACTCAGCAATGCTAATTCTCCCCCTGAAAATGTGCTTCCGAACATCCTTTTCATATGACTAAGGCTCCCCCTTAGGTTGTGCATCCTGAACACTTTCACCAACAGATCATCAAGGCATCTTTATCAAAACATTCAAAATAGAATTATGAGAACTGGAACACCACTAGAGATACCAGACAATATCAGAGATACCAAACAGCACTGTAGCTGTGCTGAAAAGAGCTGACTCCAAACATAAAATTTGTCAGCAATCAGACATAGGCGGTTTTCTGTGCATGAACTCGCGTGTATACGCGACTGTGTTTCAGTAAACCCGCGTATCCCATATCATCTTCTAAATTTATGCAGATTTGTTCTTTTGACTGGCAGAGAACACTCCCAGCTTCTGTCTTAGATACTCGAACGCTTCCCTCGGCTACAGATAGATAGAAAAGTGTAGTTGTGTCTTCAAGCGTCATCCAATGGTTGTAGCATAAGCACATTAGTAACCAAGCCTTCAGATTCTTTGCAGCATCAATACAATCTTTCCGAGAGAGATTATCACACCAGAACAATCATCTTCAAATATGTGTCAAGCAATCATCCATGTGGTCCAATATCATCAATATTTTCAAGATTTAACATGAAGTAACATATGTAGGGAGAATATCTCAACCATAGTAACAAACTCGACATCCAACTCATCCATGTGTGAGCACACAAGATACTTATCAACAACCAGGGCTCAAAAACTCATCATAATAAACCATTTACCACGTCATCATCATTTGAACATGAGTATCACAAAAATCAAAGAATAAGCAGTCATATTGCCAACAATGTAATCATTAGTATTCAACCTGCTGCTCCCCCTGAACCAGTGCTCCTTCTTAACTTGTGCAACCTGAATACGTTCATCAGTAAGTCATCAGCCACAATCTTTGCATGAACTGCCCTTATCTCCGAATTTTCATCTCAACAAAGAATACTCTTCATTCAACAAGCACACAGGACTCATCCATAATCTTCAACATAAGACATCAAGTATCATATCATCATCATTTAGAACTGAGAAATTAAGCTGATATTGAGTCAACAATGCAGTTATTATCAGTCAGACTGATGCTCCCCCTAAGTCTCTGCTCCAGATCTTCAGCTATCATATAAATTCTCTTATCATAAATGCACACGCGACTGTGTCTGATGTAACTCGCGTGTATACGCGACTTTTGTTAGTACAACCCGCGTATGGAAAGTGAAGCATAGAAAATTTTCATCTTCCTTCATTTCCTCCTGAGCTTGTACCTCCTGTACCTGTCCTTTCCACATCAGATGCGCTGTCAGAAGTAAACATAACCAGAATAATCAAATCAACCATGAGAGTCATCGTACATTGTTCCCCTTGTCCACGATGGTATAAATCTCCCGTAACGTATCCCACAACATTCTGGGTCAATAAGAAAAGTCGGCTTCGAAGCGGATGGTAGGTAGGGTTAGAATTCCTATGTTTCGTATGTTTACGATTGAGATAATACCTTCCTTTTCAAGAATGCTTGAACTTCCTAACGGTGTGCGAAAATTGTCCTTTCTCTGAGATCAATGGCTGCCTGTGTCCACTTTTATTACAAGAACAACTTATCTCATGTGTCCAGAGAAATAAGCATAAGAATCATAATGAGTATTTCTAATCTTTCCTATTGCAATCAGCGCACATCCATACATATTTCCTGAAAACAATATTCTGAAAAAACGGTACCTTTCATAGGGATTTGTTTTGTGGTTCATGCATTTGAAATGATGCTGCTCACATAATTGATTGCTTCTTCCATGATATAAGCATTTAAAGCATTCAACTTCATTGACTGATTTCCTTTGAGATTTCATCATTGTTGGTTGACCATTTGTCTCTTTCAACACTTCAGGTTTCGCATTGACACCCTATGAATTTTTTGCACTTCCTTGTGAGCTAGATTCTCCTTTAACAGTTTCATGGAAACCAAGACCAAGTTTGATAGCAGGAGACCTTTGATTACTCAGAATATTGTCCAAAATATTAGTACTATCTTGAAACATCAAAAGTTTTACCTTTTCTTCTAATTTACCTTTGAGAATGTTTACCTCAACTTCCAAGGCTTGGCATTGCTTCTTCATGCTTTCTTCTTTTCTTCTTCCATTTTCTACTTGATCCTTCAGATTTAGAATCTCTTCTTTCAACCAATTTTCATTTTCTTCACATGTTTGTTGCATCTCTTCATTCTTCTTATTGGATTTTTCCAGATCTTCTTTGAGAGAGATTATTTCTGCTTCAAGGCCTTCCTTTTCAAATGATTGTAGAGGTTCCTTATTTTTCTTACTTGATGCTTCTAGATCTGCTTGCAGAGAGATGATTGCAGCTTCAAATCCTTCATTTTTCTTCCTTTATTTTTCAAGATCAGCATTTTGATCGTTGATTTCTGCTTCTAGTTCTTTAATTCGATTGGATGCATAAGTATGAAACCTTTGATACTTGTCCACCTATCCATTCAGCATTTCTATTTGATCTTTCATTTGAGAGATCATTTCTTTGTAAGTAGAATCTTTCTTATCAATTTCCTTTTGTTGTTCTTCAACTTTGATCTTGATAGCTTCTTCTAGATCCACAACTTTACTTTCACTTTCTTCACTATTGTTTGCACAAAGAAGAGTATTACAAGTGGCCTTCTTTTTCTTCTTTGCCATGAGTACTTATAGAGCTTCGTCAGAAACTTCTGGATCCATACTGTCACTTCCACTATCATAATATTTGCACATGCAGTTAAGTAAGAGACAAGAACAACGATTAATACCTGGTTCATCTTCTTCAATTTCTGCTAACCATGTTTTCTGAGATATCTCCTTGTTTCGAGTAGGCTTCTTCTTTTGCTTCTTTGCCATGAGCACTTTCAGATCATGGTCAGAATCTTCTTCATCTTCACTGGACACTTCATCATCATCTTCTTTTGCATAATAACTCTTTCTCTTTTCTAATTGTTTCCCTTTACCATGCTTTTCTCTATAAGGACATTTAGCAGCATAGTGACCAACTTTTCCACACTCAAAACATTTGAAGGGAAGCTTACCTTTGAATCTTCCAGTACCTAGTTGGAGCTTTCTCACGAAATTCGCCTTCTTCTTTCATCGGATATATGTGCATTTCTTTGTCCTTCCTTTTCTTTTCCTTTTGCACATGCCTTAAAGGCAACTTCTCTGATTTGAGAGGGACCTTCTTTTCTCATTTCAAAAGCGGTTAGAATACCATGTAGTTGAACAATAGTAAGGGTTTGCAGATCTTCCCTTTCTTCAATAGCTTGAAACTTTAGAGTCAAATTTAGAAGTCAAGGATCTTAAGACCTTTTCCACCGGAATAGTATCAGTTATGGTTTCACCCAAATTTCTCATTCGATTTACAATATCATCCAGACGAAGAAAGAAACTGGCAACACTCTCATCACTATGCATCTTCAGATTTTCATATTCAATTCTAAGAGTTTGGAGTTTTGCACTTTTTACCTTTGTGTCTCCTTCATAGCTTAGAATGATTTTGTCCCATATTTCTTTTGCTAAATGTAGCTGCATCACTTTAGCAAATTCTGGTTCAGACATGCTTCCTAATAAGACATTTACTGCTTTGGCATTGATTTCATACTTCTTCCTTTCTGCTGCATCGGTAGGAATACTTGCCGGGTATTGATAACCTTCTTCCACGATTGCCCATACATCTGCACCAAGACTTTGCAGATATGCTTTTGTTCGTACCTTCCAGAATATCAGATTTCTTCCATTGAATAGAGGTGGCTTTATAGACATTACTCCTTCAAGACTTCCCATTGCGACGGATCTCCTTCAAGCGATCAAGCTTCTACAGAAGAACCTGCTCTGATACCAATTGTTGGGAAAAATACTGAGAGGGGGGGGGGTGAATCAGTATTTAGGGCAAACTAAAACTTTTTACTTTTTCATGCTCTAAAACCCATACGCTACTTTGCTGAAGCCAACTAGCGTATACACGCGGATATCCTTCATAAAACTCGCGTATACATAGAGATCTAATTATGCCATTAGTTCTTCACTTATATCATTCCATCATTCATTGATTAGATGTTCTATAAACAGTAAACATGTGCAGTAAGAACAGAATAAACCATCACACAAAGCATCACACATGAACACCAGGATTTTTAGGTGGAAACCCAAGTCGGGAGAAAACCACCGCTGCAGTTGCTCAGCCTTCAATATTTATTATAGAGAAAACATCTTACAACATATGTGCTGGCGCAGACTTGACCAGCACGCAGGCACCCACCTGCGCTCGTTTACCAGCCTCTCCCGGAAGGGAGCTCCAACCCCCTGACTCGTTTACCAGCCTCTCCTGGAAGGGAGCTACGACCCCCTGCTCTCGTTTACCAGCCTCACCTGGAAGGGAGCTACAACCCCCTGACTGAAGGCTACAACCCTCAGCACCTATATGGACCACGTTTCATCAATTTTCACACTGGATCCAAAGATTCCTTTAGGACACCACTAGCAGGCCACGTTTCATCATATTTTCAGACTGGACCCATTCCATACTTTTAAGCTCAAACATACATCACCAATAGATACTTACCAATTCAGACAACACAGATCAGATAGCAGTAATACAACAGAACAGATCAGATGTTCCATACCCCATGCTTCAGCAAACCCTAGTTTTCATACGCGCTTTCACTTCATTGATGTCACGTATATACGCGCTTCCGTTTACATAAACCCGCGTATACTTCTGTACAAATTACAGAACCAATTTCATTGTGCATACGCACTTTCTCTTCGGCGAAGCCGCGTATATACGCACTTCCTCTGCTGCGAACTAGCGTATGGTTCTTCAGATATTGCAATTCTTTAGAATCAGATGCATCACTTCAGATTTTTTACCCTTTACCTCAGACATATGTTTGCCTCATCACAGATCTCATCACTCCATAAACAGATCTAGCAAATACAGATACATTTCAGATCTAGATCCCCTTCTTCATCATTTCTTCATAGGTGCATCATAGATTCAGATCTATCATCAAACCATTACCCTTTCCATACAGACATACTTCACAGAGAAGTATTCATTCAAGCTCAGACATCTTGCACCCACACTCATAATGTGCACAATGAATTTCATCTCTTTATATAGGTTTATCCTTTTTCAATACCATGAGCCCCTTTTTCAATACCATGAGCCAAAACCACATTACATCCGATGGTATTCCTGGACGGGGTCAATTAGGCGAATCATTACCCAATATAATGGGTCAATACCATGGTGGTTACCCCTGGTTTTTCACTTTTTGAGCGCTTTTTCCCATACGCGACTTCACCTAGGCCAATCCGCATATGCCTAGAAACATACTCTTTTTCATCATAGATTTAGCACATGCTGAATTCCTTTCTTCATTGCCTTCTGTACTCACTGTAGATACATCAGATTTAGTTCATCAAGACATATTCTATCAAGCACAACTTCATCAAGTAAGTTGCCATCCAAGGACAACACTCAGCATCAGATTGCTTAACAAACATCATTTCATATCAGATTTACATCATCTACCAAGTCCAATAAGTCAAGAATAACTTCATCAGGTGGATTGCCATCAAGGACAATTCATGTCAACAGTCGCATGTCTTCATCTTCATTCAGTGGGTTGCCATCAAGGACAACACTCTGCATCATATTTCCAACATATACTTTCAGGATTATCAACTATCTCAGGAGGATTTGGGTCAGAAGGGCTCTAGTATGGATTCTTCTAGAAGCCACTATGTTATGTTTTCAGACCCAATAATAAGAAAATTTTAACCAAATATGACAATATTTAGTAGGCTAACTGATCATTAGCAAGGAAACTTTAATCCTTAAAGTTTTCTTAACTGATTTTATATGATGTTATGATAGTAATGGGTTTCCCAGTGGAGTCTTTACGTCTGTTTAGGATCGTGGAGTCACCAGGTGGAATTTTTTAGCTTTTTAGAGGTAAAATGTTTTATGATCCACCACCATTTATTGATTTGAATACCAATCTGAAATATTTTTTGGGTTTTCTGAGTTTTTTCAGTCCTATGGGTTATGAGAGTGTCCTAAATTTTTTTCAACACTTAGCTACGGTGATGAGACAAAGAGATTTTACTCTTATGGCTTAGCTAGTTGATTCCTTCAAGGTTTGACAAGGCTCTATGAGAATCCTAAGGGTTACTTAGTTTTTCACTGATTCAAATAAGTCCTATCATGATCACCATTTTTTTTTGGTAGTGCCTGAAGAAAGCTACTTATACTGCACTGAATACTGAGTGTTTTGTTTTAAGGATTTGTTGAAGCCTCGAAAATCGTTGCAACAACACTAGGGGATAACCACTCGGTCCGAACCTTAATACAACTCCTTTCCATTTATGATAGTGGCTCCAACTACTTTAACTAGTTCCAATTACCTTTTCCCTATCGCTATTGGTTTACGATGTATCTTTAACTACCAATAGACAAGGATATCAGATCACTTCTTCTTGCTGATTAGGAAAGAGAATGACCCTTAAGCTGATTTGGGTTCAGCCAAACCACAACTAAGATTTTTCATTTTCGAGACAAGGACTTAAAAGAATATAGAACTTAATCTAAATGCAAACTTATTCTATAATGTAAGCAAAAGAAACTAATCTAAATCCTATCTCAATTAGGTAGATATAAATCTAACCCAACTAAGAGCAAGATAATTGAGTGATGAGAATTCAAATATGTCTGGATTTTAATTAATGTCAAGCTAACGAAGAAATTCAATCAACTAACATTTGTGAGTACCCAAACACATTCTATTGAGATCATTTGACTGAAATAATAAATCAACAACACTCCGGAAGAAATTCACAAAAATGGTATCGATTTTCAAATCAGTAAAGCCAATAATTAAACAATAATATGTGTAAGAAATTCTCAACACATTGCTATTTAATAAATCAGTTTTATAAGACAGATTTCTGAGTAATGGTTACCCAGAAATCAGAGTTTAATTCATAAGAGCAGAGATACATAACAATTTGAGACAAATTATCCATATCAACAGAAATGCATAAACATGAATAAAATGAAACAACAATTTTATTAACATAAAAATGAAACTGGTATTTGACATAGAAATGCCAAAAATACCAGTTAATTAAATCCGCTTGTATGATCCTGATCTCTAACAGTACTTTACATTACTTGAATTTATGCTTTCAAAACTAGAGTTGCAGAAATGCAAACTCTGCCCCTCATGCCTAATTCAAGATGTAAAGAAAAAACCCTCATTAATTTTCAGATCTGAAATTTTGTCTCCTCCCCATCTACAACTCTAAATTCGTATTACATAAATGCTTTTAGAAGTCTGGAATTGCAGAGGAAAGCAGCCTCTTTTACATTTTGCAATCTGCAATTTATAATCTTTCCAAAAGTATTTTGAGAAGAGAGTTTGTTGAAGAAAAATCTGCCCAAATCAATTTTAATTACTCAAAAATTCCAATCTTTAATTATTGTAGCCTTCTCATTGATTGAGATCTTTCCCTTCTACTATTTTTCCTGCAAAGAGAAATCAAAATGAATTAAGATGAAACAATAAAATCAAAATATTATCTCTAACATTAAAACAAATCCAATCAAATTCTACTTAAATAAATAAATAAAAAGAAATTTGAACTTCTTATTGATGCTCATAATGATTTTAATTAACCAAGGATATTGTTGATGGATGAATCTGCAATTAGAAGAGGTTGGGAAAATGAAAATGAAGAAAACAAAACTCAGAAAATTGATTTTATTTTAGAAATTCAGAACTTGATATTCTACCTGATTTTTGACCCAATAAATGACCAAATCTGTTAGTGAAACCTCCTTAGAAATGTTCTCCTTGATTTTCTCTTTCCAATGAGCCATTCTAGGCCTCATTTGGCCAAGTAAAACTCAATCTATGAGCCTCCAAAGTTGATAAGTCAAATCTAAAATAAATCTGAAAATTCTGTTGTTGGGCTAAAAAAAATCAGAATTTTAATTAAAAATCTAATCCTAAATTAGCCTACAATTAACTAATAATTAATTCTAATTTAATTCTTAATTATAGACTAAACTAATTATTAATATTAATCTAACTAACTAATATAACTAATTAAACAGATTAATCTAATTAATAATTAATTAAATTAAATTAATTATATTTTAAATATTAATTAATTAATTAATCTAAAATTAATTATTTTTTAAATATCTAAATCTAAAACTAAAACTAATGTATATTAACTTATGTTAATTTTTAAACTAACATTACATTAATTTTAATCTAAAAATTAACATTAACATAATATTAGATTAATATTACATCTACCACTAACTAACATACACTAACCTTAATACTAACGTTATTAACACTACCTACTATTATAATGTTAACTTTTTAAAACTAATCCAAAACTACATTATCCTAACTCAAACTAACAAATTAAAATACTAATTTAAAAAAGCACTACCACTAAACACTAATATATATTACATGAAACTTAAAATGACACTACCCACTAACTAACATTAATACTACACTTTAACTAACACTATGGCTATAATATTAAACTAACAACCAACGTATGAGAAGACTTAAGAGAGCCCATCACATCGAAAAATTAGTTGTAACTTATTGCAAATAAAACTCATCGCATTGCATGAAATGTAAATGAGTCTCAATCGCATCGCATAAAAACAAGTGCGATTCATAGCATCGCATGAAAACAAATGCCATTCATCACATCGGAATAAAATGAGTTCATCGCAATCGCATGAAGTCAATCACATCGGAGTTATAATAAATCATCGCATCGCAAATAAGGAGTTCATCGGGGTTTTTAAAAGGATGCTCCGATGGATACTTCCGATGCAATATGGTTTTTTAACTCATCGCATCGGGGATAAAACATGAGTTCATCGCATCACATAAAACAAACTTCATTGCATTTGAATAAAACAAATAAATTTCATAACTCATCGCATGGGAATGTTACAAATAAATTTCATAACTCATCGCATTGGGTAAAATCAAATGAACTCATCGCATCGGGATATCGGAGGTGAGTTATAAAGCACGACTTCGCAATCGGCATATCGGGAAGGTTGGTCTTATCGGGGTTTCAAAGAAATGGACCCAATGAAAAATTCCAATGCGATCAAACAATATACCACATGTTCTTTGTCTTCGCAATCGAATTATCGGCAAATGAAAGCCATAGGGGTTTCTAAGGAATGCATCCTTTGGAAATCCCCGATGCGATGTAATTTATTTTTTGTTTTTTTATTTTTATAAATTATGAAATTACCTAAAGTGTGATTTTCCAAAAATTAAATTACAGCCACTTTAATAATAAATAAAAATTAAAAATTAAACTACAGCCACTTTGACATTTTGGATTTTCGAGATTAGTAATTTATATGAAAATTGGAAAATTGGAATAAATGACTGAAATCCCAATGCTTTATGATTTGGTTGTATAAGTAAAAATAAAAATTGCTAGTAATAACTAACTAGGGGTTAATATTTAAACTAAATGCATTATGAACTACGCATTTTTTAACCCAGGCGACATAATTGATTAGACTTGAAAGGAGTGCCATCTACAAATCAGTTGACCAAATGAGATGAAACAAGCATTAATGAAAAGCTTATAAAAAATCGATTTCAACCAAGCAATCAAAACAAAAATCTAAAGAAGATGAAAATTCATTAAAATCATGAGGTAATTAACTTAATAAAAAAACTTAAAAGGAACTTAGCCAAAATTTTATAGAAAGGGTCCCTATTATTTGAAGTGAACAAGCTAAAAATGGGGGGGTGTTCATACCATACAACAGGTTCTAAATATAAAGTTTCAATGTGTACCATTTGTGGGTATTGCACATCATGGAGATCAAAATATTGCTCCATTTTTAGTATCCATGTTAATGAATCCTTACCATCAAACTTCCTCATATCGGTATTTGGAATTTGATGGTTCTCAAACCCAAAATTGGAGTCATTAAAATCACAATTCATATTCCTTTTGTCCTCATCATGATTTTCATGGATTACCTTGTCACCATCGGGAAGCCTTTCTTAAAACAACTTTGTCAAACCTTCCTTCAAACATTCCATGTCAGCTTTTAAACCATCCATATTAGCTTCCATGTCATCCATATTAGCTTTCATGAATTATTTTAAACCATCCATTTCATATTTTGTTTCTCTTTGTGAGAACGAAATTTGTTGCACTTTATCCCATAATTTTGATATCTCATGCTGCAATGTTTCCTCTTCAGGCATCATAGTAGAGTTTTCTTAGGGCTTAATGGGTGTGAAGTTCTTTTGTTTCAGAGGCATTTTAGAACCCAATACTGATATATGTTAGGCCCAAAAATTATTATTTTAAATTTACATTCTCTCCCTATGCTTACTCATGGTTTTCATTGTTGTTACTATCATTTTGTGCAATTGCTTGGCTATTATCTTAAAATTCGAGCATGATCAGGTAATTGTTCATTATTTAAGCTATTTATTTTATTTTGATAAGAATTTCATCAAAATGATTATTGATTATGGGTGCTTGTGTCGTTTCAGGAGGGCATATGAAATCATGATAAAAGATACACATGCATCAACAATTAGTTGCACCAAGTTCTATTCCTGCACTAACAGTCATACACTAACATTCTAGCACCGATTTGGGTCTTCAACATCTTGGCACGCTCGTGGTGAAAACAAAAGATGGTTATTGTCAAAAATGATGTTATAGCACCTTCCCATCAGTTTTATTACACCCAGGTCGCGTGTGTGTCTCTTTAGAAGAAAATCAAGAAATCTGCACAAAATTTGAACAATTTTCAAAATGCCAAGTTTGATCTCGATTTGCGTGCACCTGGAGGCGAATCTCGAAAATCTGAGCAAATAGGTTTTTTTCTAGTATAAAAATTTTATATAACCTAAAAAATTTCCTAAGATTTGCATTATTATAAAGGTTACATGCAAGTATTTGAAGCAGTTTTATAAAAAAATAGACTGCTTTTCCATAATTCTAAGATCTTGGCACAATTTTCAAACTGCAAAGTGCGACCTCGATTTTCATGCAGCTGGAGACAAATCTAGAAAATAAGAGAAAATGTGCTTTTTACTAGTATAAAAAATTATCTATAACCTAAACCGTTTCCAAAGATTAACATTAGTATAAAAGTTACATGTAGGTCTTTGAAGCGGTTTTATAAAAAAAGACTGTTTTTCATAATTCTAGGATCTTGCCCAAATTTGCCAAAAATTGTCAAATTCCTATAAGATATGCATTTTCTTGATGTAACGATGGTTATATTGGTATCCTATTGATGGAAAATAGTTTTTATTAGCTCGCCTAAATCCAAATTTGTATCATGAAATGTATAAAAATAGATCTATGGCTCCATGCCTGGGAATCAAACCATTTATTTGTAGCTTGATGCTGCTGAGATGAGTGTTGCGGGGTCTACTGCCTTCCCTTTGATCAATTGAAGGCTAGACTACTGCAGATGTTGTAAAGACTGATATTTTGATTTAATGCCAAGTTCATGCATCTCTGATGTCTATTTTATGCATATTTAACTTCGCTCGCATAATTTAAGAGTTTTCCTTAAAGGGAAATTAGTTGGTTTGCTAGGGCCCAACCAACCCATCTCATTCTCCCCATATTTCGTAGTGTGTTAGAAATAGTTATAATATTTTGAACAACTTAATTTCATTTACATGCTTGAGCTTGCAGATTGGCGAAACCTTCTGAATGTATTTCTTTTATGCGTGATCTCAGATATGAGGAGTCCTTTTTTGTGTTGAGTGGATTTTTATTTCTAGTTTCATTATTTTATTCTTTTCTGAAGCATTACACTATTTCTTTTCTTTTCTGATAACGTTTCTTGCGTGATTTCTAAAATATTAGACAAGGTTACAAGTTTAATGGTTTATGTTTGATTGGAATATTAATTTCCTTTTGTAATCACAACATACCCTAACATAAATACAAGTTCTAGTTGAATGATGATAGCTCTGTATATAGGTTTAGACTATAATTACACCCTCAAATTATTGTAAATTGAATATCGTTAAGTACATGAATCATTTATGACATTTTCTGAGCTTAAATACTTTATGAAATTAATCTCTTAAGTATATTATATATATCACATTGTGGAAGAGATCTGAAGAGGTTTAATTTTCATCTTTTGAATAATGCACTTTTATTTACAATGCAAGAGTTTGTCCCTTCTGCCATTGCGAGAATTTCCTTAAGTCTTTGCAACTTATCTTTTCATTGAAAGTTTGCATTTGATCTGGGATTCTTTTCATTAATGTTCAAGCTAAATATTTCTTTCCCACTTTGTTAATTTATTTCTTACTATTTATATCACATCAATTTATGAATGAAGGATTGACGAATGTGAAACTATCTCAGTATAGGAAGATGATGTTGTAAGTACATGAATAGATCATTCCAGTACATGAATGGAATGCTCCAATACAAGAACATAGTATTCTGGTACATGAACAGAGTCAATATAGTACAGGAACAAACTTATTATAATATAGAAACGGATTTGATATGTTTTCCTAGTGCAAGGAAAAATTTGTTCAAGTGCAGGAACAGGGTCATTTCGATACAGTAAAATAATTGTCATAACATAAATGAACTCACTCTGTTTTCCTAGTACAGGAATCATAGTACATGAATAGATTTACTTTTCAAGCCTTTTGATTTTTTCATTTGATTTATTGAGTGGCATTAATTATGATTTTATTTATTTCTTTTAAGAATCATTTTTTTTAGTAAAATATTTTATTGCTATTTTCTGAGTGAGAGTCTAGTTTCCAGTGTGGTGTGAGTAGTTTCTACACAAGTTAGGGTTTTGTTCTGCAAGTTTCTAGAGTCCTTCTCCGACATTTCCAGTGTTGTGCCTTGAAGTTCACAAAATCCCGGATTGAAAATTAAATTTTGGTACATTAATATTCCATACACTACACCCAATATTTTGGCACCGTTGCCGAGGAGGCACTTAACGGATAGGGCCTTGGTGATATTTTATGCTCTTTTTATTTCTTGCAAATACTTTTTTAGTGTGACTTTGTTTATTTTTGAAGCATACTAGATGGTATTTATAGAGAGCTCACAAGCTTGGTTTTTTTACTTTCTTGGAAATGAATTTTTAGTGTCGTTTCCTCGCTTGCTGAAGCATATTGGATGGTATTTCTATAAATATCACAAGCCTAGTTTTTTTCCTTTCTTGCAAATAAGTTTTAAATTTTTTTGGATTCTCTAGGAACCCCCCTATATGATAATCCATTTGTTAACATGATCTTCCAGCCAAAAAAAAAATAATGACGAAATTCTTGACAAAATATTTACTCCAGGACCTTTCTCAGATCTTGGCAGCAACTGGCGTCTCTGCTTCCCAGGAGGAAAAAATATTGGCAAAAGTCAAGAGAAAATCCATATTTTTATATGTGATAAAGGAACAAAATACCCATGAGCCATCCCTTCAAGAAGGTTGAGAATATTTCTTTGTATACCTTTTTCAATCTAATGAGGAAATTGAATAATCATGGATCAGACCTGATGAGGAGGAAGAGGCATTAGAAAAAGAGAGTGAAGAGTTCTTGACATGTCTATCACAAGATCCAGCTTGCACTCAAGAAAACAATCAGAAGTCCTGGGAAGACTGACATGATGTAACAGAGGAGGTGACACCACCAGTTACTAATGAATCAGAAGACCAAGAATATGTGAACTTCATTGAAAATTGGTTCCAAACAATTTTTGGTACACAGTGTTATTCCATCATTCAAAAACTCTTGGTACCATCTCAATTAAAGAAATTGGTTTCTCATACTCTGGTATGTGTTCAAGTTTATTCTTTAATATTGAGTGTGAGTATATTTAGCATTATGTTACACACATGGTTACATTGGAAGTACTCATGCACTTGAAGGAGATATTCCTCTCTCTAAATTAGGGTAGGGTAGAGAATTTCAAATAAAAATGTCATTTGAAATAAAATTGTTACAACAACACTCTTAAAATTGAAATTCCCTAACGCACAACTATTGAGATTTCCAATATTAGGCACTCTTGTTGTGAGTATTGTCAGAAGAAATCCACTCTTAATGCCTCATTATTTTGTAAAGTTACTATAACTAATGGGTTGGTTCCTCTTTATTGTTTGGTCATCCATTGAGTCAGTCAGGGGAACTTATCATGGTTATGCTTAATAATTTCCACTTATAAACCCACAACCCTAACCTTGGCCTAATCACTTGATCAATCTATTGTCCAAGATTTTTTTTCAAGCTTCTCATAAAACGTATTGTTGAAAAAACCTCCTATGGCATACCACTCCTATAAAACCCTAATGAGATCTCATGAGAACCATAACATGATCAACTCGAGGAATATTTTGGTCACTATATGAGATGCTTTCTTTAAAATAAGTCTTTAGGGTATAAGGACCAACCAATAAACATTAGTAATTAAAAACGTTTCACATCATCTCATGCTCTTAAGGAGAAGATTTACCTCCCCACATATTAAGTAACCTATTTAAGATTAATTATAATTAGATTATCTTTTAAAATGATTGATTAAGGGATGAGACGTCTAATTACAAGGAAACCTACTATGATCATGGGTCCTAAAGAGAATAACATTATTTTTACTGGTCACCAAGCCAGGGTAATGGATTTTAGTTGAAAAGATGAAAGACAAGAGGTCTCATCATGAGCTGACTTGTTCATTCTTGTTATTTCTTGTGAATGACACTTTTGTTAGTTGGTTACCAAGCCAGGACAACGACCTTCAATTAATTTGTAAATAAATTTAAATTCTTTCAATTAACTTTGAATCTATATCTAATAGGTGGGACACAAACATTTCATTGGGTTAAAAGGCACCCCTGTCGAGGCTATAGATGCCTACTGGAAGTAGAGTTGCTCCTAGGTATTAAAGTTAATTTTACACTATGATTTACTTGGTAATTTTTATCTTTCCCTGAATTCGTCATCATATCTATATGAGAGTGGCTTTAAGATCCTTTTAGTAATGTTATTTGGAATTATATCTTTCAAAAATATGAATTTTTTCATGGATGCAAGACCCTCAGTGCAGGAGATTCACTTTTCCTAAAAAATAAGAACTTCAGCTATATGCTTGGATAATGGTAAGATGGGAAGGTACCATTTTTTTCATATTTCTTTTTCCCTATTTCCATCCCTTTTAATGTCTTGAATTTCAAATAATATCACTTCTATTTATAATAATGAGGCTATTGAAAGTGAAGACATACTGCTTTGGAAAACTCTTGATATGCTTTGTGAAATTTTTTATGGTTAACTATTTTATGATTATACTATCCCTACAGTAACAACATTGTTAACATTCCTTTAGTAGCCCTGGAATTAGTTACTCTTTTGAAATAACAAAGATCACCCTTGACATCATTGAATCTATGGTCACATGAATTTCTTATCTTATTGATGTGAAGGGAGTCGACATCATATGGAACTTACCTACATTATTTTACTCAATTAGCCCTATAGTATAATACAATGCAACATGACTCTAATAGAGAAACCCTAGCCCTACAGTCTTAATTAACTTTGGTCTCTTTCAAAGGTTTTTCTTGCACAAGGACATGCAAGATGATCGGCATGGGGGGATGTCAGGGCCTAAAATTTTCATGTTTACTTCACATTCTCACCCTATTCTTACTCATGGTTTTCATTGTTATTACTAGCATTTTGTGCAATTGTTGGGCTAGTATCTTAAAATTAGAGCATGATCAGTTATTTGTTCATTATTAAACCTATTTATTTTATTTCGATAAGATTTTCATCAAAATGATTATTGATGATTGTGCTTGTGTTGTTTCAGGAAGGCATATTAAATCACTATCAAAGATAAACATGCATCAGCAATTAATTGCACCAAGTTTTGTTCCTGCACCAACACTCCTACACTAGCAATCTTGCACCGATTTGGGGATTCGACATGTTGGCACACTTGCGGGGAAAAACAAAGACATTTATTGTCCAAAGTGATGTTATAACACCTTCCCATGAGTTGGATTGCACCCAGGTTTCACATGTGGGTCTCTAGAAGAAAATCAACAAATCTGCTCAAAATTGGCACAATGTTCAAACTACCATGCTCAACCCTGATTTGCATGATTCTGAAGGTGAATCTAGAAAATAAGATAAAATGTTTTTTTACAAATATAGAAAATTATCTAGAACCCAAAAAATTTCCCAATATTTTCATTATTCTAAAAGTTAAACGTGAGTCTTTGAAGTAGTTTTATAAAAAAATATTGTTTTTTTCCAGAATTCTAGGATCTTGGCATAGTTTTCAAACAACAAAGCCTGACCTCGATGTTTGTGAAGCTGGAGGCGAATATAAAAAATCTGAGCAAATGGGTTTTTACCAGTATAAAAAATTATCTAGAACCCGAACCGTTTCCCAGGATTCACATTATTATAAAATTTACACGTAGGTCTTTGAAGTAGTCTTATAAAGAATTCTAGGATCTTGCCCAGATTTTCCGAAAAATGGAAATTTGTATTAGATCTGCATTTTATTGATGGGAAAATGGTTCTAGTGGTCTCCTATTTATGTAATATAGTTTGGATTCACTTCCTCATCTTATTTTGTAATGTATTGGCTGACCTAAAGCCAAATTAGTAACATGAAATATATAAAAACAGAATTATGGCTCCACGCCTAGGAAGCAAACCATTTATTTGTACCTTGATGCTACTGATATGAGTGTTGAGGCTTCTACCCCCTTCCCTCTGATCAATTGGAGATTAGACGACTGCAGATGTCTTAAAATACTGATATTTTAATTTAATATAAGGTTCATGTGTCTCTTATGTCTATTTTATGCATTTTTAACTTCACTCGCATAAGTTAAGAGTTTTCCTTAGGGAAATGAACTGGTTAGCTAGGGCCTAACCCTATATCTCGTAGTGTGTTAAAACTAGTTATGCTAGTGTAAACAGAGTAATTTCATTTACTTGCTTGAGCTTGCAGATTGGCGAAACCCTTGCAAATGTATTTATTTTATGCGTGATCTGAGATATGAGGAGTCCTCGTGTGTTTTGAGTGGAATTTTATTTCTAGCTTCAGTGCTTTATTCTTTCCTAAAGCTTCACACTGTTTCTTTTCTTTTCTGAGAATGCTTCTTGAGTGATTTCCGAAATATTAGAGAGGGTTACAAGTTTAATGGTTTAAGTTTGATAGGAATATTTACTTCCTTTTATAAGCACATCATACCCTGAAATAAATATGAGTTTTGGTTGAGTCATGATATCTCTGCGTATAAGTTTATATTGTAATGATACCCTCAAATTATTGTAAATTGAATATTGTTAAGTACATGAACCGTTTATGTCATTTTATAAGCTTGAAGACTTTATGAAATTAATATTTAAAGTAGAGTATATGTATCACGCTATGATAGAGATATGAAGAGGTTTAAGTTTCATCTTTTGGATAATGCACTTTTATTTACAATGCAAGAGTTTTTCCTTTATACCATTGTGATAATTTCCTTAAGTATTTGTAGTTTATCTTTTGATTGAAAGTTTGCATCTGATTTTGGATTCTTTTCATTAATGTTCAAGCCAAAATTTTCTTTCCTATTTTTTTAATTTATTTTTTACTGTTTATAGCACATCAATTTATGAATGAAGGATTTACGAATGTGAAACTATCTCAGTATAGGAACAAGATGTTGTAAGTACAGGGACAAAACATTCCATTACATGAATAGAACGTTCAAGTACATTAATAGAGTATTCTGGTACAAGAACAGAGTCACTCTAGTACAGGAACAAAGTTATTATAATATAGAAACAAATTTTCTCTATTTTCCTAGTGTAGAGAAAAAATTGTTCTAGTACATGAACATGGTCATTTCAGTACAAAAACAAAATTATCATAACATAAATGAACTCACTCTATTTTCCTAGTACAAGAATCATAGTATAGGAATAGATTTATTGTTCAAATCTTTTGAGTTTTGCAATTGATTTATTGAGTGGCATGAATTATGAGTTTATGTATTTCTTTTAAGAAGTATTTTTTCCAGGAAAATCTCTTACTACCATTTTCTAAGTGAGAGTCCAGTTTCTAGTGTGGTGTGAGCAGTTTATACACAAGTTATGGTTTTGTTCTACACGTTTCTAGAGTCCTTCTCCAGCATTTCAAATGATGCACCTCGAAGTTCATGAACTCTAGGATTGAAAATTAATTTTTTGTACATTAATTATGCCATATACTACACCCAAAAATATCTATGCTTCAGTATGCCCTTGTAATCACTTCAAACTGATTTTTCAAACAAAATTTATGCCATTTTAAAAAACATAAACACCTTTTTCTTTATTTTAGGAGTTCAATCTTGAAATGAATGTAACTCTAAAATTTCAAATCTCCAACTTCTGAAATTTTGTCCTATTGTAGCCCTCTGAATGTTATTTCCAATTACACAAGTTAGACCAATATTGGATTCTTCAATATAAATTTATGCCAAATCTCCCACAATGACCTGATTAAGGAAGGAATGGTTCAGTAGAGAAAAGTTGTATGGGATTCCAAGTGTCATTGTTTCAAAATTTGTCCCTGAAATTTCTATAGGAAAAACTACAGTTCGTGCGATTTGAATCACTTTTTACATAATTCAAATCTGATGTTTGGAATGAAAGTTATGACAATTTTTCCTAGGTCACATGTTTGAGATGAAATTATGGAGCCTGCAAAAAATCTAACTTCCTCGGATAATATATCTGAAAATATAGTAAACCAAGATCTGAAATTTGTATGCAAGTTCACCAATATTTCAGCTCCACATGGTTACAATGTCAGCTTCTCAATATTTGTATAAAAAAAGTTGTAATATTCCAAAAAATTAGCCTTCATCTAAATGAAATATTATAGTTGGTTTCATCACTAGGTAGGTAAATAAATTGGTAGGGATGTCCATAAACTTATTTAGGAGAAATAATAACACTCCTAATGTGAAAGGAGAAAGAATAAGCAGCTAGATTAAGCACCTTTGGGTGTGAATAGGGATTGGATCATGTTGATTCAGTCAACTTTGATCAAATCAACAACACTGTCATGGAGGAGTGGCCTTTATGATGAGAAAGCATAGTTTTAGTGGTGGAAAACTTGCATGGGATTGGTGGCAAGTATGGATGGGACCCAATGTGAGGAGGTTCACTTGCTATATATGGAGAGGATGGCAGCCTTTGTTTTTCATGTTTTAGAATATTATTGATATTGGCCTGTTTAGACTTTGCTTCCTTTTGTTGTTTAGCAGGTTGCTGTGTTGTTTAGCACAAGGGTGTTCCTGATCGGGAATCCCTACCTAATCCTTAGGGAAGGAGAGGTTCTTTGAGCTACATTTCCTCATTCCAGAATTCTAGCCAAGCTACCTCCTTCAGCTACATCGCAGTTTCTGTTTAGAGCTGGGTTGTGTTGCAGGGTGCAGCAAAGGAGGATCACATAGAGCTATTTCTGAGTTTTTTTTTCAATGGAGAGGCAACCTATCCATATTAGGATCAGCAAGGAGGGATTCTCGGCATATTTTCACATCTTTGGCATTAGGCCAACCATATACCATCCCTCACAGCGCAGTCACATTTCTGAACTACGTTATTTTTGAGGCAATTGTTGGGAGGGTTCATTGAGCTCATCGAGAAGGTATATTTCTGAGTAGAGGGATCATCCTTCTATTTAGAAAAACTATTGGAAGAGGGCATCATCTTTCAGATATTTCATAGCCTCATTTTATTCAGATCCAGTTGTAGTGACATCTCAACCCCAAGGTTATTTGTCACATTGTATATTTCTTGGTATTTCTAGCAATCTTTCCGGGTTGGCTAGAAATCATGTATTAGACCCCACATTTTATTTCTTGGGAATTTATTTTGTTTCTATCAGCCATATTCCATTTGTGTATGTTTACAGTAGCATCTGCACTGATATAGAAAACGATGTCACTGCTCTCCGACATTCTATACAGTTGCAGCAACTCATGTGCTAATTTTTCTGATCATTGGAGGATTGTTCTTATTGCTTCAGTGGCTTGTCCCTCAAGATATTTTTTATATTTTTGATGATATATTAATAAAATTATGGCTGCATATTGATCCCTCTCATGTCATGATAATATTTTCTGTGCTTTACATTATTATAACTTGTATTGCTGTTATTTCCAATTTGGAATATTACAGTGGTATCGGAGCATAATCTTGGCTCATCCTGTGCATTCAAGACATTATTTCATTAGAAGGATCAGATTCTTCTCACAGAAAAGAGAATATGTAAAGAAGAAACAAAGGCAATACTCCATGATTTGGAGAAATGAAGATCTCCCAGCTTATTTTCCAAACTATGAAAAATATCAAAGAAGATCTCAAGGAGATTAAAGGGGAAAGGTGTATAAAAATCCCAAGAGGGTTTGAAAGTGGAGCAATACCTAGATATTCACATGATGGGAATGAGCATTCAGCCACACATGCATATCTGCAGCGCATTTTATTTCCCGTATTTACTTCAAGAAGGATGGAGGAAGAAGATCCACCAAGGGAGGAGACCTTGAGTGACTATCTTCAAGAGTATGAGTCTCAATCATGGAGATTCAAAAAGCACTTGGACTTCCAAGGGTTTTTCCAACTCAAGGAAGACAGAAGATCCAACAACCATAATAGAAGAAATAGAGGTAGAATCTTTCTATCTAAATTTTATGGATCATCAAAGTGCACAACCAAAGCTTGGGTGAAGGAGCTAGATTCCTATTTCCAGCTACACCAAGTTTCAGAAAAGGAGGCCACTAGAGTAGTAGCACTGCACCTAAAAGGTATGGCCAATGATTAGTGGTTTTGTGTTTCTACTTCATTTAATCATCCAAATGTAAACACTTATGTTGGGTTCACTAAGAAATTAGTGAAAATATTTGATATTAAACATTGTGAAACATCTTTTGTTGAACCCAAAAACTCAAAACCTTTGCATGAGTTGGAGAGATCTATTTTGCAAACTCCACTCCATATTTTTGCTGAAGGGGATAAAAACATGCATGATGCCTTGCCAAGGGCAAGATCCCCACTTCTTGAGGAGACCTCTTCTATAGATGAGGTTCCTCCTTCAAGGGAAGACCAAGATCTAAGGTCTCTCATTGATGATGAGGAATTCTCAAATATTGATGAAGGGGAAGAACAAAGAAGAGCTAACAATGTTGTACCATCAGGAGGAGATCCATCACCACATGGAGATGGGAAGGGAGCCATTGATTATATTAGAGGAGCCCTTGTGTCTTTTCAAGGAGTTCCAAATGATTTAACATGTAGGAACCAAAGCACAATTCTAGAGCAACATATATTAGTTTTTGTGGATTGTGAGATGGAAGAAAAGAAGAATCAGCATCAAGGGATGATGAGTATTCACCCTTATCTATTTTAGGAGGTTTTTATATAGAAGAAGGAGATTGTATTGCACAGTGGAGATAGGGAAAAATCAGTCCACTGATATATAGATTCTTCTTTAGATCTTGATGTCTCACTACATGGGGGCATTCCACCTGGGAGGCCACCAGATCTAGATTTGGTGAGAGAAATCTTGCCATTTGGTTCACCAATATTAGATTCTGAAGGGGTGAAGACCTTAGAGGATTCTAGTACAACGCAGAGAGTTTGGGATAGAATCCAGGAGGAGGGAGATATTCTCCCATTTTCAGCATCACCCACTCTCACTACATATACTATGTTGACAGAAGTTTCTGCAGTGACGGAGGATGGCACCTTCATGGTGCAAGGGAGCTACTCCATGGATTTGTAGAAATAGAGGGTACTTCCTTTAAGGAATGGATCCTCCATACATTCGAGTAGATGGAGGCCACTCATGCTTACATTGGCCAAGATCAGGAGGTTCTTTTTGGATGGTAGCTTCTCATGGGAGTCCAACTTCCAAAAGTCACCACTTCTATTTGAGCATGAGAAGTTGCATGATGGGCATGGTAGCACTCTGGAGGATGACTTTGGCATGGGGAATGTCAAAGGAAAAGACAATAGCATGTGGGAAGCTTCACATTTCAAATCTTCAGCATTGTCTCTTAGGAGGATTGATCCATATTGTAGGTCTCAACTCTTGGTAGAGTACTCCAAGGATCTTGGTGCTTGCATGATTCTTGATGACCCGGAGGGATATGATAGATACATGGTGGTTGATGAGGTCATCTATTCTTATGGAAAATTCTTCTTGACTAAATTTTATGAGATCAAGAGGAAGCTACTACATGCATCACATGTGGACTTTCTTTCCATGCACTTTAATGCATATAATTCCTTGATGGAGGAGTTCACTTGGGAGGGCATTTAGCAGGATGTATATTAGCATGAGGAGAGGTGCATATCTCAGCTGGTGGTGGAGAGTTTTTCACAAACACTTCCCTACTCATTGATAGTGAGGGAGAACTTTCAGTTGAGCCATTTCATCTCAAGGACCAAAGTACATGGTAGAGAAGGTACAATTTTACATTATGATTTGTAATTATTTATTTTATATGAGAAACATGTTGTACCAAGGAGAATTATCCCTTCTTGCACATTATATTATGATGTACTTAAGGCCAATTGCAGCATTGAGGTTGGCTATTCTATTGGTGGTATGTGGGGGAAGCCACATGATTCTTGGTGTGCACCATTGGCACCACATTTTACTTTCATAATCCTATCTTGTAGGATGACTGTGGCAGCAAACAAGTGGTTGGAAAGACACTTGTTATTTATTTTTTTTGAGGCAGGCAAGGGATGCACTGCGCTGGTTCCATATGTGGAACTATGATCCACCTCCCGGTTGTCATATGGAAACTTGCTTTCATTGGTTTTTGCTTCCATATGTTGGAGATATTCTTATGTTTATAAGAAGCTTTGTTGGGAGAGTGGCACAAAATTTGAATGTGCCCATTGGGAGTATATTCTCCCTAATTTACATGTTGCATGTTTTAAGAGAGATAATGGGAAAACCATGATTTCCATACTACATCTCTTTTATTCATGTGGGAGGAGCCATTTGGAGAACTTGAGTTCTTGGAGGAGGCACTTCATGGCTGATTTTTTTGGTGGGGTAACTTGGGACATTCTTGGAGGCCATGAAATTTCAGCCCAAGATCAGAAATAGCCCCATACTTACCATAAATTGAGATACAAACAACTTGGATGGGAAAATATAATCTCTCCATGTAGCCCCAACACATTGCATAAACCAGGGGTTGAGGATTTCTTTAATGAGCTACCTAGAATGGCTCATTTCATTTGGATGATAGCATGGGTATGGGAGACTCTCATTGGGGATGAGATTCCCTATGTTTATCATCACTCCTACCTTGAGGAAGCCATTGAAAAATAAGAAGGTTTCCACGTACACCTTCCACTTTCTCATGATGTACACCATTTGGTTTTTCATACTTGGGAGGAACCATTGGAGGGAATATTTATTGCAGATTATGTTGAGCTATGGTGGGAACCATTTATGAGGAGGCCACGAGAAGAGGAAGGGAGGAATTTTTCTCCACCTTTACAGTTGCTTGAGGACAAGAAACATTTTGGAGGGGAGGGCTATAATATTCCAAAAATTTAGCCTTCATCTAAATGGAATATTATAGTTGGTTTCATCACTAGGTAGGTAAATAAATGGGTAGGAAGGGCCATAAACTTCTTTATGAGAAATAATAACACTCCTAATGTGAAAGGAGGAAGAATAAGCAACTGGATTAAGCACCTTTTGGTGTGAACAGGGATTGGATCATGTTGATTCAGTCAACTTTGACCAAATCAACAGCGTTGTCATGGTGGAGTGGCCTTTATGATGAGGCGTCGCATTTTTGGTGGAGGAAAACTTGCATGAGCTTAGTGGAAAGTATGGATGGGACCCAATGTGAGGAGGTTCACTTTCTATATATGGAGAGGATGGTAGCCTTTGTTATTCATGTTTTAGATTATTATTGATATTGGTTTGTTTAGACTTTGCTTCCTTTTGTTGTTTAGCACAAGGGTGTTCCTGATCGGGAATCCCTACCTCATCCTCAGGGAAGGAGAGGTTATTTGAGCTGCATTTCCTCATTCTGTAATTCTATCCAAGCAACCTCCTTCAACTACAATGTAGTTTCTGTTTAGAGCTGGGTTGTGTTGTAGGGTGCACCAAAGGAGGATCACATAGAGCTATTTCTGAGCTTGTTTTTCAGTGGAGAGGTAGCCTATCCATTGGAGGATCAGAAAGGAGGGATCCCAGGAATATTTTCACATATTTGAAATTAGGCCAACCTTATACCATCCCTCATAGCGCATTCACAATTCTGAACTGCGTTATTTTTGGAGGAAATTGCTGGGAGGGTTCATTGAGCTCATCAGGAGGGTCTATTTCTGAGTAGAGGGATCAGCCTTCAATTTAGAATTACTATTGCAGGAGGACATCATCATTTTAGATCTTTCATAGCCTCATTTTATTCAGATCCAGTTTGCAGTGGCATCTCAACCCTAGGGTTCTTTGTCACATTGTATATTTCTTGGTCTTTCCGGGTTGGCTAGAAATCATGTATTAGAGCCCACATCTTCTTTCTTGGGAATTTCTTTTGTTTCTATCAGCCATATTCCATTTGTGTATTTTTACAGAAGTAGCTACACTGATATATTAGATAGTTATTTCACTTCTCTCCGACATTCTATACAGTTGCAGCAACTCATGTGTTGATTGTAGGATTGTTCTTATTGCTTAAATGGCTTGTCCCTCAAGATCTTTTTGTATATTGTTGCTGATATATTAATAAAATGATGGCTGCATATTGATCCATCTCATGTCATGGTTAAAATTTCTATTTTTTACATTATTATGACTTGTATTGCTGCTATTTCTAATTTTGAATATTACAAAAGTTATAGTGAAAATTCCAGGATTGCTTGTTTGAAGAAGCGAAACCCTAGAATCCAAAGCTCTGATACCAAATGTTATGCAACCAACTCAAAAAATATAATAAATATAGATCAAAAGCTTAAAAATCATCCTCTTCGAGGAGGAAACCTCCTTTACATTATATAAATTAAAAATTCTTCAACGATTCAAATAAAAAAACCTCCTTTCTATATATAGGAGTCTAAGGGGTCACAATATAATCAAAGCCTGCATAACAATAATAATGTAAGGGCACAAAAATAATAATTGTGGGCTTCTATGGGGCACAATAAAAACAATATGGGGACTACATGGGCACAATAATAACAATAAGGGGGGTACACTAGTATTATAGGGGCCTCACGAAATTTTAGATTACTTTTAGGAATAACTTCAAATAAATTAATTTTAAAGTTAATTGGGCTTGGCAAAGTTCTTCATAATGGAATTTATAATTGTAATGGTTGACCTCTATTCAATTTAGTGTAATAGGAGTTGTGGTATTCTTTGTTTGGTCAATTTAGTGTGTCCTAAATTGCTGCATTTAATTTGTCAATCCGGGAATCGTAAGCTGATGAAGTGCGGCGCACTATATGTGCAAGATAACCTATTTCTTAACTTTTGTCATTTTTGGTCTTTCTAAGGTGAAATGGAAATTCTAAAATGAAAACAAGTTTGGTTATATTTTTTCAAGGAAGTGATATCCCCTATAATGATTTACCAACTTGAAACTTTAAAAGCAAATTGAAAATTACAATGACAAGGCTTGAAAGAAAATAAAAATGTACTGCTGAAATGAAAAGGTGCTGCTAATCTAATAAATCAAAACAGTAAACTAGTGAGCATGAAAACTAAACTATTCTTGCTGCCAACTAAACACAAAAGAACTATGCTTAAGGAAATTAAAAATTGCAACAAAATAAATCTAAATCAGATTACATCAATTTATCTTCTGACCCTTCATCATTAGTCCAGCTATGATTTTTGGAAGTAATCATAAACAACTTGATTAACTGATATTTAATTTGCAGAAAGTAAACTAATACTAAACCATACACTCATGATTCAATCCCTCACCATCAGTCCAGCTGTGGCTTTCGGAGGCAACTGAAGATGTCATGCATGATTTAATATATCTAAATTTACAGAAAAGAAACTAATACTAAACTACACATTTCATAATGCAATCCCTCACCATCAGTCCAGCTGTGGCTTTCGGAGGCAACTGAAGATGCTATGAGCAGATTAGTATATCTAAATTTGCAGAAAAGAAACTAATACTAAACTATACATTTCATAATGCAATCCCTCACCATCAGTCCAGCTGTGGCTTTCGGAGGCAACTGAAGATGCTATGAGCAGATTAGTATATCTAAATTTTAACTACTGAAGCAAATAAACAAAACTGAAATGAACAGAGCAATGCTGAAGTTAAACAAAAGCTATGAAAAACAAACTAGCAGCAGAACAATGTTAGTTTCATGTCATTAGTCAAAAAGCTATAAAAATGCCTGGGCTGCCCATCTAAAACCTGAAAAACATAAATACTGATCAGTGATTAACAATCATAAAGCATGAAAGACCGAAATGAAATGGAAATTATGGAAGTGTATAAACAGAAATGAAACAACTGCAAAGTATGAACATATGAATGGATTATGATACAATGATTTTTAAAGAAATGAAATGAGAAATATACACTAATACACAAAACCTTAGCTGAGCAGGGGCCCTCTACACAGCCTTGGTAACGGTCTTCAAACACGAATTAAGTTGAAAAACAGAGTCTTCTCATATTTAAAAAGTAGTTCATTACAGAATAGTAATGTTACGGCACAAGTGCAGCGTAATCACTACAGAGCAGACTAAAAGATAACAGAGACTACATTCACGAACATCAACTAACTTCATATGCGTATGCAAACGCACTATATATAACAACAAACTATAATTGTTTCCTAATGTTCATGCTAGTGGAGAGCACGTAGACCACTACGTCCACGGATATAGGAGTATGGCCGTGTTGGAAAGTAGATCTACGAGAGGTGGATGCTTGAATTCGAATCTAGAACCCTGTACAGATGTCGATTTAACCTCCGCAGGCTTAGAAATGGCCGTATGGATCTTTATGTGCCACGAAACAGAGTCCGGCCGACATGAAACTCCATAGTTGACTTCCATGTGGACGCCTTTGACCGCGGCTTCTTTGGACAAGTTTGCTTGAACCAATAGGACACGAACCATGTCCACGTCATTCCTGACCTGCCCATGTGGCTCGTTTCCCTTGTAGACACCTGTAGCATAGAGTTTCACAAAATAGTTGCGGAAAGTTGCAGCAGCTGCGGAAAGTGGCAAGATTCCGCAGCTGAATGAAAAAAATCTAGATCAAATAGCAAACACAAAAATATAATTAAAAACCATGTTAGATGCCCTTTTGCACATGATATTGACAATTTGGGAGGTTTAGGTGAGTGAAAAAGGTATGGAAAAATGTATGGAAAAGATGCAAATTTGGGACTCAACATACCCCTACTGTGAAGGTGTTGCATGTCCTCATGCAACCAAAATTTGATACTCTTTTTTCAGTTCATGTGCCTTGATACTTCAGCCAGCACATCCAATCCCCTTCTCTTCTTCTTTGGTACTGCCATCATTCTGGGTTTCTTCATTAAGCACCTAAATTTGATATTCACAAGTGCTCTGCTCAATTTCTGGCATTTCCTTTTCAATTTCTTATTTTTCTTTTGCCATATTCCCAAATGTAACATAGTATTATCATGGATGATCTTGTCCAGCTTGCCTAGTTCTTTCAATGTTTCATTTTCATTTTTGATGTGCCTATTTAAAAGCTCCAGCTCAAAAATTTCCTGTTTTAATGATTGAACTAAATCATCCTGCAATGTATGTGGCTGAATGGAAGAAGTACTTGGACCTGTGGCTGCCTTTTCCAAGGATTATATATATTCATATACCTCCTGCTGCTTGGGGTCTACTTCCGGTGTCATTTTCATTGGGCTGTCCCCAAAATGCTGTAAAGGAGAATTATGTTCAAAATCTGGCCGAGGAGGGCTTACATCAATATTTTGCTGAGAATAAGATGGAGTATGCTCATTGTCTGATTGGGAATGAAAGGAACCAGGTTCACTAACTGACTGAGATGGACTATGGTCATTTGGGGACTGTTAAGATGTCTCCTCACCCAAATCAATGAAATGAGGACCCTTAATTTGCGTTTTTCTCAATTTACCCTTAAGCCTGCTGCTTCTCCTCACACGCTGTGGTACACTACCCTTTTGTTCCTGTTTTCCTTTCTCTGCCTTCTTGGATATAGATGACTGTTTTTGAAGATAAACTAATCTTTCAGACAGTATTTGATGATCTTCTTCTTCAGAAGAAGGAGTTTTATGGACAGCCTCAATAGTTTCTTTCCCTTTTGGTATTATTGGCTTCTTAGCCTTGATTTCCTTTTTCTTCCTTTTTACCAATCTCTCTTCCCTATCGGTTCTTTTCATAGTAGTAGTAGGAGTATTTTGGATTTCATCTATTGTTCTTTTCCTTCTACTTCTTTTTGCTGTGCTAGCTGCGGGAATTTCCTGAGTAGGAGTAATTTGGGTTTCAACATTCATTCTTTTTCTTCTACTCCTTCTTACTGAACTACCTTCAGGAATTCCCTGAGGTTCTTCAAAGAAATTTCTAACTAGGAATTGTTCCCATGTGTCTTTTCTTTCCTTTAGCTCCTTTTCAATCAGAATTTTTATAAGGCCGTGGTGATATAGATGAGGCTCTACATCTCCTAAGTGTTTTTGAACAGTCACAGCCATTTTCTTCAAGCTATTGAATAGAAAATAAAGGAGATTGAGAGTTTGGTTTTCTAGAAAATTCATCAATAGCCTGGTATGGTACATGTACATAGACCCAAAACGGCCTTCACATGTAATGAATTTCTGAACAATTAGTAGTAAAGTGGCCCATTCTTCTTTTATTGCATGCACAGGGATTCCTCTTTTAAACACAGTTATGTCCATACCTTGATTTCGTAGGATTGTTCTCCATGCCTCATCACTGATGCTTTTATTTTTGAACCAACGTTCTCCCTCCTGAAGAAGTTCTGTGGCTGTTGCTATTGATGCTTCATTGACCGAAAACTTGAGGTCTCCAATTTCTGCTTCCGAGCCATCAAATGACCTTGCAAACGCTTTCGTAACTTCTTTGTGGTAACCTCTGAATTTCTGAATAAAACGCAGCCATTTTGCTTTCTTCAACATCTCTTTTGCTTGCGGATATCCCTCTATAAACTTTGGTCCTTCCGGCTTTGCCCTTAATAATTTTCCCATTTCACTTCTCTGTGCTTCACAAATTTGCTTTCGTGAGGGTTTAAGTGGAAATGGAACGATGGAATACACAGGATCGAGCACAATGATTGTGGGAATGTATCATAAAATGGGAATGAGCACTATAAACGGAATGGAGTAAGACTGTGGGTAGATATACGGGAGTGAGAATGAGCAAAAGGAACAAAATGGAGTGAAACAAGGAGTGAGAATGAGTAGAGTGGGGTTTCATAAACACGACAGAGACACGACAGAGAGGTTAACAAAGTATAACACATTCGGCAACGTTTTGAATTTTGGTGGCTGCGCAATTGAATATGAACATGTTTCAATCAACGGTTATGAGTTTATGTGGCTGCAAGAGTCCTAAGTCAAATCAAATACGCTTCATTATCACCGGTGGGATATTGGATCATAAGTGAAAATCGGGGTTTAATGATGAAACCGTTTGTGAATAAATGCAAGAGGATAACATGGAGATCATGAAAGGTTACGGAACTGTCAATATAATCATTGCGCGTAATGGGTAGAGCTCATGGTTTGAAACTATATAAAAATGTGTTTTTCAATACTATTTGAAATAAATTTTATTCATACCTTTGGAATCTTTGCTTTTGCCCTTGGTCTTCAATTGACTGATCTCCATTGGTGTCTTGAATGCTCCATTGATCTTCTCTCCTGCATTTTATTTCATAATTATGAAAATAACATCTGACTGTACATTCTCTTTGAAAACAGAGTAGTAGCTGCGGAATCTGCTTCTGGCTGCGGAAACTGGAGTCAGCTGCGGAAACTGACACAGCTATTACTTGGTTGAATGGAAAGGAACAAATGACAAATGACCTGATGGAAATGGTCATGAAAAAGATTTTTATTGATGGAGTGGATGAAATGAAGTGGAATGGATTAAAATGAAATGAAATGAAATGGAATGAAGTGGAATGAAATGGAGTGGGTGGTGAAATGAAATGAAATGAAAGACATATTTTTTTTTTTGGAAAATATAGAGTGTCAGGTGTCCCTGATTTTCACCCTATATTTTCTGCATAAGACTGCCAATCAATGATTGGTTTTCAGGCTTATACCATTTTTTATTTTTATTTTTGTTTTTTTTTTTTAAACTAAAAAAAACAAAAGCTAGGCTGGTGGAGAAGAAGAATTCTTCTGTACCAGCCTGATTGCAGAACTTTCTTGAAACATCTTGACAAAATCCTCTTTAGAGAGTGGCTTATGATAAACTTTCAATCTATGGCCATTCACAATAAGAGGAGTTTGAAACTCATCAATGGTCTTGATTCTTACGGCTCCATTGCTAAAGATCTTGTCAATCTCATATGGCCCAAGCCAATGAGTCTGAAATTTCCCTTGAAAATCTTTAAACTTGGAGTCAAATAACAATGCCCAATCTCCTTCTTGAAACTTCTTCTCTTTGATATATTTGTCATGCCACTTAGTTCTTTGATATTGAACTAGATCGGTTCTTAGAATTGCTTCTTATCTGATCTCATCTAGCTCATTCAATTGCTCCATTCTATGCTTTTGAGCTTCTGATAAGTCCATTCCCAACTGAACTGCTATCTTGAAGGTCTTGACTTGGAACTCAATGGGGAACAAGACTTCTTTCCCATAAACAAGTTCATAGGGAGAATGTCCTATTGTATTCCTCCATGTAGTTCTGTAGGCCCACAAGGCTTCTGGAAGCCTTTCTGCCCAATCTCTTCTATGTAGATGAACAGTTTTGGTGATGATACTTTCAAGAAATTTGTTTGTGGACTCCACTTGACCATTTGCTTGTGGATGGTAAGGAGTAGATCTTATGTGCTTGATTTTGTATTCTTCCATCAACTTTTCCACCAAATTGGATGTGAATTGGCTCCCCTGATCTGTCACAATTTCTCTTGGAACACCAAAGCGAGTAAAAATATCCTCATAAAGAAAATGAATAACTGAATTTTCAGTAGCAGATACTAATGCTTTAGCTTCCACCCATTTAGTAACATAATCGGTACAAACCAATATATACTTCTTTTGCTTAGATGGTGGATTAATAGGTCCAATGAAATCTAAAGCCCATTTTTCAAAGGGTTCAATGAGTACCTGTGTTTGCGATGGCATTTCATTTGAAAGGGTAGGTTTCCCTACTCTTTGGCAGCTGTCACACCTTTTGACATATTGTTTTGCATCTTTGAAGAGGGAAGGCCAATAATATCCTAAAGAGAGGATTTTATAGGCCGTCCTTTTGTCTGCAAAGTGTCCGCTGCATGGTTCATCATGACATGCCTTAAGAATATCGGGCATTTCATCTTCCCTGACACATCTTCTGATCACAAGATCTGGCCCTGTTTTAAACAATTCGTTAGAAATCCATGAATATTTTGAACTCTCTTGAATAATCTTTCGTTTTTCTCTTGGAAATAAATGTGAAGGTAGTTTCCCTGTAACCAAATAGTTAGCAATATCTGCATACCAAGGGGTCTTAATAGTTACTGCAAACAAATATTCATCAGGAAACTTATCTTCTACAGGAGAATCTTCTTTAGTATTATGAATCCTAGACAAGAAATCAGCTACTGTATTCTGTTTTCCTGGTCTATCCAACACAGTAATATTGAATTCTTGCAAAAGTAAAAGCCATCTTGTCACTCTGCCATTAGTAACGGGTTTGTTCATTAAATATCTAATTGCAGAATGGTCAGTATGAATAAAAGTTTCATAGCCTGTTATGTAATGTCTAAACTTATTAATTGCATGAACAACAGCTAAGAACTCTTTTTCAGTCACGGTATAGTTCAACTCTGTGGGAGTCAAATTTTTACTGGTGTAATAAATGGCATAAGGAATTAAATCTTTTTGACCCAACACAGCTCCAAGAGCTGTATCTGAAGCATCTGTAGAAATATGGAAAGGAAGTTTCCAATTTGGTCCCCTCAAGATAGGTGCTTCAGATATTCTTATTTTCAAAGTTTCAAAAGCTGATTGACAATCAGGATCCCATTTAAATTCACAGTCTTTTGTAAGAAATTTGAAGAGTGGAGATGCTATTTTAGTGAAGTTTTCTATAAATCTTCTATAGTAACCAGTAAATCCTAAAAAACTTCTAACATCTCTTTGACAATTTGGAATAGGCAACTTGGAGATGACTTCAACTTTTGATCTATCAACCTTAATCCCATCTCCTGAAATATGATGTCCTAAAACAATCCCTTCAGTAAAAATCATAAAGCATTTTTCATGGCTTAATGAAAGGTTTGTTTCTTTACATCTTATGAGAACTTTTTCCAAATTTTCTAATGCTTCTTCAAATGAATTACCATAAACTGTAAAATCATACATATAAACCTCTACACAATCATGGATTAGATCAGAAAAAATTCCTAGTACTGCTCTTTGGAATGTTGCTGGTGCATTACATAACCCAAAAGGAAGCACTCGGTAGGCAAAAGTTCCCCATGGACAAGTAAATGTGGTCTTATCTTGATCTTGAGGTGCTACCTGAATTTGATTATAGCCACTAAAACCATCCAAAAATGAAAAGTACTTTTTACCTGCTAATGTATCTAATACCTGATCAATAAAAGGCAAAGGAAAGTGATCCTTCAAAGTTGCTTTGTTCAATTCCCTGTAATCAATGCATACTCTCCATTTACCATTCTTTTTAGGTACTATAACGAAAGGAGAAACCCATCGGCTATCTGAAATTGGATAAATGAAGTTTACATTGAGAAGTTTTTGGAGCTCTTCTTTCACTATCTCCCTAAGATTTGGATTCATCCTTCTTTGAGGTTGTCTGATTGGTCTACTGTTTTCCTCAATATAGATATGATGGATGCAAGTCTTAGGATCAATACCCATCATGTCAGTATACTCCCATGCAAATGCAGTAGAATGTTTTTGCAAGATTCTGGTTAGTTCTTCTTGTTGTGATTTCTCCAAATGTTTGTTGATATTCAATGTCTTTTTTGGAAAAATCTCAATAGCAGAATTACCAAACTCTTCCATAGAGTAAAGAGACATTTGTCTTGATGATAAATATTCTATGTCAGATTCCAACTGAAATTGTGTGGGGTCATATTCTGAAGTTATCTCAAAATTTTCTAATGTGTTCAGAATTTGACTATCCTCACTAATTTCAGAAATGGTAAAGACAGGTTGTATAGTTTTCTCATCATCGACCCATTCATTGTCTCCTATTTCTGTAATTGCTCTTGCAGGAGGATACAAATTGAATTTCTTTGTCGAATTACCATTAGAAATGTATATGTCTCCAGATCTACAACTAATAAAAGCATCAGCTGTGGCCAGCCAAGGTCTTCCTAAGATAATTGGATGTCCTCCTAGATTACTTTTGGGAGTCAAAATCATAAAGTCTACTGGATATTCCCAAGAATCTAAGAAGACTGAAATATCTTCTAATACACCATCTGGTTTAATAACCGATCGATCTGCAAGTTGCAATAAAGTAGGTGTAAAAAGAAGGTTAGGAAGTTTTAACTGTTCCATAGTCTGTCTACTCATAATGTTGATAGCAGCCCTAAGTCAATCAATGTGTTTGGAATTTCTATTCCATTTATATGTGTCTTGACAATTGGACTTCCTGGATCTACATACTTCTGCATAGTAATTTTTCCCATCATAATGTCTGCAATCTTTCCTACCAGGTGGATTCTTCTTGTGTCTTTTAGTTTCCTTCCTGGTCTTTTGAAACTCAACTCCTTTATGGTTTTTGCTAGAATAGGAATTTCTCGAATGGCTTGTAGCAATGTAATCTTGATACAAACATTCTTCAATTCATCTAGAAAGTCATAGTTAGGCAACAAGATTTGTTTTTCCACCCCCTTATCGATTTGTAGTCTTTCCGGAAAAGGAGGTGTAGATGAAGATGTTGGTTGCTCAACTATAGGAGTTGTGGGTGTTAACTTTTTTTTTTCTTTTTGAATTTTTTAATTTTGAAGAGATTCTTCCTCAGAACCCTTATTGACTTGAAGAGAGTCCTCCTCAGAGGTATCTTGCTCTTGAATATCTATAGAAGGTTTTTCTAAAACTCTACCAGATATGAGTTGTACATCGTTGAGAGGAACAATCATATAGGTAGGAAATTGTTGTCCTTCTACCATATAAGTAGTTTGAGGATTCTTATTGTTAGGATTTGGCAATGGCTGAGCTGGAAGTTGATTTGTCTTCTGTTGGTATGGAAGCATGAGTTGAGGATTTGTATTTTGTTGAGAAGGTTGTTGTTGTGGAAATGGCAATGAAAGTTGTGGATTTTGGCTTGGAAATTGTGGAGCTTGTTGATTTTGAAAAGATGGAGGATATTGATAAAATTGAGCAAACCTCCCATAAGGATTTTGCATCCCTTGTACCCATGGCTGATATGAATTTTGATGTTGGGGCCAAGATTGTTGCCAAGGAGTCCAATTTGGTGGGGTTTGAAGATTCATGGGGTTATTAAACCCTTGAGATTGTTGTCCCTGCCAAGGTCTCCTTGCGACAAAACAGAGAGATTCTATTGAATTTGGATCTTCTTGAAAAACAGCTTTGAGTCCAGGGATTGAAGGACAATCCTTGATCTCATGATTTTCTGAGCAAACCATACATGTTTCTACAACTTTTGCATCCAAGGGACATTCCCTTAAAGCATGTTTCTTTCTACATTTCGGACAAAAGATGGCTAAAGCATCTGTTTCTGCTTTCTCCTTGTTTTGGATTTTAAGGGTGTCTAGTTGTTCACTAAGGCTCCCTAAGATATCAGTTTTGAACTCATCAAGCATATTACCAATCTCTGCCCTACTTACTGATCCAGTTGCAGATTTGTTAGCCCTAATAAAAGAAGGATCCCTAGGCCCTTTTCCTGTTTTAGATTTTCCTCTTGAGAGATGGACACATAGTTCTGTTATGTCACGAAGTGGAAGTTGATAAATGTCTCCTTTCCCCATCATGTTTAAAATATCTATCCATTCATCTCTAATGGCTTTTAATATGAGGGCTTTCAAGGTTTCATCATCTAAGTTGCTCATCTTTGCTCTTTTCAAGTTGTATTGAAATCTTTCAAGTAAATCTTCCAAGTTTTCATCTTCTTTTGCATCATTTTGAATACCTCATCCTTGTGATTGGTGGGCATACAATAGTCCAAGTATCTATCCAAAAATGTTTGTTTCATATCATTCCAAGTCCTGATAGATTGAGTGGCTAATCCCATGAACCATTTCAAAGCAAATCCCTTCAATGTTGAAGGAAACAGTTTGAGTTTTTGAGAATCTTCCATATAGTCATAAGTTCGGCACACAACTTCAAACTCAAACAGAAATGTTTCAGGATCCTCACTTCGTAATCCATAAAAGTTAGGGAGAACAGATGGTGAAATATTTTTCATTGTTGCATGAGTTTCCTCATCAACTATAGGGAATCCCAACAAATCCATATTTCTACCATTATTTCCTTCACCATTGTTATCTCCATTATCTCCTCCTCTTCTACCTCCACCTCTATTTATTACTTCCTCTGCCATGATAGTTTCTTTAGAGTCCTTATAGTCCTCTAGTTCTTCTACCAAGGAAGGATGAGAGAAAGTGTGTTTGTTTTCTAAGTGGGTTTTGGTAGGTGGTATAGGAGAATCCTCTAATTCAGCTGTTCCTTGAAAATCTTAAGGCTAGGGGTAGATGGTGGTGAATCTGGTCTATGCCTTGAAGAAGATGGAGTTGTGAAAATCGAACTCTTGGCTTTAGCTATAAACCTTCCCCTAGAATCTCTTGCTCTATGCATGTCATTTTTTTTTATTTTTTTTTTTTTAAAGTTGGGCTAATAATTCTCTTTCTGATCTTCCAGATCACACTAGGTGCAAGAAGAGAGCATACTTAAGAAATTACTAAACCAATAACTCTCTTTTCTGATCCTCCAGATCGCACTAGGTGCAAGAGGAGAGCATACTTCAAGAAGTTATCAAGTTTTCCCTTCTTTTATGATTTTATGTTTTTTTTTTAAGAAATTGGCTACCTAGTTACACTTCCCCGGCAACGGCGCCAAAATGTTTGGTCAATTTAGTGTGTCCTAAATTGCTGCATTTAATTTGTCAATCCGGGAATCGTAAGCTGATGAAGTGCTGCGCACTATATGTGCAAGATAACCTCTTTCTTAACTTTTTGTCGTTTTTGGTCTTTCTAAGGTGAAATGGAAATTCTAAAGTGAAAAACAAGCTTGGTTATATTTGTTCAAGGAAGTGATATCCCCTATAATGATTTACCAATCTTGAAACTTTAAAAGCAAACTGAAATTACAATGACAAAACTTAAAAGAAAGTAAAAGTGTACTGCTGAAATGAAAAGGTGATGCTAATCTAATGAATCAAAACAGGAAACTAGTGAACATGAAAACTAAACTATTCTTGCTGCCAACTGAACACAAAAGAAACTACGCTTATGGAAATTCAAAATTGCAATGAAATAAATCTAAATCAGATTACATCAATTCATTTTCCGACCCTTCATCATTAGACCAGCTATGACTTGCGGAAGTAATCATAAACAACTTGTGTAACTGATTATTTAATTTGCAGAAAGTAAAATAATACTAAACCATACACACATGATTCAATCCCTCGCCATCAGTCCAGCTGTGGCTTTCGGAGGCAACTGAAGATGTCATACATGATTTAATATATCTAAATTCGCAGAAAAGAAACTAATACTAAACTACACATTTCATAATGCAGTCCCTCACCATCAGTCCAGCTGTGGCTTTCGGAGGCAACTGAAGATGCTATGAGCAGCTTAATATATCTAAATTTGCAGGAAAGAAACTAATACTAAACTACACATTTCATAATGCAGTCCCTCACCATCAGTCCAGCTGTGGCTTTCGGAGGCAACTGAAGACGCTATGAGCAGCTTAATATATCTAAATTTAACTACTGAATCAGATAAGCAAAACTGAAATGTACAAAGCAAGACTGAAGTTAAACAAAAGCTATGAAAAGCAAACTAGCAACAGAACAATGTTAGTTTCATGTCATTAGTCAAAATGCTATAAAAATGCCCGGGCTGTCTATCTAAAACCTGCAATCAAGAAAACTGATCAGTGATTAACAATCATAAAACATGAAAGACAGAAATGAAATGGAAATTATGGAAGTGTATAAACAGAAATGAAACAACTGCAAAGTATGAACATATGAATGGATTATGATACAATGATTTCTAAAGAAACAAAATGAGAAATATACACTAATACACAAAACCTTAGCTGAGCAGGGGCCCTCTACACAGCCTTGGTAACGGTCCTCAAACACGAATTAAGTTGAAAAATAGAGTCTTCTCATATTAAAAAGTAGTTCATTACAGAATAGTAATGTTACGGCACAAGTGCAGCGTAATCACTACAGAGCAGACTAAAAGATAACAGAGACTACATTCACGAACATCAACTAACTTCATATGCGTATGCAAACGCACTATATATAACAACAATCTATAACTGTTTCCTAATGTTCATGCTAGTGGAGAGCACGTAGACCACTACGTCCACGGATATAGGAGTATGGCCGTGTTGGAAAGTAGATCTACGAGAGGTGGATGCTTGAATTCGAATCTAGAACCCTGTACAGATGTTGATTTAACCTCCGCAGGCTTAGAAACGGCCGTATGGATCTTTATGTGCCACGAAACAGAGTCCGGCCGACATGAAACTCCATAGTTGACTTCCATGTGGACGCCTTTGACCGCGGCTTCTTTGGACGAGTTTTCTTGAACCAATAGGACACGATCCATGTCCACGTCATTCCTGACCTGCCCATGTGGCTCGTTTCCCTTGTAGACACCTGTAGCATAGAGTTTCACAAAATAGTTGCGGAAAGTTGCAGCAGCTGCGGAAAGTGGCAAGATTCCGCAGCTGAATGAAAAAAATCTAGATCAAATAGCAAACACAAAAATATAATTAAAAACCATGTTAAATGCTCTTTTGCACATGATATTGACAATTTGGGAGGTTTAGGTGAGTGAAAAAGGTATGGAAAAGTGTATGGAAAAGATGCAAATTTGGGACTCAACAGTCTTCACTCCCCTTAGATATGCTACTTTTGATCAGAGGCCCAATGTTTAGCTCAAAAATGAAAGTGCTTAGAAATGCTCCAAACTGGAACTACCAGCTAAAGCTCGTCACTAGGACTCCAGCACAACTCGTTTCATCAAAATCCGTGTTTGTATGAGTAATTTATGGTTTGTTGTCCATTTTCTCAAACAGGTAAAAAATATGTAGAAGAGTGACCGACTGATGACTTGGCAGTCTGGTCAGCACCTTAGGAATATCCATGGAATATTCTTTAATTCTCATCCAATGAGACTGTGACAAGTGTCACAATCAAATTCACCAATGTTGCTTAGGGAAATTGAAATTTTCTTCCTAATCCTAAGGTTGAATTTATAAGTGTAGAAATTATACAAAAAATATGTATATCATGGATTCAATCCGATCTAACAATGTACTAAAGCTAGATACTGAATCACTTCATCAAATCAATTGCAGAAATTAAACACAATCGCCAATCACATGAAGCAAAGAAAGAATCAAATCAAACTACAATAGAAATAATTTCCCAAGGAAAGCTTACTACTCAAAACCCCTCTATCATATATTGTATATTCCATAAGGAATCATGAAACAATTACATACAACTCTTCTCACAAGGGTCCTCCTATATTCAGCTAATTGTCTCACACTGATCCAGACAAAATTGGGCCAACACTTAGCCAATTCTCGAAATGTCTTCATCCTACCTTTCTCATGCAGTTCATGAGGAATGCAATCCTTATTCTCAAGTAATTCCAACCTTCCTACATTGTGTTGAGTATCATGGGCATCATGTGGTGTTTTAACTACACCTCAGTAGTATGCTAATATCACAACTGGTAGTTAACCTCCCTTTAACCTTTGTCTGAACTGGGTCTCCACTGGAACTGGCATGCATGCAACTAATAATAGTAAATCCTCAATTGCATGTGAGATCATTGATTTTGAATTAAATAATATTCAATTCACTTGATCTATCACTAGTGTATTAAACAGTTACAACTAGCTCAATTGATGTTAACTCACGTAACTAAGTTAAACTGATTACAACCTACATTAACTAATGCACAACTGCACTTCGAACTCTATTGCAATTAGAATTATTCTGCATGTCTAACCAACTACCCTCAACTCAAAATTCATGAGTTAATTGAGTTTATCACACTCAGTTAACTAGTACAAGTTATTTTGAGATTAGATTAAATTTTATTGTCCATCTTAATTAAGGGATAACTAAAATATACATGCGCCAAATTTATCCCACACCAATGTAGGTGCTGCTTGGACCTCCTAGTCCCACACTTACTGTATGTGTTTCTTGTTGTTTCTGGATGCCACTTTCACTGTTTCATGTTACAAAATTCAACACTAAGTGTGGTTGAATTATTATTTTTTATATTTGTGAATTTGAAATAATGGAGAAGGGCCACGTGGAGCAGCCTCAGGCTGCCACATGCCTCCCCCATGGCATATTATATATTGCACATATTTTCGAACTAAGGTTCTAACCTTAACTATATGGTGGCTAACTACATCATTGGAGCATCTCTAAAATGGCAGAATGGACAATTAGTATGGTGGACATGGCTCCTAAACTAGCAGTGGCACTATGTCTATATAATAGAGGCTCTATTTAGTGGGAGGTGATAGGTTGGCAGATAGGCGCTAAAATAGTGGGGAGGCACATACGTTTATATCCCAAAGTTTCAAACTTTGGATATGGTTAATATATATCACACAACAAAATTTATGCGGGGGTGGGGGTTGAGCCCACGACCACCCGCGTATAAATCCAACACTCTATCGTCTACTCGGCCCTAACTCATAAGTCTGCCACATCTATTTGAAGTATGATTGTGCCATGGTTATTGGTCTAGAGGGGGTCAGCCCTGTGGGCTAGCCCCCTCCCATATGATCGACAACGAAGACCAAAGGCCAACACTATTTCCGATGGAGATTTAAATAGAACTTAAACCATTTTTTATTACCACTAATCTATGTTTAGTCCATAATCCACAGTTTAACGTTAAAATACGCTTTGCGCTAATCCAGTCATTAAATCCACTAAAATCCATGCTTATCTTAACTTAAGTGCCGGATTAAGCTAGCATAGGACTTGGAAAAGCTACCAAATGTGGTGGAAGCTCCATTTGTAGTGGAGATATCTGGCAGACTTCCATTTTTAGTGGAGAAAAAGTAGGAAATTTTGGTTTTGCCATAACTGAGGAAATTTTTGACCAATTTTTGCTTAGGAAGAGTCATTCTTGGTATATTTTTATGTTTCGGAGCCATTGGAGTAGGTTGCAGAGGCAACAAGAGACTATAAACATCACTTTTGGACAATTGAAGCTAATACAAAGGCCCATTCCATGGAAGCTGGACCAAGGAGATGTAGCCCAGGAGGGGTGAACTTCTTCATTAAAACCATGTGTATTTGACTCAGATTTTTGTGTTTGTTTTGTTTTATATGTTTTTTTCAACATTTAGTTTCCATACTTTTATTTTCATGAATTACAATTAATCTCATCAAGTTTATTGAATTGTCAATCATAAGCACATGTAAATACCCTTGTACAAGAAGAAAAAAAAAGCACTTTCATATTAAATCTGAAACTGATATTAGCACAACATTAACTCACAAACAATTTTACATCAATTTGGTATCAAAGCACTAGTTTTCCAAAGTTTTTTTTATTGCTTTTCTTGAGATTATGCAAGAAGGGTTTTAATAGCTGCAATTTTGTGATGATTACAAGGTTAAAGTTGCAGAGAGGATAAGGGAAGGTATTGGTTGTTAGTCATGAGATTAGGACAAGAAGAAAGAGATCTGAGAGAGCATCATATTTACCCAAAGTTCCACTGAAAGCTGCACTTGAAGCACCTCAATTTCGATCTCCAACAGTTGATATTGATGAGGTACAAATTGCACAAGAAGCTGACGTGATTGAAAAGGTACAAGCATCAAGAGTTGAGCTTGAATCCTTAGCTATTATGTTAGGTTTTGGAGAGACTCATGGACATTCAGAAGAAGAATATGTCAAGAGAGAATTCAAATACATTCAAAGAATGGTTAAAATCATGTTTGAAGCTTTCACTATAGAAAGAGCAAGAGAAGGTTTTAAGCCTCCACATGGAGAAGGATCTTCAGATGGTAAGAAGGATCAAGAGAAGAGTTTGAAAGGAAGTGGAGGAAATCCACCTCAATATCCACCACCCTCATCCTCATCATCTTCATCAACATATTCATCTTCCACTTCTAAAACAAAAACCACCCACACTCATTCAAAATTCCCAAAAAGGAAAAACTGCATTGCTCAGGTTGGACATCAAGTTTGAACTTCCCATGTACAATGGTGAGCTAAATGTAGAGAAGTTAGAAAATTGGATTTGTGAATTGGAAGTATATTGCAGAATTCAAAATCTACAAGAGGACGACATAAAGATCCAGATGTCTTCATTAAGGCTAGAAGGAGCAGTGCTAGTTTGGTGGGAGGCAAAGACTCAAGAGGAAATGCGAATTCATGGTAAAATATCCATTTATTGGGTTGAATTCATTTCTTCCATTAACAGACAGTTTTATCCATTAGCCTATATACAAAAATAAATAATGAGTTGGCAAAACTTTAGGCAACTCAAAGGCCAAATAGTTCAAGAGTAAACTCAATAGTTTAGAAAGAGGGCTTTGTTGTTAGGAGTAAACTTTAATTCCCAAGACACACTCTTGAAATACAGTGGGGGTTTACATTCCTAATTGAAACATATTATCCGTATGTTTAACCCAAACAACTTAGATGAAGTATGTGTGCAAGCCACATATCTTGAAGTAAGGGGAAAGAACATTCAGGAAGAGAGTAGTAAGAATAATCCATTCAAGGGTAGGGAAAAGAGAAGGGAGGGAAATGGAAGGGAAAGAAGAATGCAAAAATCAATAAAGAAGGGGATAAAACTACATGCAAACATTGTTCCAAAGAGGGACATGATGAAGCCCACTGTTGGAAATTACATCCCGAACTAAGGCCAAAGAAACCAAATAATAAGGGGAAACAAAAGATGACTTCCACCACACAACAAGATCTTGGATCCGATTTAGGAGATGAGACCAAGATTGTAGCCATGGTTAACAAAGGAAAGGAAGCCATAGCAAGTACTAGTTCCTCAAATAGTCACAACAACACTCCAAATGAAGGCACAAGGATAGAATTGTTCCATGTTAGAGTGATTTCAAATCATACAAATATTGATGCATTGTTTTACAGTGGGTCACAAGAAAACCTAATTTTAGAAGACTTGGTAAAAAATCTTAACCTTTAAATTGTACCACATCATAAACCATACCCTTTGGTTGGATAGTTAAGATTTCCAATTTACAAGTTACAAGGAAATGTATATTTCGATTTTCTATTACTGAAAACTTTGTTAATGAAGTCGAGTTAGATGTGCTTCCACTTGACATTTCCAGGATTATCTTGGGAATTCCATATTTGTATGACATGAAAGCCGTGTTTTATTGCCATGAGAAAAAATATCATTTTCTTAAGGATGGGGTGGAGTATATTGTGAGATCTCATCACAAAAAACTAAATATTTCTTTAGTTAATGCAGGGAAAATGAAGAGGCTAGTTAATGCAAGTAAAAATTTTGTGCTTCTCATGATCAAGAAAAAGGATGATGTTGACTATGAATCTTTTGAAGGATGTGATGAAAAATTGAAATATGATTTGTTTGATGTGGTAAGTCAGCATGATGATATGTTTCAAGAACCAAAAGGGTTACCTCCCAAGAGGGGAATTTCGCATGAGATTTAGCTGCAACATGATGTTCCACTTCCAAAAATTGGTTTGTATCGCATGTTAATTATGGAGAGTTTGGAAATCAAGAAGAAAATAAAATAATTTTTGAACAAAGGTATCATATGCCCATCTACTTTTCCATGTGGTTCACCAATTGTTTTGGTACCAAAGAAGGATGGGACTTGGCACATGTGTATAGATTTTCGTGCACTGAATAAAATCATGGTAAAGAATTGCTACCCACTCTCACACATTGATGATTTTCTAGATCAGTTAAAGTATGCAAATTATTTCACTAAGCTAGAGTTACTAAGTGGTTATCATCAAGTTAGAATAGCTAAGGAAGACATTTGGAAAATTGTATTTAAAACTATACAAGGATTGTTTGAGTGGTTAGTTATGCCATTTGGTCTAATAAATGCTCCAACTACTTTCATGAGAATCATGAATGATGTACTAAGAACATTTCTAGATGACTTAGTCATTGTTTACTTAGATGACATACTTATATTCAGCAAATCAAGAGATGAACATGTCATTCATGTGAACAAGGTACTTGATGTCTTGAAAAAAGAGAAATTATTTTTAAAGATGTTGAAGTGTGAGTTTGGCAAGACTTCTTTACTGTATTTGGGACACATTGTTGGAGATGGTGATTTGAATATAGACCCTTCCAAGGTGGAGGTCATTCTAAATTGGCCCAAAACCAATATATTTACAAAGGTAAGAAGCTTTCTTGGGGCAGCACAATATTGGAGGAAATTCATTGCTAATTTTTCTTCCATTGCAGCTTCGTTACATGCATTGACAAGTTTAAAGAAAGTCTTCCATTGGGGATATATGCAGCAAAATCATTTGATGCCTTAAATAAAAATATAATTTCAACACCGTTATGGTCTCTTCCAGATCTTAGACAACGATTTGAGATCCAAACAGATGTAATTGATTACACCATGGGAGGAGTCCTCATGCAGCATGGTAAGCCTATTTCATTTCATTCTAAAAAAATTAATGGAGCTATGACTAACTATCCCACCTATGAAAAATAGTTATATACATTGGTACAAAGTGAAAATAAATGGAAGCACTATCTGATGGGGAAAGAGAAGATTATCCATACCAACCATCAGCCTTTGCAGTACTTACAATCACAGTCAAAGTTGCAACAATCAAGACATTTCAGATGGATGGGATTTCTAAAAAAAATTCATTTGGTTATCAGGTATAAAAAGGGAATCTACAATAAGGTAGTTGATATGATCTCTAGGCCTATTGTAAATTCATCTATTACACTCAAGCACAATTCAGTTATGCATGAAAGTTACATTGAACAATATGCATATGATAGTGATTTTTAAGATGTGTACGAAAGAATGAGTCAAGGAAACCAAAATGAAGAGTTAGATTATCATGAGCATAACAGTTTTTTGTATCACTTGGGAAAGTTATGTATACCACCAGGAGAAAGAAACATTATCATGATGGAGGTACACACTTCATTGATTGTTGGACATTTCAACGTAGGCAAGACAATAGTGAATCTCCAAAGGTATTTTTATTGGCCATTCATGATTGATAATGTATCTCGTTTTATTAGAGGATGTTCATTATGTGCAATAAGTAAGCCTAGTAATAGGAAACTTGGATTGTACACTCCACTGTCAGTTCCTTCACATCCTTGGGAGAGTATCTCAATGGATTTTGTAGGTGGTCTTCCAATGTCAAGGAAAGGTCATGATTACTTGTATGTTGTGGTAGATAGGTTCAACAAAATGTGTCTTTTGATGCCATATGTTATCACTCATAAATTTGTGAAACATTTTTAGATATGGTCATAAAGTTCACTCATCAAAAGGATAAGGTATCCTTAGCCATTTCAACGTGGTATAGGAAATTTTTGTTTTTTTAAATTTTTTAGCCTATCCTAAGTTTCATTATCACCTCCGTCTATGTCATTTCATGTCAAATTAGTCCTCATATGGTGTCAATTTTCATTCCCCGTGAATTTAAAATAAAAAAGGGCACATTTGTTAGTTTTTCAAATTTTCGTAGTGTTTTACACAGGAAAACAACAGTTTTCACTACGAAACTTCCTAATAGTTTCATAGCGAATCTGTCAGAGGTTAAACTAACTTCACTATGAAAATCTATTTTCTAACCTGTCTTCTCAAATTTTCTATGAAGTGTCATTCTATTATTGGAGGAGTTAGGGTAAATGTCATTCAAGTTTGTTATGGTTAATTCAAAGGTACATAACCATGTTTGAGGTCATCACTACCTTTTTGGGCATGCATTTGTCATGATTGAAGCATGAGCTATCAGTTATTACATAAAACCTTACCTCAATTAGCCTTTTGGCATCATTGCACTTTATTTCCTCCATTTGTCATTTTCCCTCTCATATTATAATTTCATCTTTTTCACCCAAACTCCTCTATGTTATTAACCCTTCATCCTTATCATGTATTGGTCATGTGTCACCCTTGAAAATTTAAGCTTTTTGGCAAGCATCTTGTTGTCCAAAAGCAGCTTGTTGTCCAATTTGTCTTTATAGGTGTCACATGTTTAAGAGGGCAACTTGGTTATAAAGGGAGATGGCCATGCACAAGAAAACATAAAAAGGAGGCTCTGTGGATAAGATAGAAGCCCATGGACCTTCATTTATTCGTGGAGGACCCAATCTTTGTTGAAGCATGCACCAGTTCAAGTTTCTTGAATTTCTGCACGAGCTAATAAGGAAATTGTTGTGTTTTTGGACAGTTTGAGTAGTAAGTTTAAAGAGAGGATTATGGATGAAAAAAGATGAATTTGGCAATACTAAGAGACGTTATTTTCAGTACAGAACACGGAAAAATAAACTCTTTCTCTTTTCTCACAGATGCTACCAGTTTGGATATTCAAAGATGTCTTTGGGACCTATTTTAAAAAAATAGAATTTTCCTGTTTTATACATTTTGTTCAAATGCATATTCTGGACAGCTGGAGATGGTATTTAAAAAAGCAAGAGAGTTTTTCTTCAAAACATTTTGATCTATAAAACCACCTCCAATTTTTCAAAATCTGTAAAGGATTCGGAAATATGAGTTCATTTCTAAACTGGAAATTCTACCTTTTTTAGGTAGTTTTGTAGCATGCTTCAGGCTTGAAGCCGGAAAAAAGCTATGAAAATTTCTGTAGGTGCATATTTGATTTGGAATCCAGTTTTATGAATATTTAAGGAGGGAAATTGATAATATTTAGTTCTTTTAACCTAACAAACATGTCCACATCAGCAAAGAGAGCTAACATGTGGTAGAGGATGGTGAAATGAAATATGCTACTAAAATATGCTACGAAAATTCGTGTAGGTGATTTTTTTCTTTAAAACTCAGTTTTGGCATGTTTTATGGAGGGAGATCGATGGTTTGCAAAGTTTCATGACATAATGAAGGTGTTGGAATAGCAAAGACGTCAAATAGATAGGTGGAAAAACCATTTTTCCTACGCTACTTAAAATCGCTACGAAACTGTCTAAAACTGCCCTGTTTTCGTAGCGAGGAGTTTTTGAAGGATTTTGAGTATCTTGACAGCATATCATCCAACTGGAGAATTCCAGAATGTTAGTGGAACTTATCAGTAGAGATTTATGACTCAAAGGGAGTGCCACACAACCAGCTCATTAGTCAAAACGACGTTTAAAGAGAAGGTCATCCATTCCTAAAAAGTGGGATTATGTTCCACAAATTTAGGGGTGCTTCAAAGATGTAAAGTGGTGGTGAACAAGGGTCATTTGTCCTTCGAGCATGTGACATCCATTATGTAACCATTATGTAACTATTTCACTGATAGGATAAATGAATGTAATAAATAGGTAGTTGAGTCCTATTAGGTTTCTAACTCCTAAAGTTAGTAGGTGTCATTATCATTACCATGTATTTGGATTTTTAGTTATATTAGGTGTCAAGAAGAGGATTCAAAGGTACAACTTGAAGGCAGATCCAATGTGAAGCTGTTGAAGCCTATTAATAGGCATAATATTCAATAACAAAGGGTTGGGAGATGTTATGAAGAGACTACTCTTGTAATATTTTTCTATCAGTAATATATAGTTGCAGCAGCCTATTTCAGACCTGAGATTATTCTATGTGTTCTTATGTATGTTTCTTATATCAGTATTTTACTTTCTCTCTAGTTTCTAGTTGTATAATCACTTGGAAGTTATGGTGACATGCTCCAACTTCCTGTATGCATATAGCTTGTTGTTTTGTCCTTCATGTGTGGTTTTATAAGAATACAATTTCCTCAGCTTCCATGAGATAGATTGACTTGTGACTTAGTTTTCATATTGACTCCATAAGGCTAATAGTAGTAAAACCTCTACATATTTAACCTACACAACAATACATTAAATCCAATTCATAGTTAGCCATCTGATGGTGAATAGATTAAACTTCATTGAAAATCATTTATCCTTCTTTCGAGAGAGCCCTCTCAAACTGGAAAGGCTAATTTCCAGTTGCAAGTGCTTTGAAGTAGTTACTTCAAGTTGACCATTGAAACAACCCAACAAAACTCAATTTGGTGATAAAATTTTGGCACCGTTGCCGGGGACGAAGGTGTAAATTTTCTCCGGGTAGAATGGAAACGTTCAGATTTGACTTCTGATGGTGAAAAGAAGCCAAACAAAGGAAGGTTATAACATTCACCAGGTGACTCCATTGTTCAAGATTTCGAGCTTCAAAGTTCAGAGCAACTTCAATGGGAAGAATCCAAATTTCAGAACACTCATGGTGATCCAAGATGATAGGGTATGTGACAAACTCTTTATATGATGAAATGTTACAAAGTGTAAGGGATGAATTAGCATAATTTCAGATAGATGAACATTTCTCCACAATAGTATTTCTTTGTTTGAATCCAGTTGACTCACACCTGAAAATAAAATTTGTTTTCTTGGTTTACGTGCTGAAAGGTTAGAGAATGAAATTGAACTATTGGATATTAAAATTGGATCATATGATTTCCAAGATCCTAAACAGTTTTTGGAAGGTCTTCCCCCTCAAAAGAGGGAAGGAAATTGTTATATCATTTGACTTGCAGATATAGGAAAAATATGGTTATGAGCTTGATATTGTAGATTTGGAATCAAGTTTCAGCCTTGGTGAAGAAAATGAAAAGGATATCCATGATCAATTTGTCATTGAGAGCTTAAAAGGGATAGCAATAAATTGTGTCTTCAATGATGCTAATTAGATGGAAGAGTTCTACAATCCAACTTTTCAATTATTTTTTCACTATGAAAAATAGATCCATATTCTCTTACCTTTATCATTTCAAAATACAATTTTCTTTTGGTTCAAGTGCATTCAAGGGGTTCAAGTATCAGATCAGCTCATTTACTGGCTTTATTGGAGGTTTCATGTTGCTTGAATCAAACATGAATATTGGAGCTATTAGGGTAGGTAGGAGTGTGTGTGAATAAGCTCAAAGTAGACTGAGAATATTTTCATTAGGTACATTGGTTTTTCAGCAGTAATCATCAAGCTTGAGCCTGAGGTGAAGGCCATAAGAGTTTGAAGAAGGCTTGGAAAATTTCAGAAGTTTATTTCCAAAAATAAGGATGGCACTAGAACTACAAGCCCTTTGGTGTACCATAGGAGCACACCATCCCAAGTGGAGCCACTGTTATCACTCATAAAGTTGTGAAACATTTTTAGATACGGTCATATAGTTCATTCATGAAAAAGTATAAGGTCTCCTTAGCCATTTCAATGTGGTATAGGAAATTTTTGTTTTTCTACATTATTTTAGCCTATCCTAAGTTTCATTATCACCTCCATCTATGTAATTTCATGTCAAATCAGTCCTCATATGGTGTCAATTTTCATTCCCCGTGCATTTAAAATCAAAGAGGGCACATTTGTCAGTTTTTCAAATTTTCGTAGCGTTTTACACAAGAAAACTATAGTTTTCACTACGAAACTACCTAATAGTTTCATAGCAAATCTGTCAGAGGTTAAACTAACATCGCTATGAAAATTTGTTTTCTAACTTGTCTTGTCAAATTTTCTATGAAGTGTCATTCCATGATTGGAGTTAGGGTAGAGGTCATTCAAGTTTGTTATGGTTAATTCAAAGGTACATATCCATTTCTGAGGTCATCATTACCTTTTTGGGCATGTATTTGTCATTATTGAAGCATGAACGGTCAGTTAAACCATAAAACCTTACCTCAATTAGCCTTTTTTCATCATTGCACTTTATTTCCTCCATTTGTCATTTTCCCTCTCATATTAGAATTTCAGCTTTTTCACCCAATATCCTCTCTGTTATTAACCCTTTAGCGTTAACATGTATTTTTCATGTGTCACCCTTGCAAATTTTAGCTTTGTGGCAAGCAGCTTTCTATCCAATTTGTCTTTATAGGTGTCACATGTTTAAGAGGGAAGCTTGGTTATAAAGGGAGATGGTCATGCACAAGAAAACATACAAAGGAGGCTATGTGGATAAGATAGAAGCCCATGGACCTTAAGCTATTTATTTAGGACCCTAGCTTTGTTGAAGCATGCACTAGTTCAAGTTGCTTGAATTTCTGCATGAGCTAACAAGGAAATTGTTGTGTTTTTGGACTGTTTGAGCAGTAATTTTAAAGAGAGGATTATGGATGAAAAGAGATGAATTTGGAAATAATGAGAGATATTATTGTCAAGAAAAGAACAAGGAAAAATAACCTCTTTCACTTTTCTCACAGGTACTACCAGTTTGGAGATTCAAAGATGTCTCTAGGACCTATTTTCAGAAAACAAAATTTTTCTGTTTTATACATGTTTTTCAAATTCATATTCCAGATAGTTGGAGGTGGTATTTAAAAAACAAAGAGAGGTTTTTATTCAAAAAATTCGGATATACAACAAACTCCTCCAGTTTTGAAAAATATATAAAGGATTTGGAAATATGAGTTCATTTCTAAACTGAAAATTCTGCCTTTTTTAGGCAGTTTCGTACCGTGCTTCAGGCTTGAAGCCAGAAAAACGCTACGGAAATTTTTGTAGGTGCATATTTGCTTTGGAATCTAGTTTTATGAATATTTAAGGAGGGAAATTGATAATATTTAGTTCTTTTAACCTAAAAAACATGTCCACATTAGCAAAGAGAGCTAACAGGTGGCAGAGGATGGTGAAATGAAATATGCTACTAAAATACGCTACAAAAATTCCTATATGTGAGTTTTTGCTTTAAAACTCAGTTTTGGCATGTTTTATGGAGGGGGATCGATGGTTTGAAAAGTTTCATGACATAATGAAGTTGTTGAAAAAGCAAATAATTCAATGAGATAGGTGGAAAATCCATTTTTCCTACACTACTAAAACTCGCTACGAAACTGTCTAAAATTGGCTTGTTTTCATAGCGAGGAGTTTTTGAAGGATTTTGAGTATCTTGATAGCACATCAGCTAGTTGGAGACCTCCAACATGTAAGTGGACCTTATCAGCAAATATTTATGACTCAAAGGGAGTGCCACACAACCATCTCATCAGTCAAAACAACGTTTAAAGAGAAGGTCATCCATTCCTAAAAGAAAGATTATGTTCTACAAATCTAGGGGTGCTTTAAAGATGTAAAGTGGTGGTGAACTAGGGTAATTTGTCCTTCAAGCATGTGACATTCATTATGTAACCATTATGTAACTATTTCACTGATAGGATAAATGAATGTAATAAATAGGTAGTTGAGTCCTATTAGGTTTCTAACTCCTAAAGTTAGTAGGTGTCATTATCATTACCATGTCTTTGGCTTTTTAGTTAGATTAGGTGTCAAGAAGAGGATTTGAAGGTCCATCTTGAAGGCAAATCCAATGTGAAGGTGTTGAAGCCTATTAATATGCATAATATCCAATAACAAAGGGTTGGGAGATGTTATGAAGAGACTACTCTTGTAATCTTTTTCTATCAGTAATATAAAGTTGCAGTAGCCTATTTCAGACCTGAGATTCTTCTATGTGTTCTTATGTATGTTTCTTATAACAGTATTTTACTTTCTCTCCAGTTTCTAGTTGTATAATCACTTGGAATTCATGACTACATGCTCCAACTTCCTTTATACACCTATTCTGTTGTTTTGTCATGCTTTATTAGTTTTCTTATGTATAATCACTTGGAATTCATGGTGACATGCTCCAACTTCCTGTATGCATATAGCTTGTTGTTCTGTCCTTCATGTGTGGTTTTATAAGAATACAATTTCCTCAGCTTCCATGAGATATGTTGAATTTTGGATTAGTTTTCATATTGACTCCATAAGCCTAATGGTAGTAAACCCCCTACATATTTCACCTACAAAAAAATACATTCAATCCAATTCATAGTTAGCCATCCGATCGTGAGTAGATTAAACTTCATTGAAAATCATTTATCCTTCTTTTGAGAGAGCCCTCTCAAACTGGAAAGACTAATTTCCAGTTGCAAAGTGGTTTGAAGTAGTTACTCCAAGTCGACCATTGAAGCAGCCCAACAGGAATCAATTTGGTGATAACACCATGTAAGAAAACAATTACAGCTGAACAAACCACTCATATTTTCTTTAAAAATGTTTGGGTTTATTTTGGTCTTCCTACTTCTATTGTAAGTGATCGAGATTCCTGGTTTGTTGGGAATTTTCGGTCAAACTTATGGGACTTGATGGACACAAAGTTGAAGAAGAGTATAAAATTTCATCTACAAACAGATGGTCATACTGAGGTGGTAAATAAGACAATAATTCATCTTCTTAGAGGTTATTGTAGCAAACATCTCAGGTTGTGGTATGAACAGTTGCCTTACATTTAGCATGCATATAACAGGGCAAAGCATTCTTCCACAAACACATCGCCATTTGAGGCATGTCTTGGGTACTTGCCAAGATCACATATGGAATTCATCTTTTGGAAAGATGCCACTATATATGGTCATAGTGACATAGATATGGAAATTAATTTCATTGAGAAAATTCAGTTGGTACATCACACAATGCAAGAAAAACTTGAAAAGAGTCAAAGAAGCTACAAGGAAAGGCATGATAAACACCGTATTGATAAAAAATTATAGGTTGGAGATAAATTTTGGTTATATATCAGCAAAGAAACATTGCAAGGGGAAGGTAAAAAGCTCAAGCCAATCCATTATGGTCCATTTAAAAATTCTGGAAAAGATTGGTACTAATGCATTTAAGCTAGATTTGCCTCCTCATATGTAAATATATTATGTCATTAATGTTGAGAATTTGAGATTGTTTGAGCCTCCTTTGATTGATGATCAAGGAGAGCATATTAAGCTGCCATCAATAGATGATTCGTTGCAAGAATATCTTGATGAACTTCAGCAAGATCTCATACTTGACAGAAGAATCAGAACTTCAAGGACAGGGAATGTTAAATACCTTAGAGTGGGACTCAAGGGAAAAAATCCTTCCAAGGCCAAATGGATGGAGAGTGAAAGGGTGAGGGATTTTTACCCTCACCTGCTGAATAATTTATAGTATCTTTTAGGGTAAAAAAGGCTTCTAGTGGGGAGGAATGATCAAAGGCTCATTATTTAGCTCAAAAATGAAAGTGCTCAGAAATGCTCCAAACCAGAACGACTGGATAAATCTCGTCACCAAGATTCCAACAAAACTCATTTCATAAAAATCCAAGTTTGTATGAGTAAGTTATTTTCTGTTGCCCTTTTTCTCAAACAGGAAAAAAATGTGCAGAACAATGACAGAATGAAGACTTTCTAGTCCAGTCAACACCTTAGGAATATCTAGGGAATATTCTCCAATTTTTAGCTAATGACACTATGACAAGTGTCACAATCATATTCACCAATGTTGCTTAGGGAAATTGAATATTTCTTCCTAATCCTAAGGTTGAATTTCTAATTATGGGTGCATTATTAATTTTTATATTTGTGGATTTGAACCAATGGAGAAGGGCCACGTGGAGCAGCCTCAGGCTGCCACATGCCCTTCCCATGGCATTATATAGTGCACATATTTCTAAACTAAGGTTTTAACCTTAACTATATGGTGGCTAACTGTTTGGTCAATTTAGTGTGTCCTAAATTGCTGCATTTAATTGTCAATCCGGGAATCGTAAGCTGATGAAGTGCGGCGCACTATATGTGCAAGATAACCTCTTTCTTATCTTTTTGTCGTTTATGGTCTTTCTAAGGTGAAATGGTAATTCTAAAGTGAGAAACAAGCTTGGTTATAATTGTTCAAGGAAGTGATATCCCCTATAATGATTTACCAATCTCGAAACTTCAAAAGCAAATTTAAATTACAATGACAAAAGAAAGTAAACTGCTGAAATGGAAAGTGCTGTTAATCTAATGAATCAAAACAAGAAACTAGTGAATATGAAAACTAAACTATTCTTGCTGCCAACTGAACACAAAAGAAACTATGCTTATGGAAATTCAAAATTTCAATGAAAGAAATCTAAACCAGATTACATCAATTCATTTTCTGACCCTTCATCATTAGACCAGCTATGACTTGCGGAAGTAATCATAAACAACTTGTGTAACTGATATTTAATTTGCAGAAAGTAAACTAATACTAAACCATACACACATGATTCAATCCCTCGCCATCAGTCCAGCTGTGGCTTTCGGAGGCAATTGAAGATGTCATACATGATTCAATATATTTAAGTTTGCGAAAAAGAAACTAATACTAAACTACACACTTCATCATGCAGCCCCTCACCATCAGTCCAGCTGTGGCTTTCGGAGGAAACTGAAGACGCTATGAGCAGCTTAATATATCTAATTTTGCAGAAAGGAAACTAATACTAAACTACACATTTCATCATGTAGCCCCTCACCATCAGTCCAGCTGTGGCTTTCGGAGGTAGCTGAAGACACTATGAGTAGCTTAATATGTCTAATTTTAACTACTGAATCAGATAAACAAAACTGAAGTGCACAAAACAAAACTGAAGTTAAACAAAGACTGTGAAAGAAAACTAGCAACAGAATAATATCAGTTTCATATCATTAGCAAAAATACTATGAAAATGCCCCGGGCTGTCTACCTAAAACCTGCACAAGAAAACTGATCAGTATTTTAACAATCATAAAAACATAAAAGACAAGAATGCAATGGAAATTACAGAAATGTATGAACAGAAATAAAACAACTATGAAATATGAACATGTAATGGGTTATGATACAATGACTGCTTAAAGAAATGAAATGAAAAATATATACATTAATACACAGAACCTCGGCTGAGCAGGGGCCCTCTACACAGCTCTGGTACGATCCTCAAACACGAATTAAGTTATAAAACAGAGTTTTCTCACATTAAAAAGCAGTTCATTACAGACTGGTAGTATTACGGCTCAAGGCAACGTAATCACTACAAAGCTAACATAACAGAGTACGCACATCAACTATCAACTAACAACTCAACAACTAACTCTACGTGCGTATGCAAACGCTTTATATAAAGCAATAAACTGTAACTGTCTCCTGAAGTTTATGATAGCAGCCAGCACATAGACCACTAAGGCCACGGATATAGGAGTATGGCCATGTTGGAAAACGGATCTATGGAAGGTGGGCGCTTAAATTCAACTCCAGAACTTTGCACAGATGTCAATTAACCTCCACAAGCTTGGGAAACGGCCGTATGGATGTTTCTATGCCACGAAACAGAGTCCAGTCGACATAGAACTCCACAGTTGACTTCCACGTGGATGGCTTTGACCGCGGCTTTCCTTGACGAATTTCATTGAACCAATAGGACACGAACCATGTCCTTGTCATTCCTAGCCTGCCCATGTGGCTCGTTTCCTTCGTTGACACCTGTAACATCGATTTCCACAAAATAGCTGCGGAAAGTTGCAGCGGCTGCGGAAAGTGACAAGTTTCCGCAGCTGTATGAACAAAATCTAAATCAAATAGAAAACACACAAACATAATTAAAAACCATGTTAGATACCCTTTTGCACATGATATTGACAATTTTGGAGGTTTAGGCGAGTGAAAGAGATATGGAAAAGTGTATGGAAAAGAGACAAATTCGGGACTCAACATACCCCCACTGTGAAGGTGTTGCATGTCCTCATGCAACCAAAATTTTGACACTCTATGTTCAATTCATGTGCCTTGATACTTCAGCCAACACATCTAACCCCCTTCTCTTCTTCTTTGGTACTGCCATCATTCTGGGTTTCTTCATGAGGCACCCGAATTTGATATTCACAAGTGCTCTGCTCAATTTTTGGCATTTCCTTTTTAGCTTCTTATTTTTCTTTTGCCAAATACCCAAATGTAACATAGTATTGTCATGGATAATCTTGTCCAGTTTGCCTTGCTCTTTGAGTGTTTCATTTTCATTTTTGATATGCCGATTCAAAAGCTCAAGCTCAAAAATCTCCCGTTTTAATGACTGAACCAAGTCATCCTGCAATGTATGAGGCTGAGTAGAAGAGGTGCTTGGACCTGTGGCTGCCTTCTCCAAGGATTCTATATAATCATAGACCCCCTGCTGTTTGGGGTCTACTTCCGGTGTCTTCTTCATTGGACTGTCCTCAAAATGCTGCAAGGGAGAATTATGTTCAAAATTTGGCTGAGGAGAACTTTCATCAATATTTTGCTGAGAATAAGATGGAGTACACTCATTGCCTGATTGGGAGTGAAAGGAGTGAGGTTCACTAACTGACTGAAATGGACTATGGTCAGTTGGAGACTGTTCAGATGTCTCTTCATCCAAATCAATGAAATGAGGACCTTTAATTTGTGTTTTTCTCAGTTTTCCCTTAAGCCTGCTACTTCTCCTCACATGCTGTGGTACACTACCCTTTTGTTCTTGTTTTCCCGTTTTTGCCTTCTTAGATAGAGATGACTGTTTTTGAAGAAAAATTAATCTCTCAGACAGAATTTGGTGATCTTCTTTTTCAGAAGAAGAGGTTTTATGGACAGCCTTCAACAATTTCTTTCCCTTTTGATATTATTGGCTTCTTAATTTTGATTTCCTTCTTCTTCCTTTTTACCAATCTCTCTTCCCTATCATTTTTCTTCATAGTAATAGTAGAAGTATCTTGGATTTCAGCTACTGTTCTTTTCCTTCTACTTCTTTTTGCTGTGCTAGCTGCGGGAACTTCCTGTGTAGGAGCAACTTGGGTTTCAACATCCATTTTCTTTCTTCTACTCCTTCTAATTGGATTACCTTTAGGAATTTCCTGAGGTTCTTCAAAGAAGTTTCTTACTAAGAATTGTTCCCAAGTATCTTCTCTTTCTTTTAGTTCCTTTTCAATCAAAATTTTTATAAGCCCATGATGATATAAATGAGGCTCTACATCTCCTAGGTGTTTTTGCACAGTCACAGCCATTTTCTTCAAGCTATTGAAGAGGAAATAAGGAAGATTGAGAGTTTGGTTTTCAAGGAAATTCATCAATATCCTAGTATGATACATGTACATAGAGCCAAAGCGGCCTTCACATGTGATAAATTTCTGAACAATGAGTAATAAAGTGGCCCATTCATCTTTTATTGCATGCACTGGAATTCCTCTTTTGAAAACATTGATATCCATACCTTGATTTCGGAGGATTGTTCTCCATGCCTCATCACTGATACTTTTGTTTTTGAACCACCGTTCTCCTTCCTGAAGAAGCTCTGTGGCTGCTGCTATTGATGCTTCATTAATCAAAAACTTGAGGTCTCCCACTTCTGCTTCCGAGCCATCAAATGATCTTGCAAACGCTTTGGTAATTTCTCTGTGGTAACCCCGGAATTTCTGAATAAAACGCAGCCATTTAGCTTTTCTCAACATCTCTTTTGCTTGTGGAAATCCCTCTATGAACTTCGGTCCTTCCGGCTCTGCCCTTAATAATTTTCCTATTTTACTTCTCTGTGCTTCACAGCTTGCCTCTGTGAGGGTTTTAAGCGGAAGTGGAACGATGGAATATACGGAGTCGAGCACAATGCTGTGGGGATGTTATCACAAAACGGAAATGAGCACCATACACAAAATGGAATAAGACTGTGGGTGAATATACGGGAATGAGAGTGAATAAAAGGAACGGAATGGAGTGAAACAGGGAATGAGAATGAGTAGAGTGAGGTTTTGTAACACGACAGAGAAACGACAAAGAAGTTAACAAAGTGTAATGCATTCGGCCGCATTTTGAATTTTTGGTTGCTGTGTCATAAATATGAACACGTTTCAATCAATGATTACGGAGTTATGCGGCTTGTAAGAGTCCTTTGTCAACTCAAATACATATCATTATCTTCGGTGGGCTATTTGAACATGAGTAAGAGTCGGAATTTCAATAATGAAGCCGTTTGTGAATAAATGCAAGAGGATAACATAGAGATTGTGGAGGGTTACGGACTGTCAATAGAATCATTGCGCGTTATGGGTAGAGCTCATAGTTTAAAATTACATAAAAATGTGTCTTTTATACTATTTGAAATAAACTTTATTCATACCTTTGGAATCCTTGCTTTTGCCCTTGGTCTTCAACTGATCGATCTTCATTAGTGTCTTGAATGTCCCATTGATCCTCTCCTGCATTTTATTTCATGATTTTATGAAAACAACAACTAACTGTACATTCTTTTTGAAAACAGAGTAGTAGCAGCTGCGGAATCTGCTTCTGGCTGCGGAAACTGGAGTCAGCCGCGGAAACAGATGTCAGCTGCGGAAACTGACACAGCTATTACTTGGCTGAAATAGAAATGAACAAATGACAAATGACCAGATGGAAATGGTCATAAAAAGATTTTTATTGATGGAATGGATGAGATGAAGTGGAATGAAGTGAAGTGAAATGAAATGAAATGAAATGAAGTGAAATGAAATGGAGTGGGTGGTGAGATAAAATGAAATAAAAGACAGAATTTTTTTTTGGAAAATATAGAGTGTCAGGTGTCCCTGATTTTCACCCCATATTTTCTGTATAAGACTGCCAATCGATGATTGGTTTTCAGGCTTATACCATTTTTTTTCTTCTCTTTTTTTTTTTTTTCTTTTTTTTTTAACTTGAAAAACAAAAACTAGCTTGGTAGAGAAGAAGGATTCTTCTGTACCAGCCTGATTGCAGAACTTTCTTGAAACAACTTGACAAAATCCTCTTTAGAGAGTGGCTTATGATAAACTTTCAATCTATGGCCATTCACTAAAAGAGGAGTTTGAAACTCATCAATGGTCCTGATTCTTACAGCTCCATTGTTAAAGACCTTGTCAATCTCATATGGCCCAAGCCAATGAGTCTGAAATTTCCCTTGAAAGTCTTTAAACTTGGAGTCAAATAACAATGCCCAATCTCCTTCTTGAAACTTCTTCTCTTTGATATATTTGTCATGCCACTTAGTTCTTTGATATTGAACTAGATCGGTTCTTAGAATTACTTCTTGTCTGATCTCATCTAGCTCATTCAATTGCTCCATTCTATGCTTTTGAGCTTCTGATAAGTCCATTCCCAACTGAACTGCTATCTTGAAGGTCTTGACTTGGAACTCAATGGGGAACAAGACTTCTTTCCCATAAACAAGTTCATAGGGAGAATGTCCCGTTGTATTCCTCCATGTAGTTCTGTAGGCCCACAAGGCTTCTGGAAGCCTTTCTGCCCAATCTCTTCTATGTAGATGAACAGTTTTGGTGATGATACTTTCAAGAACTTTGTTTGTGGACTCTACTTGACCATTTGCTTGTGGATGGTAAGGAGTAGATCTTCTGTGCTTGATTTTGTATTCTTCCATCAACTTCTCCACCAAATTTGATGTGAATTGGCTCCCCTGATCTGTTACAATTTCTCTTCGAACACCAAAGCGAGTAAAAATATCCTCATAAAGAAAATGAACAACTGAATTTTCAGTAGCAGATACTAATGCTTTAGCTTCTACCCATTTAGTAACATAATCAGTGCAAACCAATATATACTTCTTTTGCTTCAATGGTGGATTAATCGGTCCAATGAAATATAAAGCCCATTTTTCAAAGGGTTCAATGAGTACCTGTGTTTGCAATGGCATTTCATTTGAAAGGGTAGGTTTCCCTACTCTTTGGCAGCTATCACACCTTTTGACATATTGTTTTGCATCTTTGAAGAGGGAAGGCCAATAATATCCTAAAGAGAGGATTTTATAGGCCGTCCTTTGGTCTGCAAAGTGTCCGCCGCATGGTTCATCATGACATGCCTTAAGAATATCAGGCATTTCATCTTCCCTGACACATCTTCTGATCACAAGATCTGGCCCTGTTTTAAACAATTCGTTAGAAATCCATGAATATCTTGAACTCTCCTAAATAATCTTTCGTTTTTCTCTTGGAAATAAATGTGAAGGTAGTTTCCCTGTAACCAAATAGTTAGCAATATCTGCATACCAAGGGGTCTTAATAGTTACTGCAAACAAATATTCATCAGGAAACTTATCTTCTACAGGAGAATCTTCTTTAGTATTCTGAATTCTAGACAAGAAATCAGCTACTGTATTCTGTTTTCCCGGTCTATCCAACACAGTAATATTGAATTCTTGCAAAAGTAAAAGCCATCTTGTCACTCTGCCATTAGTAACAGGTTTTTTCATTAAATATCTAATTGCAGAATGGTCAGTATGAATAAAAGTTTCATAGCCTGTTATGTAATGTCTAAACTTATTAATTGCATGAACAACAACTAAGAACTCTTTTTCAGTCACAGTATAATTCAACTCCGTGGGAGTCAAATTTTTACTGGTGTAATAAATGGCATAAGGAATTAAATCTTTTTGACCCAACACAGCTCCAAGAGCTGTATCTGAAGCATCTGTAGAAATATGGAAAGGAAGTTTCCAATTTGGTCCTCTCAAGATAGTTGCTTCAGATATTCTTGTTTTCAAAGTTTCAAAAGCGGATTGACAATCAGGATCCCATTTAAATTCACAGTCTTTTGTAAGCAACTTGAAGAGTGGAGATGCTATTTTGGTGAAGTTCTCTATAAATCTTCTATAGTAACCAGTAAATCCTAGAAAACTTCTAACATCTTTTTGACAATTTGGAATAGGCAACTTGGAGATGACTTCAACTTTTGATCTATCAACCTTAATCCCATCTCCCGAAATATGATGTCCTAAAACAATCCCTTCAGTAAACATCATAAATCATTTTTCATGGCTTAATGAAAGGTTTGTTTCTTTACATCTTATAAGAACTTTTTCCAAATTTTCTAATGCCTCTTCAAATGAATTACCATAAACCGTAAAATCATCCATATAAACCTCTACACAATCATGGATTAGATCAGAAAAAATTCCTAGTACTGCTCTTTGGAATGTTGCTGGTGCATTACATAACCCAAAAGGAAGCACTCGGTAGGCAAAAGTTCCCCATGGACAAGTAAATGTGGTCTTATCTTGATCTTCAGGTGCTACCTGAATTTGATTATAGCCACTAAAACCATCCAAAAATGGAAAGTACTTTTTACCTGCTAATGTATCTAATACCTGATCGATAAAAGGCAAAGGAAAGTGATCCTTCAAAGTTGCTTTGTTCAATTCCCTGTAATCAATGCATACCCTCCATTTACCATTCTTTTTAGGTACTATAACCAAAGGAGAAACCCATCGGCAATCTGAAATTGGATAAATGAAGTTTACATTGAGAAGTTTTTGGAGCTCTTCTTTCACTATCTCCCTAAGATTTGGATTCATCCTTCTTTGAGGTTGTCTGATTGGTCTACTGTTTTCCTCAATATAGATATGATGGATGCAAGTCTTAGGATGAATACCCTTCATGTCAGTATACTCCCATGCAAATGCAGTAGAATGTTTTTGCAAGATTCTGGTTAGTTCTTCTTGTTGTGACTTCTCCAGATGTTTATTGATATTCAATGTCTTTTCTGGAAAAATCTCAAAAACAGAATTACCAAATTCTTCCATAGAGTAAAGAGACATTTGTCTTGATGATAAATATTCTATGTCAGATTCCAACTGAAATTGTGTGGGGTCATATTCTCAAGTTATCTCAAAATTTTCTAATGTGTTCAGAATTTGACTATCCTCACTAATTTCAGAAATGGTAAAGACAGGTTGTATAGTGTTCTCATCATCGACCCATTCATTGTCTCCTATTTCTGTAATTGCTCTTGCGGGAGGATAAAAATTGAATTTCTTTGTCGAATTACCATTAGAAATGTACATGTCTCCAGATCTACAACTAATAAAAGCATCAGCTGTGGCCAGCCAAGGTCTTCCTAAGATAATTGGATGTCCTCCTAGATTACTTCTGGGAGTCAAAATCATAAAGTCTACTGGATATTCCCAAGAATCTAAGGAGACTGAAATATCTTCTAATACACCATCTGGTTTAATAACCGATCGATCTGCAAGTTGCAATAAAGTAGGTGTAAAAAGAAGGTTAGGAAGTTTTAACTGTTCCATAGTCTGCCTACTCATAATGTTGATAGCAGCCCCTAAGTCAATCAATGTGTTTGGAATTTCTATCCCATTTATATGTGTCTTGACAATTGGACTTCCTGGATCTACATATTTCTGCATGGCAATTTTTCCCATCATAATGTCCGCAATCTTTCCTACCAGGTGGATTCTTCTTGTGTCCTTTAGCTTTCTTCCTGGTCTTTTGAAACTCAACTCCTTTATGGTTTTTGCTAGAATAGGAATTTCTCGAATGGCTTGTAGCAATGGAATCTTGATACAAACATTCTTCAATTCATCTAGAAAATCATAGTTAGGCAACAAATTTTTTTTTTCCACCCCCTTATCAATTTGTAGTCTTTCCGGAAAAGGAGGTGTAGATGAAGATACAGGTTGCTCAACTATAGGAGTTGTGGATGCTAGCTTTTCTTTTTCTTTTTGAATTTTTGAATTTTGAAGAGATTCTTCCTCAGAACCCTTATTGACTTGAAGAGAGTCCTCCTCAGAGGTATCTTGCTCTTGAATGTCTATAGAAGGTTTTTCTTTTTTTAACAAAAGTTGGGCTAATAATTCTCTTTCTGATCTTCCAGATCACACTAGGTGCAAGAAGAGAGCATACTTAAGAAATTACTAAACCAATAACTCTCTTTTCTGATCCTCCAGATCACACTAGGTGCAAGAGAAGAGCATACTTCAAGAAGTTATCAAGTTTTCCCTTCTTTTATGATTTTATGTGTTTTTTTTTTAAGAAATTGGCTACCTAGTTACACTTCCCCGGCAACGGCGCCAAAATGATTGGTCAATTTAGTGTGTCCTAAATTGCTGCATTTAATTGTCAATCCGGGAATCGTAAGCTGATGAAGTGCGGCGCACTATATGTGCAAGATAACCTCTTTCTTAACTTTTTGTCGTTTATGGTCTTTCTAAGGTGAAATGGAAATTCTAAAGTGAGAAACAAGTTTGGTTATAATTGTTCAAGGAAGTGATATCCCCTATAATGATTTACCAATCTCGAAACTTCAAAAGCAAATTGAAATTACAATGACAAAAGAAAGTAAACTGCTGAAATGGAAAGTGTTGTTAATCTAATGAATCAAAACAAGAAACTAGTGAATATGAAAACTAAACTATTCTTGCTACCAACTGAACACAAAAGAAACTATGCTTATGGAAATTCAAAATTGCAATGAAAGAAATCTAAACCAGATTACATCAATTCATTTTCTGACCCTTCATCATTAGACCAGCTATGACTTGCGGAAGTAATCATAAACAACTTGTGTAACTGATATTTAATTTGCATAAAGTAAACTAATACTAAACCATACACACATGATTCAATCCCTCGCCATCAGTCCAGCTGTGGCTTTCGGAGGCAATTGAAGATGTCATACATGATTCAATATATTTAAGTTTGCGGAAAAGAAACTAATACTAAACTACACACTTCATCATGCAGCCCCTCACCATCAGTCCAGCTGTGGCTTTCGGAGGAAACTGAAGACGCTATGAGAAGCTTAATATATCTAATTTTGCAGAAAGGAAACTAATACTAAACTACACATCTCATCATGCAGCCCCTCACCATCAGTCCAGCTGTGGCTTTCGGAGGTAGCCGAAGACACTATGAGTAGCTTAATATGTCTAATTTTAACTACTGAATCAGATAAACAAAACTGAAATGCACAAAACAAAACTGAAGTTAAACAAAGACTGTGAAAGAAAACTAGCAGCAGAATAATATCAGTTTCATATCATTAGCGAAAATACTATGAAAATGCCCCTGGGTGTCTACCTAAAACCTGCACAAGAAAACTGATCAGTATTTTAACAATCATAAAAACATAAAAGACAGGAATGCAATGGAAATTACAGAAATGTATGAACACAAATAAAACAACTATGAAATATGAACATGTAATGGGTTATGATACAATGATTACTTAAAGAAATGAAATGAAAAATATATACATTAATACACAGAACCTCGGCTGAGCAGGGGCCCTCTACGCAGCTCTGGTATGATCTTCAAACACGAATTAAGTTATGAAACAAAGTTCTTCACATTAAAAAGAAAGTCATTACAGGCTGGTGGTATTACGGCTCAAGGCAGCGTAATCACCACATAACAGAGTATGCACATCAACTTAACAACTAACAACTATCAACTCACATTCACTAACTCTACGTGCGTATGCAAACGCTCTTTATAAAGCAATAAAATGTAACTGTTTCCTGAAGTTTATGATAGCAGCCAGCACGTAGACCACTAATGCCACGGATTTAGGAGTATGGCCATGTTGGGAAACGGATCTATGGAAGGTGGGCGCTTAAATTCAACTCCAGAACTTTGCACAGATGTCAATTAACTTCCACAAGCTTGGGAACCGGCCGTATGGATGTTTCTATGCCACGAAACAGAGTCCAGCCGACATAGAACTCCACAGTTGACTTCCACGTGGATGGCTTTGACCGCGGCTTTCCTCGACGAATTTCATTGAACCAATAGGACACGAACCATGTCCTTGTCATTCCTAGCCTGCCCATGTGGCTCGTTTCCTTCGTTGACACCTGTAACATTGATTTCCACAAAATAGCTGCGGAAAGTTGCAGCGGCTGCGGAAAGTGACAAGCTTCCGCAGCTGTATGAACAAAATCTAAATCAAATAGAAAACACACAAACATAATTAAAAACCATGTTAGATACCCTTTTGCACATGATATTGACAATTTTGGAGGTTTAGGTGAGTGAAAGAGATATGGAAAAGTGTATGGAAAAGAGACAAATTCGGGACTCAACACTAACTACATCATTGGAGCAACTCTAAACTGGCGGAATGGAAAATTAGTATGGTCGACAAGGCTCCTAAACTAGCAGTGGTGCTAATTCTATATAGCAGAGTCTCTTTTTAGCGGGAGGCGATAGGTTGGTGGACCAGCGCTAAACTGGCGGGGAGGCACATATGCATATATCCCAAAGTTTCAAACTTTGGATATGGTTAATATATATTGCGTAGAAAAATTTTATGCGGGGTCGGGGTCGAACCCATCACTGCCCGCATATAACTCCAATGTTGTACCGTCTACTCTACATCATGGGTCTTAACCCATAAGTCTGCCTCATCTATTTGAAGTTTGATTGCACCATGGTTGGGTGTCCGGAGGGGGCCAACCCCTCCCATATGATTGACAGTGAAGATCGAAGGCCAACACTATTTTCGGTAGATATTTAAACGAAACTTAAACCATGTTTTAATACTGCTAATCCAAGTTTAGTCCATAATCCACAGTTTAACATTAAAACGCGCTTTGTGCTAATCCAATCATTAACTCCACTTAAATCCGCGCTTGTCTTAACTTAAGTGCATGATTAAGTTGGTGGAGGACTTGGCGGAGCCGCCAAATGCAGCGTAAGCTCCACTTGTAGTGGAGTTATTTGGTGACTTCCAGTTTTAGTGGAGAAAAATTCGGAAAATTTGGTTTTTCCATAACTAAGGAAATTTTCAACCAATTTTGGCTCAGGAAGAGTCATTCTTGGTAGATTTTGATGTTTTGGAGCCATTGGAGCAGGTTTCAGAGACAACGGGAGATTGTAAACGACACTTTTGCACAAGTCAAGCTAATATAAAGGCCCATGCCATGGAAGTTAGACCAAGGAGATGTATCCCAGGAGGGGTGAACTCCTTCATCAAAACCATGTGTATTTGACTCAGTTTTTTGTGTTTGATGTGTTTTATATGTTTATGTTCAACATTTAGTTTCCATGCTTTTATGTTCATGAATTGCACTTAATCTCATCAAGTTTGTTGAATTTTCAATCATAAGCACATGTAAAGACCCTTTTGCAAGAAGCAAATCAAAGCACTTTCATCTTAAATCTCAAACTTATATTAACACAACATTAACTAACAATCAATTTCAGATCAACTTTTCTATCTTTTCACCCTCTTTGTCTTAAAACAATCTTCTTGTCCTGTTAGGGTCCCGTGATTTGGCCGATTGGTGAGCCAAATGACGATGTAACATCAAACCAAGCTTTGGAGCCCAAGGACCTAGCCTTCCTAGACTCAAAGAGGGCTCTCTATATATGTGTAAAAGATGTCGGTGTGTTTGCTTATGGTGTTCTGATATTAGACTAGTTATGAAGTGAGTTTTTTTTTTTATTTTTGGTTTTTTAAGTTTGTGAGGGATAAATTGATCAAAGATATAAAACAGGTAATAAGAAGTCAGATCAATTGGGCTATGGGGTCAAACAGGTCAAGGAAGCTATCAGATGATGATGTAAGGCTGCTGTAGGGCCGATTTGATTCAAGGTAAAAGGGATCTTTGGGCAAAATGGAGTAAATGGACATCAAGTTTGTGAAAGACAAGGGATTTCAAGTGTAACTAGTTGATAGCAGACATAAACATGTTATAGCAAGCCATTAATCATGCTAGATGTAACTATGAGCTAATTAATACATAGAAATCAAACATTCCAGCCATGCATAGAAGTATAAGACCTTCTAACTTCGGGAAATGGCTATCAGACTTTGGGGAAAACACATAAGACAGACTAACAACTCATAAAACTATGCCGGAACGCCTAAACACAATCTTTAAGTTATTGGGCACTTGGACAAACAAGCTTTCATAGTTTTAGGCAAAGGGCTAGATCGGGACTAGGCCTCCTTGGTTCAACAAGATGATAAGCTAATCAGTCAAAGAGATAGTTTTATGGACAGAACTATGGAAAATCATAGGTAGGCAGGGCACACCATAAATCCTACTCAACATACATAGAACTTATGAATAAAACTAGCAACAATACCTTAAGTTACTAAAGAGCAGTTAAGAATTCTTTAGTATAACTAAGGAAGAAGAAAACATAAAGCTATGAAGATTCAGGAATTTTGAGGTGCCTCCATGGGCATATCTCAAAATTAATCTCTATTGATCTATAGCAGCAAGAAGCATGTATCATGAATGAAAACTAGAAGACAACAACAAAGCAAGAAACACTATACCATTCTACCATGTCATGGAATCCATCACCAATCCTTCATCATTCATCAAAAGCATCCAAGAGGCAGTCCAAAAATCATAACACAAGTGTATTCTTCAAAGCTCATATGACCAATGTATTAATTCTTCTCTCAAGTTTCAGCCTCTTTTTACAATGAAGCCTTGTGGAATAAATAGGCTCAAGTGAGGAAAACCTCATGGTGCAACTAGCTATCCCATTGGCCAAGTCAAAATATCTAAACTTGTCCTTGAGGCTTTGCAAAGCCCAAGGCACAAAATATCCCATAAAATATCTAAAAACTACTAAAAACAGAAATTATATTGACTTTACATCATTTCCCAAGTATAAAAATAGCTAAACGCACATTTGGGAAAAGCAGATTTTTGAGGTTCAAAAATTACAAAAATACTTCATATTTATGTCTGAAAAAGGTCCCCTGACTTGCTGGAGGCAATTGGCAGCCTTCCCGGTGTCGAAATGAGGCTCATGATGACCCGTTGGAAATCTCTCTATGTCTAATTTCTGGCGCAACTGAAATCATCTCAATCTGATGCCTAAAAGTTCCCCAAAACTGTACCTGTGTGCAGAAAACCAGGAAATAGTAGACCGTTGATATGGCGGGCAGAATGTGCAAAAAGAGGGCATTTTTCGCCAATTTGAGGGGGCGAATGATCTCCGAATGCCCTGAAAATCACTGGGGACCTGCTCATAGAATTATGGCATCCAATGGCATCATCCTTCTCCCTTGAAAAATCCTCAAACTGAAATGGCGCATTTATGAGTTTTCGACTAAAAACCCAAAAAATGCCAAAAAACAAAAAGTTGTCGAAAAGGGCTCAAATTTGGCATATATGACCCTCCGGGGTCCATAGCAACATGCTCCGAAGCTGAGGCCAAAATATCAAGGGCTGATATGCTTTTCCCTTCTTTCCGTGCTAGGCGCTTCCCCTTTGCCTTCTTCAATTTCTCTTGGGCTGCCTTTAGTTTGCGCCGGGCAAACTGATTTAGATTTTGGAAGTGATGTGTCCTCTTCCTCTGCAGCTCTAAATCTCTGTTCGCCCTCTCAAGCTTCATTTCCAAATGTTTGTTAGCTCTTTCAAGCCATGCCTCTTTGTTTTCTTCAATTTCCTGCTCAAGGAGTGCAGTGAGAGGAAAGGCTTGGAGATGGGCTTGTTCTTCTGCTTTCTGCTTTTCCAAGGCTCTTTTAAGCCCGATGGTCCTAGGCCTCTTCCGCCTAGGCTGGTCTTCCTCTTCTTCCTCATCAAACTCACCAATGAGTTCTTCTATCCTTGCTTGCACCTTAGCTGCCTCATTCTTATATTTGATCGCCCGTGCTTCATGAACAGCTGTGTGAACATTCATCTGTTTGTTTTGAATCTCTAAGAAGTGGTTGAAGTTCCTTGCTCTTTGAAGATCCTCCTCTAATGCCTCAATTTGTCCCTCTTTATGAATTAGGAGGTTTTCAAGAAGGCGGGCCTCATTATCACTGTCATCGCTTTGGATTGGGATGACAGCTAATTCACCTCCATGCTTTGTACTTTCTCCAACTTTGCTTTTACCTTTGAAAGCCAATCTTGCGCTTTTCCTCCTTGGCATGCTAGAAGGTGTCCTTTTGGGCGATTTCCTCTTGCTAGGAACAACCTTTGTCACTGTTAGGGTGGCAGCTTTAGCCCCTCTTTTCCTTGCTGTGCTGAGTTTTGTTCTTTTGGGAGGAGGAGAAACAACTGATTTACCTTTGACATCTTTTTGAATTGGCTGCTCTTCTTGAGGCTGCTGGATGTTTTCCTCTTGCTGTTCACTTGGCTGCCCCTGTTCGCCAACATTAGCTTGCTATTCTTCATCAATGTCTTGTCCAATTTGTGGCTCAAGAGGTGTCTCAATTTCCTGCCCAACCTGTTGTTCTTCATCTTGCACCTGCTGCTGTTCCTCATCATCTAACTGCTGCTGTTCCTCAATTTGCACCTGCTGCTGTCCCTCAATTTGTACCTGCTGACCTTCACTTTCTGTTTGCTATTGTTCCTCATCCCTTTCCTCTTGCTGCTGTTTACTGCCCTCTCCTTCCTCCTGTTGACTTGGCTGTCCAGTATTCATTCTGAGTCTTCTAGGAGTAGGCCTACTGGATAAAGGTAATGGGCGATGGATAGGCTGAGTGGGAGACACATGAACAGGAGGAATAGTAGAGAAATCTGGATGGCTGATGAATAAATCCCATGGAACCTCTTTCTTCTCTAGCTGGTATAGGAAGATAATCTTGATCAAATAATGATGAAAAAGAGAAGGGATTTTCTGAGGTGGGGCCTTCTTTTGGACAGTAGATGCCATTTTCTCTATGCTCTTGAACAAAAAGTAAGGGAGGTTTAGTTGCCTGCTTCTAGTAAAGTGCATCAATAAACGGACATGATAGGCATAAATTCGATCAAATATCCCTTCACAAGTGAAATATTTCATTATGACTTTCATAAGAGGAGCATAGCTGTCAAGGAGATATGAAAAAGGAAAAATAGCAGTGAAAGCCTCTCTATGTTCAAGCTTGATGAAAGGCTTGTAATCCTCTAAGTCAAGATGAGCCTGTTTAAACCACTTTTCGCCATGATATGGAATCTTGGTGGCCTTGGACACATACCTTGGAGAAATCTTGAAATCAAGACCTGCCACTTGGAAATGTTTTTCTTTGAATCTCAGGGCGCACAAGTGTGTTAATGGCGAAAAACTCTTGACTTCTTGTATTTTCTGGCAAAACTCTAGGCAACCTACTTCATGGAAGTTGAAAAGGACAGATGGATGAGCATTAACCTCTTCTATAGAGATTGGCTCATATCTTTTATGCGGACCGCTCTTGCTGTCTTGCCTTGGAGGCATTTTGACCTAAATATGCTTTGGAAGAAACAAACTGTCTCACTGTGTGTAAACTGCCCTGTTGGAGTCAAACTGTGTCAATTTACTGCTTTGACAGAGAAACAATGTGATTTGGATGGTTTGCAACAAGTTTCTTATAATACACAACCTCTGCTCTCTTTAGAAAATGACCTTCTATCTTGAATGTACCTTCAGCCAGGCAGATTTCTCAATGGGATACCATACAGTAAAGAAGAGACAGACTACTAGGTAATTTTCCTGTGCACAGTGTTAAGAAATCACTTTTTCTTGTGAATTTGTTAGAGGTCAATCAACACATCTATATCTGTGTCTACAAGGTAAAATTCAATCATTAAAACACTTGCTCTTCAGAAAGTGGCCTTCTACCTTGAAAATATCTCAGTCAACAACTTCTCAATAAGAAATAATATAGTGAAATGAAGGGCAGACTGCTTAGGAGGAGTTTGCTGTGAGAAGTGCCAAAATCACCCTGTTCTGTGAATTTTTAGATGTCAATCAATACACCTGTATCTCTGCCTCAAGGTAGAGATTCAATCATTAACAACCTGCTCTTCTTGGAGTGAAAATAAAACAACAGACTTATGGATATGCAGTGAAACTTCAGTGTAGGTATACAGTCACTATATTTCTGAACAAGGTAACAGAGCTTTTGGAAAATGCCTCAAAAGATTTCAACAAGGCCTGCAAGAGTCTTTACTTTGCAAAATAGGCAAGACCTCCTACCAATGTAACACCTCTGGTTATGTTAGAGAAACCTTTACTTTGGATGGATAACAACTTCAATAAGCTTGAAAAACACAAGGCAGTCAACCAACAAACACAGTGAATACTGTCCCTTTGTGAGAAGTGTGAGCAACCTTCCCCTGTAGCTTCAACCTATAAATTTCTGCTTGATCAAGAACCCTTTCTCCTACTAAACTTCATTGTTCTCTATATGTATGTCACTCCTTTAAATAGAAACATACTCCTAAATTTAACCACGGTGTGAGCATACAGGCGAATTCACAGTTAGAACAGAGGTAACAGATTTTTAGGAAAGCTCCAAAAGCTTAAGCAGAGGCTGTAAGAGTTTCTCTTTTTCAAAATAATCAATGGCCTTTTTCAATATGGAATATCAGTCACCTTTGGAAGAATGCCTTTATGACTTCTGAAAATCCACTTGGCAGTGAGGTTTTTAAGAATAGAAAAACAGTCACAGAGTATATAGTGAACAACTGTCCTTTCGGTGGTTGATTAGGGTAACTTTGTCCTTTGGTGTTTTTGAAGAAACAACACACCCTTGCTCTTGAGTAATCACAAGGTGAAAACACAAAGCTTTTAACTTAATCACAGTTTCCTTCCCGTGGGAGCCTTAAAATAACACATTCAGCATCTTATCTCAGTTTTTACACTTCGAGACTTCACACAGCAAAAACATTGTTTTTTAAGCTATGGTTAGAAGGTTTGGAAGTTCTGTGCGCTATGGCATGAGGAATTTGGAGAAGTTTAACACATGGTTCTCTCTGTAGGCACTCTTAGTAGTGTATCTATCATTCAGCACAGCTTCATTAGGTCAAACTTGAAAATTTGCTCCAACCTTTACCCTCACACCACAGTTTGATTTAAACCTTCATGTCACTTAGCAATTTTTTAAACCGAGGGGGAAAAACATGTGAAAATACCTCTAAACTTGATGGGAATCTCTTGTGGAGAGCCGGGGATAGCTCTGGAAGTCTTCGGGCCTGCGCGGCACTCTTCAGGGAAAGAACGGCGCGCAGAAACATAACGGGCGGTCTATCGGGTCGGGGTCAGGCACCGTGTACAGGCGCGTCGTGCAACTGTACAGGCGCGTCGCGCGTACACTGGCCGCCTGTGCAATCCTTCCGCCAGGCGCGTCGCGCGAATTTCCAGGCGCGTCGCGCGGCCACAAACGAACAAAAACTTTTTGAAATTGCTTGAAAACTGTTTTGATGTCTGAGAATTTCGGAGGCCAACTTCAACTTCTTGCTTGGTGTATTGAAAATGGATGCTTGGACCTCTCCCCACTTCTTTAATATGTCAACCCCAACGGTCTTAAAACTTTGAAAAGTAACCTTGGCGTTCAGCTCCGTTTTTGTTTTAACCTTTGTAATGCTGCCTTGGTGTATCTCTTTGATTTTTGAAATCGCGTTGGCTTCATTTGAGGGGTACTCCCTTTTTGAAATGATTTCAGCCACAGAGTTTTATATGCCCTTTAAAAAATGTCAATAAAGTTTTCAACTCCTTTTCAAAGAAAACAAACACAGTTTTTCTCGAAAAGCCAGAACTCTGTCTATTTATGCATAGGTGTTTGAAAGGTGATTTCCAGTTTTGTTCCTTGGGTGACACTTTAACATCGAACTTCAAATTTTGAAAAATAACTCCATAACCTTCAAATCATCTCTGCCACTGTTTTTAATGATGCTGGTGATATTTATGAAGTAAGGTAACCCTTCTTTAAGACTGTCAAGAAAATACCTGAAAACTGCTTTGTTTCCGAAAGGGTAGGTTTTGCATTGTCAACTTGCTTTGACAGCCTAGGTGTTTTCTTGCTCCTTCAACCCTTTTCCTACTGTAGATGCCAAGTTGCTGCAGTTTTTCATAGCTTGCTATGTTCTTTTAAGAAGGGCACTTTTCACTACATTCCTCTGCTTCACAACACATTATATAACATCTCTGTTTATTGAATACTGGAAACTTGTTTTGTTTCAAACTATCCATAACACTGACTGTCCATGAAAATAACCTCTTTGCCTATTCATACACTTGTATGTCATTTGGGAACAAAACCTGAAATGCCTCCCATCATTTGTGATGCATATCTGAAAGGGAGACTTTTATGAATCAGGAAGAATAGGTCCCTTTGAAAAACAGTTATCATTTGCTTTGACCAGTGCATTGACCTTTTTGTAATAGAACCATTCCAAAGCTTAACTCTGCCCGTTGTTTTACCTTCTTGGTGATATTTTAAAGAAAAATCACTCAAGATCTGTTTGAAGAGCTTTGAAAGCTATTTTGTCATTTTAAAAGGAGGTGGTCTGTCTTCTTCCAAGTTGTTTGATAATTTCTGCTTCTAGGTGATTTATAGGCTTCCCTTTGGATTGTAAGTGCCATCTTTTGGTTGCATCCATTCATACTATATTTCTCTGTTTACTTAAAAAGGAGCTCCCTTAGACTTCTTGGCATGTGACAGTGAGGTGACCCCCTCTCCTAAGGAAACTGCCCTTTTTTGTATCAATGGCCTGTATATTCAAATCGTCTCTTGTCCACTATAAGGTATAGTTTGACAGACATTTTCCTATGGATAGGAAAACCAATACTTTTTGAAACATAAACACCATCTGTTACCTGTGCAATGACTTCTATTTTCCTTCTTTGTCTCTTTCCACTGCACCTTTTGACCAATCAGTTTTTAACAACACTCAATGCCTTGGCCATCTGCTCATAAATGGAGGAGGCCCTTCACTTGGCAAAGTATCTGAAGATTATTTGATAAGGCTGCATGACAAGGGTTTTGCTTGGATTATGATGGTAAGCAACCAACTTGAAAAACATCAATACTGGCACCTCTGCTTGCAAACACTACTGTGCTTCAGAAAGAAAAAACCCTAGTCAAGGTGTTACTGTCTCAATGCACTGTTCTGAGGGGAGCTGAAATGTCATCATTTGCTTTGGTCAACTTATGACAAATTATTTGAAAGATAGTCTCTGTGACTATGGAGGTCAACACTCTTTGAAAAACAAACACCTTTTCTTCTGCCTGTGTAATGACATGATTTGTCAGCATCTCTTCAATTTAGTCTTGTGGAAAAGCAGGCTGCTTATGATTAGAATGGTTTTTACTAATGATATGCCTCTATAAAGTTTAACAATTCACATGATTTGAAACTTCCAATGACTTGCTTTACAAAACCTGAACTCTGTTTTCCCTTTAACTTGCATACTTCAGACTGTAGCGCTGCTATGATTATCACTTATACTCAGAAAACCTAGAGTCTGTGTTTCACTGCTTAGTAAAAAGCAAAACTGGGCTTTTGCAATCCTTAAAGTCAATACTGGCCAGCGCCCTCTGCTTGTAGATGGAGGAGGCGCCCTAACCCTCTGCTTGTAAATGAAGGAGGTTCTGGGCCATGACAAATTACCAGTTTTCTAAGACAGTGGTGTTCTTCTCTTCCTGTGATTTTTCATGCTGGAAGGAAAATGCAAGGTCTTGATGAGTGACTTTCTGTTTTGCAGATATATCTCAGGTTCATGTTACATTTAGAAGCAGTTGTTCTTCTAATTGTAGATTCAGGCATTTCCTCCTGAGATGAAGTTATATTTCCTGCCTTTGTAGAATCCATACAACACTGTGAAACACCTAATAGTCAGCTTGAGACTGTGGTTTGTGTAGTGCTGAGACCTAGGGGTGTAAGTGGCGCGACTTAGAGCTGTTATCAACTCGATTTGCAGAGTGGGAGGTCAGTCATGGTTGGTCTGTAGAAGATGGAGGCTTTTTGGCTTTTTGATGATTTCCAAGGGTAAAATGTCTTAAAGCGCCACTTCCTAACATAGGGGAGACTTTTGAAACAGACTTGGATTTTTCTTTTAAAGCTGATGGGCAAACCAATAGGGCTGAAGCTAGATAGGATAGTGATAATGAGTTTTGACTTTGACATGGGCGGACTGAAAAGTAGGAGGGCGAAAAAAAAGTTTTATGAGGGTTTTCTAGATGACAGATTGACATATGGAATTCAGCTTCTAGAAAACTCAGCTATGGATATAGTCATCACTAACATGTGAAAAATACTGATGACTAACAGTGGCTCCATTTGGGGAGGGCAGCTCCTCGTCAGGAGGTGTCCAGAATTCAGATTTTTGGCTTATGAAGACCAGTGCCTTATCCATTGGCGCAAAAATTTACCCTTCTTTGATGTTATTTCTGAAAAGTGACAGCATGGTTAACATCAATGATACCTCTACCTACCCTACTATCTTTCCTAACATTTTTTCTTCTCTTTGGCGCATTTGAACTAGCAGCCTTTTGACAATGCATATTTTTCTTTTTGCAAAATGAACCTATCTATTTCTACTCTTATATCTAGCGGGAGTTCAGATTAAGCTGATGAACTCCTTCATTACTCTACCTATGCTAGATCAACTGTCAAGATTAAGCAGTTTGACAAGATTTTGTTCTCTAATCTAAAACATGAAATTTAAAATGATCAAATCAGGATTAGGCAGTCTGATTTGTCATGCATTTGCGGCATAAAAGACAAGCTGCACACAAATATTATTTGCAACAAAGGGAAACTAGACAAGCAGGGCTAAGATGTACAATGTATTTTTCATCCCTCGCTTCTCTCTTTGGTTCTGTTTTAGGCATGTGGAACCAGAATCTCTCCCTAATCTAAACTCTGTGATAAGTCAATCTTACACAATGTTGATTATCTTTTTCACTCACTAACTTATCAGCAAATAAATTTAAACATGCTCAGCTATGATTAGGCTAGATAGCTGAACAAGACATTGAAGTACTAGTAGCGGCATTTAGACTTGCGCGCTTTCCGAAGGACTATTTTTTGGAACATGGGGCCTTACCACTGCTTTTTAGAAAATGCCCTCTTTTTCTACTTTTCACTGTTTTTTGTATTTTCTGCTTTTTCACTTTTTCTTCAAACAAACTACAAATGAAAAGGTGATCACAGGCTAAGCTTATTTTTTATTGTTGTCTTTCTATCCTAATCTAATCTGTACACAATAGACATTTGATTGGTGAACTCTGTTTTCCAATGCAACCAGTCAAGTAGATGCTCACATGGGTGATTCTGGTTTAGTTCTTTCATGGTGCAGAAATAATGAAAAGGCCACTCCCATTTGGTTTGTTTCTGGACAATAGAGCTTAAGTTTTTTCTCATTCTTGGTAGCAACTTGTTTATGATAGAACCCACTACCCCTACAGATTTCTCAAGGAAAACAACAAATAGATCTTGGAATAATACCTGATCTAGAGGATTTGATACATAGGATTTATTCAAGACTACTCTTTCAGACTTCTCAAGGAAAACAACAAATGGATCTGGGAATAATACCTGATCTAGAGGATTTGATATATAGGCTTCATTCAGGACTACTCTTTCTTCCACTTGGCTATATTTGGGACCCCCCTGGTAAAACAACTCTTCCTCATGATCACTCGAACTGTCAGACTCATCATGTATTGTAGTGTAGTTTTCTTTCCAAGCTGATGTGTTCTGATTAAGTGGACTGAAAACTGTGTGAAGGTCATCAGGTTGATGAACAAGGATACACTTTGACAATAAATTATCTTGAAAGGACAGTGTGACAACTCCCATGTGTTTATTAACCTCTACTTCTTCATCTGCAATTTGTAACTCAATGGAACTTGGTGGCTGCAAATCTGGAGTTAAGGAAGATTCCATGTCCAAAATGATTTCTTCAACTATTTCAGAAAAAGGCTTCTCATTTACAACCTGCTCGAGGATTTCATCATCTTCCTCAAACTCATCATCAAAGCTGAAAAACTGTTGATTTCCAATCATGTGCATTTTATCTCTGACGGGCTGAAGTGAAGTAGAGCAAAGAGTCCGAGACTCTTCACTTACTTCTAAACTCTCAAGGTTCTCCTCATGAGTGTCATAGATGACCGGTAATGGCTGCTTACTTTTCTCAAATTTATGAAACTGAGCTTCCTCCCAAAAATCAAAAACTGAGTTTTCTGCAAAGTTAGCTTCTATTTGGAAATCATCATCATAATCAAAATATTGATCAAACCTTGGAAAATCATCATTATAATTAATCTCATCAACCATGCATATTGGACTATCAGACTTATTTTCTTCAAATTGATTTACAAATCTACTTTTTGACTTATGATATGCAAGATAAACAGGGGAAAGATTAGAAAATTTGTGGTTATGTGAAGATTCAGAGGCTGTCTGTATGTTTATAAGTTGATCTATTTCCTCTTCAGTTAAAAAGGGAGGCATTTTCCTCTCTCCACAACAATCCTCTTTCTCTTGGGAAATCTGATTTAAAGGATTAATGTCTTTTTGGGCTTCACCTATGAGAGATGATGAATCATCACTCATGTCCTTAGAGAGATCATGTGGGTTCTCTTTCATTTCTTGCTTGTTTTCATCTTCAACCAATTCTTTGTGATGTTGAGGATAGTTATCATGTAATTCATGAGTTTTTTCTGATAGATGTTCAGGGGGCCAATTTGATTTTATGAACGCAAATGACTCCCAGCATAAAGGTAGAGATCCTATAGGTTTTGCTTTATCTTCTATCTTAGATTCAAATTCCTCTTCAATCAGCTCTGCTTGATTTAGGTGAGAGTTAACTTGAGCAGGGTTTTCCTGAATAATTGCTGAGAGATCTTTAGGATGCAAATTTTCTTTCAAATTCTGGAATGATTTAAAGCATAAGGGTATAGATCCTAAAGGTTTTGATTCTTCTTCCATTTCAGAATCTGTGATTTCAAAATGGCTGATAGTGTCTTTAGAGCATTCCTCTAGGTTCTTTATTAGGCCTAAACATTTGACCTGACTTGAGTCAAAGGAATACAGGTTTTTGTAGGGTTGAGTTACTTCTAGTCTTAGGTTTTCCATGACTGCTTTAGGCATGAGGTTATGGGAGGCACCGGAATCTAACATGGCATTATGTAATATCTTGTCCCGTATGTTCAGGCTTACATAGAAAGGAGAAACAGATCCTTCTTGGTATTGACCTTCTATTTTCGAGCCGAATAAGAGCTCGGGTTTGTCGTCAGTTAGATTTAAAGTATCTGCCTCATTCCCTATGTCAAAAACTTTGAAAATTTGAGATCTATACCTATCTACAGTTATTAGCTCAGTAAGGGGTATGGTAATTTTTATTTCAGAAACTTCCCCTTCGAAACTAAAAGGAGTTTGTAGTTTTGGCAGATTTGTTTCAGCTTTTTCGGACATGACCTTTTCTATGCTCTTAATTTGCTGACTCTGATTCGGGACTTTGTTTGACACCATTACTTCAGGGGTTTTTGTAGAGGTGCTAAGAGTATCTGAGCTAAGACTTGTTTGAATAGCTTTATCCTTGTTTTGGTCAATTTTCTTGGCCACAATTTTGTTGCTATTCATGGCTTTTTTAGGGATGGTGTCAGAGGTTTTAGCAGTGTCAGGGCTACCCTTCTTGGAGTGGTCTTGGTTTTTTCTGCTTCTAAGGTTATACTGCCTATGAGCTTCTATAATGGCATTCTGAAAATCTATGGCAGGATCTTCGAGATCTTCATAGTTGGTTTCGTCCTGACTTGGCGAGCACAACTCTTGCTCTTCTGCTGTGAGGTAAACCTTACTCTCGTTATCAAAACCTATGAGTTTCCAATGATTTTCATCAATGGGTGCGGTATCCTTATTCTCTTCATCAACATAATTCTCACTGAAGGATGGTCTGATCTGCTGATCATTTCCTCTTGGTTTATTTTGAGACTGATCTTTTCTAAAGCCTTGTTTCTGGTTTTGAGGGTTTGGTTGGTTGTCCCTAGGAGGCACTTTTTCACTCATTTTTTCCCACATCTTTGTCATGGATTTTATCAAGCCATCTATTCTAGGATCTAGGGAAGGAGATGAAGTGGAGACCTTATCTCTATATGGGACTTTTACTTCTAATCTAGTCCTGGCTCTTTTTTCTGCTAAGTTGGCTTCTGTTTTTATGGCTATTTGTTGCATTTCCTCTAGGGTAGGGGGATCCTTGTCTCTCAGATGATATGTCATGTCTGGATCAAAACCCTCGGGGGATTTTGCCAAGACTAAACCGAGTGGGGGTTTGAAGTGAGGTGAGAGGGCGTTATACACATTGTTGAACCTAGTGCAGTATGCCTGGACACTTTCCCCATTTTCCCGTTTTAGGTTGTTATATTCTGACAGGATTTGAATAGGGTTCCTTCGGACTTCCCACTTGTTCATGAAGACTTGGAAGAGTTCTAGGATGTTGTGGATGTTGTTTGGAGGCAAGCTTTTAAACCATGTTTTGGGTTCTCCACCCAGGCTTTGGGCGAATATTCTCATTCTGACGGTTTCGTCGTGTACTTCCATGTATTCAAAAGCATCGCTAATCCTACTTACATGCTGTTGAGATGTGGTGGTGTCTTCTCCGGTAAAGTGTGGGATTTTGTCTTGATATTTATTTGGGAGAGGAGCCAAAGGCGGTGGCAACACCAAAGGTGCGTACCAGGCTGCCATGACGAGAGCTAATGGATGATGTACAAGATGAGGACTAGTGGGATGAGCGGAGGTGGTTTGAACAGGTGTGGCGGATGAACTTGGACTAGTGATCTGGTTTTGAGCAGATCTGGGATGGTAGGAGCCAAATTGATAGAGAAGCTGAAAGTCAGGGGGGGTGGAAGGTGAGGCTTCTCTACTATGACTGTGTGATTGGTCTAGGGTTTCAAGATCGTCAAAGTTTATCTTACTATGAGATCTACTTCTGAAAAGAGTTTTTGACGACTCTAATTCAAAAGGTGAATCTGGTAGGATAGTGAGATTTTTAGGTAATGATCTTGTTTTACGGATGGATCTACCAGTAGATAGATGGTCAGTTTCGGAAGCTTGCCACAGAATCTTCTCTGGGTCATCTACTATGATAGGGGGATTTGGGTCTGGATGGGATCTGGTGTTGATTCTTCGTGAAGCCAGATTTTGGATCTAGAGTTTAGAGAGGATGGTATTGATGAATGTTTTGGATGGGTGGTCTCTTTAAAGCTCTACTAAGGTGAAGGATGGTTAAAAACAAAAGGGATGGACTAGTGGAGTCGCCAGGTGGAACTGGGTTGTTTTGTGAAGATAGCTATGGTCCACCACCAGTAACTAATCTGGGAATGTTTTTGGATTTTCTGAGTTTTATGTGCAGCCTATGATTTGTTAAAGTATCCTAGACTTGTTTCAACACTTTGCTAGGGTGATGAGAACAAAAAGAGTTTACTCTAAAAATGGGTCTATGGACTGCTTGCTTCTTTATGGTACCTAAAGGACCAAAGAGTCTATAAGAGTTTGTTGGACTATTATGTACTCAGTGACCCACCATCTCCCGCTATGTTAGTGAGCGATGGGATAGGTCTATCGGATAATAACCTAGAGTTTGGTAAAATAGTAAGGCCTACTAGAGGTTAGTGGAGTCGCCAGGTGGAATGTCTATTTGTTTTGAGATATACTTGTTTGGTCCACCACCAGTACTGAAAAAATCCAATCTAAAGGAGTGTTTTGGGGTTTTTTGAGTTTTATGTGCCTACAAGCTTTGGAAGAGTTTTCTATAACTGACTCATCATTTTGCTAAGATGGTGAAAGAGCTATTTTCTACTCTTCAGACAATAACTAAGTTTACTAAGCTTGATTGAGACTTCAGGAGTTACTAAGGTGTACTTAGATTGTCATTAACTCGGAAGGTCCTACTGTGAGTGTCACTATTTTAGTGAGCAGTGGGATAAGTCAATCAAATAGTATTCTTAAAGGTCTCTAAAGATTAGGGAAACTAAGTTTTTTGTTACTCAGAGTCCCACCGTGATCGCCATTATGTTAGTGTGGCGATGGGGTGGCTAAATCGGATGGAATTCTAAAATTTAGCAAGGTAGTAAGGCTTATTGGAGGCTAGTGGAGTCGTCAGGTGGATTTTTAGTTGTTTTGAGGTATATGTGTATGGTCCACCACCAGTACTGACAAAAACCAATCTAAGGGAGTTTTTTGGGTTTTTTGAGTTTTTATGTAATCCTAAGGTTTGGAAGAGTGTCCTACAGCTGAGTCATCATTTTGCTAGGATGGTGAGACAACCAGATTCTACTCTTCTAAGTTTGACTGAGATCTAAGAGTTCCTAAGGGATACCTAGGATGTTTTGACTCAAAGTCCCACCGTAATCGCCATTATGTTAGGGTCCCGTGATTTGACCGATTGGCTAGCCAAATGACGATGTAACATCAAACCAAGCTTTGGAGCCCAAGGACCTAGCCTTCCTGGACTCAGAGAGGGCTCTCTCTATATGTGTAAAAGATGTCGGTGTGTTTGCTTATGGTGTTCTGATATTAGGCTAGTTATGAAGTGAGTTTTTTATTTATTTTTGGTTTTTTAAGTTTGTGAGGGATAAACTGATCAAAGATATAAAACAGCTAACAAGAAGTCAGATCAATTGGGCTATGGGGTCAAACAGGTCAAGGAAGCTATCAGATGATGATGTAAGGCTGTTGTAGGGCCGATTTGATTCAAGGTAGAAGGGATCTTTGGGCAAAATGGAGTAAATGGACATCAAGTTTGTGAAAGACAAGGGATTTCAAGTGTAACTAGTTGATAGCAGAAATAAACATGTTATAGCAAGCCATTAATCATGCTAGATGTAACTATGAGCTAATTAATACATAGAAATCAAACATTCCAGCCATACATAGAAGTATAAGACCCTCTAACTTTGGGAAATGGCTATCAGACTTTGGGGAAAACACATAAGGAGGACTAACAACTCAAAATACTATGTCGGAACGCCTAAACACAGTCTTTAAGTTATTGGGCACTTTGACAAACAAGCCTTCATAGTTTTAGGCAAAGGGCTAGATCGGGACTAGGCCTCCTTGGTTCAACAAGATGATAAACTAATCAGTCAAAGAGATAGTTTTATGGACAGAACTATGGAAAATCATAGGTAGGAAAGGCACACCATACATCCTGCTCAACATACATATAACTTGTGAATAAAACTAGCAACAATACCTTAAGTTACTAAAGAGCAGTTAAGAATTCTTTAGTATAACTAAGGAAGAAGAAAACATAAAGCTATGAAGATTCAGGAATTTTGAGGTGCCTCCATGGGAATATCTCAAAATTAATCTCTACTGATCTATAGCAGCAAGAAGCATGTATCATTAATGAAAAATAGAAGACAACAACAAATCAAGAAACACTATACCATTCTACCATGTCATGGAATCCATCACCAATCCTTCATCATTCATCAAAAGCATCCAAGAGGCAGTCCAAAAATCATAACACAAGTATGTTCTTCAAAGCTCATATGACCAATATATTGATTCTTCTCTCAAGTTCAGCCCTATTTTACAATGAATCCTTGTGGAATAAATAGGCTCAAGTGAGGAAAACCTCATGATGCAACTAGCTATCCCATTGGCCTAATCAAAATATCTAAACTTGTCCTTGAAGCTTTGCAAAGCCCAAGGCACAAAATATCCCATAAAATATCTAAAAAAATGCTAAAAACGGAAATTATATTGACTTTACATCATTTCCCAAGTGTAAAAATAGCTTAACGCACATTTGGGAAAAGCAGATTTTTGAGGTTCAAAAATTACAAAAATACTTCATATTTATATCTAAAAAAGGTCCCCTGACTTGCTGGAGGAAATTGGCAGCCTTCCCGATGTCGAAACGAGACTCATGATGGCTCGTTGGAAAGCTCTCTGTGTCTACTTTCCGGCGCAACTGAAATCATCTCAAACTGATGTTTGGAAGTTCCCCAAACCTGTACCTGTGTGTAAAAAACCAGGAAATAGCAGACTGTTGATATGGCGGGTGCAAAAAGTGGGCATTTTTCGCCAATTTGAGGGGGCGAATGATCTCCGAATGCCCTGAAAAATGCTGGGGACCTACTCATAGAATTATGGCATCCACTGGTATCATCCTTCTCCCTTGACAAATCCTCAAACTGAAATGGCGCAATTATGAGTTTTCGACCAAAAACCCAAAAAATGCCAAAAAACAAAAAGTTGTCGAAAAGGGCTCAAATTTGGCACACATGACCCTCAGGGGTCCATGGAAACATGCTCCGAAGCTGATGCCAAAATATCAAGGGCTGATATGCTTTTCTCCTCTTTCCGTGTCGGGTGCTTCCTCTTTGCCTTCTTCAATTTCTCTTGGGCTGCCTTCAGTTTGCGCCTGGCAAACTGATTCAACTTCTGAAAGTGATGAGTCCTCTTCCTTTGTAGCTTTAGATCTCTGTTCGCCCTCTCAAGCTTCATTTCCAAGTGTTTGTTAGCTCTTTCAAGCCATGCCTCTTTGTTTTCTTCAATTTCCTGCTCAAGGAGTGCAGTGAGAGGAAAGGCTTGGAGATGGGCTTGTTCTTCTGCTTTCTGCTTTTCCAAGGCTCTTTTAAGCCCAATGGTCCTAGGCCTCTTCTGCCTAGGCTGGTCTTCCTCTTCTTCCTCATCAAACTCACCAATGAGTTCTTCTATCCTTGCTTGCGCCTTAGCTGCCTCATTCTTATATTTGATCGCTCGTGCTTCATGAACAACTATGTGAACATTCATATGTTTGTTTTGAATCTCTAAGAAGTGGTTAAAGTTCCTTGCCCTTTGAAGATCCTCCTCTAATGCCTCAATTTGTCCCTCTTTATGAATTAGGAGGTTTTCAAGAAGGAGGGCCTCATTATCACTGTCATCGCTTTGGATAGGGATGACATCCGATGCACCTCCATGTTTTGTACCCTTTCCAACTTTGCTTTTCCCTTTGAAAGCCAATCTTGCGCTTTTCCTCCTTGGCATGCTAGAAGGTGTCCTTTTGGGCGATTTCCTCTTGCTAGGAACAATCTTTGTCACTGTTAGAGTGGCAGCCTTAGACCCTCTTTTCCTTGCTATGCTGAGTTTTGTTCTTTTGAGAGGAGGAGAAACAACTGATTTACCTTTGACATCTTCCTGAACTTGCTGCTCTTTTTGAGGCTGCTGGATGTCTTCTTCTGGCTGTTCACTTTGCTGCCCCTGCTTGCCAACCTCAATTTGCTGTTCTGCTTCAATGCCTTGTTCAATTTGTGGCTCAAGAGGGGTCTCAATTTCCTGCCCAACCTGTTGTTCTTCATCTTGCACCTGCTGCTGCTCCTCATATGCTGTTTGCTGCTGCTCCTCAATTTGTACCTGCTATTGTTCCTCAATTTGTACCTGCTGTTGCTCATCTTGGACTTGCTGTCCTTCACCTTCTATTTGCTGCTGTTACTCATCATCTAACTGCTGCTGCTTATCCCTTTCCTCTTGTTGACTTGACTGTCCTGTAGACATCCTGAGCCTTTTAGGAGTAGGCCTACTAGACAAAGGTACCGGGCGATGGACAGGTTGAGTGGGAGAAACATGGGCAGGAGGAATAGTAGAAAAATCTGGATGGCTGATGAATAAATCCCATGGAACCTCTTTCTTCTCTAGTTGGTGTAGGAAGATAATCTTGAGCAAAGAATGATGGAAAAGGGAAGGGATTTGCAGAGGTGGGGCCTTCTTCTGGACAATAGATGCCATCTTCTCTATGCTCTTGAACAAAAAGTAAGGGAGGTTTAGTTGCCTGCTTCTAGTAAAATGCATCAATAATCGGACATGGTAGGCATAAATTCGATCAAACCTCCCTTCACAAGTGAAATATTTCATTATGACTTTCATAAGAGGAGCATATCTGTCAAGGAGATATGAAAAAGGAAAAATAGCAGTGAAAGCCTCTCTATGCTCAGGCTTGATGAAAGGCTTGTAATCTTCTAAGTCAAGATGAGCCTGTTTGAACCATTTTTCGCCATGATACGGAATCTTGGTGGCCTTGGACACATACCTTGGAGAAATTTTGAAATCAAGACCCGACACTTGGAAATGTTTTTCTTTGAATCTCAGGGCGCACAAGTGTGTTAATGGCGAAAAACTCTTGACTTCTTCTATATTTTGGCAGAAATCTAGGCAACCTACTTCATGGAAGTTGAAAAGGACAGATGGATGAGCATTAATCTCTTCTGTAGAGATAGGCTCATATCTTTTGTGCGGACCGCTCCTGCTGTCTTGCCTTGGAGGCATTTTGACCTGAATATGCTTTGGAAGAGACAATCTGCCTCACTGTGTGTAAAATGCCCTGTTGGAGTCAAAATGTGTCAATGTACTGCTTTGACATATAAACAATGTGATTTTGATGGTTTGTAACAAGTTTTTTATAATACACAACCTCTGCTCTCTTTTAGAAAATGACCTTCTACCTTGAATATACCTCAGCCAGGCAGATTTCTCAATAGGACACCATATAGTAAAAAGGAGGCAGACTGCTGGGTAAATTTCCTGTGCACAGTGTTAAGAAAACACTTTTTCTTGTGAATTTTCAAGAGATCAATCAACACATCTATGTCTGTGTCTTCAAGGTAAAATTCAATCATTTAAAAAACCTGCTCTTCAAAAAGTGGCCTTCCACCTTGAAAATATCTCAGTCAACAACTTCTCAGTAAGAAATAATACAGTGAAAAGAAAGGCAGACTGCTTAGGAGGAGTTTGCTGTGAGAAGTGTCAAAATCACCTTGTCCTTGTGAGTTTTAAGATGTCAATCAATACACCTGTATCTCTTCTTCAAGGTAGAATTTCAATCATTAACAACCTGATCTTCTTGGAGTGCAAATAAAACAACAGACTTATGGATATGCAGTTCAAACTTCAGTGTAGGTATACAGTCACTATATTTCTGAACAAGGTAACAGAGTTTTTAGAAAATGCCTCAAAAGGTTTCAACAAGGCCTGCAAGAGTCTTTACTTTGCAAAATAGGCAAGACCTTCTACCAATGTAACACCTCTGGTTATGTTAGAGAAACCTTTACTTTGGATGGATAACAACTTAAATAAGCTTGAAAAACACAAGGCAGTCAACCAACAAACACAGTGAATACTGTCCCTTTGTGAGAAGCGCGAGCAACCTTCCCCTGTAGCTTCAACCTATAAATTTCTGCTTGATCAAGAACCCTTCCTCCTACTGAACTTCACTGTTCTCTATATGTATGTCACTCCTTTAAACAGAAACATACTCCTAAATTTAACCCCGGTGCGAGCATACAGGCGAATTCACAGTTAGAACAGAGGTAACATATTTTTAGGAAAGCTCCAAAAGCTTAAGCAGAGGCTGTAAGAGTTTCCCTTTTTCAAAATAATCAATGGCCTTTTCAATATGGAATATCAGTCACCTTTGGAAGAATGCCTTTATGACTTTTGAAAATCCACTTGGCAGTGAGGTTTTTAAGAATAGAAAAACAGTCACAGAGTATATAGTGAACAACTGTCCTTTCAGTGGTTGAGTAGGGTAACTTTGTCCTTTGGTGTTTTTGAAGAAACAACACACCCTTGCTCTTGAGTAATCACAAGGTGAAAACACAAAGCTTTTAACTTAATCACAGTTTCCTTCCCGTGGGAGCCTTAAAATAACACATTCAGCATCTTATCTCAGTTTTTACACTTCGAGACTTCACACAGCAAAAACACTGTTTTTTCAGCTATGGTCACAAGGTTTGGAAGTTCTGAGCGCTATGGCATGAGGAATTTGGATAATTTTAACACATGGTTCTCTCTGTAGGCACTCTTAGTAGTGTATCTATCATTCAGCACAGCTTCATTAGGTCAAACTTGAAAATTTGCTCCAACCTTTACCCTCACACCACAGTTTGATTTAAACCTTCATGTCACTTAGCAATTTTTTAAACCGAGGGGGAAAAACATGTGAAAATACCTCTAAACTTGATGGGAATCTCTTGTGGAGAGCCGGGGATAGCTCTGGAAGTCTTCGGGCCTGCGCGGCACTCTTCAGGGAAAGAACGGCGCGCAGAAACATAACGGGCGGTCTATCGGGTCGGGGTCAGGCACCGTGTACAGGCGCGTCGTGCAACTGTACAGGCGCGTCGCGCGTACACTGGCCGCCTGTGCAATCCTTCCGCCAGGCGCGTCGCGCGAATTTCCAGGCGCGTCGCGCGGCCACAAACGAACAAAAACTTTTTGAAATTGCTTGAAAACTGTTTTGATGTCTGAGAATTTCGGAGGCCAACTTCAACTTCTTGCTTGGTGTATTGAAAATGGATGCTTGGACCTCTCCCCACTTCTTTAATATGTCAACCCCAACGGTCTTAAAACTTTGAAAAGTAACCTTGGCGTTCAGCTCCGTTTTTGTTTTAACCTTTGTAATGCTGCCTTGGTGTATCTCTTTGATTTTTGAAATCGCGTTGGCTTCATTTGAGGGGTACTCCCTTTTTGAAATGATTTCAGCCACAGAGTTTTATATGCCCTTTAAAAAATGTCAATAAAGTTTTCAACTCCTTTTCAAAGAAAACAAACACAGTTTTTCTCGAAAAGCCAGAACTCTGTCTATTTATGCATAGGTGTTTGAAAGGTGATTTCCAGTTTTGTTCCTTGGGTGACACTTTAACATCGAACTTCAAATTTTGAAAAATAACTCCATAACCTTCAAATCATCTCTGCCACTGTTTTTAATGATGCTGGTGATATTTATGAAGTAAGGTAACCCTTCTTTAAGACTGTCCAGAAAATACCTGAAAACTGCTTTGTTTTCGAAAGGGTAAGTTTTGCATTGTCAACTTGCTTTGACAGCCTCGGTGTTTGCTTGCTCCTTCAACCCTTTTCCTACTATAGATGCCAAGTTGCTGCAGTTTTTCATAGCTTGCTATGGTCTTTTAAGAAGGGCACCTTTCACTACATTCCTCTGCTTCACAACACATTATATAACATCTCTGTTTATTGAATACTGGAAACTTGTTTTGTTTCAAACTATCCATAACACTGACTGTCCATGAAAATAACCTCTTTGCCTATTCATACACTTGTATGTCATTTGGGAACAAAACCTGAAATGCCTCCCATCATTTGTGATGCATATCTGAAAGGGAGACTTTTATGAATCAGGAAGAATAGGTCCCTTTGAAAAACAGTTATCATTTGCTTTGACCAGTGCATTGACCTTTTTGTAATAGAACCATTCCAAAGCTTAACTCTGCCCGTTGTTTTACCTTCTTGGTGATATTTTAAAGAAAAATCACTCAAGATCTGTTTGAAGAGCTTTGAAAGCTATTTTGTCATTTTAAAAGGAGGTGGTCTGTCTTCTTCCAAGTTGTTTGATAATTTCTGCTTCTAGGTGATTTATAGGCTTCCCTTTGGATTGTAAGTGCCATCTTTTGGTTGCATCCATTCATACTATATTTCTCTGTTTACTTAAAAAGGAGCTCCCTTAGACTTCTTGGCATGTGACAAGGAGGTGACCCTCTCCTAAGGAAACCGCTCTTTTTTGTATCAATGGCCCGTATATTCAAATTGATTCAAATCGTCTCTTGTCCACTATAAGGTATAGTTTGGATGACATTTTCCTATGGATAGGAAAACCAATACTTTTTGAAACATAAACATCATCTCGTTACCCGCAATGACTTCTATTTTCCTTCGTTTCCTTCCACTGCACCTTTTGACCAATCAGTTTTTTAACAACACTCAACGCCTTGGCCATCTGCTCATAAATGGAGGCCCTTTACTTGGCAAAGTATCTGAAGATTATTTGATAAGGCTGCATGACAAGGGTTTTGCTGGATTATGATGGTAAGAAACCAACTTGAAAAACATCAATACTGGCACCTCTGCTTGCAACCACTACTGTGCTTCAGAAAAACCCTAGTCAAAGTGTCACTGTCTCACTGTACTGCTTTGAGGGGAACCGAGATGTCATTATTTGCTTTGGTCATCTTATGACAGATTATTTGAAAGAAAGTCTCTGTGACTATGTAGGTCAGCGCCGTTTGAAAAACAAAAAACTTTCTTCTGCCTGTGTGATGACATGATTTGTCAGCATCTCTTCAATTTAGTCTTGTGGAAAAGCAGGTTGCTTATGATCAGAATGGTTTTTACCAATGATATGCCTCTCTAAAGGTTCATCATTTCACATGATTTGAAAACTTCTCATGACTTCCTTTACAAGACCAAACTCTGTTTTCCTTTGAATTTGCATACTTCAGACTCTATCCCTCGTTGTGATTATCACTTACACTCGTAAAAACCTAGAGTCTCATTTTCACTGCTCAAGAAAGAAAACCTCGACTTGGCAATCCTTTAAGTCAATATCGCGCCTGTCGTTTCAGATGAAGGAGGCGCCCTAACCCTCTGCTTGTAAATGAAGGAGGTTCTTGGCCATGACAAATTACCAGTTTGCTGTGATAGTGGTGTCTTTCTCTTACTGTGCTTTTCATGCTGAAATGAAGCTGCAAGGTCTTGATGAGTGACTCTCTATCTTGTAGATATATCTCAGGCTCATGTTTACATTGAGAAGCAGATGTTCTTCTGAATGTAGATTCAAGAATTTTCTCCCGAGATGAAGTTATATTTCCTGACTTTGTAGAATTCATAAAACACTGTAAAACACCTAATAATCAGCTTGAGACTGTGGTCTATGCAGTGCTGAGACCTAGGGGTATAAGTGGCGCGACTTAGAGCTGTGATCAACTTGATTTGCAGAGTGAGAAGTCAGTCATGATTGGTCTGTAGCAGATGGAGGTTTTTTTGGCCTTTTGATGATTGCCAAAGGTAAAAAGCCTTAAAGCGCCACTTCCTAACATAAGGGAGACTTTTGAAATAGACTTGGATTTGCCTTTTGGAGCTGATGGGCAGACCAGTAGGGCTGAAGCTAGAAAAAATAGTGATAATGGATTTTAACTTTGACAAGGGCAGACTGAAAAGTAGGAGGGCGAAAAAAAGTTTTATGAGGGTTTTCTAGATGACAGATTGACATATGGAATTCAGCTTCTAGAAAACTCAGCTATGGATCTAGTCATCACCAACCAGTAAAAAATACTGATGACTAACATGTCCCTTGTGTTCTCAACCATCCAACCACTACTAACAACCCTTTTATCCTCATCAACCATTTCTTTATCATCCCACTTTTAAGGAAGCTAATTTGATGGGAAATAAATAGTTACAAAACATAAATATAATTGTCTAATTTATTTCTTATCCTCTCGTATCTCCATTATAAGGCCAAATATCCATATGGTCCATTAAGGAAATTTAGGTAAATACCAATTTTTGGCATAGAGTCGAAGTGGTTATGAAGGTGTCCATTATGTATGAATAGGTCATTTTTTATGATCAACTTGGTCTTTTTTGCAAGTCAATTGACCAATTTATTTTATATTCATTTGATAGTTCAAAAATAGTGAATCAATCACTTTGTCCAATGGGAATGTGGAATGTTATATCACCTCCTCCTTATGTTCATCCAATAAAGTAACATCAGGCTACAATTCTTCCCAATAAATAGTTGTTTCCTCTTAGGAATATACCACTAAAGCTTCAATGTTGACAACCCCCATTATCTCATGTTTGAGACATAATAGTCAGTTTCAACATCTTAGCATCCAATGAATTAATTTTTGAGTTTCTTAACTTGACCATGGAAGCCTTCAACTCACCAAGTTAATTTTATTTCCTTAGAAAGTTGATTTCCAATTCTCTAAGCTTATTTTTGTTCCTTTAGAAAAAATGTACACCCTATTGAATTATTTTATTTATGCTAAATTATTCCCTATAGTTAAATCAATTTTTCATAAAATAATTCTTTTAGTTCTAATGCAAGTCAATTCTTGTTTTTTATTGTCATGTATTTAATCTTATCAAAAGTACAATGTTACAAAACATTTTGTTCATTGAAATTTTTTTACACCACAATTAGACAAGAAAAGAGTTCTACATCATTTCCAAGTTTGAAACAAATTTTGGTTTCTACTTAACATCATGATATTTAAGAAAAAAATGAATCAAAATCTTGAGCCTTTCCGATATGACCCTTATAAAACCAATGGACAAATTATTGATAACACTTTTTGGGCTTGATACGTCATCAAAACATCAAATCCAATTTTTTTTGAAAGATACCCTCAAGTCATATGAAGAATCAACAATGGAGATGGAGACACACCATCCTTGATAGTAAAAAAATGATGACTTCCCATTTGACATGATTTTCTTAACTATTAGCAAAGAAAGGGAAATGGACACAAAGAATAGTGAATTCACAAACACCAATTACAATAAGAGTTTTCTCACTCACTGACAATGTTGGAGTTTAGTGCTTCTTTCCTTGGGGATAATGAAGAGAACAGAGAGGTATATTATATGTAATTGTAATGTTATTAAGTTTTAACTTAGAATTTTGTGTGAAAATATTTTCTAGATGTTATAAGATAATGTTGGAGTTCAGTGCTTCTTCCTTGGGGGTACTGAAGAAAACTGAGAGGTATATCATATGTAATTATAATGTTATTAAGTTTTAACTTAGAAGTTTGTGCAAACATATTTCTTATATGTTATAAGATATTCCTTTGCAGGGAAACTTTAAGGATGGAAAATTATATTGAAGTTTAAAAACATTGGTGAATCTCACTAGTCCCTAATACGCAAACTATAAAATGTTTATTCATGTATTTGTAAAATTATTCAAATTTATAATGATTTTATATGTACTTTCTATATAACGTTGGCGATTTTTAAGGTAAAATAATTTTATATTGTAAAATTTGAGCGAATCATTTTTATAAAAGATGGAAGTTGACAATTTTTTTTTTTTGAAAAATCATGGAAAATTAACCCAATTACGAATATTAGCCCCTAAAATTTTCCATACTCCTTTGAATGATTCATGTAAAGAATCACTTTTGAACTTGTCAAATAGTTATGATTAACATAATAACCTATCCTTAATAATTATGTTATTAGAGATATTAATGAATCACACCCATATATATATATATATAAACAACCTTGGTTGGTTTAATAATAGTGATTATGTTATTAGAGATATTAATGAATCACGCCCACATATATATATATATATATATATATATATATATATATATATATATATTAACAACCTTTAATGGCTACAGCATACACCAGTCAGTGGACACGGCAACATCATTTATTTAAGTTTCCATTCAATTGTCGAGGTGGATTCACCTAATAAGTGTGCTATTCACCACCCTTTTCTTCTATGATATCCTTTCCTTTCTCTAAAAAGCCACTAAATAATTATATTCGTCCAATATAATTTGAAAAAAACATTATATGTACACATTCCATAACTTGTGTACACAATTTCATCTTAAAAAAAAAATTCTCAAATCTACATTAATAGAAATTGGGATGGAAATGGCGAAAGATCACATTATCTTTCAAACCCTTTGTAATAAAATAATGATTTTCTTATTTTAGTATTTGATTAAAAAATAAAATCCTTACCTAAATCAAAATTTTAATGATAGTTTTGTACAAAAAATAAAAACAAATAATCATTAACTTAATTTTATAAAGAGGCCAACATTGTACACCAATGATTATTTTTAACAACATATCCTCTATGCTAAGATTCTTGTACTTATATTCCTAATGACCATGACGAAGAGTATGACGTCAGTCCTACAACATTGGAATGTGAATGAAGGCATCGCATGTTAGGATTACATGAATAATTGTCTTTACGAATAAATGTTTTAAGTAATCGATAATAAAAGTGGTTCGCAACAATTCTTTGACTTATTTTGCCATTAATTTTATTTAAAGCATATTATATAAAATTGATCCTTCCGTGTGTTGGTTTAATTGCAATTAGAAGAGCCCAAATCTCGTATGATGGAACCATTTTAACCACCACATAAAGGTTGAAATTATGTTTTCCAATGGGTGAGAGTTACATCATCCATATGATGCTAAAACACACCATCAAGCTTAAGCATCATAGATGCGAAATTCAAATATCATTCTCTTTTCAAAAAATAAATTAAACATTTATTTTTAATATAGTATTATTTTATCTCTTTTCAAAAGATAAATTAAACATTTATTTTTAATATAATATTATTTTATTTTTTCTATTATTGTATTAAAATTTTTATTTTTTTTATTTGTTAAGTTATGTGAGTCTTGAGATAATTGGCACGTTTAACCTATGGCTTGAGTAGCGAAGATCTAAGGGCATTTAAGTTGTAAAAATCACCCAGGGATCACACCTGGCCTGGGCCACACCAACTCTTAGCATGGCTGGTTTTTTTCCCATGAAGTTTCCAACAAGTGACATTTTCACCACAGAGTGTCTAACATAACACCTTGTCACCATTTTCTCTACACCCAATGGGCTAATAGTATTATTAAATTAATTCTATTGTAATGAGTTATTTATTTATTTATTTATTTTGTGATTTGATGAAAATGTATTACTATATGTTAATTATTTGTTACAATTTATATAAAGTTATGATTCCTAATTTCTTTTTAGTTAAATTATATTGAATTATTTGAAAAATGGATTAACTTATAGTTAGAAAATCATAGAAAAATAGATAACCAAAGGTTAAGTTGGAAATCCTCGATGGGGGTGAGGAACCAGGTGCACGAGGCACCACATGGTCCATGATTGGTTAACATCTGGCGACCGAGTCGAGGGTCGGCCTCTCCGTCCTCTCATATCACCCAGCGTACAGGAGGGAGTAATGTCATCCGTGTGAAATCCTTCATTGCCTCGACCAACACGGGAGTCAAAGTTCTAAGGCCGAGTATGGTAGACATAGAGTTCATTTGTGTTTTGTTTTGGCTCATAGCATGTTGTTGGTACTCAATTCATTCGAGAAGGAAGCGTCACTGCATTTTATGGGATTGGTGGCATCCTCAAAGATGGCTCTCATTCCCTGGCTTGTGGCTTTGCAAGTTAGTAACTTTATTGTTCTAAGGGTGGTATTCAATGTTTCTATGTGAATGTGGAGTGTGGTTTCTAGAGGAATTAACCATTCAAAGCTTCTCGTGCACATGGGAATTCGATTTTTCTTGTTACTAGTCCTTTGGAGCAAAGAGTGGGTAGTGCTGAAAACACTGTGCCTCGGAGTGGTGGCACTCCCTCTACGACTTCTAGGCCCGTAATTGGGTTTCCCTTCTATTTGGTGTGTGTTTTGTGCATTTGCGAGGGTGAAAGGAGTAAGGTTCTTGGAGGTTGAAGTTTTCTGTTGGGGTTGGTGTGTTAGTGGGGGGGGGTGCTCCTTAGTATGTGTTGGGAAATTGAGTGTTTCCTCTGGATCTCTTTTTTCTTGATTATCTTAATTGTAGGAGTTCGTTATCCCCGAGCCCGTGATTGCAAGACCTGTGGGGTGGTGGGTTACCTGCAATCATTCATTGTAGTTTCACGGGGGCTGCTGTGAGTATAAAACCGCATCTAGGTGGCTAGTATTTAAGGAATTATGTGAGGCGGGTCTTGATGGTGAGGGATGTTGAAGATTGCAACAAGAAATAGTGAAATTGGCATCCAGAAACATCATCCTTGATCCTAGTGAAAAATAAGCACCTACACTAAGTGGAGCCCACACAAGCTATTTTTAGGTGATATGTCTATTTTTAAAATTTCGGTCAAAGTCTATTTTTAGTAGTAATCTATTTATAGATGGTTGAGAAAATTATATGGATGGATGGGCGTCTAAGTTTGGAATGCATGTGCGAAGTTGTTTCGTGGAATGCATGTCTAAAATTAGAATGCATGTCGATTTTTGTTAAGCCCTTAACAAAAATTAGACAATAAATAATTTTCTATTTTCAATGAGCACTTGGAACTAGTTAACTGAAGTGGAAAATCAGTTAGCTAAGTGGATTTCAAGTTGAAGTGGTTGGTTGATGGGCCATGCAATGGACTTCGTTGTAACTAAGTGTGACAAAGTTGTAATAGAGTTGGATGTGTAGTTATGTGAGTTTTTATTTAGTTTAACTTAGTTAAGTGAGTTAAACTCAGTTGTGCTAGTTGTAACTAGTTGTAAATAAAGATACACTACTGAGAGATCACTGAATTAAATATTGAATTAATTCACGTGAAGTGATCTCACATGAAACTGAATAAATACTATTGTTAACTACATGCATGTCAGATTCAATGGAGACCCAGTTGAGAGATAGGTGAAAGGGCCTTTTTGACTATCAGTTGTGACTATAGTGGTGCATTCAATGCATCTACACACACATTGGAGTTTCCAATGAGGATTGCGTAGTGAAGGAAAGGAAAGATCGATTTCTATCTATACGTTGCGAAGAAATAACAGGAGCGTTGGAGGCAGTTTGTGAATTGTGCGCAAATTGGTGCATGTGTAGGCCAATTTTTGTATGACAATGTGGAGACAATTGTATATTGTACTGAGAGCTCTTGGAGTAGAGTTTTGTATGAGATTGTTTCATGATCCATGATATACATAATATATGATAGTTGGGGTTTTTAACTTTAAGCTTTCTCGGTAAAAACTTATGTGTTATGTGCAATTGATTTTTCTTCATGTGTTTGCAATTGACGATTAAATTTCCGCAAAGAATTAAGTAGAAGGATTTTGTATTTAACAGTGAATATAATTGTTAGATCAGGAGAGTCCGGTAATACATCACAGTATTAATAAAATTTCTACATGTTATCGGAGCTATTGAAGCAGTAGAAGAGTAAAATATTGAAGCAGAGCTAAGTTTTTTTTTTTTGGTGGAATAATTCGACCCCACGTAAGAATTTCTTGGTGCGACAGTTGAGTAAACATCGAAATGGCTTTCAATGGTTTGCGGCTAGAGTATGCACTCGAGGGAAACTAAAAATAAATTGTATGGAAGGATAGGATGGAGGTGGTGCTTGAAATAATAGCGTGAAGGAGTTCATTAATAGTGATAAGTTCCTAAGCCCACTTCGACAGATGTTGCATTACTTGATGCATGGAAAAAAAAAAGTAGCGAGGGCGAGGAGGATTCTGTTGGAAGGTATGAGAGACCATATTGTCTCAATCCTTCATGGGACAGCCATTCCATATGCTATGTGGAAGGCTTTGACGGATATTTTCCAAAGTAGCAGCGACCATAGGAAATTGGCACTGAAGGATAAAATCAGAAAAATCAAGATGGAGAAGAACGACACTATTCTGGTATACTTAACAAAGTTTGTCCAATGTAGGGATGAGCTTGGGAGTGTAGGATTTAGTGTTGTTGATGATGATTTGGTGAGTTTGGCTCTCTTAGGACTTCCTAAGAGTTGACACAGTTATCAAGACTCTGTCAATGGACAGGAAAAACAACTGGATTGGGAATGACTGTGGTTGGATCTAGTGCAGGATGAGTTCAGGCAGAACACCAGGGATGGCTCTTCATCAATGCATGATGATGAAGAGGATTGTGCTTTGGCTTCCAAGGCAAAGAAGGGGAAAGGGAAGAATTTCCATTCTAAATATAAGGCCAGTGAAGATGGCAAGGAGCACAACATGTCCAAAGTGAAGTGTTTTCACTGTCACAAGTATGGACATATTGCCACAAATTATCTACATAAGAAGAAGAACAATATGGTTGCTAGAGCTACAGCTGGTGAGGCTCTTCCCTTGTAATTTTAGCTTGACTTCTTATTGATCACATGCATGGTGTCTAGTGCATTGGGATCGGGGTGGTACTTTGATAGTGGTGATTCCTTTCACATGACGGGAGATGAGAAAATTTTCATTGACTTGGATGAGAAAGATCTCCATATGCATATTGAGTTGGGTGAAGATGGACGATACAGTGCGATCAGTATTATAACCATTACCTTTCAGAGGGCATTAGGTAAACTCTTTCATTTAAAATATGTTATGCATGTTCCTATTTTGAAGAAAAATTTAATCGTAGTCGCAATGTTAGAGGATAGAGGCTACGATGTTGTCTTTAGTTAAGGAAACGTTTTCCTATGACACAAAGCAACAGGGCAGACAAAGAAGGTTGGGATTCGAGTTAAGAATCTCTATAGACGTGAAGTAGATAGGATTTCTACTAAGCTTCCTACTGTTGGGAAGTGTGAGAAATTCATGCAATTGACGCTTGAGAGGGAGCAAGATTTTCAGTCACGTTATAGTGAACCTTGGGATGTGGAGCAGCCACAAGATGAGGATCATGGAGTGGGAGCAACCACTCATGCAGAGAAATTTCATGTCAGATAGGCAGAGGGAGTGCATGCGGCTATACCACCAGGTGAGAGGTGGGGCGAAATGCATGAGTAATCCCAAGAAGAGATTTCTGGGAAGGATTCATTGATATGGTGTGGATCTCATGAATCAAACCTAGATACGAGGAGCCCACAGTACAACAGTAGTAGGATCAGTTGGATTGATGCAGTCATATCAAAGTGACAGTGTTGGATACTGGAGTGTGGATCAGAGTTGACAAAAATTGCAGAGTGCAAGGGTACAGAGTTCAACAACGCAGTGGTTCCTGAAGACATGTGCAATAGCTAAGGAGAAGTCAGAATACTTTAATGACAGATGCATTATAATGGTTCAGTTGTTTGGAGGCTATTCAGTTTCGTAAGTGTTGCATGCAAAGGTTGCAGGGTGAATGCATGGAGTTGCATATCGCATGCAAAGACATTCCTTTCTTGTTGAGAGGGAGTGTTGAAGATTTCAACAAGAAACAGTGAAATTGGCATCCAGAAACATCATCCTTTATCCTAGTGAAAAATAAGCACCTACACTAGGTGGAGCCCAGACAGGCTATTTTTAGGTGATATGTCTATTTTTATAATTTGGGTAAAATTCTATTTTTAGCAGTAATCTATTTATAGATGGTTGATAAAATTATATGGATGGATGGGTGTCTAAGTTTGGAATGCATGTGCGAAGTTGTTTCGTGGAATGCATGTCTAAAATTAGAATGCATGTCGACTTTGTTAAGCTCCCTAACAAAAAAGTGCTCAATAAATAATTATCTATTTGCATGAGCATCTTGGAAAATCGCTTATCTAAGTGGATTTCCCGAGTTGAAGTGGTTGGTTGATGAACCATGTAGTGGACTTCATTATAACTCATTGTGACAAAATTAGCCGTATTTGGATGTGTAGTTATGTGAGTTGTTATTTAGTTTAACTCAGTTAAGTGAGTTAAACTTATTTGTGCTAGTTGTAACTAGTTGTAACTAAAGATACACTAGTGAGAGATCAGTGAATTAAATATTAAATTAATTCACATGGATTGATCTCACATGCAACTGGAGAAATACTACTATTAACTACACGCATGTTAGATCCAGTGGAGACCCAGTTGAGAGATAGGTGAAAGGGCCTGTTTGACTATCAGTTGTGACTATAATGGTGCATTCGATGAATCTACACACACATTGGAGTTTCCAATGAGGATTGTGCAGTGAAGGAAAGGAAATATCGAATTCATTCAAGGATCTTCATCAGCACGGATTGCATAGTGGAGGTAGGCTGTCAAGAGGCAGTAAATTGGTGCATGTGTGAGCCAATTTTTGTATGACAGTGTGAGACAATTGTATATTGTATTGAGAGCTATTGGAGCTAGAGCTTTGTATGAGATTGTTTCATGATCCATGATATACATAATATATGATAATTGGGGTTTTTAGCTTTATTATTTCTCAGTAAAAACTTATGTGTTATGTGCAATTGATTTTTCTTCATGTGTTTGCAATTGGTGATTAAATTTCCGCAAATAATTATGTAGAAGGATTCTGTTTTTAACAGTGGATTTAATTGTTAGATCAGGAGATTCCGGTAATACATCATTGTATTTCTTAAAATTTCTACAATGGACTGGCGAGCCTTCAGTGCTGCCAATGCTTTATGTGTCCCTATCAACTACATTTTCCCCGAGTGGGTAGTGCTGAAAACACTGTGCCTCGGAGTGGTGGCACTCCCTCTACGAATTCTAGGCCCGTAATTGGGTTTCCCTTCTATTTGGTGTGTGTTTTGTGCATTTGCGAGGGTGAAAGGAGTAAGGTTCTTGGAGGTTGAAGTTTTCTGTTGGGGTTGGTGTGTTAGTGGGGGGGGGTGCTCCTTAGTATGTGTTGGGAAATTGAGTGTTTCCTCTGGATCTCTTTTTTCTTGATTATCTTAATTGTAGGAGTTCGTTATCCCCGAGCCCGTGATTGCAAGACCTGTGGGGTGGTGGGTTACCTGCAATCATTCATTGTAGTTTCACGGGGGCTGCTGTGAGTATAAAACCGCATCTAGGTGGCTAGTATTTAAGGAATTATGTGAGGCGGGTCTTGATGGTGAGGGATGTTGAAGATTGCAACAAGAAATAGTGAAATTGGCATCCAGAAACATCATCCTTGATCCTAGTGAAAAATAAGCACCTACACTAGGTGGAGCCCACACAAGCTATTTTTAGGTGATATGTCTATTTTTAAAATTTCGGTCAAAGTCTATTTTTAGCAATAATCTATTTATAGATGGTTGAGAAAATTATATGGATGGATGGGCGTCTAAGTTTGGAATGCATGTGCGAAGTTGTTTCGTGGAATGCATGTCTAAAATTAGAATGCATGTTGATTTTTGCTAAGCCCTTAACAAAAATTAGACAATAAATAATTTTCTATTTTCAATGAGCACTTGGAACTAGTTAACTGAAGTGGCAAATCAGTTAGCTAAGTGGATTTCAAGTTGAAGTGGTTGGTTGATGGGCCATGCAATGGAATTCGTTGTAACTAAGTGTGACAAAGTTGTAATAGAGTTGGATGTGTAGTTATGTGAGTTTTTATTTAGTTTAACTTAGTTAAGTGAGTTAAACTCAGCTGTGCTAGTTGTAACTAGTTGTAAATAAAGATACACTACTGAGAGATCAGTGAATTAAATATTGAATTAATTCATGTGAAGTGATCTCACATGAAACTGAAGAAATACTATTGTTAACTACATGCATGTCAGATCCAATGGAGACCCAGTTGAGAGATAGGTGAAAGGGCCTTTTTGACTATCAGTTGTGACTATAGTGGTGCATTCAATGCATCTACACTCACATTGGAGTTTCCAATGAGGATTGCGTAGTGAAGGAAAGGAAAGATCGATTTCATTCAGGTATCTTCATCAGCAGGGATTGCGCAGTGGAGGCAGGCTGTGACGAGGCAGTAAATTGGTGCATGTGTAGGCCAATTTTTGTATGACAATGTGAGACAATTGTATATTGTACTGAGAGCTCTTGGAGCTAGAGCTTTGTATGAGATTGTTTCATGATCCATGATATACATAATATATGATAGTTGGGGGTTTTAGCTTTATGCTTTCCTGGTAAAAACTTATGTGTTATGTGCAATTGATTTTTCTTCATGTGTTTGCAATTGCGATTAAATTTCCGCAAAGAATTAAGTGTAAGTATTCTATATTTAAAAATGGATTTAATTGTTAGATCAAGAGAGTCTGGTAATACATCATTGTATTTTATAAAATTTCTACATGGTATCAGAGCTATGTTAATCAGAGAAGAGTAAAATATTGAAGCAGTAGCTAAGTTTTTTTGTTGGTGGAATAATTCGAATTTGCTGCAAGAATTTCTTGGTGCGACAGTTGAGTAAACATCGAAATGGCTTTTAATGGTTTGAGGCTAGAGTATGCACTTGAGGGAAACTAAAAATAAATTGTATGGAAGGATAGGATGGAGGTGGTGTTTGAAATAATAGCGTGAAGGAGTTCATTAATAGTGATCAGTTCCTAAGCCCACTTCGACAGATGTTGCATTACTTGATGCATGGAAAAAAAAAGTAGCGACGGTGAGGAGGATTCTGTTGGAAGGTATGAGAGACCATATTGTCTCAATCCTTCATGGGACAGCCATTCCATATGCTATGTGGAAGGCTTTGACGAATATTTTCCAAAGTAGCAGCGACCATAGGAAATTGGCACTGAAGGATAAAATCAGAAAAATCAAGATGGAGAAGAACGACACTATTCTGGTATACTTAACAAAGTTTGTCCAATGTAGGGATGAGCTTGGGAGTGTAGGATTTAGTGTTGTTGATGATGATTTGGTGAGTTTGGCTCTCTTGGGACTTCCTAAGAGTTGACACAGTTATCAAGACTCTGTCAATGGACAGGAAAAACAACTGGATTGGGAATGAATGTGGTTGGATCTAGTGCAGGATGAGTTCAGGCAGAACACCAGGGATGGCTCTTCATAAATGCATGATGATGAAGAGGATTGTGCTTTGGCTTCCAAGGCAAATAAGGGGAAAGGGAATAATTTCCATTCTAAATATAAGGCCAGTGAAGATGGCAAGGAGCACAACATGTCCAAAGTGAAGTGTTTTCATTGTCACAAGTATGGACATATTGGAAAAAATTATCTACATAAGAAGAAGAACAATATGGTTGCTAGAGCTGCAACTGGTGAGGCTTTTCCCTTGTAATTTTAGCTTGAATTCTTATTGATCACATGCATGGTGTCTAGTGCATTGGGATCGGGGTGGTACTTTGATAGTGGTGATTCCTTTCACATGACGGGAGATGAGAAAATTTTCATTGACTTGGATGAGAAAGATCTCCATATGCATATTGAGTTGGGTGAAGATGGACGATACAGTGTGATCAGTATTGTAACCATTACCTTTCAGAGGGCATTAGGTAAACTCTTTCATTTAAAAGATGTTATGCATGTTCCTATTTTGAAGAAAAATTTAATCGTAGTCGCAATGTTAGAGGATAGAGGCTATGATGTTGTCTTTAGTTAAGGAAAATTTTTCCTATGACACAAAGCAACAGGGAAAAACAAGAAGGTTGGGATTCGAGTTAAGAATCTCTATAGACGTGAAGTAGATAGGATTTCTACTAAGCTTCCTACTGTTGGGAAGTGTGAGAAATTCATGCAATTGACGCTTGAGAGGGAGCAGGATTTTCGTGCACGTAAGAGTGAACCTTGGGATGTGGAGCAGCCACAAGATGAGGATCATGGAGTGGAAGCAACCACTCATGCAGAGAAATTTCATGTCAGATAGGCAGAGGGAGTGCATGCGGCTATACCACCAGGTGAGAGGTGGGGCGAAATACATGAGTAATCCCAAGAAGAGATTTCTGGGAAGGATTCATTGATATGGTGTGGATCTCATGAATCAAACCTAGCTACGAGGAGCCCACAGTACAACAGTAGTAGGATCAGTTGGATTGATGTAGTCATATCAAAGTGACAGTGTCGGATACTGGAGTGTGGATCAGAGTTGAAAAAAATTGCAGAGTGCAAGGGTACAGAGTTCAACAACGCAGTGGTTCCTGAAGACATGTGCAATATCTAAGGAGAAGTCAGAATAATTTAATGACAGATCCATTATAATGGTTCAGTTGTTTGGAGGCTATTCAGTTTCGTAAGTGTTGCATGCAAAGGTTGCAGGGTGAATGCATGGAGTTTCATATCGCATGCAAAGACATTCCTTTCTTGTTGAGAGGGAGTGTTGAAGATTTCAACAAGAAACAGTGAAATTGGCATCTAGAAACATCATCCTTTATCCTAGTGAAAAATAAGCACCTACACTAGGTGGAGCCCAGACAGGCTATTTTTAGGTGATATGTCTATTTTTATAATTTGGGTAAAAGTCTATTTTTAGCAGTAATCTATTTATAGATGGTTGATAAAATTATATGGATGGATGGGTGTCTAAGTTTGGAATGCATGTGCGAAGTTGTTTCGTGGAATGCATGTCTAAAATTAGAATGCATGTCGACTTTTGTTAAGCCCTTAACAAAAATTAGACAATAAATAATTATCTATTTGCAATGAGCACTTGGTACTATCAGATAGCTAAGTGGATTTCGAGTTGAAGTGGTTGGTTGATGAACCATGTAGTGGACTTCATTATAACTGATTGTGACAAAATTGTAACAGATTTGGATGTGTAGTTATGTGAGTTGTTATTTAGTTTAACTCAGTTAAGTGAGTTAAACTTATTTGTGCTAGTTGTAACTAGTTGTAACTAAAGATACACTAGTGAGAGATCAGTGAATTAAATATTAAATTAATTCACATGGATTGATCTCACATGCAACCGGAGAAATACTACTATTAACTACACGCATGTTAGATCCAAGGAGACCTAGAGACCCCACGGAGAGATAGGTGAAAGGGCCTGCTTGACTATCGTTTGTGACTATAATGGTGTGATTCGATGAATTCACACACACATTGGAGTTTCCAATGAGGATTGTGTAGTGAAGGAAAGGAAATATCGTCCATTCAAGGATTCTATCAAAGAGGATTTCATAGTGGAGGCAAGTCGTCAAGAGGCAAGAATTGGTGCATGTGTGAGTCAATTTTTGTATGACAAAGGTGAGACAATTGTATATTGCAATTGAGAGCTATTGGAGCTAGAGCTTTGTATGAGATTGTTTCATGATCCATGACATACATAATATATATAATTGGGGGTTTTTTAGGCTTTATTATTTCCTAGTTATAACTTATGTGTTATGTGCAATTGATTTTTCTTCATGTGTTTGCAATTGGTGATTAAATTTCCGCAAATAATTATGTAGAAGGATTCTGTATTTAACAGTGGATTTAATTGTTATATCAGGAGATTCCGGTAATACATCATTGTATTTCTTAAAATTTCTACAATGGACTGGCGAGCCTTTAGTGCTGCCAATGCTTTATGTGTCCCTATCAACTACATTTTCCCCGAGTGGGTAGTGCTGAAAACACTGTGCCTCGGAGTGGTGGCACTCCCTCTACGACTTCTAGGCCCGTAATTGGGTTTCCCTTCTATTTGGTGTGTGTTTTGTGCATTTGCGAGGGTGAAAGGAGTAAGGTTCTTGGAGGTTGAAGTTTTCTGTTGGGGTTGGTGTGTTAGTGGGGGGGGGGGGTGCTCCTCAGTATGTGTTGGGAAATTGAGTGTTTCCTCTGGATCTCTTGTTTCTTGATTATCTTAATTGTAGGAGTTCTTTATCCCTGAGCCCGTGATTGCAAGACCTGTGGGGTGGTGGGTTACCTGCAATCATTCATTGTAGTTTTACGGGGGCTGCTGTGAGTATAAAACCGCATCTAGGTGGCTAGTATTTAAGGAATTATGTGAGGCGGGTCTTGATGGTGAGGGATGTTGAAGATTGCAACAAGAAATAGTGAAATTGGCATCCAGAAACATCATCCTTGATCCTAGTGAAAAAATAATCACCTACACTAGGTGGGGCCCACAAGCTATTTTTAGGTGATATGTCTATTTTTAAAGTTTGGGTCAAAGTCTATTTTTAGCAGTAGTCTATTTATATATGGTTGATAAAATTGCATGGACGGATGGGTATATAAGTTTGGAATGCATGTGCAAAGTTGGTTCGTGGAATGCATGTCTAAAATCAGAATGCATGTTGATTTTTGTTAACCCCAACAAAAATTAGACAATAAATAATTTTCATTTTCAATGAGCACTTGAACCAGTTAACCGAAGTGGCAACCGGGCCATTATGATTTCAAGTTGAAGTGGTTGGTTGATGGGCCATGCAATGGACTTCGTTGTAACTAAGTGTGACAAAGTTGTAATAGAGTTGGATGTGTAGTTATGTGAGTTTTTATTTAGTTTAACTTAGTTAAGTGAGTTAAACTCAACTGTGCTAGTTGTAACTAGTTGTAAATAGAGATACACTACTGAGAGATCAGTGAATTAAATATTGAATTAATTCACGTGAAGTGATCTCACATGAAACTGAAGAAATACTATTCTTAACTACATGCATGTCAGATCCAATGGAGACCCAGTTGAGAGATAGGTGAAAGGGCCTTTTTGACTATCAGTTGTGACTATAGTGGTGCATTCAATGCATCTACACACACATTGGAGTTTCCAATGAGGATTGCGTAGTGAAGGAAAGGAAATATCAATTTCATTCAGGTATCTTCATCAGCAGGGATTGCGCAGTGGAGGCAGGCTGTGACGAGGCAGTAAATTGGTGCATGTGTAGGCCAATTTTTGTATGACACTATGAGACAATTGTATATTGTACTAAGAGCTCTTGGAGCTAGAGCTTTGTATGAGATTGTTTCATGATCCATGATATACATAATATATGATAGTTGGGGTTTTTAGCTTTATGCTTTCCTGGTAAAAACTTATGTGTTATGTGCAATTGATTTTTCTTCATGTGTTTGCAATTGCGATTAAATTTCCGCAAAGAATTAAGTATAAGGATTCTATATTTAACAGTGGATTTAATTGTTAGATCAAGAGAGTCTGGTAATACATCATTGTATTTTATAAAATTTCTACATGGTATCAGAGCTATGTTAATCAAAGAAGAGTAAAATATTGAAGCAGTAGCTAAGTTTTTTTGTTGGTGGAATAATTCGAATTTGCTGCAAGAATTTCTTGGTGCGACAGTTGAGTAAACATCGAAATGGCTTTCAATGGTTGGCGGCTAGAGTATGCACTCGAGGGAAAATAAAAATAAATTGTATGGAAGGATAGGATGGAGGTGGTGCTTGAAATAATAGCGTGAAGGAGTTCATTAATAGTGATCAGTTCCTAATCCCAGTTCGACAGATGTTGCATTACTTGATGCATGGAAAAAAAAGAGTAGCGAGGGCGAGGAGGATTATGTTGGAAGGTATGAGAGACCATATTGTCTCAATCCTTCATGGGATAGCCATTCCATATGCTATGTGGAAGGCTTTGACGAATATTTTCCAAAGTAGCATCGACCATAGGAAATTGGCACTGAAGGATAAAATCAGAAAAATCAAGATGGAGAAGAACGACACTATTCTGGTATACTTAACAAAGTTTGTCCAATGTAGGGATGAGCTTGGGAGTCTAGGATTAAGTGTTGTTGATGATGATTTGGTGAGTTTGGCTCTCTTGGGACTTCCTAAGAGTTGACACAGTTATCAAGACTCTGTCAATGGACAGGAAAAACAACTGGATTGGGAATGAATGTGGTTGGATCTAGTGCAGGATGAGTTCAAGCAGAACACCAGGGATGGCTCTTCATCAATGCATGATGATGAAGAGGATTTTTCTTTGGCTTCCAAGGAAAAGAAGGGGAAAGGGAAGAATTTCCATTCTAAATATAAGGCCAGTGAAGATGGCAAGGAGCACAACATGTCCAAAGTGAAGTGTTTTCACTGTCACAAGTATGGACATATTGCCACAAATTATCTACATAAGAAGAAGAACAATATGGTTGCTAGAGCTGCAGCTGGTGAGGCTCTTCCCTTGTAATTTTAGCTTTAATTCTTATTGATCACATGCATGGTGTCTAGTGCATTGGGATCGGGGTGGTACTTTGATAGTGGTGATTCCTTTCACATGACGGGAGATGAGAAAATTTTCATTGACTTGGATGAGAAAGATCTCCATATGCATATTGAGTTGGGTGAAGATGGACGATACAGTGCGATCAATATTGTAACCATTACCTTTCAGAGGGCATTAGGTAAACTCTTTCATTTAAAAGATGTTATGCATGTTCCTATTTTGAAGAAAAATTTAATCGTAGTCGCAATGTTAGAGGATAGAGGCTATGATGTTGTCTTTAGTTAAGGAAAAGTTTTCCTATGACACAAAGCAACAGGGCAAACCAAGAAGGTTGGGATTCGAGTGAAGAATCTCTATAGACGTGAAGTAGATAGGATTTCTACTAAGCTTCCTACTGTTGGGAAGTGTGAGAAATTCATGCAATTGACGCTTGAGAGGGAGCAGGATTTTCATGCACGTAAGAGTGAACCTTGGGATGTGGAGCAGCCACAAGATGAGGATCATGGAGTGGGAGCAACCACTCATGCAGAGAAATTTCATGTCAGATAGGCAGAGGGAGTGCATGCGGCTATACCACCAGGTGAGAGGTGGGGCGAAATGCATGAGTAATCCCAAGAAGAGATTTCTGGGAAGGATTCATTGATATGGTGGATCTTGTTAGGTCTCCGTAACAAGCAAGATTGGCAAAGTCCGATCACAGAGTTAACATCATTTCAACCAACTTTGGGATTCTAGGATCTAGCCCTCCTGAATCCGGAGAGGGATCTCTCCAATATGTACAAAGATGGATATTGTCTTTGAAGTTTAGGATAACGATATTAGGCTAGTTATGAAGGCCAAGGGTTTTGTTTGGTTTTTTCAGATGGCGGGACATAATTGCTGTTCTAAGACGGAAAGATCTATATGCAAATAGGTTCAAAGGTGAAAAGTTGCAAGTAACAAAATAAACTTTGATTCTAAAGAAAGATGATGGCAAGTCTTTAATCCATTGGGCTATGGAGTCATAAGAGAATTTAATTGAAACAACCAGGTTCAAGAGTAATCTGTGGGGCAAGTCATCTAGGCCTAAGGATCTCTTTGAAGTTTGATTTATGGAATGGGGTGATACAAAAATAAAGGGAATTAACAGATGTAGAACAAAGAGCAGCCCAGGATCTGGTAAGTACTTTGAAACTAGCCAGCCTTTGACCAGGCACTTAAGAAAAACATAGAAGCAAACTAGGATCTGGTAAGTACTTTGAAACTAGCCAACCTTTGATACACTTCTAATAGAAAACAGATTAAAACAAAGGGAAACTTGAAGGCAACCTTTGGAGCAGAAACTAGTGGGCAGGGCTCACCTTTCTCCTCATCTTAGTTCTCCTTTACTTAGTTACTTTCCAAGACAATCACCAAGATAACACAGAATGGCCCAAGATCTGATAAGTACTTTGAAACTAGTCAGCTTTTGACACATCCTAAGGGAAACAGACAGATAGTTGAGCAAACAAGAAAGGGACTCAGGGCTAACCTTTGATTTCCTCAATTCATTCCTTACACAACCTATATGAAAGTAACATTTAAAAAAAACATTCAGCAGTGACGAAAAGATGAGGGAACGCCAGCATCTCTGTGCTTAGACCGAATTAAATCATTTCTAAATAACACAATAAGAAGAAAACATTGGGATAAAGATTTTTCAGCCAGAGAAGATCACTGGTATACAGCAAATTCTAACACTGTTTAAACTTTTCTTTATAGTGGAAAATGAAACAAATTGAAAACTGAAATAAAATGACAAGTTACAGTGAGAATAACATCACCATCAGCATAGACCAGGATCCCATAAATCAGCTTGTATTGATTGCTTCAAACCGGTTACAATCTTCACATCCAATGTTTTAATTCACCTCTCTTCACAACCTAATCTATCTGTTACAAGCAGAGCTCCAAGGGCCCATGAAACCACTATTTACAGTCAAGAGTTTTCCACTCAGAAACAGCTACTGCGCTTCAGCAATTATATTGACAACCAACTAAATCCAACCCCTCACTCATCTTCTATTGAAGTATTTATAGAAGGATGAGGAGGCGAGATCTGATGAAAAGATCTCAAACACAATCAATGCAGAATTAATGTCTTCCTGGCCCCGGGAGGCTCGATGAAGAAATTCTACAGGTGTTACATTGTATTAATGTGTTTATACTTAAGAAGTAAGCTCGAAGAGAGCTTATATTGACCTTTGAGGCTCTGCGTACTGTTAGGGTTACTCTGCAAACATTCTGTCATTGAAATCCGGTGCAGTAATAACTTCTTTGGTTGTTCGAGGCATAATATCTGATCCTGTTCAATAAATTCATCCTCTGATTGAGCGTTCTGAGGCAATAGGTGGCACTGTGGTGGTTGAGGAATCAATTCGCCTCAAAGTATGGCAGTGGAGGCGATCTGTCTGCTGAACACTTTTTAGGTTTTGCTTTAATCCGTGTTCTGAGCCGGGGATTAGGCTTTTGATAACCGTCTTAGTCGTAATCCCCGCCAATCTTCTCACAAAACCACTGCTCTGGTTCATTCTATCTTCAATCCGATACTCTTTCTCTGCTCTGATATTGGCGGCATTATTCAAGCTTTACAGGGACGTGCGGCAACCAAAGCTCATGAAAATTTGTAGATATCTTTGTTCTTCTCCGTATGATCGATTCCCTGGACAAATCGGGAGGACTGGAGTCGTCACCCTCATCCCTTAGATTTTCATAGAATACGAAGAAAAAACCTTAAAAACCTGCAAAAAACAAGAAAAATGAGGAAATCCTGCGTTATATGGATAGACTGCATCGGAGGGCGTGCGGGAGAATGGAGAGATCGGGACCGTTGATCGCATCGCGATCAACGGTTGGGAGCAAACTGAACAGTCAACAGGAAAAGGTGGGCTGTACAACAGAATCGGGAGAAACGAACGAGAGCCGTCGATCCGCGGAGATCGACGGTGGGGATCGGCTCTTGGAAGTGCCGGAGAAGACTTAACGGGCGGGCGAGTTCATTAAAGGGTGAGCGGAAAAGGTGATCGGGGACCGTCGGATGGGAGGGCCCAGATCCAACGGTGGGGATGAATCCCGCTGCACGGCCATAGGACGAGGTTTAACGCGCGGGAGATGGACATGGCACGGCGGTTTTTGGGGTGAGGTGGAGAACACGTGTCGGCCAGCGTGTGGAATCGCTGGCCGACGTTCTAAAACTGCTTCCGGACGAAAGGTGGTGCGGGCACAAAACCGGTGGTTATGGAAAACAGCGCGGCGAAAGGGGGGGGGTCCACTAGGTGGGAGGTACACTCCGCACCATCGATCCGAGGGACAGATCAACGGCTGAGTTTTAATACGATTTTCTTGGGTGGAAAAATAAAATAAACCCAACTTTACTTTTTACAAAAGTTTTCAATGTTGTCGGGTGATAAATTGTTTCTGAGGGTTAAGCGCCCTGCGGACTTTAGCACACGGTTCCGGCAGGGGAACATATGGATGGAGAGAAAGCGAGGGCTTAGCCTGAGGGGCTAAAGCCCAACGCATAGAAAATGTATGTTTTTCTATGGTTTTTTAATGATTTTTGCAAGAGGAGAAAAGCTTCGATAGGTCGAGAAAATGGGTTTTTAACCTTAGAAAAAGATATTAATGGAGGAATAAGGAATATGAAAGGGTCTGATGGGGTTTTTTTATGGATGAAAGGAGAGTTGAAGAAACGAAGGAAGGGTGGAAGGAGGGGAGAGGCAAAAGGAGGAGAATGCAGCAATATTTGATTAGGATTTTTATGGAACATCAGAGGCAGAGAGGATAAAGAGTATGTAGAACCAATCAGTAGTTTGTGATTTTACCAACAGTCTTCAAGCACCAACAATTTTAGGCCTGAATTTGTTTCTTGAAGGCTGCAAAGAAAATTTAGCCACCAGCTGATATGATTGAAAAATATAGGTGGCTAACAGTGGCTCCACTTGGGGATGGTGTCTTCTTGAAGACATCAAGAATTCAGACTTGATTTCTCTGGGATGTTTGACTGGTGTCTGACCCATCACTTGCTCTTGCTTTCCTTTTGGACAAAATAAGGTCAGTCATGAAAGAAAGATGAATTTCATCAATACAACTTCTACCTACCCCAATCCTACTGATCTAACATTTTTTCTTCATCAGAGTGCACTTGGATTGGCAAACTCTTAACACAACATTTTATTCTTTTGAAAGCAGTAGATCTATTCTACTTCTACTCCTTATTTCTCCCTGAACTCAGATTAAACAGTTGAGTTCAGATATTCCTCTACCTATTCTACTGTTTGTTGGGTTTGAACAGTCCAACAAACTTGCATTCTCTAAATTCTACAACAGAAATTAAAAAAAAACCAAGTCAAGATTGAGCTGTTTGACTTGCTATGATCTATGGCATAAAGACAAGCTGCACATAGATTATTATTTGCAGAAAAATTTAAATCAAAACAGAAGGCTTAAGATCTGAAAATTTTCTCATTATGGCCTTCTCTCATATTCACAGCTCTGTTCTTTCTTTTCAGTGAGCTATCTTTGCTTCTCTTCCGGTTCGAGTTTTGAATGAATTAGAACCAGGTCTTTTCTCTTTGACTCAGAAATTGGAGTAGTTTTGAGGCAGTTCTTTGGAAACTTTGGTTCAGATTTTGAGTTTGTTTGAACCTTCATCTCTACCCTACTCTATCTACTGATAAGCCAAGATTAAACAGTTTGGCAAATCAAATTTGCTACCCTATCAGCAGAAAATTGAAAGCTAATTGGTCAAGATTAAACAGTTTGACCAATTAGAAGTGTGTTTCAAGGAGTGGCATTTAAGCTTGCACACTTTCAGATTCATTTCTCTTTTTTTTTGGCATGGGGCCTTGCCTTTCTTGTTTTTCATTTCTGCCCTCTTTTCATTTTTTCTTTGTTTTTGTATTTTCTAATTTTTCATAACTTTAAAATGCAATAGTGGATGAAATATTTACAGTGGAAAAAAGATGAAAAGACTTCAAACATGAAATAATTTTTAAGACCGGTAATGCTTAAGCATCCTGCCATTGACAGGACCCCCAAACAATTCTGCTCCATTCAGCTCTTGTAAGAAGAATGCATTGTTCCCAGCAACTGAATGAATGGAGTAAGGGCCAAGCCATAGATTATCAAATTTACCATGCTTTCCCTTGTCCTCCCTCTTTGAGTCCCACTTTAAGACTTTGTCCCCAATTTTGAAATTGCTGGCCTTTGTTCTTCTGTCAAATGTCTTCTTGATATTGTCTTGCTTCTGTAACGCTTTGTTGTACACCTCCTCTCTGGTTTGCTGAAGATGAATGGTCTGATTTATCCTTCTGATTATGTCATTCTCTTCAGTCTGAAACTCTTGAATTAACTTCATAACTGGTACACCAAGGCTGTTAGGAAAAATTGCATCTGTACCATATACAAGCTGGAAGGGTGACATACCAATAGATTTCTTCAAAGTCAACCTGTCAGCCCAAAGTGCATGAACCAGCTTTGTGTGCCAAGACTTCTTGTTGCCTTCCAATAGTTTCTTTATTATGTTCACTAAGCTTTTGTTGGAAGACTCTGCAAGTCCATTACCTTGAGGGTAATAGGCTGTGGAGTGTCCCAAGGCTATCTGGTATTTGTGACAGAATTCTATCATTCTCTTTGACCCAAACGCTGCAGCATTATCTGTAATGATTTTGGTAGGACAGCCAAATCTGGAAAGGATATTGGTTTCTATGAATTTTATGATGACTGAATCATTGGCCTGTCTACAAGGAATGGCTTCTATCCACTTAGTGAAATAGTCTGTGGCAGTAAGGATCCACCTGTGTTGAGCAGAAGATGATGGATGGATTTCTCCTATGAAGTCAAGTCCCCACTGTTGGAAAGGGGCTTCAACAGTGATTGGATGGAGAGGAAGGGGTAGTAATTTTCTCTTGCCCTCGAACAATTGGCATTTATGGCAAGCGGTTGTAAGTTTGTGCACATCAGGAAAAAGAGTAGGCCAATAGAAACCAGCCCTCAAGATTTTGTTGGCTGTTGACTTCCAGTACAATTGGCCCCCACACTCTCCTTCGTGGAATTCCTGCTTAATCTTTTCTGCATCAAACTCAGGCAAACATTTAAGCAATATACCACTAGAATTTTTCCAATAAAGACATTTATCAATAATGCAATAGTTTACAGCTTTTAACTTTAGGAATCTTGCCTTTGTCTTGGATAAACCAGGAGGTGTGTTTAGATTAAGCAAAACATAAACAATATCAGTATACCAAGGAGAATTAGCAAGATAATCTTCAACAATGGGGGTTGAGAATTCTTCTTGGTTATCCAAAGCATTAATCATATTAATATCAAGAACTTCACAATTTGATTCAGCCATTAACCTAGCTAGACCCTGACCCTTGATGAGCTTAGTGGGTTTAATCTCTAAATCATATTCAAGGATAACAGCAATCCACTTACCTCTCTTACCATCTGGATCCTGGGTTAGAATATCCTTTACAACTGAATTTGGGACAAAGGCAATAATATGTGAGTGAAGGATGTATACCCTGAAGTCTTTTAAAGCTTTTACCAAAGCAAAAGCCTATTTTTCCATAATGTTATACCTCAAAGGGGCATCCCTCAATGCCTTGCTAAATAATGCAATGGGCTGCTCTTGTCCTTGTGGATTTTTCTGTAAAAGGACAGCAGCTATAGTATGTTCTGATGCAAATGAGAAGATATAAAAATCTTTTGAAAAATCAGGACTTATGAGAACCGGTGTTTTGGTCAACGCTTGTTTCACCAGTTCAAAGGATGTCTTTGCTTCTGAGGTCCATTTTACCCCTTCCTCCTTATTTAACATGTTTGTGATATTTCTAAGGAGCTCAACCAAGTTGGGGATGAACCTTCTCAAAAAGTTAATCTTCCCTATGAAAGACTGCAACTCTTTGATATTCCGAGGATGGGAGATTTTCAATATGGCCTCAATCCTCATGGGATCTATCTTTATGCCCTGCTCCGAAATGATATGTCCAAGAAGCTTACCTTCTTGGAGACAAAATAAAGTCTTCTTGGGGTTCAAAGATATCCCAAACCTTCTGCACTTCTCGAAAACTTTCCTCAAATGTTCTAAGTGTTCTTCATCTGTTTTTGAAAACAAAGTTACATCATCAAGATAGATAATGACGAAGAAGCCCAATTCTTCTGAGAATGCTATGTCCATGGCTCTCTGAAAGGTTGCTCCAGCATTCATTAAACCAAAAGGCATTTTCACATACATGAAAGTGCCCCATGGTGTAGTAAAAGCCGTCTTTAATTGATCATCAGGGTGGACTAAGACTTGATTATACCCTGAATAGCCATCCAGAAAAGAAATTCTTTTAGACCCCACCACCCTTCGCAAAATATGATCCATCTTGGGTAAAGGGTAGTTGTCCTTTAATGAAGCTTTGTTTAAATTTCTGAAGTCTATACAAAGCCTGATTTCTCCAGTCTTCTTCCTAACCGAAACTAGATTAGATACCCACTCATAATATCTAATAGGGACAATAATACCGGCATCGTGCATCTTCATGATTTCCTTCTTAACCAATGGCAATTGGACAGGGTTGATTCTGCGCAGTTTCTGTTTGAATGGTTTTTGGTTTTCTTTAAGAGGGGTTTTGTGCTGTATTATTTCAGTGTCATAGGATTTAAGATATTTGTAACTCCACGCAAAAACATCAGAAAATTCTTTGAACAGCTCTAAGTATTTGAGTTTAATGTGAGTTGGTAAAGTTTTAGACAGCTTGATCAATTTCGGTTTTTCTTTACTGCCTATATTACATTCCTCCACTTCAGTTTCTACAGGTTCCAGTTTAGGTTTGTTGGCCACATCATCAAAATCAAACAGTTCTTCTAGAGGGGCCAAACCCTTAGGTAAACTATCGTCCTTAGAATGTAGTGTTTCCATTTCCTCTGTTTCAGATATTGCATTTGATTCTGTTTGGTTTCCAAGTTTGATAGTCTGAAGGTTTATATCTACCAGTTGTGGAGATGGTTCTTCTTCGCCAAGAAAATTTTCTTCACTGCAGTCCGTATCATAATCTGAATCTGAACTATGGGGTTCAAACTCATTTCTGAATTGCATGAAGTCTTCTATTTGTTTATCTCCATCAAATACCTGCCAATATTTCTTGTTATCTGGGATAGCTGGTCTGAATTTTATCTGAGAGGTGTCATCATACAACATTGGGCAGGTTCTAGCAGCAAAGGCTAAATTGTGGGCTGCAATGTTTCTTTTCCTTGGGACAAAAGATAAGGTGTACTCCTCAAATGTTTTTAAAAGATCAATGACATCATTCTTGTAGGCCCTAAGTCTGGGGTGATTTGCATTGTACTCCCCATTGACTTGCCTAATGATTAATTCAGAATCCCCATATACATCTATTCTCTTGGCACCTAATTTTTTCAAAAGATGCAAGCCTAAGAGAAGGGATTCATATTCTGCTATGTTGTTGGAACACTGAAAATTTAATTTGCATGAGATACATTCTGTATGATTGTTTTCAGTGTTAGTAATCCAGACACCTGCACCAGCATTTGTTTTGGTGCATGACCCATCAAAATACATAGTCCAGAGAGGAAGATTTTCAGTTTGGTGAATGGACGTTGTATCATTTGATCCCTCAAGTTTTTCATCGGGTTGAGGACTGTCTTTCTGACTGTCAAGTTTTGAGCTTAAAGGATTGATAACTTGGAGTTCCAGGTCTGTGTTAAGTTTGCTAGGATCTTCAGACACAATAGACCGTTTCGGCATTTCAATCTTGTGGTCCCCCTTTTTTATTTCAACCATTGATTCTATTGAAGCAATTTGTTCGGTGAGTGCTTCATCATTAAACATGATGAAAGAATCAAGGCTTGTGTTTATAGCATAGAGAGGGGAGTTCTGGGGCCGATCCTGACTTGTTACTGTGTACTGCATGTGGGATTCCCTATAAAGCTTCCTAGTCTGATTGAAAACAGGGATAGTTGCATAGGTCATGTCCATTTGCATGGTTCCCTGTAACTTAGCCCCCCAAGACCTTGATAAAAGCATTCCGTACTTCGGGGGGACATCAGCCACAACAACATCCATGACTAAACATTTGGCTGGAATTTGGGCTAAATTAACACAGAGATCTTTGATCAATCCAAGACACTTAACTCTGTTTGAGTCAAAAGAGTACAGATCTTTGTAAGGTCTGGTAATTTCAAGACCCAGGCTCTCCATTACAGCTTTTGGCATTAAATTATGGGAAGCACCTGAATCATGCATAGCATTATGCAGAATTTTGTCATGAATGTTTAAGCTTACATAAAAGGGAGGGACAGGACCTTCTTGGAATTTTCCTTCAATATTTGGACCAAAAATAAGCTCTGGTTGGTCATCATTAAGATTGAGAGTATCTTCATTATCTTCTAAGTTTAAAGCCTTCAAAATTTTGGACCTATATACCTGTTGGGCAGCTAACTCAGTCAAAGGAACAGAGATTTTGATCTTTGAGATTTCCTGTTCCAGGCTGAAAAGGTTTTGACTCTTCAAAGTATTGACTTCAGCCTTGTTTACTGCCCCTTTCTCAGCAATAACAGCTTGCTGACTTGGTTTATCTACAGTTGAAATAGTTGTCTTTGCAGGAGTACTAACCGAAGTGCTAGTACTACTATTGTTTGCACTCTGTTTTTCAATATTTTGAGTGTCTTTCTCTTCACCACTACCAGAATCAACAGCCACCGTTTTGTCCTTTTGTTTGATTGTTTTAGACTTGGCTGTAGAGCTGTTTTGAGAAGGTTTGTCAGAGGTTTTATTGTTGGGGGTTTGTTGATTAGATTTACTTCTGAGTTCATATTCCCTTAAAGGCTCTATGACAGCGTTTTCCATGTTTTGATAGTAATTCTGATTATCATCTCTTCTGTCATCACAAGGCGTATAAAGACCTTTCTTTTCATCATAATGAACCTCAAAGTCATCATCATCTACCCCAAACAGGTTTATATCGTTATCCTCTGTTGTTTCATCTGTTTCCTCAACCTCGCTTAAAAAGTTCTGATGAAAGGGAGGGATGATCTGCTGATCATCTTCCCTGGGTCTGTTTGGAGGCTGATTCCTTCTAAGATTCTGATTCTGGTTTTGGTTTCTGTTTTGAGGAGCGTTTTGATTTAAACTTGCTTGCGATCTCTCTAGAATGCTCATTTTCTTCATCATTTCTTCCATCATTCTTTCCATCTTCGAGCTCGAAGTAGAAGGGGTGGATTCCTCTCTAAAAGATACTCTTTTTTCAGCTTTCATTCTTGCTCTCTTCTCCATGAGGTTTACCTCCACAGAAAGAGCACCTCTTTGCATATCTTCAAGGGTTGCAAAGACTCTTTCTCTGAGTGAATATGTCATGTCTGGATCGAACCCTTCCGGAAATTTGTTTAAGGCTGATCCCTGAGGAGGTTTCAGTTCAGGGGAAAGTGCATTATACACATTGTTAAATCTGGTACAATAAGCTTGTACACTTTCCCCAGGGTTCCTATGGAGATTGTTGTAGTCGGCAAGGACTTGGAGAGGGTTTTTCCTTACTTCCCATTTGTTTAAAAATGTTTGATGGAAGGCTTGAAGGTCGTTAATACTATGGGGGGTTAAACCTTTAAACCATTTTCTCACATCTCCCCCCAAACTTTGAGCAAAAAATCTGATTTTGACAGATTCATTATCGATTTCATTTCTGTCAAAGTAGTCATTCATCTTGTCCACATGTTGAGATGCTGTTATGGTATTATTAGCATCATATAATGGAATTTTGGACTGATAATCTTGTGGAAGATTGACTAATGGTACAGGAAGGACTAAGGGAGCATACCATGCTGCCATGATATGTGGTGGGGGTGGGTTTACAAGTGGAGGTAGGGGTTGAAGTGGAGTGGTTTGAACGGTGGATGAAAGATGAACAGAAGTGGATGGAACAGCAGTAGATCTCTGAGCTGATCTCGGATGAGAGACACCTAGATTACGTAAGAAATGTAAATCAGGAGGTGTCGATTCTCTATTCCCAAGAGTCTCACTGGTTTCGGGAGATGAAAGGGCAGGCTCAGAATCTAACTGATCTAAATCACCAAATGACCTAGTTCTGAATGGGTTTAATAAGTCAAATTGTGATTTATGAAGAGCTGAAAGGTTTTCAGGGACTGAATTGGCTCTTAGGGGTGGTCTGAAGATAGTCGAGGATTGTATCCTAGGAGACTTCCTACGAATTCTTTCTGGGTTGTCAACTATTTCAGGAGGATCGGGGTCAGGATGGGCTCTAGTGTGAATCTTTTTAGGAGCCACAATGTTTATATATTTAGACCCAACTTTAAACAAGAGAGGTTCAACCAGATATGACAATCTTTAGATGGTTAACTAATCTTGTTTTCTCAATTCAAATCCTGCAGTCTTATAACTGAGTTTGAAGGATTTAATAATGATAAGGGTTCTTCCCAGTGGAGTCTTAAGGTCTGTTCAGGATGGTGGAGTCGCCAGGTGGAAGGTTCAGAGTGTTTTCAAAGGAATGCACTGTCCACCACAGTGTTTGCGAAACATTCTTTTTCAAGGATATCTCAAAACACAACAAACTCTAACCAGAGATTGACTGGGGGGCATTCACCAGATATGTCACCCTCAAAAGAGGATGAGATCCAGAGGCTACCTGGCCCTTTCCAGACTCTGTCTAAGAGTATAGGGTAAAACACATCAAAGACGTAGACAAGATATCAAAACTAGTGTTTTACTACCAATCTGAAATGTTTTTGGTATTTTCTGAATTGTTAATATTTGTGGTTTAAAAGAATATCCTAACTTTGTCTCAAAACTTAGCTACGGTTGTGAAACAAAAACAGTCTATCCTTGTGGCTAAGCTAGCTAATTTTCCAAGGTTAAATAAAGACTTAACAGAATCCTAGGATTGACCTAGTTTGTCACTGATTCAATTGATCTTTATCTTAATTACCATTTTCTTGGCAGTGCTTGAAAAAGCTGCTTATGACTCTCAAAATGTGATGAAGATTCTGGGTAAGGGTCCCCAGTGGAGTTGCCAGAAATGTTAGGTATCTGTAACAAGCAAGATTGGCAAAGTCCGATCACAGAGTTAACATCATTTCAACCAACTTTGGGATTCTAGGATCTAGCCCTCCTGAATCCGGAGAGGGATCTCTCCAATATGTACAAAGATGGATATTGTCTTTGAAGTTTAGGATAATGATATTAGGCTAGTTATGAAGGCCAAGGGTTTTGTTTGGTTTTCTCGGATGGTTGAACATAGTTGTTGTTCTAAGACGAAAAGATCTATATGCAAATAGGTTCAAAGGTGAGAAGTTGCAAGTAACAAAATAAACTTTGATTCTAAAGAAAGATGATGGCAAGTTTTCGATCCATTGGGCTATGGAGTCATAAGAGAATTTAATTGAAACAACCAGGTTCAAGAGTAATCTATGGGGCAAGTCATCTAGTCCTAAGGATCTCTTTTGAAGTTTGATTTATGGAATGGGGTGATACAAAAAGAAAGGGAATTAACAGATGCAGAACAAAGAGCAGCCCAGGATCTGGTAAGTACTTTGAAACTAGCCAGCCTTTGACCAGGCACTTAAGAAAAACATAGAAGCAAACTAGGATCCGGTAAGTACTTTGAAACTAGCCAGCCTTTGATACACTTCTAATAGAACACAGATTAAAAACAAAGGGAAACTTGAAGGCAACCTTTGGAGCAGAGACTAGCGGGCAGGGCTCACCTTTCTCCTCATCTTAGTTCTCCTTTACTCAGTTACTTCCAAGACAATCACCAAGATAACACAGAATGGCCCAAGATCCGATAAGTACTTCGAAACTAGTCAGCTTTTGACACATTCTAAGGGAAACAGACAAATAGTTGAGCAAACAAGAAAGGGACTCAGGGCTAACCTTTGATTTCCTCAATTCATTCCTTACACAACATATATGAAAGTAAAATTTAAAAACAACATTCAGCAGTGACGAAAAGATGAGGGAACGCCAGCATCTCTGTGCTTAGACTGAATTAAATCATTTCTAAATAACACAATAAGAAGAAAACATTGGGATAAAGATTTTTCAGCCAGAGAAGATCACTGGTATACAGCAAATTCTAACACTATTTAAACTGTTCTTTATAGTGGAAAATGAAACAAATTGAAAACAGAAATAAATGACAAGTTACAGTGAGAATAACATCACCATCAGCATAGACCAGGATCCCATAAATCAGCTTGTATTGATTGCTTCAAACCGGTTACAATCTTCGAATCCAATGTTTTAATTCATCTCTCTTCACAGTCTAACCTATCTGTTACAAGCAGAGCTCCAAGAGCCCATGAAACCACTATCTACAGTCAAGAGTTTTCCAGTCAGAAACAGCTACAGCGCTTCAGCAATTACATTGACAACCAACTAATCCAACCCCTCACTCATCTTCTATTGAAGTATTTATAGAAGGATGAGGAGGTGAGATCTGATGAAAAGATCTCAAACACAATCAATGCAGAATTAATGTCTTCCTGACCCCGGGAGGCTCGATGAAGAAATTCTACAGGTGTTACATCGTATTAATGTGTTTATACTTAAGAAGTAAGCTCGAAGGGAGCTTATATTGACCTTTGAGGCTCTGCGTACTGTTAGGGTTACTCTGCAAACGTTCTGTCGTTGAAATCCAGTGCAGTAATAACTTCTTTGGTTGTTCGAGGCATAATATCTGATCCTGTTCAATAAATTCGTCCTCCGATTGAGCGTTCTGAGGCAATAGGTGGCACTGTGGTGGTTGAGGAATCAATTCGCCTCAAAGTATGGCGGTGGAGGCGATCTGTCTGCTGAACACCTTTAGGTTTTGCTTTAATCCGTGTTCTGAGCCGGGGATTAGGCTTTTGATAACCGTCTTAGCCATAATCCCCGCAAATCTTCTCACAAAACCACTGCTCTGGTTCACTCTATCTTCAATCCGATACTCTTTCTCTGCTCTGATATTGGAGGCATTCTTCAAGCTTTACAGGGACGTGCGGCGATCAAAGCTTATGAAACTTTGTAGATATCTTTGTTCTTCTTCGTATGATCGATTCCCTGGACAAATCGGGAGGACTGGAGTCGTCACCCTCATCCCTTAGATTTTCATAGAATACGAAGAAAAAACCTTAAAAACCTGCAAAAAACAAGAAAAATGAGGAAATCCTGCGTTATATGGATAGACTGCATCGGAGGGCGTGCGAGAGAATGGAGAGATCGGGACCGTTGATCGCATCGTGATCAACGGTTGGGAGCAAACTGAACAGTCAACGGGAAAAGGTGGACTGTACAACAGAATCGGGAGAAACGAACGAGAGCCGTCGATCCGCGGAGATCGACGGTGGGGATCGGCTCTTGGAAGCGCCGGAGAAGATTTAACGTGCGGGCGAGTTCATTAAAGGGTGAGCGGAAAAGGTGATCGGGGACCGTCGGATGGGAGGGCCCAGATCCGACGGTGGGGATGAATCCCGCTGCACGGCCATAGGACGAGGTTTAACGCACGGGAGATGGACATGGCATGGCGGTTTTTGGGGTGAGGTGGAGAACACGTGTCGGCCAGCGTGTGGAATCGCTGGCCGACGTTCTAAAATTTCTTCCAGACGAAAGGTGGTGCGGGCACAAAACCGGTGGTTATGGAAAATAGCGCGGTAAAAAGGGGGGGGGTCCACCAGGTGGGAGGTACACTCCGCACCGTCGATCCGAGGGACAGATCGACGGCTGAGTTTTAATACGATTTTCTTGGGTGGAAAAATAAAATAAACCCGACTTTACTTTTTACAAAGGTTTTCAATGTTGTCGGGTGATAAATTGTTTCTGAGGGTTAAGCGCCCTGCGGACTTTAGCACACGGTTCCGGCGGGGGAACATATGGATGGAGAGAAAGCGAGGGCTTAGCCTGAGGGGCTAAAGCCCAACGCATAGAAAATGTATGTTTTTCTATGGTTTTTTAATGATTTTTGCAAGAGGAGAAAAGCTCCGATAGGTCGAGAAAGTGGGTTTTTAACCTTAGAAAAAGAGATTAATGGAGGAATAAGGAATATGAAAGGGTCTGATGGGGGTTTTTTTTTTATGGATGAAAGGAGAGTTGAAGAAACGAAGGAAGGGTGGAAGGAGGGGAGAGGCAAAAGGAGGAGGATGCAGCAATATTTGATTAGGATTTTTATGGAACATCAGAGGCAGAGAGGATAAAGAGTATGTAGAACCAATCAATAGTTTGTGATTTTACCAACAGTCTTCAAGCACCAACAATTTTAGGCCTGAATTTGTTTCTTGAAGGCTGCAAAGAAAATTTAGCCACCAGCTGATATGATTGAAAAATATAGGTGGCTAACAGATCTCATGAATCAAACCTAGCTACGAGGAGCCCACAGTACAACAGTAGTAGGATCATTTGGATTGATGCAGTCATATCAAAGTGACAGTGTCGGATACTAGAGTGTGGATCAGAGTTGACAAAAATTGCAGAGTGCAAGGGCACAGAGTTCAACAACGCAGTGGTTCCTGAAGACATGTGCAATAGCTAAGGAGAAGTCAGAATACTTTAATGACAGATGCATTATAATGGTTCAGTTGTTTGGAGGCTATTCAGTTTCGTAAGTGTTGCATGCAAAGGTTGCAGGGTGAATGCATGGAGTTGCATATCGCATGCAAAGACATTCCTTTCTTGTTGAGAGGGAGTGTTGAAGATTTCAACAAGAAACAGTGAAATTGGCATCCAGAAACATCATCCTTTATCCTAGTGAAAAATAAGCACCTACACTAGGTGGAGCCCAGATAGGCTATTTTTAGGTGATATGTCTATTTTTATAATTTGGGTAAAAGTCTATTTTTAGCAGTAATCTATTTATAGATGGTTGATAAAATTATATGGATGGATGGGTGTCTAAGTTTGGAATGCATGTGCGAAGTTGTTTCGTGGAATGCATGTCTAAAATTAGAATGCATGTCGACTTTTGTTAAGCCCTTAACAAAAATTAGACAATAAATAATTATCTATTTACAATGAGCACTTGGTACTATCAGTTAGCTAAGTGGATTTTGAGTTGAAGTGGTTGGTTGATGAACCATGTAGTGGACTTCATTATAACTGATTGTGACAAAATTGTAACATATTTGGATGTGTAGTTATGTGAGTTGTTATTTAGTTTAACTCAGTTAAGTGAGTTAAACTTATTTGTGCTAGTTGTAACTAGTTGTAACTAAAGATACACTAGTGAGAGATCAGTGAATTAAATATTAAATTAATTCACATGGATTGATCTCACATGCAACTGGAGAAATACTACTATTAACTACACGCATGTTAGATCCAATGGAGACCCAGTTGAGAGATAGGTGAAAGGGCCTGTTTGACTATCAGTTGTGACTATAATGGTGCATTCGATGAATCTACACACACATTGGAGTTTCCAATGAGGATTGTGCAGTAAAGGAAAGGAAATATCGAATTCATTCAAGGATCTTCATCAGCAGGGATTGCATAGTGGAGGCAGGCTGTCAAGAGGCAGTAAATTGGTGCATGTGTGAGCCAATTTTTGTATGACAGTGTGAGACAATTGTATATTGTACTGAGAGATATTGGAGCTAGAGCTTTGTATGAGATTGTTTCATGATCCATGATATACATAATATATGATAATTGGGGTTTTTAGCTTTATTATTTCCCAGTAAAAACTTATGTGTTATGTGCAATTGATTTTTCTTCATGTGTTTGCAATTGGTGATTAAATTTCCGCAAAGAATTATGTAGAAGGATTCTGTATTTAATAGTGGATTTAATTGTTAGATCAGGAGATTCCGGTAATACATCATTGTATTTCTTAAAATTTCTACAATGGACTGGCGAGCCTTCAGTGCTGCCAATGCTTTATGTGTCCCTATCAACTACATTTTCCCCGACGTTGATAGTCATGTGAACATTCACCTTGTTGATATTCAACAAGAAGATCCTAGTGAAAATTATGCACCTACACTAGGATGGAGCCTCAGGCTATTTTTAGGTGGATGTCTATTTATAGGTGCATGAGAAAATTCTATTTATAGATGAGGTCTATTTATAGATGTATGTGCAAGTTCTATTTATAGATGCATGTCGACTATTATTATCCCTTAATATTAGTTGGACAATAAACAATAATATATTCTCAATGAGAACTTGGAAATAGTTAACTGAAGTGGAAAATCAGTTAGCTATAGGAATTTCGAGTTGAGTGGTTGGTTGGTGGGACATGCAAGTGGAATTAGTTGTAATTGAGTGATTCAAAGCTGTAACATAGTTGGAAGTGTAGTTATGAAAGTTGTAAAGTAGTTTAACTCAGTTATGTCAGTTAAAATTAGTTGTGCTAGTTGTAACTGAAGATGCACTAGTGAGAGATCAAGTTAATTAATTATTAATTAATTCACATCAATGGTCTCACATGCAACTGAATATTTACTACTATTAACTACATGCATGTCAGATCCAGTGGAGACCCAGTTGAGATGTAGGTGAAAGGGACAGATTGACTATCATTTGTGACATTATTGGATGCACACATGTAACCACACACACATTGGATGGGCCCATGAGGATTTTTCATTCAAGGCAAGTAGCAGTCCATTCATTCAGGGATTGCTATTAGCTGGGATTGCATAGTGGAGGCAGGTTGTCTAGCAGCAGTAAATTGGCTAAGGAACTTACCAATTTTTGTATGAAAGTGTGAGACAGTTAGCTACTGTACTAAGAACTCTTGGATTGGAGCTTTTTATGTAATTGTTTCATGACCCATGATATACTACATAATAGAATATAGTGGAGTTTTTAGCTATATGCTTTCCCCAAAGCAAATTATTTGTGTGTTATGTGTGATTGATCTTTATTCATGATATTGCTATTGGTGATTGTGTTTTAAATTCTAAAAATATTTTGTAGAAGCGATTCTATATTTAAAAATGGCATATAATTGTTAGATCAGGAGTATCCAGGCAATGCATATTTTTTATTAAATTTCTATATGGTATCAGAGCACAAAAGATTGCAATTTTGAAGCAGGAGCTGAGTTTGTTGCTGGAAAGAATTCAAATTTGCAGAAAGACTTTCTTGGTGCTATAGTTGAGTTAACATTGAAATAGATTTCAATGGCTTGAGGTTAGAGTATGCACTCGAGGGAATCTCGAACTACATTACTTGGAGGGATGGGATGGAGGTGGTGCTCGAAGATAATGGCTTGAAGGAATTCATTGACAATGATGTTCCTAAGCCTACTTCGACAGATGCCACATTACTTGATGCAAGGCAAAAGAAAGTGGCAAAGGTGAGTAGGACTCTATTAGGAGTACGAGACCACATTGTCTCAAGCCTTCATGGGAAAGCCACACCATATGCTATGTGGAAGGCTTTGACGGATCTTTTCCAAAGCAGCAGCGACCATAGAAAATTAGCGCTCAAAGATAAACTCAAGAAAATCAAGATGGAAAAGGGCTTAAACATTCCAAAGTATCTCACAAATTTTTTCCAATGTCGGGATGAACTGGGGAGTGTGGGAATAATTTTTGCTGATGATGATTTTGTGAGATTGCCTCTCTTGGGACTTCCTAAGAGTTGGCACAGTTATGAAGACTCTGTTAACGAACGGGAAAAAATTATCAAAGATAAACTCAAGAAAATCAAGATGGAAAAGGGCTTAAACATTCCAAAGTATCTCACAAAGTTTTTCCAATGTCGGGATGAACTGGGGAGTGTGGGAATAATTTTTGCTGATGATGATTTTGTGAGATTGCCTCTCTTGGGACTTCCTAAGAGTTGGCACAATTATGAAGACTCTGTTAACGAACGGGAAAAAATTATGGATTGGGAACGACTGTGGTTAGATCTCGTGCAAGAGGCATTCAGGCAGAACACCAAAGATGGATCTTCGTCAAAGCATGATGATGAAGAGGATTGTGCTTTGGTTGCCAAGGCAAAGAAGGGGAAGGGGAAGAAAATCCATTCTAAATCTAAGTCTAAAGTCAAGAAGCTAGATATGTCCAAGGTGTAGTGTTTTCATTGTCACAAACATGGGCATCTTGCTACTAACTATCCGCAAAAGAAGAAGAACAAGAGGGTTGTTGGAGTTACAGCTGGTGAGGCCCTTGCCTTGAAATTTGAACTTGACTTCTCCTTAATCGCATCCATGGTATCAAGTGCATTGGGATCAGTGTGGTATTTGGATAGTGGCACTTCCTTCCACATGATGAGAGATAAGGAGCTTTTTAGTGACCTAGAGGAGAAAGATCTCCATATGCATATAGATATGGGTGACGATGGACGATACAGTGCGACTGGAATTAGTATCATTACCTTTTAGAGGGAGTCAAGTAAACCATTGCAATTGAAAGATGTTATGCATGTTCCAAGTCTGAATAAAAACTTGGTCTTAGTTGCAATGTTGGAGGGCAGGGGCTATGATGTTGTTTTCAGTGATGGAAAAAGTTTCCTATGACATAAAACAACAGGTCAAGCCAAGATGATAAGGATTTTATTTAAGAATCTCTACAATCTGGAGGTAGATGGTTGCGCTGCCATGATGGGGAAGGCAGAACAAGTGGTGAGCTGGGATGAGGGTGAATTATGGCACAGACAATTGGGCCATCAGTTGGAAATATGATGCAATATGTTGTCGTTGATGGAAACTTCTTGATGAGTTTCCTTTTGATAAGCAACCTATTTTTTAAAGATGTAAAAATAATGTTTCTACAAGTCAATTCAAATGTGACAGATAAAGGAATTCCAGTAAGTGCTAGATAAATAAAACAAGAAATATTTCTCAATGTATACACAAGTTTGATGAAGGCAACCGACGTATGAAGGAAATTTATGCGCTACTTGGTATATAGGCAACCCGCGTGTTGGGGTTCCTATGTTTTGGCCATTGACAAAAACCAAAAGATAAGACAACATCCAACCACTTTGGGATTCAAGGATCTAGCCCTCCTGAATCCAGAGAGGGATCTCTCTATGAATGAGTTTAAAGATGTGATCTTTAAAGCCTGAAATGTGATATTAGGCTAGTTATGAAGAGCATGGATTTGTTTTGTTAGTTTTGGTTGGGAAAAGACATGATGAAGGTGAAGGCAGTTCATAATAAAGGGTGAAGGTGTATGCAAATGAAGGAATCATTCAGCTAATAGAAAGGGCAAAAAACTGCTTTAACCCAATGGGCTATGGAGTCATAGGAGGATTTTAATTGGACAGCAAGTTTCAAGAAGGATCCATGGGGCAAGTCACTTATGTCAAAGGATCTCTTAAGTTGATTGTATGGAATGAAACAGATAGGAAATGGAGAACACAAATGAAGAACAGTGAACAACCTGAGATCAAGTAAGTGCTTTTAAACTACCCTACTTTTGCATGTACTTAGAGAAAACAAAACATAAAAGTATTTTGAGATCAGGTAAGTGCTTTTGAACTACCCTGCATTGAAGTACTTTCAATTAAAAACATTTTTAGAACAATTAGAATAGCTTAAGATCAGATGAGTGCTTCGAAACCAGCCTGCTTTCAACATATTCTATATAAAAACGCAGATAATCATCACAAAGACTAATCTAGATCAGGCAATTTCTTTGAAACTGACCTGCTTTAATATACTCTTTCAAGAGAAATTTTCAAATGAAGAAAACATAGAAAATAAAGCTTTCAGTAAGAGTAGGGTACTGTTGAGAGTAAGTCCTAGCTCTATGTTTGCTGCTCCTTATCAGAGAAAGTGAACAGAGTGAAAACATTAAAGAAAATAACAATTTATAGTGAGGAACACATCACCATTAACACAAATCAGGATCCTATGAATCAGCAGCTTGTATTTGATGTTCAAACCAATTACAATTAGCAAGCCCGGTGGGTCTCTACAACTTTAAACTTTTCATATCAGCTTATGTATCTTCAAATTGCACACTGGGAATCAGTAACTTCAAAGAACTATTACATACAGTCAGATGTCTAGAGACCAACATTGGCTCATCTTCTATAGAAGTATTTATAGAAGAATGAGGAGGTGGGAGGATTTCCCAGGGGTCAAGTATCATTAATTATGTAATCAATGCAATTCCTGGCCTTTGGGAACCAGGAAAGGCATGATGCAGGAATGTAATCATTTCTAATTCTGCTTCATAACTCTGTTACTTCCTTTCAAGGTCTAATGATCGAAAAAGATCTGCTTCTGGGATGTTCTTAATCGTTTAAAATAGTTTTTCCGACAATTAGAGATAAATATTTGATTTTCATTAATTGCTCAGTTGTCTTTAGTCAAACACCTCTTGTTCTCGTAGTGACTAAAACTTCTTTGATTCCTGTGAGGTTGCAGGTGTCTTTAGGAGCTGGAGAGGGCTCAATTGGCCTCTGCTTATGGCGGTGGAGGCTTTCTCGGCTCGACAGATGTCTTCGTCTTTTCCTAAAACACCATTAATTTACTTGAGATTTGTGTTTTAGGTCTTCAATCTCCTATTCTGGTGTGTTCTGTCTTCGAAACTGATACTCTTTGATTGGAGCTTGATTTACTGTGTTTTGCTGGTATGCAGGGCTACGCAGGGGTGATATGGCATCAATGCCTTATGAGACACCGATGAAACGTGAATTTTAAACCCTGCGAATGATTTTCTCTGGTGAATTGAAGGCTGGAGGATCGTCACCCTCTGCCTTTGAATTTTCTTTAGATATAGCAGAAAAAACCTTTAAACCCTGCAAAATACGAAATTTTTTTATAAAATCTTGCATGTATGGGTTTACTGCCTCAGAAGGTACGTGGAGTGAGTGTGGCCGTTGGATGGAATCATCCAACGGTCGGGATTGATCAGAGGAGGTCAGAGGAGAATGGAGGAGGAATTAAATCGGAACCGTCGATCACGCAGAGGTCTACGGTCGGGAGTGGAGGCGAAAAGTCAAAGCGAATGAGTTATTTTATTTGAAAATAGGAGAAAAATGGGCTAAAAACCTTCGTTTTGACAAAAAGGTGGTGGAAGAACGGGTTTGGGAATGGGAGACACGTGGGCCATTGGATGAGATCGGCCCACGTGATCAACGGTGGAGATTGGGCACTGACCAACCTTATAAAACATGCCCGGACTTCAAAACCTTTTAATAAAACCACGTTGGATATAATTTCCCGGGTCCGGATTTGCTGACTGTGCTGGGAAACAATAAAGATCAGCCCCAAAAATGTGCCTTGTGGATACTGATGCGGCGCTAGGACCACTGGCTGCTGCTGTGGACGAGGGGACCAGGCAATGGAGTTTGGGCCGTCGATCCGCAAATCATTTCGATGGCGGATATCCTTTAAACACCGCGTCGTACCCTAAGTTATTGCACGAGAATCTTCAGAAAGCGATCACCGTTCGATGAGCGGCCTCAGATCAGACGGTGTACATCAATATCGCACCGGGCCCATGTCCAAACTTTAACGTGCGATGAGTGGTGGTTTTCCAATAGTGCTCAAGGCCACGTGTCGGTCGCTGAATGGAATCGCTGCCAAACCAAAAAAACCGCCGCCCTTGCAAAAGAGGTGCGATGAATCCCGCCTGGTTTTTCTTTTTAATAAAACGACAAAACACATTAAAAACCTGAAAAATCATTTATAACAAAGGTTTAAACTTTGGGGCAGAAAAATATTTGCAATATAGTTCGGCGCCCGCCTGTGGGGCCGTGGGTTTATGGAAGATAATATGATGGCCAGGGGCTTATGCACAGGGCTAATCGGCATCGAGCAATGCGATAAGCACTTGGATGGCTAGTGCTTGGTTCCAACACCAAGGCGTATGTAGTGGAAACCGTTAAGTACCTAGCCCAAGGGGGCTTGAATCCATAATATAAAAAATGTGATTTTTATGAAGTTTTCAATGCTTTTCAAGGGTTTTGAGAGTTTCGATATAGTTTAAAAAGGAGTTTTAAACTATGCAAGGTGGATTTTTATGAAGGAGGAAATGGAACAAAGGAATGATAGAGGAATTTTATGAAGAAAGAGGAAGCAAAATGAAGGTTAGTTCTGAGATGGAGGGAGAAGGAAAATGGATTTTTTGCAACAATCTTTCTCTTTGAAATCAGCAGAATTTTCTGAGCTTTGAAATGGGAACAGTAATGAAAAATTTGAAACAGAGGAGATGATGTCTTCAAGAGGCTTCAAGAGATAACATTGTGCATACAAAATGTTTCTTGAAGGCTCCAACAATGTTTTCGCCACCTTTTGATAGAACAAATTTTATAGGTGGCCAATAGTGGCTCCACTTGGGAATGGTGCCTTCCTGAAGGCATCAAGAATTTCAGACTTGCATTCTCTGGGAGGCTAATCAATGCTTTATCCATTGGGCTGCATTATTTTCTTGGATGATTTGTTTTTTCTCTAAAAACATGTTAGAAGCCATGAAAACAATGGATCTTCATTCGACAAGCTTTCTACCTACCCAATCCTACTGATCTAGCAATTTTTCTTCATTAGAGTGCACTTGGATTGGAAAACTCTGTTACAACATTTTATTCTTTTTGAAAACAAGAAATCTAATCTATTTATACTCCTTGTTTCTCCATGGAATCAGATTAAGCAGTTGAGACCATATAATTCTCTACCTAATCTACCATATGTTGGGATTAAACTGTCCAACAGATTTTATTCTCTAAATTCTACAATAGAAATTTAAAAACAGTCAAGTTAGGATTAAACAGTCTAACTTGATGTTCGTCTATGGCATAAGAACAAACTTCACATAGACATTTATTTTGCAGAAAATTTAAAAAATGGAAGGCTTCAGATCTAACAGTTCAAGTACTTCCTTCATCTTTTTACATCTCTGTTTTTTTCTTTTATTTGAGTTGTCTTTCCTTTGTCAACTGGTTCAGATTTTGAGCTGATTATAACTAGTTATTCACCTCCTTTATTGACTCAAGGAATAAAAAGATTTGAGTCATTCCTCATGAAAAATTAGGTTCATATTTTGAGCATGTTTGAACCCTTCATTTCTAACCTAATCTATCTACTGATAAGCCAAGATTAAACAGTTTGGCAAATCGAATTCATAATCCTATCAGCAGAAAATTTAAAGCTAATTAGTCAAGATTAAGCTGTTTTACTAACTAGAAGTGTGTTATTTTAGGAGTGGAATTTAGGCTTGCACACTTTCAGAATTGTTTCTCTTTTTTGGTATGGGGCTATACCTTTTTTGTTTTCACAATCTGCCCTCTTTTCTATCTTTTATTGTTTTTGTATTTTTTCTTTATGAAACTGAACAAAGCAATGGTATTTACAATGGAAATGAAAGCTTTAAAATTGAACTCAGCAGTAGTAATTCTTGAGCATCTTACCATTGACAGGACCCCCAAACAAATCTGTTCCATCTAACTCTTGCAGAAAAAAGGCATTTGGACCAATGGTGGACTGAATCATGTAAGGACCTTGCCACAAACTATCAAATTTTCCATGTTTACCCTTATCGTCTCTTCTGGAGTCCCATTTGAGTACCTTGTCTCCAATATTGAAGTCACAAGCTTTTTTTCTCTTGTCAAACAACTTCTTTATGTTCTCTTGCACCTTTTGAGCTCTGTTGTAAACTCCTTCCCTTGTCTGCTAGAGATGTATTGTCTGATTAATCCTCCTTATCATGCTGTCCTCTTCTGACTGTATTTCTTGGATTAATTTTATCACTGGTACACCTAGGCTGCTAGGAAACACTGCATCTGCTCCATAAACAAGCTGGTAAGGGGACATTCCAATGGACTTCTTTGTGGTCAACCTATCTGCCCACAAAGCATGCACCAACTTGTTATGCCATGATTTTTATTTTCCTCTAGCAGCTTCTTCATGATGGTCACCAAAATTTTATTTGAAGATTTTGCTAACCCATTACCTTGAGGGTAATAAGCAGTGGAATGACCGAGTGTAATCTGATACATGTGAAAAAATCAATCATATTTTTGGAACAAAAAGGAACAGCATTATCATTAATAATCTTCCTAGGGCAACCAAATCTAGACAGGATATGATCTTCAAGAAATTTTATAATGACAGAATCTGTTGCATTCCTAGAAGGGATGGCCTCTATCCATTTGGTGAAGTAGTTAGTGGCTGTGAGAATATATTTGTGTTGGGCAGATGAAGCAGGATGAATTTCTCCTATGAAATCTAGGCCCCATTGTTGAAAAGGAGCTTCAACAGTGATAGGTTGTAATGGTAAAGGGAGGAGTTTTCTTTTGCCCTAAAAAATTTTGCATTTGTGACAGGCAACTATCATTTTATGGACATCTTGGAAGAGGGTGGGCCAGTAATAGCCAGCTCTAAGGATTTTATTGGCTGTGGTTTTCCAGTAAAGTTGACCTCCACACTCTCCTTCATGGAATTCATGCTTGATCCTCTCTACATCAACTTCAGGCAAACATTTAAGCAATAAACCATTAGTATTTTTCCAATATAAACCTTCATTTAAAATGCAATAGTTCCTAGCTTTCAACTTTAAAAACCTTGCCTTTGTTTTTGATAAATCAGGAGGAGCATTAAGATTTGTAAGCACATACAAGATATCAGTGTACCAAGGTGAGTTTTGAAACTGCTCTTCCACAGTGGGGGCAGGTAACTCTTCCTGTTCATCCAGGGCATCTACCATGTTAATGTCAAGGGCTTGTAGATTTGATTCAGCCATTAATTGAGCTAAGCCTTGACCTTTAATGAGTTTTGTGGGTTTGATTTCCAAATCATACTCTAATATTGCAGCAATCCATTTGCCCCTCTTCCCATCTGGGTCTTGTGACAAGATGTCTTTTACCACTATATTAGGCACATAGGCAATGGTGTGGGAATGCAGAATATACACCCTGAAGTCCTTTAAGGCCTTTACCAAAGCATAGGCATGTTTTTCCATTATGTCATATTTCAAGGGTGCATCCCTTAAAGCCTTGCTGAAAAAGGCAATAGGATGTTCCTGTCCCTATGGGTTTTTCTGCAACACGACTGTAGCCACAGTATGCTCTAAGGAAAAGGAAAAAATAAGGAAATCCTTCGAAAATTCAGGGCTGATTAGGACAAGTGCTCTAGTGATTGCATGTTTTACCAATTCAAAGGATATTTTGGCTTCTACAGTCCATTTCATTCCTAGTTTTTTCTTGAGCATATTAGTCATGTTTCTAAGGAGCTCTACTAAGTTGGAAATAAACCTCCTCAAGAAGTTAATATTTCCAATAAAGGACTGTAATTATTCTATGTTCCTTGGTTGGCTAATCTGTAGTATTCCCTCAACTCTTTTTGGATATATTTTAATCCCTTCCTCTGATATGATATGGCCAAGGAGTTTACCTTCTTGTAGGCCAAACACTGTCTTTTTGGGATTTAAAGATAATCCAAACCTTCTGCACCTTTCAAGGACCTTTCTTAGATGTTTAAGGTGTTCTTCATCAGATTTGGAATAAACTGTTATGTCATCAAGGTAAATTACAATGAAGTGCCCTATCTCCTCTGAAAATTCAATGTCCATGGCCCTTTGGAAAGTGGCCCCAGCATTCATTAATCCAAAAGGCGTTTTCACATACATGAAAGTTCCCTAAGGAGTGGTGAAAGTTGTCTTGAGTTGGTCTTCTGGGAGTACTAAAACTTGGTTGTACCCTGAAAAACCATCTAACAGAGAAATCCTCTTTGAACCAACTACCCTTTGTAGGATGTGTTCCATTTTGGGTAAAGGGTAATTGTCCTTGTTAAGGTTTCTGAAATCAATGCACAATCTGATTTCTCCTATCTTTTTCCTCATAGCCACAAGGTTAGAAACCAAATCTGAAAACCTCAGAGGCACTATGATTTCTGCCTCATACATTTTCTTGATTTCCTTTTCTACTAGAGGCAGTTGTATTGGGTTAATTCGACGCAATTTTTGCCTAAAGGGTTTTTGGTTTTATTTCAATGGGATCTTGTGCTGGATGATTTCTGTATCATAGGTTTTTAAGTCCTCATAGCTCCAGGAAAACACATCAACAAACTCTTTAAATAATTCAATGTATTTCTTTTTCATGTTTGCTGGCAAGGACCTAGCTAATTTAATCATTTTAGGCTTATCCTTGGTGCCTATGCTGCATTCCTCGACATCAGACTCTGTGTATTCTATAGTGGGTTTCTTTGCTACGTCGTTAAAATCAAACAGGTCTTCTAAAGGTGCCAACCCCCTAGGTATGTTCTTGTCCTTTGACGGTAATACCTCTATGTCTTCATTTTCTGCGTCCTCATACTCTTCAGTATGAGTTTCAAGTTTTTCAGTTAGCATGTTGATTTTTACGGAACCGGATAGTTTTTCTCCCTCAGGGGACTCTTTTTTGAGGCAATTTTCATCAGATTTAGAATGTGAATCAGATAACTCAAATTCTTTCCTACCAAGCAGGAAATCCTCTATCTTCTTGTCACCCTCAAAGACCTGCCAACATTGTTCATTATCTGGCAGGTCTATATTTTGTTTGAATGATGATTTGTTTATCACCAGGTGATTCTTGACATGAACTAGCAGCGCAAGCCAACCCGTTTGCAATTATGTTTTGACTCCTTGGGACAAACACGAGCTCATATTTTGTAAACGTGTTTAGGAGATCTATGGCATTATTTCGGTATACCCTTAGTCTAGGATGCTTAACGACATACTCTCCATTTATTTGTTTGATGACTAATTTTGAGTCTCCCTGAACAATTATCTTCTTGGCTCCTAGTTCTTTCAATAGACACAATCCTAGGATGAGAGCCTCATACTCTGCGATGTTGTTAGGGCATTTGAAATCTAGCCTGAAAGCATGGCTTTCGGAGTAATTGTTTTCAGTGTCGACCAACCATACCCCAACTCCCGCACTCCTTTTAGTGCAAGACTCGTCGAAGTTCATGCACCATAAGGGATTGTTTGTAGGGTTAACATCGTTTTCATACCTATTGCCTTGTTCATCATTATGTTCTATACTGAGATCCGCAACATGTTGTGCTGGGTCTCGTTCCTTAGGATTTTCATGGAGTTGAGCAGGGTAGTCTGTTTTTTTCCATCTTGGCTTTGTTCACTCTGGTCTGTTGTTTCAGCACACTGTTCAATAGTTTCTCTCTCATTTTCTTCCCTATCTAGAACTGCCATCATTTCTATATTAGAGGCCTCTAACTGGTTATCTGAATCGCTGTGTTTTGGCTCTGACTCCATTGTGGATTCATTATTCTAAAGGATAAATGAATCTAGGTCTGCATGGACAGAGTAAATGGGGGAATTTTCAGGCTTTTCTAAGCTACTGACCATGAATCTCATGTGTGCCTCTCTGTATAGTATTCTAAGCTGGCTAAAGACAGGGATAGTGGCATATGTCCCATCCATCTGTATGGTACCTTACAGCTTGGCACCACATGACCTTGACAACAACATGCCATAGGAGGCACATCAGCCACCACAACATCCATAACCATGCACTTGGTTGGGATTTGAGTCAAACACACACAAAGGTCTTTGATTAGGCCAAGGCACTTCACTCTACTAGAATTAAAAGAACATAAATCCTTGTAAGGTTTGGTTATTTCTAGTCCTAGCCTTTCCATTATTACCCTTGGCATAAGGTTGTGCGAGGCTCCAGAGTCATGCATAGCATTATGCAGGATTTTGTCATGAACATTTAAACTCACATAAAAGGGAGGAATAGGTCCCTCTTGATATATACCTTCAATCTTAGGACCAAAAATGAGCTCTGGCTGGTCATCATTAATATTGACTGTATCATTATTATCCTCAATATTTAAAGCCTTCAAAATTTGGGTCCTATATACATTCTGGGCAGCTAACTCAGTCAGGGGAACAGAGATTGTGATCTTTGAAATTTCCTGTTCTAGGCTAAAAGGAATTTGGTTCCTTGAAGAACTTGTCTCAGCCTTACTAGCTGCCAGCCTATCAGCAACATCAGCTTGCTGATTTGTTCTATTCATATTTGAAAAAATGGTCTTAACAGGAGTACTAGCTAAAGTGGTAGTACTACTAATGTCTGCACTCTGTTTTTCATTGTTTTGAGTGCCTTTCTCTCTACCTTTATCAGAATTCACAGCCACTATTTTATCCTTTTGTTTGACAATTTTAGGCTTGGTTGTAGTGCTATTTTGTGAATATTTGTCAGAGGTTTTGGTGTTGGGATTTTGTTGACTGGTTTTGCTTCTAAGGTCATATTCTTTTTGAGACTCTATGATGACATTTTCCATGTCTTGAAAATAACTTTCATCATCATCTCTATTGTCATCATAAGGTGTATGAAGACCTTGTTTTCTATCATAATGAATATCAAAGTCATCATTATCTACCCCCAGCATGTTGATATCATCTTCCTCTATTATCTCATATGTTTCCTCAACCTCACTTATATATTTTTTATGAAAGGGAGGAGTGATCTGTTGATCATCTTCCCTAGGTCTGTTTGGAGGTTGGTTCCTTCTAAAATTCTGATTCTGGTTCTGGTTTTTGTTTTGAGGAGCAGTTTGGTTTTGACTAGCTTGTGATCTCTCAAGGATGCTCATTTTCTTCATCATTTCCTCCATCATTCTCTCCATTTTTGAGTTGGAATTAGAGGGTGTAGTTCCTCTCTAAAGGACACTCTTTTTTCATTTTTCATTCTTGCTCTCTTCTCCATCAAGTTTACTTCTACAGCAAGAGCACCTTTTTGCATTTCTTCAAGAGTTACAGGATCCTTCTCTCTCAGCTGATAGGCCATCTTAGGGTCAAACCCTTCAGGAAATTTGTTTAAAGCTAAGCCTTGTGGAGGTTTTAGATCCAGGGAAAGTGCATTATATACACTATTAAATTTGGTACAATAAGCTTGTACACTTTCCCTCGTGTCTCTATGGAGGTTCTTGTAATTAGAAAGGACTTGGAGAGGGTTTTTCTTTACTTCCCATTTTTTTAAGAATGTCTGATGGAAGGCTTGGAGATCATTGATACTATGAGGGGTTAAGCCTTTAAACCATTTTCCGACTTCCCCTCCTAAGCTTTGAGCAAATAATCTAAGCTTGATAGAATCATCATCAATTTCATTTCTGTCAAAATAGTCATTCATCTTATCCATATGTTGTGATGCATTTGTAGCATTGCTAGCATCATATAATGGAATTTTGGATAGATAGTCCTGCGGAAGATTGACTAATGGTACAGGAAGGACTAAGGGAGCATACCATGTTGCCATGATATGTGGTGGAGGTGGAGTTACAAGAGGTGGATTAACAGGAGGGAAAGTGGGCTGGAATGGAGTGGTTTGAACAGTGGATGTAGGGTGAGCAGAAGTGGATGGACCAGGAGTAGATTGCTGAGCTGACCTTGCATGAGAGACACCTAAGTTGTGAAGGAAATGTAAATCAGGAGGTGTTGCTTCTCTGCTACCAGGATGTTCACTTGTTTCAGGAAATGAAAGTGAATAATCAGAATCTAACTGATCTAAATCATCAAGAGACCTAGTTCTAAAGGGATTCACTAAGTCAACTTGTGATTGTGGTAGAGCTGAATGATTTTCAGGAACTGAATTAGCTCTTAAGGGTGATCCAAAAACAGTTGATAATTTAATCCTAGGAGACTTCCTAAGGATACTTTCTGGGTTATCAAATATCGCAGGTGGATCAGGGTCAGGATAGGCTCTAGTGTGAGTCTTTCTAGAAGCCACTATGCTGTGTTTTTTAGACCTAACTAAACAAGAAAAGTGTTAACCAAATATGAAAATATTTGAGCGGTTTAACTGATCTTTTGCTAAGAGAACTTTAATCCTAAAGCCCTCTTACTGATTTTGAATGTTTTTATAATGATTAGGGTCCTCCCAATGGAGTCTTAAAGTCTGCAGGGTTGTGGAGTCACCAAGTGGAATTTTTTAGCTCTTTTGGAGGTAGAAGGTGTTATGGTCCACTACCATGTTTATTGAATATCAATGTGAACTATTTTTGTGTTTTCTGAGTTATTTTTCAGTTGTGTGGTTTCCAAGAATGTCCTAACTTTGTTTCAAAACTTAGCTACGGTTATGAGACAAGGACAGTCTACTCTTATGGCTAAGCTAGCTGATTTTTCAAGGTTAGATAAAGCCTTGTGAGAATCCTAGGGTTTTTCTAGTTTGTCACTGATTCAAGCAAGTTTCATCATGATTACCATTTCTTGGTAGTGCTTGAAAAGGATGCTTTTTACTCACTCCACAATTTTCTTCAATCAAGGGTTTTCTGAGGTCCTTAAAGGTATCTAGACCCAAAAACACTCAAAGTTCCCCAATGGAGTCGCCATTATGTTGGGGTTCCTATGTTTTGGCCATTGACAAAAACCAAAAGATAAGACAACATCAAACCACTTTGGGATTCAAGGATCTAGACCTCCTGAATCCAGAGAGGGATCTCTCTATGAATGAGTTTAAAGATGTGATCTTTAAAGCCTGAAATGTGATATTAGGCTAGTTATGAAGAGCATGGGTTTGTTTTGTTTGTTTTGGTTGGGCAAAGACATGATGAAGGTGAAGGCAGTTCATAATAAAGGGCGAAGATGTATGCAAATGAAGGAATGATTCGACTGATAGAAAGGGCAAAAAACATCTTTAACCCATTGGGCTATGGAGTCATAGGAGGAATTTAATTGGACAGCAATTTTCAAGAAGGATCCATGGGGCAAGTCACTTATGTCAAAGGATATCTTAAGTTGACTGTATGGAATGAAACAGATAGGAAATGGAGAACACAAATTAAGAACAGTGAACAGCCTGAGATCAAGTAAGTGCTTTTAAACTACCCTACTTTTGCATGTACTTAGATAAAACAAAACATAAAATTATTCTGAGATTAGGTAATTGCTTTTAAACTACCCTGCATTGAATTACTTTCAGTTAAAACCATTTTTAGAACAATTATAATAGCTTAAGATCAAATGAGTGCTTCGAAACCAACCTGCTTTCAGCATATTCTAAAGAAAAATGCAGAAAATCATCACAAAGAGTAATCTAGATCAGGCAAGTGCTTTGAAACTGACCTGCTTTAATATACTCTTTCAAGAGAAACTTTCAAATGAAGAAAAAATAGAAAATAAAGCTTTCAGTAAGAGTAGGGTACTGTTGACAGTAAGTCCTAGCTCTATGTTTGCTGCTCCTTATCAGAGAAAGTGAACAGAGTGAAAAAATTAAAGAAAATAACAATTGACAGTGAGGAACACATCACCATTAACACAAATCAGGATCCCATGAATCACCAGCTTGTATTTGATGTTCAAACCAATTAAAATTAGCAAGCCCGGTGGGTCTCTACAACTTCAAACTTCTCATATTAGCTTATGTATCTTCAAATTGCACACAGGGCATCAGTAACTTCAGAGAACTATTACATACAATCAGCTGTCTAGAGACCAACATTGGCTCATATTCTACAGAAGTATTTATAGAAGAATGAGGAGGTGGGAGGATTTCCCAGGGGTCAAGTATCATTAATTATGTAATCAATGCAATTCCTGGCCTTTGGGATCCAGGCAAGGCATGATGCGGGAATGTAATAATTTCTAATTCTGCTTCATAACTCTGTTACTGCCTTTCGAGGCCTAATGATCAAAAAAGATCTGCTTCTGGGGTGTTCTTAATCATTTAAAATAGTTTTTTCGACAATTAGAGATAAAATATTTGATTTGCATTAATTGTTCAGTTGTCTTTAGGAAAACACCTGTTGTTTTGGTAGTGACTAAAAATTATTTGATTCCTGTGAGGCTGCAGGCGTCTTTAGGAGCTGGAGAGGGTTCAATTGGCCTCTACTTATGGTGGTGGAGGCTTTCTCGGCTCGAAAAATGTCTTCGTCTTTTCCTAAAACACCTTTAATTTACTTGAGATCTGTGTTTTAGGTCTTCAATCTCCTATTCTGGTGTGTTCTGTCTTTGACACTGATACTCTTTGATTGGTGCTTGATTTACTATGTTTTGCTGGTATGTAGGGCTGTGCAGGGGTGATATGGTATCAATGCTTTATGAGACACCGATGAAACGTGAATTTTAAACCTCGTGAATGATTTTCTCTGGTGAATCGAAGGCGGGAGGATTGTCACCCTCTTCCTTTGAATTTTTTTTAGATATAGCGAAAAAAACTTTTAAACCCTGCAAAATACGAAAAACATTTATAAAATCCTGCATGTATGGGTTTACTGCATCAAAAGGTACGTGGAGTGAGCGTGGCCGTTGGATGGCATCATCCAATAGTCGGGATTGATCAGAGGAGGTCAGAGGAGAATGGAGGAGGAATTAAATTTGAACCGTCGATTGCATAGAGGTCAACGGTCGGGAGCGGAGGCGAAAAGTCAAAGCGAATGAGTTATTTTATTTGAAAATAGGAGAAAAATGGGCTAAAAACCTTCGTTTTGACAAAAATGTGGCGGAAGAACGGGTTTGGGAATGGGAGACACGTGGGCCGTCAGATGAGATCGACCCACGTGATCAACGGTGGAGATTGGGCACTGACCAACCTTATAAAACATACCCAGACTTCAAAACCTTTTAATAAAACCACGCTGGATATAATTTCCCGGGTCCGGATTTGCTGACTGTACGGGGAAACAATAAAGATCCGCCCCAAAAATGTGCCGCATGGATGCTGATGCAATGCTGGGACCACTGGCTGCCACTGTGGATGAGGGGACTGGGTGATGGAGTGTCGGCCGTCGATCTGCAAATCAGATCGATGGCGGAGATCCTTTAAACATCACATTGTACCCTGAGTTATCGCACGGGCATCTTCGGAAAGTGATCACCATCCGATGAGTGGCCTCAGATTGGACGGTGTACGTCAATATCACGTCTGGCCCATGTCCAAACTTTAATGTGCGATGAGTGGCAGTTTTCCAATAGTGCTCAAGGCCACGTGTGGGTCGCTGAATGGAATCACTGCCAAACGAAAAAAACCGCTGCCCTCGCAAAAGAAGTGCTATGAATCCCGCCTTGTTTTTATTTTTAATAAAATGATAAAACACATTAAAAACCCGAAAGATCATTTATAACAAAGGTTTAAACTTTGGGGCGGAAAGATATTTGCAATACGGTTCGGTGCCCGTCTACGGGGCCATGGGTTTATGGAAGATAATATGGCCAGGGGCTTATGCACAGGGCTAATTGGCATTGAGCAATGTGATAAGCGCTTGGATGGCTAGCGCTTGGTTCCAGCACCAAGGCGTATTTAGTGGAAACGATTAAGGACCTATCCCAAGGGGGGTTGAATCCATAATATAAAAAATGTGATTTTTATGAAGTTTTCAATGCTTTTCAAGGGTTTTGAGAGTTTCGATATAGTTTAAAAAGGAGTTTTAAACTATGCAAGGTGGATTTTTATGAAGGAAGAAATGGAACAAAGGAAAGATAGAGGAATTTTATGAATAAAGAGGAAGCAAAATGAAGGTTAGTTCTGAGATGGATGGAAAAGGAAAATGGATTTTTTGCAGCAATCTTTCTCTTTGAAATCAACAGAATTTTCTGAGCTTTGAAATGGGAACAGTAATGAAAAATTTGAAACAAAGGAGATGGTGTCTTCAAGAGGCTTCAAGAGATAACATTGTGCATAAAAGTTGTTTCTTGAAGGCTCCAATAATGTTTTGGCCACCTTTTGATAGAACAAATTTTATAGGTGGCCAACACCGCGTATACGTCCAAAATTAGTATATACGTAGTTTTTATGAATATAAGTCGCATATACATGCAGATATGAAGAATACAAGTCGGGTATACCTTTTGCGCTCTAAAAATATGATACCAAGGGGCATTACCATGGTATTATCTACAATATTAAGCATTGTTTCGTCTATTTAATTTCATCCAAGAATACCATCAACACTTGTGTGGTTTTGGCTCATGGTATTGATAAGGGCTAATCCTATATAAGGGGAGGAAGATCCTAGTGCAAGGGTGTGCATGAGTAAGGGATGTTACTGGATACTTCTCTCTGAAGTATATCTACATGGGATGATTTTTTTTATTGGTAGATCTAAATCTATGATGCACCCTTGGATACAATGATGGATCAGGATCTCTAGACCTGAAATGACTATGTACTTGATCTATTGAAGAGATGATTAGATCAGTGACTTGGCACATGGTTGTTGAAGTGAAGTGAAGAGATCTGGGTAAGTCTATAGATCTGAAAAATTCTATAAAATTAAATATTTACAGATCTATATGCTAGTTCATCTCGGTGAAAGCGCGTATATACGTGGCTTTGTCTCATCCAAAGCGCGTATGGAAGTAAGGGTTTTCTGAAGCTTGCTAAAGTGGTTATCTGTTTAATTTTTTTGTAATTTTTTTGTATTTCTGTTGTTTGTTGATGAAGTCTTCATGTAGATCTGGGTTGTTTGAATATTTCATATGCTACTAAGTTGAATATGTACAAATCTGATCAATGAGTGAGTAAATATGTTTAATGATGACTGACTGATTAAGGGTTCTGCAAAACTAAAAATATATCTAACTGAAGGCCTCAGATCTAATTCTGAGATTGACCATATTCTGAAAATCAATATTCTCAAATCTATACGCAAGTTGGTGTGAAGGAAAGCACGTATACACACGGGCTTAGTAAAGCAAAGTAGTGTATGCATTTTAAGGTAATGAATGATTAGGGTTGAGATCGTTTCTACATGCTTGTTAGTGTCCCATAATTTGGCAGATTGGTAAACCAAATGACAGGGTAACATCAGACCAATCTTTGGAGTCCTGGGACCTAGCCTTCCTGGACTCAGAGAGGGCTCTCTCTATTATGCGAAGGATGTGAACTTGTTCATTTTGTATGTTTGATTTTAGGCTAGTTGTTAAGTATATTTTGGTTTGTTTTGGTTTTTGAGGTAAAACTAATCAAGTAGGACAAATGGAAAAAGAGTTCATCAAATCAACAGGGCTATGGGGTAAGATAAAGTCAAGGATTTCTAAATTATGGACAAGGTGTACTGCAGGGCCGATTTAGCAAGGTCAATGGATCTTTTAGGTGAGGTATGAGGTGAAATGAACATTAAGTTTGTGAAAAACGAAGAAGTCTTAAACATATATAGTTTGAAATCAAATACTCATAAGGTAGGGCAGACCATTAATCTCTATGAACAATACTCAAATTGATAAACATGAAAGATAAACATTCAGGTGAGACATAGAAGCATAAGAACTCCTAACTTTAGAAATCCACCTTCAGCTTTTGGGAAAACATATAAGATAAAAAAATAGCATAATATATGAAGAGGGAACTCCTAAAAAAACATATCAAACTAGCGGCAACTCTAAAACAAGTTTGTAAGCATGGACAAAGGGAAAGATCGAGCGAGACCTCTTTGACTTAACCTAATCAATCAATATTTCATAGAAAGGCTTCAGAATAGGGTCTTGATAACTTCAAATAAGTAGGGCATACCTTAAAACATATTTGATAGCTAGCATACTGACTATTAATGAATCAAATAACAAATTCTTGGTGGACCTAAGGAGCAGTTAAGAATTCCTTATAATGACCAAGAAAAATAAAACATCAAAATTGTAATAAACATGAGGTTTGAGGTGCTTCCATGAGCATATCTCAACCTATACTTTTCTGATCTACAAAAAACAAGAAGTATGAAACATTAATGGAAACAAGAAGACATAAAGAAATTAGGGAATCATCACCATTCACCAAGCTATGGAATCCTGCACACAATGCTCCTCCACCATCAAGCCAAGAAAGCCATTCATCCACTTCATAAAACCAATATTTTCTCCAAGCTCATAAAACTATGTATTGCTCTTAACATGTCAATTTATCCTAGTTTAATAAAATTAATCCTCATATTTTATATAAGAAAAGAGAATAAAATATCACTATAGCATCTAGAAGGCCATAGGCCAAAGCAAAATATCATAATTTGTCCTTGAGGCCTCACAAGGTCCAAGGCACAAAATATCTCTTAATAATATCTTCTTTGGACCAAAATAGCAAAAATATTTACTTTTAGGCTCTGAAATACAAGATATAACTTTTCTAACAGACATTTTCTCAGTCACCACACAGGAACGTAGCGCTCTGTCTCTAATTCTGAAAAATTTTCCAAGCGCGCAGCACCAAAAAGGGTCTTTTTGCAGCAAGGTTTTGGAGGCCTTCCGATGTCGAAAAAGGATATGTGATGGCCCGTTGGAAAGCTATGGATGTCTACTTTAAAAATATACTTTTTTTTTCTAAATATTATCTCTATAATTTTCCCAAAAGGTAGAAAAGGTGAAGGATCCTAGGAGCGCAACACCTGCTCAGAAAACGTGGCAGAAAGGTGAAAAAATGGGTGTTTTTGGCCCTTTTGAGGGACCAAAACAACTCCAAATGAGCTGGAATTTTGTGAGCATGCTCCTCTTGTGCCAAGAAATAGAAAAATGTAAATTATTCCTGCTGGAGATGCTCTGGGAAAAAGTGCAACGTCCAGGGTGTTGCGCTCCTAGGCTTAAAAATTTGCAAAAAACCAAAAAGTGTCCAATTTTTCTCAAAATTGGTGAATGAATCCCTCAAGGGTTGCTAGGGACCTGTAGTGAATATTGAGCAAAAATTCCAAGCCCAGCTTGGTATTTTCCATCATTTGGCACCGGGCGTCCCCTTTGGGCAGTTTTGAGCTCTTTCCTCGCAAACTGGTTTCTCTTTTTATAATGCTCAGCCATCTTTCTTTGTAAGACTAGATCTTTGTTTTTATTCTCTAACTTAGCCTCCAAATGCATGTTTTCCCTTTCAAGCCATAATTATTTTTCATGCTTAGTTTCCAAGGCGAGGAGCTCAGTGAGAGGAAATTGCTGTGCTTGGGCTGATTCTTCCTCTCTCTCTGTTTTTCCAATGCTTTTCTAAGACCCATAGTCTTAGGCCTTTTCCTAGCTTGCCCCTCTTCTTCATTTTCTTCTTCATAGGCGCCCATGTACTCCTCTAGCTGTACTTGTGATTTCTGAGCCTCTCCCTTGTATTTGAGCGCCCAGGCTTCATAAATGGCCAGCTGGACACTCATTTGATTGTTTTGCACCTGTAGGAAATGAATAAGATATTTTGATTTTTCTAGCTCAACCTCTAAGTCTCTGATTTGTGCATTCTAGTCCTGTAAGAGAGAATTAACTATCCTTGTTTCATTTTCCTCGTCACTATCTATGTGAATGAGCTCAAATTCCCTTTCTTCCACATGATTTCTTTCCTTTCCTTCCATTGTTTTCTTGCCTTTGTCCTGTTAGTGACCTATAAATATAGGATTCATAATTTTGACTTGACTGATGGTAATCATGTAAATTTGTACATACTTTGCCTTCTGCAAGTTGTATTCACATATTTTGTAAAAAATAATAAAATCAAAAAAAGGGTAAAAAGTCCTAAAAAAAAAAGATCAAAGGACTTAGAAAAAATAATATACCCCCCAAAAAAAAAGATGAATAAAACATGAAAGTGTGCAAGTCTAAATGCCACTACTTTTACCTTTTGTAGTTGATTATGGAAGAGTGTCAATAAATGCCATAATTTGTGATGATTTGAATAATTTAATCTTGACTCATCATTTTTCAATTTCAAATGTTTTAGATAGAAAATAAATAATTGTCATACAGTTTAATCATGACAATTCAGTAGTTAAGTAGAGAATAAGTGAATCCAACAGTTTAATCTGGATTCCTTGATGAAATAAGTGTAGAATTAGATAGTTTTATTGCTTTGAAAAAGAATAAATGTTGTAAAGGTTTCTAGCTCAAATGCACCTAATCAAAATGGAAGAAAAAAATGTTAGCAGTTAAAACAATGTTACCGATGAAATAGGTAACCGCAATGTTACCTACTTTTTTTTAGTAGCATAAAAAGCACCCGATTTTGAAAAGTGGTGATGCAGAATCACCAATTTTTTTTTTGGTGCACATTTTTGACACTCTAAAATTTTTATTTATGGAGTATGAATATTTGTTTTAAAATGTTAGTGATTTTCATGCTAATTTTGAAATGTATTGATGCAGCATCAATTTTTTTTTTTTTTTTTTTTTTAGAGGTGATTTTTATGCTAATTTTGAAACGTATTGATGCTGCATCAACCTTTTTTTTTTAGAGCAGTGATTTTCATGCTAATTTTGAAACGTATTGATGCTGCATCAACCTTTTTTTTCTAGAGCAGTGATTTTCATGCTAATTTTGCAACGTATTGATGCTGCATCAACCTTTTTTTTTTAGAGTGGTGATTTTCATGTATGTAATAAAACACAAACTTAGATTAAAAAAAAAATATAAAAACAGTAAAAAAAACCAATAAAAATGTAAAAAAAACAAAAATAGCTCATAAAAAGAAAAAATTTAAACAAAAATAAATAAATAAAACAAAAATATTTGAAAATTATATCAAAGGAAATGACAAAATTTGAAGAAAAAAAACACATAATTTAAAGAAAAAAAACAAAAATTCACCAAAAAATTTAAAAAAAAAAAAATCAAAAACATTTTTTTTCGAACTTATTAAAAAAACAATATATTTAAAAATATATATATATTTAAAAAAAATTTAAAATAATTAAAATTACAAAATTAAAATTTAGGAAAAAAAAATTAAAAAAAAAAAATTTAAATTTAAAAATATAAATTAAAAAATAATAATAATAATAAGGAAAAAATACAACTTTTAAAATTTACAAAAAAAACAAATTAAAAAAAAACAATTAAAATTGAAAAAGAAAAAGAAAATAAAAATTAAAAAAAAAAAAAAAAAACCTATCATTAAAAAACAAAAAAAATGAAAAAAACCACGTGCAAATAATTAAAAAACAAATATACATAAATTTAGTGTTTTTTTTTTTTTTTTTTAGTGAAACCATTTATAGATTTTAAAAATGAAAAACTAAATAAACGAAAAAAATAAGAAAAACAATTAAATTAAATTAAAATTTAAAAATTTTAATAAATAAATTTTAAATTTTAAATTTTAAAAAAAAAATTATTCTATAATATTAAATATAAAAAAAATTAAACAAATTGAATTTAAAATAAAAAAATTGAATTAAAAAAATAATTTTAAATTTTCTGAAATTCAAAATTTTTTTTTAAAATCAAATTAAAAAAAAAATATTAAAAATAAAAAAAAATAAAAAAATAAAAATAAAATAAAATAAAAAATAGATGTAAGTATATATTTAAAAACAAAAAAAACAAAAAAACGAATTTTACTTCAAATAAAAATATTAAATTAAAAAAAGAATTTATTTTTTGAAAAAAAAAATTTATTTTTTCAAATTAAAAAAAAAAAAATTAAAAAAGAAACAATTAAGAAAAAAATTAAAAAAAAAACAATTAAATTTTTTTTTTTAAAAATCAATTAAAAAAAAAATTAAAAAAAAAAAAAACAATTAAAAAAAAATTAAAAAAAAAATCAATTAAAAAAAAAATTTAAAAAAAAAAACATTTAAAAATTTTTTTTAAAAAAAAAATCAATAAAAATAAGTGTTTTATGGGGGCGGCCCGCCCGCTGGGCGGCGGTGGCCGGCCGGGCGGGCGGCGGTGGCCGGGCGGGTGGCGCCCCGGGGGCGGCCCAGCCGGCCTCCCGGGCCCCCGCGGGCGGAGGGCCGATTCCCGAGCCCCAGCGGGCAGGCCGCCCCCATAAAACACTTATTTTTATTGATTTTTTTAAAAAAAAAAATTTTTAAATGTTTTTTTTTAAATGTTTTTTTTTTAATTGATTTTTTTTTAATTTTTTTTTTTAATTGTTTTTTTAAAAAAAAAAAAAATTTAATTGATTTTTTTTTTAAATTTTTTTATTTTTTGTTTTAAATTTATTATTATTATTATTATTTTTAATAATTTTTATTAAATTTCGCCCATTTTTTTTATTTAATTCATTTTTTTTTTTTTTTAATTTCATAATTTTTCATTGTTATTAACTTTTACTTTTAGTTTTTTAATATAATTTTATAAAATTCAATAAATTTTTTATAATTTTTTTTAATTTATTTCGATTTAATATGTTTTTTAAATGTTTTACTCTTTTTTTTTTTTTTTTGTTAATTATGTAAATTTTTTATATTTTTTATTTCAATTAAAATTGTGTATTTAAAATTAGATTTTTTTAAAAATGAAACTTAATTTTTTTAAATTATTTTTTTTAAATTTTTTTTTATTTAATTTTTTTTCTTTTTTTTTTTCAATTTTCCACTTTTAATTGATTTTTAAAGTTTTTAAAGTTTTCGTTTAACAATATATATTTTTTTTTCTTTTATATTTAAAATTTATTTTTTCTTTCAAAATTTATTTGTTTATTCATTTATTTATTAAAATTTAATATTTTTGTTTTTAAATTTAATTTGTTATTTTAATATTAACCTCTCTTTTTTTAAATTTAATAAAATTTGATGTATATACCTATTTTAATTTAAGTTCATATATATATTTTATTTTTTATAATTTAAATTTAATTTATTTTTTATAGTTTATTTGTTTTTTTAATATATATTGTTTTAAATTTGATATTTTTATTGTATTTTATTTTTATTTTTTATTTTTAATTAAATTTTTTTTTTTCCTTTTAATTTGAATAGTGTTTTTTTTTTTAAATTTTGAATTTTTAAATTTATTAAAATTTAATATATTTCCTTAAATTTAATTATTTGTTTTAAATTTTTTTTCTTTTTTTAAATTTAATAAGCATTTTCTTTTTCTTTTTTAAATTTAATTTCTATATTTTATTTTTTTAATTTCCTTCCTTTTTTTACTTGTTTTTTTTTTTAAATTTAATATTTTTATTTTGTTTTTATTTTTATTTTTTAATTTCTATATTTTTTAAAATTTTAATCTTAATTTTTTTTTGGTTTATTTTTTATTTTTTTTTTCCTTAAATTTTAGGTTTTTTTTAATGATTGAATTAAAATTTTTACTTTGTTTTTATTTTTATTTTTTTTATCTTCATATATTTTTAAATTTTAAGCTTTTAAATGTTTTTATTTTTTTAATTTATTTTTTTTCTTAAATTTTAGGTTTTTTTTTAATGTTTGAATTTTAAAAATTAAAAAATGTTACTTCTTTTTTTAAAAATGCCAAAAGTATGACACAATTTTTTTTTTTGTTATTCCAACATCAACTGGTTTTGTTTTGAGGGTGTTTTTTCAATCCTTTTTTCAAGAAACAATTTTGTTTTTACCATAATTTTATAAAATGTTGAAATTTGACCTTAAAAAAAAACGAAGTGCGTTCTGGAAGACACACTTTTTTTTGGGGGGTGTTTTTTCAATCCTTTTTTCAACAAACAATTTTTTTTTTAGCATAATTTTAGAAAATGTTGAAATTTGACCTTCAAAAAAAACAAGTGCGTTCTGGAAGACACACTTTTTTTTTTGGGGGTGTTTTTTCATGTTTTTTGAGAGTTTTTGGGCTAGAGTTCCCGTTTTGAGGTCAGGTTACCTATTTCATCGGTAACTATGTTTTAAAATATGGTAGGTAGAAGAAGGTGAGAAGCATAAATGTAAATATTATTCACCAGGGCTGCAAATAACTGACTTCCCTTCCCTATAGTCATTTATGATTCTAAACTATCAGTCAGAAAGGCTCAAGGAATTTCCTTGACTTTTGTTGGGACCAGACCCAAGGCTCTATGGCTGACTAGTTGAAAATGTTAAGTTGTTATATTAATCCCAAAAAATCACATCATTATTCCATTCATGCATTCATTTCCCTGAATAATCCTAAGTAAAAACCTCATTTTTACTTAAATATAATCTAATTCCCATTTGATTAATTTCCCACATCACATGAAAGCATAAAACCCTCAAAATCACATTTTATCCTAATTTGAAGTGATGAAGTTATTATAATGCAAATTTGCCTTTAAACTTCACTTTTCTTAGTTATGTTGATGTGTTTTGAGTATACATTGTCCCCTTGTCATATTAACTTTAACTTATTTAATAACTCCCTATAGAATAACCTTTTCCTCTATTATATAATTCCCTTTTATAAAATAACCCCAAAAACCCATTAATATAACTTTAGCCAAAGTTAATTATCCCCACATGTGTAAATAAAACCAACATTATACCCCCTTTGGCTAAATATATCATTATATAAATATCTCGCCCTCTATGGTTATTAAATCAACTTGATTTAATTAAATGTATAATAAAAATACTCAAAAAATCATTAAACATGTTTCAATATGTGTTTAGAACAAAAAAAAATAAAACCCGAAGTTTAATTTAAACTAAACTTCACTAGACCCATCCCTTTGTCTATATTTTCCCCTCCCGACCACTTTTACGTATGTATAAAGCCTGTTTATATATAAACTTTAACAAAATCCTCTGGGCCATCGGGTCTAATATCAGCCGTTAGATCCTTATTAACCTTTTTGATCCGACATTTCTCATAAAACACGATAATCCTATCTCCATGCTCTTTCATTCCCTATCGTGTAGCATTATATCCGTCTGATCCTCAATGAATTTTTAAATCCAACGGCTCATATGCAACCCTATAACTCATTATTCCTGTCCTCACCATCCTTATCACGCTTAATTTCCATCGTAGATCTCCACTCACCAGATCCTATGGCCACCATTCAAAGCTCCGGCCCCTCTACATTACCCTACAACTTTCAATTTAATCTTGGCCGTTCGCTTATCATAGTCAAATCCAATGGTGCCAATCCCATATCGCGCGATGAAAATAATCGACCCAAGTTTCCAAAAAATTACGCGAAATGAGTTGTTTCCCAATACCTCTCTCTGTCGATGTGTCAAAATTCTATTCGATCGCGTGAAAAGAGTGAAATTCAACTTACCACCTCTAAGCTACGTGAAAACCGCCTGATCCCAAATCAAAACTGCTCCCACCATTCTTGCAATAAATTTCATTGAATGTGATATGACTTAAGTTTTTATGCCTTGGCTTTTAATTATTTTCATAAGCATTTCACATATTTACCATACAAAACACTGAGAAACCTTCACAAAACCTCCCGACGCCATTTTTGAGCCATTTGTGAACCAGTTTGACTTCTCAGTACTGTTTTTACTCTGAAATATGTTCCAAAGAATCTCCACTACCTCTGCTAGCCAAATTCGATGCAATTGAAGATTGTTGCAGACCAGCAACTCCTCATGACCATAAAGTATACCTTTTACAGGTATTTTTCTGCTAAAACCAATTCATAAAATCTTCAGTTTCAAAGGAAATTAAGCTAATTAAACTTCCATTTAGAAAAAGCCGAATTTCCCTTCTTAGGAATACCAAAAACCTCCAAAATACAGGGGAAACCCTGTCAAAATTTCCTCAGAATCCACATTTTCCATTTTAGCAGGTTTTAACCCATTCAAAGATCATTTTAACTGCTGAACTTGATCTAAAATTTCCTATGTACATAAGAAACTCTTTTTATCATCTAGAACCCTTCTCAAAGTCTCGATTTGCTAGAAAATCCTTTCAATTGCCCCTTATTTCCTAAAAAGAACTTAGCAAATCGTTTAATCTTGCTTTGTTCATCCAAAATGACTAAGAAACAAGTAACTCCCAAGTCTAGAGGTCCAAAATCCCAGAAAAAGGTCTCAAGTAAGTTACCATAGGCTGAACCTTCAAAAATTGATAAACCTAATCCTGCAATCACAGCTGAAACCACTAAAGTTGTGAGACCTGTACAACCTCCCATTACTTCTCGTGAATGTAGCTCCTTGCTTGATCTTGATTATATAATTTTTGATCCTTCAGTTGAATTCAACCTCTTAGAAGTCCACAATTGGTGTTTTGGAAAGTTTGTAGAAAAAGCCAAAGGTGATGTACCCATTTGGGAGTCCAATCTGCCAAGATATGTTGTTCCTCTTACTCATCAAGCCCCTGATTTTGTCAGACTGTGTCAATTATATTATCTTCCAGATCAGAGGTGTATTATCAATAAGGATAGGGAAGTAATGTTCTATATCAATGCTAAGTCCATTAATTCCATGTTGCAAATGACTCATGACCCCAGTTCAGTTTCATTATTCATAGAAGATCTTACCCAGATGTACTTGAATTTATATTTTTCTGCCAGGTTCAACATATTTCAGACTTTTTGGCCTACACATGTTAATGTCCCTAAAGTAAATCCTCCCTTTGATACATTTGACTTAACAGAGAAAACAGGGAAGATTGTCTCCATGTTGTCATTTATACTGGGATATAACAATGATGAATTCACTGATGCTTCCATCTTGGGTTTTTTGTCAACCCTGACTCCTGGCCAGCCTCCATCCATTATCTTCAATTTTGCTAAGTTTATTGCTGAGAGAATGCACTACCAATTGACCAAATTACCATAGGAGGGAGTTTTTAGATACGCATCATATCTACTACATATTTTCTTGTATTATAAAAAAAAAACGTTTCCCATTGAGTTGCAGAAATTGGATGTAGAAGGGAACCTCCTGCCAGTTGTGTTTTGGACATCCATTTTGAGAAAAGAGAACAGGGAATATACATATGTATATTTCAATGACTTATTCATAATTCCAGATATGAATTTGTTGACTAAGGAAGAAACTCCCATAATTTATGAAGAGACCAAGAGAATCTTACAGTTGTCTAAGAACTATAAGACTGGGGATTCGTACTTATACAGGAATCACACAGAGATTAGAGTGTATGGCGCACTCTTGGCCCCATACAAACTTCCAAGGTTTGTAACTACAATAATTTTTTATTTAGAATAATTAAGGCAAATATTGAATGTAGATGAAGTAAATTTTATGGCCTCTAGGAAAAAGACCCAATTTAAACTCAAAAATCAGATTGGGCCATTCATTGTCAACAATAGAGAAGTTGTAAATGAGATTAATATGAAATTGAAAGAATACAAGTTCCCATACATCTTTATGTGGAATTATGACGCTCAGGGTGTCTTGAGCACAATCAAATTAAAATGCAAGTTGTCTCCTTTCTTGCATGATTCCAAGCCACAAATTGAATGGGAACCAAATAATTTGATTGATGATGATACACAGGGTATGCAGGAAGGTAATATACAGGAAAAATAGGGACAGAAACAGGAGCCACAGACTTGTTAAAAGCTTTGGAAGAGATGACTTTAAAGGATGATGAGATCAAAAGATTGAAAAAAGCTAATGCAAACCTAGAATCTGCTTACAAAGATGTTGTTATTACTTCCAAGGGCCATGAACAAAGGGTAAAGACATTGGAATAAAGGATCCTGGTCCTCCAAAAGGAAGTAAATCTCACAGATCAGGTTGCCTACATCAAAAATCATTTGTGGACAAAAATCACTGAAGGCATTCACTCACAATGGCCTTCTATTCAGATAATATATGAGAAAAAAGATCTACTACAAGCTGCCTTAGCATAAATTGACAAAACAAAGAAGGAACTTGGCAACAAACCACCACAAGCAATTCAACTCATATCATTTTTGAATAGTAAAAATAGGGAGGAATTAGAAGAATTGAAAATTCCTGACAAGACAGAGACCATCCTTCAAATAAAAAAGGTCCTAAATAAGAGAAACATAATGAATAATTTGGAGGACAGGTGCAAAGATATGAAATTGGATATCACCACATTTGAGGCCTAATACACAGTATTATCACAAGCAGGTTTACCAAATATTCATGCATTAAATGAAAATTTGATGTCATAGAAGGACTATGACCAGAAGATTAGAACCCATGCCAAAGAGCAGGCTAACAAACCTTTGCCTCAAGGATCTCCAAGTGGAAAAGTATTACTTCAATATTTTGAGAATTTATTCTTGCTGGAGAATGAAATTAAACACATGTTGATAGTAAAGCCAAATTTTTCTAAGTACACAGAAGCTGATGAAAGCTATAGAAAATTGAAGAATATGAAGATTCCCACCACTGAACAGTGGCAAGAATTCACAGATCTGATGTGAATTTGACAGGTGAAGGGCAAGAAAATCACATGAAGAAATCATATTTTACTGTTACTTTAGGGTGAATATTCAGGGACAAAGTGTATCAGATGTCAAAGAGTATCAGTAAAAAAGAATGTTACTGCTAGTTAATTTTCAATTACAGCAGTGAAACAGTGAAAGGCAGAGATAAAGAGTATCAGAACAGAAGGTGAAAAGGAAGAGTATTATACAAGTCATCTTCCATGAGATAATGTCTCAATTGCCAGCAACGCTTCTAGCTAATCAAAAAATCAGTTGGAATAAGATAAACAGTTCTATTTTTCCTTGTAAAAGAGGACACCTTGCAAATTGTTTTGCTGCTATCCCTCTTCTTATGTAATATTTCCTATTTTTGCTTGAGATATTATCTTAAAATTTAGATATTTTTTAAGTAATTCAATTGTATAAATACTTCATATTTCGAAGTATTCAGGTGTGGAATAAGATTATCAAGACAAATATAGACTTTTTTGTTGAAAACATTGGGATTTTATGTGAGTTAAGTTGAAGCAGCAGGCTGGAAACTGAAGCAAATAGACATCATAACTAATGATCCTCGTGCTGATTAGATGAGTATTGTATCTTCCAGTTTTCATTGTTTATTTCTTTAAGTTTCATTCATACATCTTGTGTTATTTTCTATCTTAAATGAATAACTAGGAAAGGTATTACAGAATCAGTGTAAAAAGCTCTCTGTTTTTACTAGTTTTCATGTTTATGTTTTCTGCTGATTTCCAGACTTTAGAATTCTTAATTGCTCTTTAGTCTCGTTTGACCTCAATTTCCCTCTTCCTTTTCTGTGATCTAAGGATTCTTAACTGCCCTTAGTCCAAATCATACCACTTCATCAAAATAGCCTTTTAAAACCCTCTGAAGATCATCTATCTTGCCCTTAGTATATTTGTTCTTTTGACCTTAGTTTTCTAGTCTTGTTTGCTATAAATTTGACTCCATTTCCCAATGGTTAGGTAGATATTTCTATGGTTTCCCTTGTAGTCCTTTATTCCTACCAACATTTAAAAAAATCAAACCAAATTTCCCACTCATATCTAGCCTAAAATCCATTACAAAACAAAGCTAAATCTTAAGGAGAGATCCCTCTCCGGAACTCAAGAAGGCTAGATCTTGAATTCTAAAAGAGGTTCTTGGTTACCCCTAGTTTTCTTTAACTATAAACCAAAATCCCATGACCTAAGAATTACTAGAGTGATAACATACTGGTGACTATAGTGGGGAACTAACCACTCTCTAGTTTTAAGTTTAATCTTGGAGGAAGATTTTTAAACATTATCTTTTCTACTTTAAGATTAAGTTTAAAGGTTGTGGGTATTTATCCAATAAACATTCTGGCTCCCAATAAATTCTATTACACTATATCCAACCCTGATCCCAACCCTCCAGATATAGTAGAAAATCCGGACTAGATAGGAAAAAAGAAAAAACAAACTGTTAGTTCAGAAACTGAAGTACCCCTAAAAAGAGTTGATTCTTTACCCAAATAATTAGTAAGTTTATCAAACATTGAATTTGATTTGAAGTTTGAAAAATCACTATTTAGAACCAAATCTGAAACTGAGTTAAAGAAATTGATTTAGATCTTGTTTTTACCTCTTATGTGAGTGAGAAACATAAAATTATTTCAGTACCTACTTAATCAGACAAAACTGAAAGTCAAAGTTCGGTAAAAAGGGTAAGTGTCACAAAAATTAAAGACATTGAAGAAACTGTTAAGTTAGCCAATTTTTTGTCTCAATTCAAACCTCCAGTTTCCCAACTATACACCACAGTCTTTCCAGCATCAGATTCTACTCTGTATGCTGCCACTTCATTTACAAATTCTATTGTCAGTTCACCTCAAGAGCCTATAAGTCCTGAGTTGCCTCTACAACATAGGATCATTTATTCATCATATCCTCAATCCACCGCTAGTTCATCCACAGATCCATTCATCCCTGAGTTGCCCTTGCAGCCTAAAGTAGTATTCCCATCTTTCCCTAAATCTATTACAACCACCACCATTATCACTAGCCACACTACTTCTTTTTCATCCCCTTTATCAAGCTCTTTAAGTACATCCACTGTTGTAATCAGCACTATCCCTGCAACTACTACTGTCCCTCCCAGTTCAGCAAGAATCCAAGCCATGGCAGCCAGATATGCTCCCTTGGTATTACCTCAAAATCTCCATGACATGCCCCAAAATTACCAAAAGGACATCCCATTGTTTGATAATTTTTCACAAATCACTGCACAACAACATATCACTAGAATGAATGATTTTTGGGAAATTTATGAGATAGATGAGTCCGATGTCAGAATGACATTATTTTCACAAAGCTTAACTAGAGAATTAAAAACATGGTTCAGAATTCTAGGTGTTGGTACTATAGCAGACTTAGCTGCATTCCATATAGCCTTCCTAAATAGATGGGAAAAGAAGAAAAATCCCATGCAAATACTATCTGAGTTTGATGCTGTTAAGAGAGCCCCCAATGAATCTGTCCAAGATTTTTGCACCAGGTACAACAGTGTTTACAATTCTATTGCTGCAGACCTTAAACCCACTCCATACTCTGTGCTGCTCAAATTCCCTGACTGTTTTGATGTAGACATGGCTTATAAACTTAGAGAAAGGGATGCAAACACCTTAGAACAAATGCAACTAAATGTCGTTGGAGTATAAATCAATATTCTTGCTAAAAAATCCATAATGAGAAACGAGAGAAGGGTTACTGTCAAAGAAGAAGCTTCAAACTTAGATGGAAATTTTGATTTTATCAACAAAACATTAGAAAAAGTAGTTGAGAAACTAGATCATATTGAAAGAAAACCACAATGGGAGAATCAATCCCAAATCAGGAATCCCAACTATAGGAAAAACAACAATCCTGGGAAAGGTAAAGAACCTTCCCCTAATCAGAACATAAGACCCCCATTCCAAGAAAACTTTGCAGAGAGTTCACAAAACAATGTTGAGGAGGAGGAAGACATCAACATAGTTATGGGGATAGATGAAAACAATACAATTATCCTCACTCAGGAGGACCAGGAACTCTTTGAAATGCAACAGTTCACAGTTGAATCTAGTGAATCCTTCGATTATAAGCAAGGTTATGATTTTGCAATCAATGAAATCCACAGCCAATATAACCTTAGGAGAAAGAAAACCAATGAGCCTACCATAAAAAACAATGCTCCAACCCAACAAAACATAAACAAAAAGAAGACTGAGGCTCCAAAAAAAAAAAATTGCAGATTCTTCCCAGAGAAAATAAACAAAGTTCGAACCCACCTAGTCCTAAAAAGCAGCAAAGCCCAAAGATTGTAGATATTACTGATGAGGTGGCTCAATCCTCCAAATATGCCCAAAAGGCTAATACCACAAATACCACCAATTCAACAACGGTCAATGAGCCAAAAAAGAATCCATTTGACCCAAAATCACCAAATCCTAAATCTTCTGTTGAAAATCCCAAATCTGATAAACCATCTGCTAACACTCAAACTATTCCTGAAAAAACAATTAAAGATATCAGAAACAAAGAAACTCAAACAGAAGACAAAAGAAAAGCTCAAACCAAAGGTAAAACTGTTGAAACACAAGAAAAATCATCACAGAACACAGTTCCAAAATTTGAAGTAATTCAAGCCATCAAATCTCAGTCTACATTTAACATGCAATCTAAAATATCCAAGTTAAAGATAGCTCTTCCCTTAGTTGAATTATCTAAAAATGACTTGTATAGATCTATGATTTTTTAAGCATTGAATGTAAATGAAAATGAGGATACAATTAATATGAGTGAAGATAGGCCTGAATTAATCTTTGGTCCAAATGTAGATGGTAAGCATTCATATGGGTCAGTACCTCCATTTTATCTAAGTCTTACTATACATGATCAGATATTACACAATGCTATGCTAGATACTGGAGCTTCCCACAACTTAATACCCAGAGCAATAATGGAAACCCTGAATCTAGACATAACCCGACCATATAAAGACTTGTTTTCATTTGATTCATCCAAAATCCAATGCATAGGTTTGATTAAAGATCTATATGTAAACTTAGTCCAATATCCTGGTAAAATCATGCTCATGGATGTTGTGGTAGCTGATATCCCGCCAAAGTATGGCATGCTTCTTTCTCGCTCATGGGGAGAAAAGTTGGAGGGATATCTACAACTTGACATGAGTTATGCCACTATCTCGATATTTGGATAGCCCAAAAAGCTTTACAGAGAAACCTTAATGAAGTTCATGATCAATACTGCTGACAGACCTACCAATTATCCAATCTATTCAACTCCTACTGATCTTGATTCCTTTATTCTCAGCAATTATGATCATAATGAAAATCAAACTGAACTCACTGATAAGAAACTTAAAATAATGGATGATTACATTGGTCATGAGGCTTTATGGCATTTGGATTTTGATGGATCTGTAAATAAATTAGGAGCTGGAGCTGGTGTATGGATTACCAATATTGAAACAAGCCAATCCCAAGGACATGCCTTTAGATTGAATTCCAAATGTACCAATAACATGGCTGAATATGAAGCCCTAATCTTAGGTCTTCAAATCATTAGAAAGTTGGGAGGGCAAAGAATTGTAGTCATGGGAGATTCAGAGCTAGTTATCAAGCAAATAAACACAGAATACTCTGTTCACAACCCCAGACTTGCCAGATACAGGGACACAACAATAGATTTGGTTGAAGATTTGTTAGAAAGTAAATTTGCTATCATCCCTAGAAAACAAAACATGCAAGCTCATTGTTTGGCAACCTTTGCCAGCACTTGCAAACTTCCATTTTCACCATTATAGAAATACACTACTGAAATCAAACACAGACCCACTGTCCCAAATAATGTAAAATGCTGGAAAATGTTCTCAGAAGATGAACAAATTTATCACTTTTTGAACAATGAGCAAGAGTTTCAGAAATGACAAATTGATAATGATTGTAATATAGATTCAATTTTTTGTCAAATAGATGATTTAGATAATTAAGTTGTACATAATTTTGATAGACCTACTATATTTACTCAGAGTGACATAGATGAATTGGAAAAAGTAGATATAGAGGAAATGATGGAAGATGAACCAGATTTGATTGATTTAAAGCATAACATTTTACCCAGAGGTTTAACTCCCCTAGAAGACTTATTTGATTCTAATGATGTGCCCAAAAGGCAAAATATGGAACCAATTAAGTTTTATATAGAAGAGTATAACTTAGGGACAAATGAAAAACCAAAAATGATCAAACTATCAAAATCCTTGTCATCAGAAGAAAAGGTTAAACACATAGAAATTTTGAAAGAATATCAGGATGTTTTTGCATGGAGTTACGAAGACTTGAAAACTTACAACAAAGACATAATTCAACACAAAATTCCTTTGAAAGAAAATAAAAAACCTTTTCAACAAAAACTAAGAAGGATTAATCCAATCTTGTTACCTTTAATCGAAAAAGAAGTCAAAAGAATGTTTGATGCACAAATAATTACACCAGTCAGATATTCTGACTGGGTATCCAATTTAGTGCCCACCAGAAAGAAAACGGGAGAAATTCGACTATGCATAGAATGTATAAATCTTAATAAAGCTTCCTTGAAGGACAATTACCCCCTGCCTAAAATGGGTCATATTTTGCAGAGGAGGCAGGTTCTTCAAGAATTTCCTTATTCGATGGTTTCTCTAGTTATAATCAAATTTTAGTTCATAAAGATGATCAAACTAGAACTTCATTTACTACTCCTTGGGGCACTTTCATGTACGTGAAAATTCCTTTTGGATTAAAAAATGCAGGAGCTACTTTTCAGAGGGAAATGGATATTGCCTTTGCTAAGGAGATCCATGAATTTTTAGTTATTTATCTTGATGATATTACCGTCTTTTCAAAAACAAATGATGAACACTTAGATCACTTGAGACAAGTCTTTATCAAATGAAGAAAATATGATATCTCCCTTAATCCTAAAAAGACTCTTTTTGGATTAGAAGAAGGAAAAATGTTAGGTCACATAATCTCCAAAGAAGGCATTAGAATAGATCCAGCAAGAATTGAAGCCATTTTAAACATTCAACCACCAAGGAACATAAAAGAACTTCAAGCATTCTTGGGTAGAATCAATTTTCTAAGAAGATTTATCTCTAATTTGGCTGAAATAATAAAATATCTCAACAATATGCTTAAAATGGACTCTGCAATAAAATGGACAATAATGCCAAACAATCTTTCGAATCCATAAAACAGGCCTTGACAAAAGCACCAGTCCTCATCAGCCCAGATTATACAAAAGATTTCATAATTTTTTCCTTTGCATCTGAACACACCATAGCTGCGGTTCTTCTGCAGAAAAACAATCAAGGTTTTGAACAGCCAATTGCATTCTTTAGTAAAGCCCTCATAGATACACATCTGAAGTATAATATAATGGAAAAGCAGGCTTTGGCCCTGGTTAAAGCTATCAAGGATTTCAGAGTGTATATACTTCATTCACACATCATTGCATATGTCCCTAATGCCGTAATTAAAGATATTCTGACACAAGATGGACTTGATAGTAGGAGAGGAAAGTGGATAGCCACTATACTTGAGTACGATATGGAAATCAAACCAACTAAACTCATTAAAGGACAAGGTTTAGCCAGATTGATGGTTGAATCAAATTGCAATGCTTTAGATATTAATTTCATTGCACAAATAGATGACTAGGAGGAGATGACGACTCCATTGATCAATGAGGCCTATCTAGAATCACCATGGTACTCTGATATTATCTTTGTACTAACACATTTATAGGCTCCTCCTGGGCTAACTAAAACCAAGGCAAGATTCATCAAACAAAAAGCAATGAGGTTTTGTATCTTAAACAATGAACTTTACTGGAAAGAAAATACTGGGATTTTACTAAATTGTTTATTAGAATCCGAGGCTAAAAAAATTATTGAGGAATTTCATGCAGGTGACTGTGGAGGCCACCTATACTGAAAGAGTACATCGGAAAAAATACTCAGAGCTAGTTTTTACTGGCCAACTTTATTTTCTGATGTTAAAAAACTTGTCACCTCTTGCCACAAATGCCAAATTTTCGAAGGGAAAAAGAAACTGTTGCCTTTACCTCTTAAGCTCGATATGAAAATGTGTGAACAAAATATTTCTTATACAGACATAGACAGTAGGGGCTTTTACTGGTTATTTCACCTTTACTAGAAAGGATGAAACCAGAAGATTTTGGCCCTCTTACTGGCTCTGCCTAAAGAAATATGAAGTAAACAATAAATTGATCTGGCAATGAAAGTACTTGCTTATGTTTGCAAAGTATTCATTAACCAAATTTTATGTGTGAATAAGCAATTTCAAGTATTTTGCAATGGAAGTAATGTGGTTTGAAGTGAAACAAATGAGTTTTGATCACTGTATAAGTCTCATTGTGAAAAGTGGACTTATTAAAAATTATTGTTTAATGTAGTAATATCTAGAAAATAGTAGCAAAAATGCTCATCATGACAGTAAGCATTTGTTTAAGCATTTCACCCCTCTCTTGGGCTACCTCTGCTGGGTCCAAAAGCCTCCAAATGGGTTTTTCCCTCTTTCATTAATGCTCAAAATAAGTATTACACTGTGAAGAAAGCCTCAAAAGGAAAAATTAGCTGCAAATTCAGAAACAGAGGACTGAAAACAGTAAAAATCAACTATTCATTCACCTCAAATGGATGAGTATAGTCCAATACAACTGATCTTTCACCAAGCCCTAGTGGCTCCACAAGAAAATTTGCTGATAAAATCGCTGACAAAGTGCCCTGATGGCTCTGCAACCTATCCCAACAGCTCCAGAATTCTTCAATACCCCCAAATCAAAAAAAAAATCGTCCCAAATGGACTTCCCTAGCCCAAGTTATGATCAAAACAAACTTTTCCCAATTAGGGCTAGAAACCCTCCACCAAATCTGGTGGAACTGCAATTAGCACTGCTAAAATAGGGGATCAGTGCTAAACAGGTGGATTCCGCAAACTAAAACGTGCGGATAAACTGTAATTTAAATGTTAACTATCATTCGGTCACATGTCACCTTGTATCCGCTGAACATACTGGAACCCAATCAAGCTAGGATTAACGTTGGTGCGATTAAAACCAACGTAACTCCCCCGCCTTTATATGAACAACCACATAACACTTAACCGTTTGAATTATCCAAAGTTAATCGCCTCGTATTTTGCGCCACCCAAAGTAGCCACGTGCCCTTTAACTTAACACGTGAACAATACGTTACCACCACTAACCTTTTTTCATAATCGTCGAATTTTATTAATATATGTGTTGTTTAATAATTAAATTTAATAAGGTTTAATTAAATTTTTTTAATAATTAATTAAAATATATAATTAATAATATAATATATGATTTAATAAAAAACCATATAAAATATTAAAAATATATAATTTAATTAATTCATTAAACCTTAATAAAAAAATAAAATTATCCCAACACATATATTAAAAAAAATTCTTTCAAAATTGAAAGTTATTGGGCGATTTCAAAATGCAATATCTCCTCCATACGGTAACGGATTTGAGTGCCGTTCGCGGCTAAAGGATCGTTTTGGCGAGCTATTTCCTGTCGATCTAGTTTGAACCAATTCTGAGCAACTTCATTTTTGAGCATTTTTCTACAAGGGACTTGATCTCCTGATCACACCTCCCAAATGGGAAGCTTTTGGACCCTCAAAAGCTTTCTGATTACTGAAACTGATGATGTGGAGAATGATTCTCCACTCTTCCACCCTTGAACAACTAAAATCTACTCGATTTCATCAAATTAAGCTTTTGAGAAAATGATAATCTGTCTCTGGAATCCACTGATCGATCATTGCTAAGATTGACGGAGTCATGATGCAAATTATTAAAATTTGTAAAACAAAAATTGTAATTTGCAGAAAACAAACGTTTTCTACACTGATCAAACTTCCCAGAAGACTTAAAATAACTTTCACCTTGCAAATTGTTCCCATGGTGAATTGTACCATTCTGAAACCAACATTTTCCCATGTTGAATTGTGTGTCCTCCTTGCTTGCACTACTTTGCTTTGACACTTCATTCTCTGCATTGGCTGACCCAAAAGGTAATTTATGCAACATAACATCATCTTCTTTCAAAGACAAACTATTATCAAACTGAGACAAATCATTAGCAACATCATAAAAAGGTGAATGCTCAAAATCTGGTCATTTCAACATTAACAAAGTTAGACTTTAACTTGCATTAACCAGTCTTTTCAATTGACTTGCATGGAGTAAAGAAGATTCTAGCTTCTTCTTGTGAGCTCTCACAATGTACTCTTTACCATCTTTGAACAAGTAATACTTGTTTTCATGGCGATGAAAGATGGCCTTCCTGTCAAATAAGTAAGGACTTCTCAAAACAATACTTGAGATATCAAGCGGCACCACATCAAGTTCCACTGTGTCAATAAAGTGTGCAGTTATTGCAAAGCACAATATGCACTTTCTTGAGACTTGCAAATTGGCATCTTTGCATATCCATCCAAGTGGATAAGGCTTTGGATGTGGAATGGTCTCAAGTTTAAGTTGCTTGACCAAATATTCAGATATGAGATTCGCTTGTGACCCACTATCAAACAGTGTGTCAATTCTGGTATGTTTTGAAATTACCCTCACATGGAAGAGCTCTATCCTCCTCTTTTCTTCATGAGTATCTTTGTGACAATTCAAAGAGCTAGAACTGGGAATTGTGTCTTGCACGACTTCTTTCCCCTTAATGTTCTTTAAGACCATGGCTATGCTTTTTGTCTCATCTTTGATTCCGACCCTAAGTCTCGCTCAATTGTTGCTACAATTTTCTCCTTTTCTTTGGTCTTGTTTTTGTTCTTATATTTTTCTGGTTTCAGTTTAGGATGAAGCTTCCAAAAATGATCTTCATCATGACTTTTCTTTGAACAGTTCTTGCAAAATAACTTTCCTTTTTCTTTTCTTGAATTTGCAACTCTTTTCTTTCCTTTGTTTTTGAAAATACTATCCTCATCAAAAGTATTCTTTCCTCTAGCTTCTAAATGTGTAGCCTTCACACAGACTTCATCTAAGCTGGTAGGATTAAATATTAGAATATTATGTTGAAGGTAATTGTGCAAACCTCCTATGTATTTCAACAAGGTGTCTTGACTTTGTAAGTCTACCCCAAGTAGAAGTGCTCTCCTTCTAAACTCTTGGGTATAATCTTGCACATTTTGACCCTTAAGTTGCCTAAAATTTTTCCAATTCATGATTGCTTTCTGAATATGAGCAAGAGGATAAATTTTTTTCTTAATAGCAGTAATAAACTCATTCCAAGTTAGAGTTATCTTACCATGCTTTTTAATTTCCTCCCTAGTCTTGGCTTCCCACCAAACCAAAGCTGCTCCATCCATTCTCAATGAGGCTAATTGGATTTTTGTGTCATCATCATGCAAATTATGAATTCTTAGATAGACTTCCAGCTGTCTAATCTAATTATCCAATTTTTCTACATTCACATCACCATTAAACATCGACAACTCAAACTTCACATCAAGCTTTAACAAAGGATTTTTAAGAGATGTTTTTGTTTTGTGTGACTGATTATCAGAAGTAGAAGAGGATGAAGTGGAGGAAGAGGATGACGATGGAGGTGAAGGATCACCATTTCCTCCATTCCCTTTCTTAGACTCATCCTTGTCTTTCTTCCCTCCTGAAAAATCTCCTTCTTCTCTTTGGTTTCTAGACCCTTCTCCAGCAATCCTATCATTTCTCTCCTGATAGAGGATCCTAACCATCTCAGTCATGTCCAAGAAAGCTTTTCTAAAGACTCTTTCTTCTTCCTTGGGATCCATTTCCTCATGTACTTCTCCTTCTCTGGAAGACATGTTTGTGGCTGATTCTAAGGCTAATGAGGATGAAATGGAAGGTGGATATAATGGCACCCTAGCCCTCCTTGGTTGAGGATTATCTTGTTCACTCACCAATTGACCTTCCCCTCTTTTCAATTTTAGCCTAGTAAACATCAAATTTTGCAGAATAACACAATCTTCTTGCACAAATTTCACAAAATTTTAAGCAAAACCTAGAGCTCTGATACCAATCTGATCTAAAAATGTGTGAACAAAATATTTCTTATACGGAGATAGACAGTAGGGGCTTTTACTGGTTATTTCACCTTTACTAGAAAGGATGAAACTAGAAGCTTCTGGCCCTCTTACTGGCTCTGCCTAAAGAAATATAAAGTAAACACTAAATCGATCTGGCAATGAAAGTATTTTTTTATGTTTGAAAAGTATTCATTAACCAAATTTTATGTGTGAATAAACAAGTTCAAGTATTCTGCAAAGGAAGTAATGTGGTTTGAAGTGAAACAAATGAGTTTTGATCACTGTATAAGTCTCATTGTGAAAAGTGGACTTATTAAAAATTACTGTTTAATGTAGTAAACTTTGGAAAATAGCAGCAAAAATGCCCAGCATAACAGTAAGCATTTGTTTAAGCAGTTCACCCCTCTCTTGGGCTACCTCTGCTGGGTCCAAAAGCCTCCAAATAGGCTTTTCCCTCTTTCATTAATGCTAAAAATAAGTATTACACTATGAAGAAAGCCTCAAAAGGCTAAAATAGCTGCAAATTTAGAAACAGAGTGTTGAAAACAATAAAAATTGACTATTCATTCACCACAAATGGATGAATATAGTCCAAAACAGATGATCATTCACCTAGCCCTGGTGGCTCCACAAGAAAATTCACTGATAAAATCACTAACAGAGTGCCTTGATGGCTCTGCAACCTATTCCAACAGCTTCATAATGATCCAAATCCCCCAAATCAAAAAAAAAAATCGCTCAATTTGGACTTTCCTAGCCCAAGTTATGATCAAAACAAACTTTGCCCAATTAGGGCTAGAAACCCTCCACCAAATCTGGTGGAACCGCAGTTAGCACCACTAAAATAGGGGATCGGCGCTAAACAGGCGGAGTCCGTCAACTAAACCATGTGGATAAACTGGAATTTAAATGTTAACTATCATTCGGTCACATATCACCTTGTATATGTCGGAATATACATTGGAACCAACCGTTTGTATTTAACGTTGGCTTTAAAACCAACGTAACCTCTGCCTTATATGTGAACAACCACATAACACTTAACCGTTTGAATTATCCAAAAGTTAATCTACCTCGGAGTTTGCGCCACTCCAAAGTAGCCACGTGCCCTTTAACTTAACACGTGAACAATACATTACCACCACTAACCTTTTTCATAATTCGCATTTTATTAATATATGTGTTGTTTAATAATTAAATTTTAATAAGGTTTAATTTTTTTTTTTAAATTAATTAAAACATATAATTAATAAAAACCATATAAAATATTAATAACTATATAATTTAATTAATTAATTAAACCTTAATAAAAAAATAAAGATTTTCCCAACACATAAAATTAAAAAATTCCCTTTCAAAATTGAAGGTTATTGGGCGATTTCAAAATGAAATATCTCCTCCATACGGTAATGGATTTGAGTGTCGTTCATGGCTACAGGATCGTTTTTCTGAGCTCTTTCCAATCAATCTGGTTTGGACCAATTCTGAGCAACTAAATTTTTGAGCATTTTTGCACAAAGGACTTGATCTCCTGATCAAAGCCTATATCCACTGAAAAAAATATTCAACTATGGGGGTTAGACTTCATAGGTGAAATCCATCCTCCATCTTCAGGCCAACATAAATGGATTTTAACTGCTACAGATTACTTTACCAAGTGGATAGAAGCCATTCCTACTAGGCAAGCCACTGATTTAGTTATAATCTCATTCATAGAAAGTAATATTTTATCAAGATTTGGATGTCCACATAAGATTATTACTGACAATGCAGCAGCATCCAAATCTAAGAAAATGATTTCTTTCTGTCATAAATACAATATTACATTAGGACATTCGACAACATATTATCCCCAAGGTAATGGTTTAGCCGAATCATCAAACAAAAGCTTAATCAATATCATCAAAAAATTACTCCAAGAAAACAAAAAGACATGAAACAAAAATCTAGTCTATGCCCTATGGGCAGATAGACTTACCACAAAAAAGTATATTGGAACTTCACCTTATCAGATTGTTTATGGAACAGATGTAGTTTTCCCTTCTTCCTTGGGTGTCCCAGTCATGAAGATTATCCGGGAATCACAGGTGGAAACAAATGATATTCAACGAAGAATCAATGAAACCATACATATCCAACAAAATAGAGAGGAATTTTATGAAAAATCACAAGTTTTACATGATAAGGTCAAAAATATTTTTGATAAAAGGGTTAAATATGATGATTTTTTCATAGGAGATCAAGTTTTGAGATGGGATTCACGAAGAGAGGATAAAGGCAAACATGGAAAGTTTGACATTCTATGGCAAGGACCCTATGTGATATATGGTTACAGAGGTGATAATTCCTTTTTCATCAAGAATTTGGATGGAACTGAACTTCAAGAAGGACCAGTGAATGGTATGATGCTGAAACACTACTATTCTTCAGAGTCACTCAACAGTTAGATTGATTTACTTTATCATTGTAAATATTCATTGCAAGTTTGTAGATTGGAATGAGATTTTATCTACAAAGTTGAAGCCTGAAGAGAAGGCCCTAAGCTTTGTAGTATAAGATGTCCTAAATATGAATGATTTCTAAAAACATAAGACAATTATAGGATCACCAAAGTCAAATGGATAAGGCTATTGATCTCAGAGTTCTTGACATTTCACAAGGAAATGTCATCCCCAAGTGAAGCCGATGTTAGTGACCTATAAATATAGGATTCATAATTTTGACTTGACTGATGGTAATCGTGTAAATCTGTACATACTTTTCCTTCTACAAGTTGTATTCACATATTTTGTAAAAAATAAAAAATAAAAAAAATTAAAAAAAGGGTAAAAAGTCCTAAAAAAAAAAGATCAAAGGACTTAGAAAAAATAATATACCCCAAAAAGAAAAAAGATGAATAAAACATGAAAGTGTGCAAGTCTAAATGCCACTACATTTACCTTTTGTAGTTGATTATGGCAGAGTGTCAATAAATTCCATAATCTGTGATGAGTTGAATAATTTAATCTTGACTCGTCATTTTCAATTTCAAATGTTTTGGACAGAAAATAAAGAATTGTCATACAGTTTAATCATGACAATTCAGTAGTTAAGTAGAGAATAAGTGAATCCAATAGTTTAATCTAGATTCCTTGATGAAATAAGTGTAGAATTAGATAGTTTTATTTCTTTCAGAAAGAATAAATGTTGTAAAGGTTGCTAGCTCAAATGCACCTAATCAAAATGTAAGAAAAAAATGTTAGCAGTTAAAATTGGGTAGGTAGAAGAAGGTGAGAAGCATAAATGTAAATATTATTCACTAGGGCTGCAAATAACTGACTTCCCTTCCCTATAGCCATTTATCATTCTAAACTATCAATCAAAAAGTCTCAAGGCATTTCCTTGACTTTTGTTGGGACTGGACCCAAGGCTCTATGGTTGACTAGTTGAAAATGTTAAGTTGTTATATTAATCCCAAAAAATCACATCATTATTCCATTCATGCATTCATTTCCCTGAATAATCCTAAGTAAAAACCTCATTTTTACTTAAAGATACTCTAATTCCCATTTGATTAATTTCCCACATCACATGAAAGCATAAAAACTTCAAAATCACATTTTATCCTAAGTTGAAGTGATGAAGTTATTATAATGCAAATTTGCCTTTAAACTTCACTTTTCTTAGTTATGTTGATGTGTTTTGAGTATACATTGTTCCCTTGTCATATTAACTTTAACTTATTTAATAACTCCCTATAGAATAACCTTTTCCTATATTATATAATTCCCTTTTATAAAATAACCCCAAAAACCCATTAATATAACTTTAGCCAAAGTTAATTATCCCCACATGTGTAAATAAAACCCACATTATACCCCCTTTGGCTAAATATAATTATATAAATATCCTGCCCTCTATGGTTATTAAATCAACTTGATTTAATTAACTATATAATAAAAATACTCAAAAAATCATTAAACATGTTTCAATATGTGTTTAAAACAAAAAAACATAAAACCCGAAGTTTAATTTAAACTAAACTTCACTAGACCCATCCCTCTGTCTATATTTTCCCCTTCCGACCACTTTTACGTATGTATAAAGCCTGTTTATATATAAACTTTAACAAAATCCTCTGGGCCATCAGGTCTAATCTCAGTTGTTAGATCCTTATTAACCTTTTTGATCCGACGTTTCTCATAAAACGCGATAATCCTATCTCCATGCTATTTCATTCCCTATTGTGTAGCATTATAGTCGTCCGATCCTCAATGAATTTTTAAATCCAACAGCTCATATGCAACCCTTTAACTCATTATTCCTGTCCCTACCATCCTTATCGCGGTTAATGTCCATCGTAGATCTCCACTCACCAGATCCTACGGCCACCATTCAAAGCTCCGGCCCCTCTACATTACCCCGCACCTTTCAATTTAATCTTGACCGTTCGCTTATCATAGTCAAATACAACGGTGCCAATCCCATATCGCGCGATGAAAATAATCAACCCAAGTTTCCAAAAAATTATGCAATATGAGTTGTTTCCCAATACCACCCTCTGCCGACGTGTCAAAATTCTATTCGATCACGTGCAAAAAGTGAAATTAAGCTTACCACCTCAAAGCTGCGCGAAAACCACCCGATCCGAAATCAAAACCGCTGCCGCCATTCCTGCAATAAATGTGAATGAATGTCATATGACTTAAGGATTTATGCCTTGGTTTTAAATTATTTTCATAAGCATTTCACGTATTTACCATACAAAACACTGAGAAACCTTCACAAAACCTCCCGACGCCATTTTTGAGCCATTTGTGAACCAGTTTGACTTCTCAGTACCGTTTTTACTCTGAAATTTGTTCCCAAGAATCTCCACTACCTCTGCCAGCCAAATTCGATACAATTGAAGATTGTTGTAGACCAACAACTCCTCACGATCGCAAATTATACCTTTTACAGGTATTTTTCCGCCAAAACCAATTCATAAAATCTTTATTTTGAAAGGAAATTAAGCTAATTAAACTGCCATTTACCAAAAGCTAAATTTCCCTTCTTAGGAATACCAAAAACCTCCAAAATACAAGGGAAAACCTGTCAAAATTTCCTTAGAATCCACATTTTCCATTTTAGCAGGTTTGAACCCATTCAAAGATCATTTTGACTGCTAAACTTGATCTAAAATATCCTCTGTACATAATAAACTCTTTTTATCAGCCAGAACCCTTCTCAGAGTCTCAATTTTCTAGAAAAGCCTTTCAATTTCCCCTTGTTTCCTAAAAAGAACTTAGAAAATAGTTTAATCTTGCTTTGTTCATCCAAAATTACTAAGAAACAAGTAACTCCCAAGTCTAGAGGTCCAAAATCCCAGAAAAAGGTCTCAAGTAAGTTACCACAAGCCGAACCTTCAAAAATTGATAAACCTACTCCTGCAATCATAACTGAAACCACTGAAGTTGTGAGACCTTTACAACCTTCCATTACTTCTCAAGAAGGTAGCTCCTTGCTTGATCTTGATTATATAATTTTTGGTCCTTCAGTTGAATTCAACCTCTTAGAAGTCCACAATTGATGTTTTGGAAAGTCTATAGAAAAAGCCAAAGGTGATGTACACATTTGGGAGTCCAATCTACCAAGATATGTTGTTCCTCTTACTCATCAAGCCCCTGATTTTGTCAGACTGTGTCAATTATATTATCTTCTAGATCAGAGGTGTACTATCAATAAGGATAGGGAAGTAATGTTGTATATCAATTCTGAGTCCATTAATTCCATGCTGCAAATGACTCATGACCCCATTTAAATTTCATTATTAATAGAAGATCTAACCCAACTGTACTTGGACTTAGATTTTTCTGCCAGGTTCAACAGATTTCAGAATTTTTGGCCTACACATGTTAATGTCCCTAAAGTAAATCCTCCCTTTGATACATTTGACTTTCCAAAGGAAACAAGGCAGATTGTCTCCATGCTGTCATTTATACTGGGATATAACAATGATGAATTCACTTATGCTTCCATCTTGGGTTTTTCGGCAACCTTGACTCCTGGCCAGCCTCCATCCATTATCTTCAATTTTGCTAAGTTTATTGCTGAGAGCATGCACTACCAATTAACAAAATTACCAGAGGAGGGAGTTTTTAGATACACATCATATCTACTACATCTTTTCTTGTATTATCAAACAGAAAATTTTCCCATTGAGTTGTAGAAATTGGATGTAGAAGGGAAACTCTTGTCAGTTGTGTTTTGGATATCCATTTTGAGAAAAGAGAATAGAGAATATAGATATGCAGATTTCAATGACCTATTCATAATTCCAGCTATGAATTTGTTGACTAAGGAAGAAACTCCAAGAATTAATGAAGAGACTAAGAGAATCTTACATTTTTCTGAGAACTGTAAGACTACGGATTGGTACTTATACAGGAATCACACAGAGATTAGAGTGCATGGTGCACTCTTGGCCTCATACAAATTTCCAAGGTTTGTAACTACAATAATTTTTGCTTTAGAATATTTAAGGAAAATATTGAATGCAGATGAAGTAAATTTTATGGCCTCTAGGAAAAAGACCCAATTTAAACTCAAAAATCAGATTGGGCCATTCATTGTCAACAATAGAGAAGTTGTAAATGAGATTAATATGAAGTTGAAAGAATACAAGTTCCCATACATCTTTATGTGGAATTATGACGCTCAGGGTGTCTTGAGCACAATCAGATTAAAATGCAAGTTGTCTCCTTTCTTGCATGATTCCAAGCCACAAATTGAAAAATTTTCCAATCAAATTGAATGGGAACCAAATAATTTGATTGATGATGATACACAGGGTATGCAGGCAGGTAATATACAGGAAAAACAGGGACAGAAATAGGAGCCACAGTCTTGGTAAAAGCTTTGGAAGAGATGACTTTAAAGGATGATGAGTTGAAAAAAGCTAATGCAAACTTAGAATATGCTTACAAGGATGTTGTTATTACTTGCAAGGGCCATGAACAAAGGGTAAAGACATTAGAAGAAAGGATCCTAGTCCTCCAAAAGGAAGTAAATCTCACAGATCAGGTTTCCTACATCAAAAATCATTTGTGGACAAAAATCATTGAAGGCATTCACTAACAATGGCCTTCTATTCAAATAATATATGAGCAAAAAGATCTACTACAAGCTGCCTTAGCAGAAATTGAAAAAACAAAGAAGGAACTTGGCAACAAACCACCACAAGAAATTCAAATCATATCATTTGTTAATAGTAAAAACATGGAGGAATTAGAAGAATTGAAAACTCCTGATAGGCCAGAGGCCATCCTTCAAATAAAAAAGGTCCTGAATAAGAGAAACATAATGAACAATTTGGAGGACAGGTGCAAAGATATGAAATTGGCTATCACCAGATTTGAGGCCAAATACACAGTATTATCACAAGCAGGTTTACCAGATATTCATGCATTAAATGAAAAGTTAATGTCACAGAAGGACTATGACCAGAAGATTAGAACCCATGCCAAAGAGCAGGCTAACAAATCTTTGCCTCAAGGATCTCCAAGTGGCAAAGTATTACTTCAATATTTTGAGAATTTATTCTTGTTGGAGAATGAAATTAAACACATGTTCATAGTAAAGCCAAAATTTTCTTAAGTACACAGAAGCTGATGAAAGCTATAGAAAATTGAAGAATATGAAGATTCCCACTGCTAAACAGTGGCAAGAATTCACAAATCTAATGTGAATTTGACATGAAGAAATCGTATTTTACTGTTACCTTAGGGTGAATATTCAGGGTCAAATTGTATCAGATGTCAAAGAGTATTAATAAAAAAGAATGTTACTGCTGGTTAATTTTCAATTACAACAGTGAAGCAGTGAAAGGCAGAGATAAAGTGTATCAGAACAGAAGGTGAAAAGGAAGAGTATTCTACAAGTAATCTTTCATGAGATAATGTCTCAATTTCTAGAAACGCTTCCATCTAATCAAAAAATCAATTTGAATAAGATAAACAGTTCTATTTTTCCTTGTAAAAGAGGACAACTTGCAAACTGTTTTGTTGTTGTCCCTCTTCTTATGTAATATTTCCTATTTTTTCTTGAGATATTATCTTAAACTTTAAATATTTTGTAAGTAATTCAATTGTATAAAAACTTCATCTTTCGAAGTATTCAGGTGTGGAATAAAATTATCAAGACTACTATAGAATTTTTTGTTGAAAACATTGGGATTTTATGTGAGTTAAGTTGAAGCAATAGGCTGGAAACTAAAGCAAATAGACATCATAACTAATGATCCTCGTGCTAATCAGATGAGTATTTTATCTTCCAGTTTTCATTGTTTATTTATTTAATTTTCATTCATACATCTTGTGTTATTTTCTATCTTAAATAAATAACTAGGAAAGGTATTACAGAATCAGTGTAAAAATCTCTCTGTTTTTACTAGTTTTCATGTTTATGTTTTCTGTTGATTTCCAGACTTTAGAATTATTAATTGATCTTTAGTCTCGTTTGACCTCAATTTCCCTCTTCCTTTTCTGTGATCTAAGGATTCTTAAGTGCCCTTAGTCCAGATCATACCACTTCATCAAAATGGCCTTTTTAAACCCCTTGAAGATCATCTATCTTGCCCTTAGTATATTTGTTCTTTTGACCTTAGTATTCTAGTCTTGTTTGCTATAAATTTGACTCCATTGCCCAATGGTTAGGTAGATATTTCTATGGCTTCCCTTGTAGTCCTTTATTCCTACCAACATTAAAAAATCAAACTAGATTGTCCACTCATAGCTAGCCTAAAATCCATTACAAAAAAAAGCTAAATCTTAAGGAGAGATCCCTCTCCAGAACTCAGGAAGGCTAGATCCTGAATTCTAAAAGAGGTTCTTGGTTACTCCTAGTTTTCTTTAACTATAAACCAAAATCCCACGACCTAAGAATTAATAGGGTGATAACATGTCCTTGATTGGCTTTTTACCCTTGTGTTTCATTGGCAGTTTACCCTTGCTCCTCAATGATTTGGTAACCTTGACCTTCACTATTTGAGTGACCTTGTCCTTCACTGTTTGAGTGACCTTGTCCTTCACTGTTTTGGTGATTTTGAATTTTACTGGTTTTGAGGAGGAGTGCATGGCCCCTTTCCTTTTGGAGGCAGGAAACACATGCCTCCTACCTCTTTGATAAGGGATGGTGAGAGGTGTCACAAACTTGGATCGCACAATTTGATCATTTATAGCCCTAAGGTTATCCTTTTCTTCAAGAAGGTTTTTTGTATGTATCTCCTTGTTACTTTGATGTTGGCAGTCCCTTTGATCATTAATTTCAACATCTTTCATACTCTCATCACTAGGAGGATTCTCAAAACTGCCATACTTTGTTTCTGCACTGTCAGAGGCACCTAGGTTTGACACATTTTCACCTTTAGGACTATCCATCTCTTCACCTTTTTCAATGATATTTTTACTCTCATCATTCTCTGGATCTTGGCCATCATCTCCTTGTTTATTGAAAAAAACTTTGAAATCTATTTCTAGGCTATCCTCATCAATCTTGTCATTGTTATGATTGTTTTCCTCTTCTTTGCCACTTTCTGTTGTAGGGCTTTCAGTGTCCTTTTATTCACCATGAGACTCTGCATTTTAACCTCCTTTCTCATCATTGGTGTTAATGCTTGTAGCTCTGTTTTCTTCTAGGTTTACATATTTATCTTTTTTGTTGTTTTCACTGTCTTCCTCTTGGCCAACATCTTCATCCTTGCTGCTATTTTCACTGTCTTTATCTTGGGAAACATCTTCATCCTTGTTGTTGTTTTCACCATCTTTCTCGTGGCCAACATCTTCATCCTTGATGTTGTTTTCACTATCTTTCTATTGGCCAACATCTTCATGACCACCACTGCTTTCTTCATTTTCTTCTTCATCTACATCACTTTCTTACCTATCTTCATCACAATGTTTCTCACTCTTTTGTTCAAGATGATCATCACTGATTTCTTCCTGATCATCAGTACTCTCATCATGATCACTTTTTTTAGGGGAAGGTGTTTGAAGAAGGTTTTTTTGGGAAAGTGATTCATGTGAGGAAGGTGAACCAGGGTCAGTGGAGGGCGATGGAGGGGTATGAGGAGGATTTCGAGAAGATGATGGGACATTTTGCAGTGGGATGGAGGGTGAATTGGTGAAGTCATCATGGGTAATAAATTCCTCCCAATGAATTACTTGTTGATCCAATTGGTGAGTTACAATGACTTTGATAAGAGAGTGATGAAATAAGCTTGTCATCAGCTAGGCTGGAGGCCTCTTTTTCATGATCGAGGACATTTTTTTCAATTCTTTTGCAGATGAAATAAGGCATGTTCAGTAGCTTGGCCCTGGTGAAGTGCATGAGGAGTCTAATATAATAGGAGTAGATTCTGGAGAACCTACCCTCACAGGTAAAGTATTTCATGACAATCTTCATGAGGAGGGCTACCTGTCTAGTAGATGTGAAAAAGGAAAAATGGCTTTACACTCATCTTGACAACTAGGTTTTAAAAATGGATGATAATGGATCAAGTCAAGATGTTTCTGTTTAAACCACCTTTCTCCTATGCAAAGCATCCTAGTGGCTTTATAGATAGTGTAGGTTTTAACCCTGAACAGAAATTATCTACACACGAATCTTATACCAGAAAATAAACAATAGCGAGAGCATAAAACATAAAACAGATAAACACAGAGATTTTCACCTGGATCCCAAATTGGGACGACAAACTTGATTTTTCATTATATTCCTTTTAGTGTTACAACACATATATATACATGCCGAAGCATACATAAACCCCAATCCATTAACCCTAGATTAGAACATAACTGTAGTTCCCTTGACCGGATCTACAAACTACCAGAGGCCGAAAACCATCGTACCCCAAAACCATGTGCAAAATCATGCACAAAACATGGGTGGGTCCGCTTATGAGTGGGTCCGCACACCAAACAAATTTTCGCCGAGGCGCTGCCCCGAGCCCCAACAGTGGGTGCTGCCTCCCCCCTTGTGACCCCCCTGCTGCGCCCGGCGCAACGTACAACATGTGGGGCTAGTCGTGGAAAGAATATAACACATACCCAACATTCTCCCACTTGTTGTTTTCTTTCCACAGGGGGCCACAGGAGAGCTTAGTCATTGGGCCAATTCTTCAACATCCATTGTTTCTCTACACCAAGAGAACTTCTGAGTGCTCACAGACTTCGTCAATGCATCTGCAACATTCTTCAAAGTGTCCACCTTTACCATCAACACCCTTTTAGCCTCAACCATATCTCTAACAAAGTGATATTGAACATCAATGTGCTTTGTCTTTGAATGGTAAGCAGGGTTCTTAGCCAAGAAAATTGCACTTTGGCCATCACAGTATATCATTATAGATTGTTGTACCAACGCCATACTTGAACACAATCTTTGCAACCAAACTGCTTCCTTGCTTGCATGAGTGGCTGCTATGTATTCTGCCTCTGTAGTTGAAAGAGCCACTACAGACTGTCTTTTACTCATCCAACTGACTGCGCCTCCAAATAGGCTAGACACATACCCACTTGTAGATATTTTTTGGTCTAGATCTCCAGCCTAGTCTGCATCAACAAAACCACAAATTTCCAACATTCTTTCCAATCCTGGTCTTCCCTGGTAGCACTAGCCATAATCACTAGTGCCACGTAAATATCTGAAAACCCGCTTCACTGCTATCCAATGCTCCTTCCCTGGATTTGACATAAACCTGCTCAATACTCCCACTGCATGTGCAATGTCTGGTCTAGTACAAACCATTGCATACATCAGGCTACCCACTACACTTTCATATGGAACACGGGACATATCCTCCTCTTCTTCTTGTGTCTTGGGACACTGTTCAGTAGATAGATTTACACCTACAGGAATAGAAACATTCACTGGTTTACTATCCTACATATTGAACCTCTGCAATATAGTCTCAACATACTTCCTTTGGTTTAACCAGAGCTTCCTCTTTGCCCGATCTCTCTTAATTTCCATGCCCAAAATATAGTTTGCAGCACCAAGATCCTTCATGTCGAATTTGGAGAACAGTTGGGTCTTCAAATCTTGGATAATTTCTTCGTCATTTCCAATCAACAACATATCATCCACATACAAGACCAAATAAATAACACGGTCACCAATTAATTTAAAATAAACACAGTGATCCTCCTTGCTTCTGGTGAAGCCAAGTCCCCGTATATAGGTATCAAATTTCTGATACCACATCCTTGGTGACTGTTTTAACCCATACAGAGACTTCTTTTACCTGCATACCAGTTCTTTCTTCCCCTTCACCATAAAGCCTTTAGGTTGTTTCATATAGATCTCCTCTTATATATCCCCTTGAAGAAATGTTGTCTTCATATCCATCTGTTCTACCTCAAAATCAAATGCAGCAACAACAGATAAAAGTAATCTAATAGAAGTAACTTTGGCAACATGAGAAAAAATATCACCAAAATCAATTCTCGACACCTGGGAATAACCTTTTGCTACCAACCGAGCTTTGTATTTATCCACCTTGCCTTCTACATTCATCTTCTTCTTAAACACCCATTTTCTCCCGATGGGCTTCCTTCCCGCTGACAACTCTTCCAGATCCCATGCCTCATTTTTTGTGCAAGGATGCCATCTCATCAACCATGGCCTCCTTCCAGATGTTTCCATCCTATGAATCTACTGCCTCCTTGATAGTTCTGGGATAATCATCAGTTATAGTTAAGGCAAAACCTAAACAAAAAGCAGATGGACTATACCTTTTTCGTTGCCTTCTTTCCCGAGTTGATCTTCTCATAGCTGGAGTTTCTGGCTCTTCCTCTTCTGAGTCTTCTTTTGTTGTAGAGTCTGATTCATCCTCCTTTAGCTCAAACTCTATCTTCTCAAATTCCTTTGGTAGGACTTCATGTGTAACAACATCTTTCACCTCTCTAAACACCACATCTCAACTGTACACAACCTTCCTTGTTTCTGGGTTCCAAATCTTGTAACCTTTTAAACCATCCTTATACCCAATAAAGATTCACCTTTCAGATTTATTATCCAACTTGGTCCTTTTCTCCTTTGGAACATGTACATATGCATCACATCCAAATACCCTTAGATGTGAAAGAGAGGGTTTCTTACTAGTCCATACCTCATGTGGAGTCTTATCCTCCAACATTGATGAAGGTGATCAGTTAACTAAGTAACATGTTGTCTCCACTACCTCTGCCCAGAATTCTTGTCCTAACCCGGTACCACTGAGCATGCTTCTTTCCTTTTCCATCAGCGTTCTGTTCATTCTTTCTGCAACTCCATTTTGCTGAGGTATGTATGGAGTATTCTTCTGTCGTGCTATACCACACTTCTTACAGAACTATTCAAATTCCTTCTTGCAGAACTCCCCACCATTATCTGTCCTCACCGCCTTTATCTTCTTCTCTGTCTGGTTTTCCACCAGAGCCTTAAATTCTTTAAATCTATCAAATACTTCAAATTACTTCCTCAAGAAATATATCCATGTATTCCTTGAGAAGTCATCTATGAATGAAACATAGTACACAGAATTTCCCAGTGATGGAACTGACATAGGTCCAAACACATCACTGTGCACAAGTTCTAATATCTTGTTCGCCCTCTTAGCACCAGAAGGAAAACTCACCCGATTCTGCTTCCCATATACAAAATCTTCACAGAAATCGAAATCTAGAGAGAAATTAGACATACCTTCTACCATACCATTTCTATGAAGTATCTGAAGGCCCTTCTCTCCAATATGTCCAAGCCTTTGATGCCATAGCATGGTCCTTTCTCCAGAGACAGTTAGGCTTTCCGCTCCACTTTCAGGAACCATAGAATTGTTACACCCATCAATAACAGTGCTACCTTGTAGCTTGTACAGAGTTCCAGTCCAAACTCCCCGCATTAATACCAGTGCTCCCTGAACCATCTTGCAGGAATCTTTCTCGAACACTGTTTTTACACCTGCATCATCCATCTTGCTTACAGAAATCAGATTTCTGGCCAATGCAGGAATATGCAAAACACCAGGAAGTGTTCTAATCCTTCCACCTTGCAGCTTCAGCTTGACCTTTCCACATCCGACGATTCTGGCCTTCCTATCATCCCCTAGGAAGACATCACCACCATCATATTTCTCATACTCGCAGAACCACTCCCTATGGGGAGTGAAGTGAAAGGATGCACCCGAGTTAATCAACCATGACTCATGATCTACATGTGTATTTGAAGAAGAAGCCAAATACACATCCCCACCTTCATCCGAGGTGGTTTTTGCCTCTGCAGAAGGAGCATCATCAGATCCCTTTCCTTTCTCAGGAGCTTTAGATCTGCAGTCCTTTTTGTAGTGCCCTTCCTTTCCACATTTCCAGCATACCTTTACAAACTTTCCAGGAGATTTAGATCTTCCTCTAGATTTGTATCTCCCACTCGAAACCTTTTTCTTGTTTCTATTTTGGGACCTTCCTCATACAGACAAGGCATCTCCATTCTAGACCTCCATATTTCTCCGTCTCATTTCCTCCGACAGTAGGGCTGAGACAATGTCATCAAAATTCAAGGTAGTTGTATTGCTACTTATTGCAATAACCAGACTATCCCATGAGTTTGGTAGACAACACAACAAACTGATGCACTTATCTTCATCTGAGATTTTAATATCAATAGATGACAACTAACTTACCATGGTATTGAAGGCGTTCAGATGCTCTGTCACCGAGTCTCCATCCTTCATCCTCAGGTTATATAGCTTTTTCCGCAGGAACAACTTATTCACCAGAGAATTAGATTTGTACAAATTCCCAAGTTTTTCCCACAAATTCTTCACTGCAGCTTCCCCAGATACATTCAACAGTACTGAATCTGAGACACACAACCATATTGTGCTTTTAGCCTTCCGATCTAGTTTCTTCTAATCTTCATCTAACATTGGTGTTGGTTTAGTACCTAGATCTACCGCGATCCAATGATCTTTATCCATTAGCAGATCCTCCATCTTGAGCTTCCATAACTCAAAACTCTGACCATTAAATTTCTCGATCTCTATCTTTTCGCCGCTCGCCATCTTCTTTCACCGCAAGAATCAATCCCGTAGATCTCCCACTGAACAGGGTCTACCTCAGGCCCGAGAAAAAAACCCTCAGCAGCAAAGGCGTCCCTTTGAAGTCGAAACAAATCTGATACCAGATGTAATTTTTAACCTTGAACAGAAATTATCTACACACGAATCTTATACCAGAAAATAAACAATAGCGAGAGCATAAAACATAAAACAGATAAACACAGAGATTTTCCCCCGGATCCCAAATTGGGATGACCAGCTTGATTTTTCATTATATTCCTTTTAGTGTTACAACACATATATATACATGCTGAAGCATACATAAACCCCAATCCATTAACCCTAGATTAGAACATAACCATAGTTCCCTTGACCGGATCTACAAAATACCAGGGGCCGAAAACCATCGTACCCCAAAACCATGTGCAAAATCATGCACAAAACATGGGTGGGTCCACACACCAAACAAATTTTCGTCGGGGCGCTGCCCTGGACCCCAACAGTGGGGGTTGCCTCCCCCCTGCTACGCCCGGTGCAACGTACAGCGCGTGGGGCTAGTCGTGGAAAGAATATAACACATACCCAACAGATAGAACTAGGGGTCAACTCAAATTTTACCTCTGCTAAATGAACTTTATGCCTGTGAAGCCTTAGGGAAAATAGTTCTATCAATTGAGGATGGCTTTTGATCTCTTGTACCTTATTGCAGAACTCAAAACACCCTAATTCTTGGAAACAAGAAAAGACAGAAGGAGAGGCTATCATCTCTTTGGTGTTTATAGGTTCAAACATGTTTGGCTTCCCTCCTTTCTTATACTATCTTCTTAGTCTTTGAGTCTCATTGTTTAGGTCAGCACTTTCCTCTTCAAACATTGTGATTACTTTACCCCTTCCTCTAATTCTTCAAAAAAAAAGGATTTTGGCTTATGAAATGATGGGGAGAAATGGTGAATGAGGAACTGAGGTTTTTAAACAAGGTTGTTAGAGACTTAGAAAAGTAGGTTGAGCTTCCCTTTCAATCTTTCTTCAGTCTTTGTTTGACACAGATTTAGAGTATACTGGGCGCACTTATTATTAACAAAATTTATTAAGAGGTGATGATTTATGAAGAATACCTCTTAAAATTTGACCCTCACAACAAAAATGAAATTTCTAAGCATTATTTGGAAAATTCGGGCGCCTCTGCAGATTTCTGGGTAATGTTGCGCTTGTTCGGTAGGTGTGCAATGTGTATCACCCAGGCGGCCTCTGCACGCAGAAGTTGGGTGTTGGGGGCAGTGGCAGGTGCACAAAACCTATGCCCCAGGCAGCCTCTACACGCAGAAGTCGGACGTCAGGGGAAGTGGCAGGCGCACAGCGCCTATGGCCCTGGCGGCCTCTGCACGTGAAATCAAGCGTTACGTGGGCAGAAATTCTTGCACGTCGGGCAGAATCAGAAAGGCGCAACGCCCATCTACAGGTGTGCAATGTCCTTAATAAAAAATAACATGAGCATACTGTAGGCGTGTAGCGTCCATGTACAGGCACACAACGTATGTGAAAAATTGCCCGAGGGTGCCTTCTGAAGCCGAGAAATTTGCGCTCTACTTTGCCAAAGTTGGAATGAGGGGGAAAAAAGGCTATTGAATTTTTTATACCATCTTTTTTGAAAGAATTAAACTCTGAACCCATTTTCCTAAAGTCGAATTTGCATCTTTCTATTTATCCTGCTTTTACTGTTTTTTTTAGTCTTTTAGCCCCTTTTATGATTCTATTTGTCCTTTCACTGTCCTTTAACCATTGATTTCTTTGCAGCTTGGGCAGTTGACTAGACCTTTGATAATCGTGTTTTTGAGAATATGTGCAGAGTGATATAAAACTGAACATGCCTCCTACCTTTGAAACATACCTATGACTATGATTGTTGATTTGTGAGAAAAAAGAGTTTAAAAAAGGGGCTTTGTTTTGTCAGTGAAAAAGGTGTGTAATGCCTTAAAATCACTTCCTTTTGACCCTTTAAGAATTTAGAATTAATCCTTCGATCCAATGGAATTTATGCCCTTTGATCTTACCCTTGAAGATATTTAGGAACTCTGCTTTGAAAATATCTGCTGTTTGATGAATGAGGTTCTCATTTCCACTTATCATACCTTATTTTCTCATTCCTCCAATTTTTCTGTTTTAGGGGATATTCAGTAAGATAAAAAAATTGTCTTCAAGGTCTTTAAAGAAATCATCTTTCTAAATTGGTTACTTCTGCTTCAAAAAGGTTCCCACTGATTTATTTAAGGAGTCTTTTAGCTTTGTAGCTCAGCTATTTCTCCACTTTTTTTCAAGCAGTCACCTTTTGTATTTTCAACTAAAGTGCACCTATTGTTTTCTTCTTCAGCGTGTTTTCATTTCTTGATAGTGGTCTTAGTCTTTTCTTTCACCTTGTGGCGCATCTGATAATTTTGTCTTTTTGCAGGAGTGTGGCAACAGGTAGCTATCCCTCTACCATTCTCATGTTTGAGGCAAACATCCCTTTTTAATGATTATCTTTACTGAGATGAACCAGGTTGCTCACATGTTACTGACATTTATGAGATTTTGCACAAGCCTTTGTATGAGCAGTATTTTACTTCTTGTTATGATATCAAGACCTTTCCTGTAGCTTTTAGCTCGCTGTGCCTTTTATCCACTGTAAATGACCTTTTGAAGCTTCTTAGGTGTCTTTCTTTGTCTTTGCTTTGCTTTAGACTAAACTTCAAGGCATCCCTGTAGAGATGCATTGGACATGATAGCCTGTTCTTGGCAGATTTTACTATTGGACCAGGTGGGCACCTTTGGAATTTGCTTAAGTGCTCTTAAGAATATGAAAAACCTCAGCTCTATGTTTTCTTGAATTCACCTTTGATTTTATGTGAAATGATAGTGCATGGGAATTATGATGGCACATGAGCTAGGGAAACCTAATTGACTTATTTGCAAGGTTTTAGAAAAGAGTTTTTGACTGATGGTTTAAATCAGAGTTTTGAATAAGACACAGGGTTTAGACACTCTACTTATGCACCATAACCTATAAACCTAGACATATTTATTTTACTTTGAAGGGCTTTCTAGATAGACCTTTGACACCAACAGTGATTGAAGCAGTTGGTAAGTAGGAGAGAAAACTTGGTTTAACTTGGCTAGACAAATTGTGAAATATGAGGGCTTAGGTATCAGAGGTAGAGTGCTATAGACTGAAGTAGCAATCATAGATAGAGTAAAGGAAATTGGTCTAGGATGGGATCTTCATAGGATGGTAGATTGACCACGGCAGTCAAGAGAGGAGGGATAGGTGAAAATTTATGTCTGAGGGGATTTCTAGAAGAAACAAGATTCCTTGAATCTTGTTTCTAGAAAACCTGGACAAAGCATTTAGTCATCTAAACAAGTGAAAATTATTGATGACTAACAGTGGCTCCATTTGGGGAGGACAACTCCTTTTTAGGAGGTGTACAAAATTTCATATCTCTGGCTTGTGAAGACTGGTGCCTCATCCATTGGCGGAATTTTCTCTTTTTCATTACTGCTTTCCTATTATGGTGATTTGAAAATCTGAAAGCATAATTAGCTCAACTTCACCTCTACCTACCCAACTTACTTTTCCTAACATTTCTTTCTTCCTTGGGTGCACTTAAACTAGAAAACCCCTTGATATTTTATTTTGAAAGAGAAAACAGACTGTCTAATTCTACACTTATATCTTTCGGGAGTTCAGATTTAAACTGATGAACTCCATCGATTCTCTACCTATACTAAGTCAACTGCCAAGATTAAGTCTGTTGCGACAATATTTTCATTCACTAGACTAAAAACATGAAATTTAAAACATGATCAAGTCAGGATTAGACAGTTTGATTTATCATGCATTTGTGGCATAACAACAAGCTGCACACAAAAGTTTATTTTTATACAAAATGAGATTTTAGAAAAATCAGGGCTAGGATACATAGTTTTCTATTCATCCCTATTTTCCTCTTTGGTTCTGTTTTGAGCATGTGGAACCAGTATCTTTCTTTCCTAATCTACTTTCTTCGACAAGTCAAGCTTTCATAATTTTACCATCATTCTTTTCACTAACTTATCAGCAATAAATTTAAAACATGTTCAGCTATGATTAGGCTAGATAATTGAACAAAACATCTTTTCGGCACTAGTAGTGGCACTTATATTTGCGCACTTTCAGTATGACTATTTTTTGGGTATGGGGTTGCGCCATTTCTTTAGAATCTGCCCTCTTTTCTACTTTTCTTGTTGTTTTTGTATTTTCTACTTTTTTGACTTTTTCTTCAAACAATGATATGTACAATGAGTGAAAATTTAAAAACTAGGAATCTTGACAAAAGTAATGTTTTAGTGTCCTGCCATTGACAGATCCTCCAAATGTTTCAGTTCCATCAGGTTCTTGTAAAAAGAAGGCATTGTTTCCTCTAGCTGAACTGATAATGAATGGCCCTTTCCAGAAGTTTTCAAACTTACCATGTTTTCATTTATCTTCTCTCCTGGAATCCCATTTCAGCACTTTATCTCCAATCTGAAAATCATTTTCTTTGGTTCTTCTGTCAAAAATCTTATTCATATTTTCTTGTACTAACTATATCCTCTTGTAGACTTCTTCTCTTGTCTGTTGTAAATGGATAGTCTGATTTAGCCTGCTTTGCATATAATTTTATTTTGTTTGTACTTCTTGCAATAGTTTCATCACTGGATCTCCCAAAGATGTTGGGAAAATGGCATCCATCCCATACACTAGTTGATCGGGAGACATACCAATTGATTTCTTGGTGGTTAGTCTATCAGCCCATAATTCATGCACTAGTTTTCCATTCCATGCTTTTTTATTTTGTTCCAAAAGTTTCTTAATGATATTGACTAGGCTTTTATTAGAAGACTCGGCCAACCCATTACCTTGGGGGTAATAAGCTGTGGAATTTCCTAATGTGATATGATATATATAACATAAGTCAACCATTATTTTGGATGAAAAGGCAGCAACGTTATCCGTGATAATTTTTCTAGGACAACTGAATCCAGATAGAATGTTGATTTCCAGAAATTTGATAATGACAGAATCAGTGGAATTCCTAGAGGGGATGGCTTCTATCCATTTGGTAAAGTAATCGGTACCCGTGAGGATCCATTTGTGTTGAGCAGATGAATAAGGGTGTATTTCTCCAATAAATTCTAGACCCCATTGTTGAAAAGGAACTTCAACAATGATTGGATGCAAAGGTCAAGGTAAAAGTTTTATTTTTCCATAAACAATTTGGCATTTATGGCAAGTCATGACTAGTTTGTGGGTGTTGTGGAACAAGGTAGGCCAATAGTAACCAGCTCTAAGGATTTTTTTGGCTGTGGGTTTCCATTAAATATGGCCTCCACATTCTCCCTCGTGCATTTCATGCATAAACTTCCCTGCATCATCCTCAAGCAAACATTTAAGTAGTATACCAGTAGGATTTTTCCAATGCAAAACCCCATCTAAGATGCAAAAATTTAAATATTTTTGTTTCAGGAATATTGCTTTTGACTTTGATAAGGTAGGAGGGGAGTTAAGATAGAATAGTACGTAAAGTATATCAGCATACCATGGTGAATTTAAAAATACTTCTTCAACATAAGGAGTCGTGCATTCTTCCTGTTCTTCTAAAGTGTCAACAAATTTATATCTAATGCTTGGAGATTTGTTTCAGTCATGAGTTTTGTGAGTCCTTGTCCTTTAACCAGTTTAGTGGGTCTGATCTCTAAGTCATATTCTAAGATAATAGCAATCCACTTTCCTCTTTTACCATCGGGATCTTGATTTAGGATATCTTTGACAACTGTGTGTGGAACAAAAGCAATGATATGAGAATACAAGATATAAACTTTGAAGTCTTTCAATGCCTTTACTAATGCAAATTCCTGTTTTTCCATGATATTATATTTTAAAGGAGCGTCTCTTAGGGCTTTTCTAAAAAAGGCTATGGGTTGTACTTGTCCCTTCACGTTCTTTTGTAGCAACACTGCAGCTACCGTGTGCTCGAATGCAAATGAGAAGATATCAAAGTCTTTGGTGAAATCAGGAGTTATCAGAACTGCCGTTTGGGTGAGTGCCCTTTTAACTGATTCGAAAGATTGTTTGGCCTCTAAAGTCCACTTAATTCCTACTTCATTTTTTAGCATGTTTGTGATACTTCTCAAAAGTTCGACAAGATTGGGGATGAATCTTCTTAGGAAATTTATTTTTCCAATAAAGGATTGTAACTCCTTAATGTTTCTGGGGCGGCTGATTTACAATATGCCTTCAATCCTTTTGGGGTCTATTTTTATTCCATCTTCAGATATGATGTGGCCTAGGAGATTTCCTTCTTCGAGACCAAAAAGTTTTTTCTTGGGATTCAGAGATAGGCCATATTTCCTACATTTTTCAAAAACCTTTCTTAAGTGAACTAGAAGTTCCTCATCAGTTTTGGAATAGACCGTGATGTCATCGAGGTATATGACTATAAAGTAGCCTATGTATTCTGAGAAAGCTATATCCATGGCCCTTTGAAAAGTGGCCTCGGCATTCATCAACCCAAAAATAATTTTAACATACATGAATGTGCCCCAAGGTGTGGTGAAAGAAGTTTTGTGTTGATCACTAGGGAAAACCAGTACTTGGTTGTACCCAGAAAAACCATCAAGCAGTGAGATTCTTTTAGAGCCAACAACTTTTTGAAGTATGTGGTCCATTTTAGGCAAAGGATAGCAATATTTTAAGGAGGATCTATTTAGATTTCTAAATTTGATGCAAAGTATAATCTCTATGGTCTTCTTCCTAACTGAAACAAGGTTTGAAACCCACTCAGAGTATCTAAGGGAAACTATTATCCCGGCATCATACATCTTCTTGATTTCTTTTTCAACTAAAGGTAATAAGATGCGATTTATCCTCCTCAAATTTTTTTTAAAAGGCTTCTGGTTCTCTTTGAGAGAAATTTTATGTTGAATAATGCTTGTGTCGTATGATTTTAAATCTTGATATCCCCATGCGAACATATCTTTAAACTCTTTAAACAGCTCGACATATTTATGTTTTATGTGAGGAGGGAGAGTTTTGGAAAGTTTGATCATTTTTTGTTCTTCTATGCTCCCTATGTTATACTCTTTTATATCAGTCTCTGTAGATTCTATCTTTGGTTTTTTGGCTACGTCATTAAAATCAAACAATTCTTCTAAAGGTGCAAGGCTTCTTGGTATCGTGTCATTTTCACAATGTAAGAATTCAAGCTCTCTTTGGTCTAGGTCCTCATATATTTCAGTTTCATAAGGATGTGTGAACAGATTTATATCAGGTAGAGAAAGCAGCTCTAACTCACGATATTTATTTTTATCATGTTTTACTTCCTCATGTTCTAAGCTTGGTTTACTCATTTTAAACTCATTTCTAGATTGCAGAAAATCATCAATTTGTTCGTCACCCTCAAATATCTGCCAATGGTTAATTTTTTTAGGCACTGTAGGATGGTGTTTGACTTTGATGCAATATTGTTCGCTTGCATATGATATTTGGAAATTTCTTGTAGCAAAGGCGAGCTCATTGGTGAGGCCGTTTTGGGCTCTAAGAAAGTAAGCGAGCTCATGTTTGTCGAAGGTTTTGAGGATGTCTAGGGATGAATTTATGTACTCCCTCAATCTTGGGTTCTTGGCTGAGTATTCACCTTTGATCTGTTTAATCACAAGTTCTGAATTTCCTTGGGCTAATATTTTCTTAACACCTAAATTTTTAAGTAAGTGCAAGCCAAAGAGGAGAGCCTCATATTTTGCAATGTTATTAATACATTGGAATTCTAATTTGTAAGCATGACCCTCATTGGTGTTGTGTATCTAGATACCAGCCACTGAACCGGTTTTCCATATGAACCATCAAAGCTTATGCTCCAAAGAGTTTCTACTTCATGTTTGTCATTAAGTTGTCGTTCAGGTTTGTTAAATTTTTGGTTGTCATTTTCTTTATTTGAGGATGAGTGTGAATGTTCTGAAAGAATGAGTTCTTCTTTATTTCCTTTTATATGTTCATAAATATCATTTTCATTGTACAAAATAAAAGAATCTAAATTCGAATGAATGGAATAAACCGGGGTATTATTTGGCCTATCTAGGTTGCTTACCATATATTTCATGTGGGTTTCTCGGTACAACTTCCTAGTTTGGTTGAAGACCAGGATAGTGGCATATGACATATCCATTTGGATGTTGCCTCGTAGTTTGGCTCCCCAGGACCTGGACAATAACATACCATATTTTGGGGGAATATCAGCCACTACTACATCCATGAGTAGAATTTTAGCAGGTATTTGCGCTAGAGTGATACCGAGATTTTTTATCAGGCCCAAACACTTGACTCTACTTGAATCGAATGAGTATATGTCTTTGTAAGGTTTGGTTACCTCTAGGCACAAAATCTCTATGACTACCTTAGGCATGAGGTTATGGGAAGCACCAGAATCTAGCATGGCATTGTGTAATATTTGTCATGTATGTTCAAGCTAACATAGAAAGGAGAGACAACTCGTTCTTGATATTTTCCCTCTACTTTGGGGCCGAATAATAGCTCGGCTTTATCATCTGTCAAATTTAAAGTGTTTGCATCATTCCCAATGTTTAGACTTTCAAAATTTGAGATCTGTATACATCCATAGTTACTAATTCAGTGAGAGGCATGGTTATCTTGATTTTAGCAATCTCTCCTTCAAAAATGAAAGGTACTTGGGTTTTGGGCATATTCGTCTCAGTTTTAATAGCCATAAATTTTTCTATTTTCTTGATTTTATAATTTTGATTTGGGGCTTTGTTCACTAAAGTTTTCTCAGGGATCCTAGTAGAGGTACTAGGATAGCTTGGGTTCATGTTTGTTTGGCTAGTTTTGTCTTTGTTTGGATCGGTTTTCTTATCCATGACATTGTCACTATTTCCTGTTCTTTTAAAAATGGGTTCAGGAGCTTTCTTAACAGCAGAATCTGAGTTGTTTTTCCTAGAGTTGTCTTGGTATTTCTTACTCCTTAGATCATATTGCCTGTGGACTTCCATTATGGCATTTTGTAAACCAATTTCATGATCTTCGAAATCTTCATAATTTTTTTCTTCTTGGTTTGAGGAAAAGAAACCTTATTCTTCTTCTGTGAGAAAAACCTCACCCTCACTACCAGAGCCTATCAAGTTTAGATTATTTTCATCGGGGTGTTAAATATCTCTTTCCCCTTCATCAACATAGTTATCTTAGAAGGGTGGTCTGATTTGTTGATCATTTTCTCTTGGTTTGATTTGGGGCGGGTCTCTTCTGAAGTTCTGATTCTGGTTTCTATTTTGGGGGTTTGGCTGGTTGTCCCTAGGAGGTGTTCTCTCACTTGGGTTTATCTTTTCCATCATTCTCCTCATGGTCCTAACCAGGTAATCTATTTTGGAATCTGAAGAGGAAGTGGAAAATGTGGTCTCATCTCGGTAAGTGACCTTCTTTTCTGACCTCATCCTAGCCCTCTTTTCAGTGAGGTTGGCTTCTGCACTAATATCTCCCCTTTGCATTTCTTCTAAAGTTGTGGGGTCTCTTTCTCTTAGCTGATATGTCATGTCCAGATCGAAACCTTCTAGAAATTTTACTAGTGCCAGATCTGGTGGAGGTTTCATGTGAGGCGGGAGGGCATTATAGACACTGTTAAACCTAGTGCAATAGTCTTGGACACTTTCCCCTGTGTTCCTTTTAAGATTATTATATTCAGAAAGGATTTGTAGGGGATTTTTCTTGATTTCTCACTTGTTTATAAAAGTCTGGTAAAGTGACAGGAGATCATGTATACTATTTGGAGTTAAATTTTTAAACCATTTCTTGGCTTCTCTGCCTAGGCTTTGGGAAAACATCCTCATATTCATGGTTTATTCTTCTAGTTCCATGTAGTCAAAGGCATCATTGATTCTATCTACATGTTGTTGGGTAGTGGTGGATTCAGCCCTGGTGAAGTGCGGGATTATGTATTGGTAATCATTTGGAAAAGGTACCAAAGGCTACGGTAACACTAAGGGTGCATACCAAGCTGCCATGATGGGAGATGATGGTGGATTTACAGTTGAAGGATTTGCAGTATGGGATGAGGTGATTTGCACAGTGGTGGTGTGAATGGGTGTGGCGAAAGTACTTGAACTGGTAAACTGATTTTGAGCAGACTTAGGATGAAAAGAGCCGAAGTGGTGGAGAAGCTAGAAATAAGGTGGTGTAGTGGGAGAGGCTTCTCTGCTAGAACTCTGTTGTAAGTCTACGGGTTCAAGATCAGTATGGTCAATGCTAGTTTGTGACTTGGTTCTACAAAGGTTTTTCGTATGGCACAAGTCAAAATGGGAATCTTGTAAGGATGTAAGATGTTCAGGTATAGAGATTGCTTTATGGATACTCCTATTGGTAGTTAAATTTCCAGTTTCAAAAGTTTGCCACAAAATATTTTCTGGGTCATCAACTATGGTAGGAGGATTTGGGTCCGGGTGAGATCTGGTATAAATTCTTCGTGAAGCCAAATTTCAAATTTAAAAGGTAGGGAGGCTGAAGATTGTGATTTCTTTTGGAAAGTTGTCCTCTCTAGGAGTTATCAACTCGCACAGTGTATGGCTAAGCTCTTAGACTTCTCAGGGTTGATTTTGATGCAGTCCTATAGGAGTCTATGAATGCTAGTAAAGTTAGAAGGCCTACTGGAGGCTAGTGGAGTCACTAGGTGGATATTTTTGGTTTGTTTTTGAAGATATGTTGTCTATTTTCCACCACCAATACTGACACAAAAAGGCAATCTAAAAATGCTTTTGGGGTTTTTCTAAGTTTTTATATGCAGGCTAATTTGTAAGAGTGTCCTATAACTGATTCATCACTTAGCTAAGGTGGTGAAACAAAGAGAGTCTACTCTATGGCTTTATTGGCTTTTTTTCTGATTTAATTTGAAGGGATAATAAGTCTACAAGAGTTTGTTAGGCTATCATGTACTCAGTGTCCCACCGTGATCGCCATTATGTTAGTGTCCCGTAATTTGGCAGATTGGTAAACCAAATGACAGGGTAACATCAGACCAATCTTTGGAGTCCTAGGACCTAGACTTCCTGGACTCAGAGAGGGCTCTCTCTATTATGTGAAGGATGTGAACTTGTTCACTTTATATGTTTGATTTTAGGCTAGTTGTTAAGTATATTTTGGTTTGTTTTGGTTTTTGAGGTAAAACTGATCAAGTAGGAGAAATAGAAAAAGAGTTCATCAAATCAACAAGGCTATGGGGTCAGATAAATTCAAGGATGTCTAAATTATGGACAAGGTGTACTGTAGGGCCGATTTAGCAAGGTCAATGGATCCTTTGGGTGAGGTATGAGGTGAAATGAACATTAAGTTTGCGAAAAATGAAGAAGTCTTAAACATATATAGTTTGAAAGAAAATACTCATGAGGTAGGGCAAACCATTAATCTATATGAACAATACTCAAATTGATAAACATTAAAGATAAACATTCGAGTGAGACATAGAAGCATAAGAACTCCTAACTTTAGAAATTCACCTTCAGCTATTGGGAAAACATATAAGATAAAAAAATAACTTAATATATGAAGAGGGAACTCTTAAACAACATATATCAAACTATAGGGAACTCTGAAACAATTTTGTAAGCATGGACAAAGGGAAATATTGAGCGAGACCTCTTTGGCTTAACCTAATCAATCAATATTTCATAGAAAGGCTTCAGAATAGGGTCTTGATAACTTAAAATAAGTAGGGATTACCTTAAAACATATTTGATAGCTAGCATACTAACTATTAATGAAGAAAATAACAAATTATTGGTGGACCTAAGGAGCAGTTAAGAATTCCTTATAATGACCAAGAAGAAGAAAACATCAAAGCTGTAATAAACAGGAGGTTTGAGGTGCTTCCATGAGCATATCTCAACCTATACTTTTCTAATATACAACAAACAAGAAGTATAAAACATTAATGGAAACAAGAAAACATAAATAAATCAGGGAAACATCACCATTCACCAAGCTATGGAATCCTGCACACAATGCTCCTCCACCATCAAGCCAAACAAGCCATTCATCCACTTCATAAAACCAATATTTTATCCAAGCTCATAAAACTATGTATTTCTCTTAACATGTCAAGTTATCCTAGTTTTATTGAATGAATCCTCATGGTTTATATAAGAAAAGAGGATAAAATCTCACTGGAGCATCTAGAAGGCCATTGGCCAAAGCAAAATATCCTAATTTTTCCTTGAGGCCTCACAGAGTCCAAGGCACAAAATATCTCTTAATAATATCTTCTTCGGACCAAAATAGAAAAAATATTCACTTTTACACTATGAAATACAAGATAAAACTTGCCTAACGCACATTTTCTCAGTCACCACACAGGAACCCAGCACTCTGTCTCTAATTCTGAAAATTTTCCAGGCGCACAACACCAAAAAGGGTATTGTTGCAACAAGGTTTTGGAGGCTTTCCCGGCATCGAAAAAGGCTCTGTGATGGTCCTTTGGAAAGCTATGGATGTCTAATTTTTTAAATATACTTTTGATTTCTCAATATTATCTCTATAATTTTACCAAAAAATTGAAAAGGTGAAGGATCCCAGGAGTGTAGCACCTGCTCAGAGAAGGTGGCAGAAAGGTGAAAAAAATGGGTGTTTTTGGCCCTTTTGAGGGACCAAAACAACTCCAAATGAGCTAAAATTTTGTGAGCATGCTCCTCTTGTGCCAAGAAATCCAAAAATGTAAATTTTTCCTACTGGATATGCTCTGAGAAAAAGCAAAGCATCGAGGGTTCTGCGCTCCTAGGCTTAAAAATTTGCAAAAAACCAAAAAGTGTCCAATTTTGCTCAAAATTGGTGAGTGAATCCCTCAAGGGTCCCTAGAAACCTATAGTGAAGCTTGAGCCAAAATTCCAAGACTAGCATTGTATTTTCCATCATTTGGCACCAAGCATCTCCTTTGGGCAGTTTTGAGCTTTTTCCTAGCAAACTGATTTCTCTTTTTATAATTCTCAGTCATCTTTCTCTGTAAGCCTAGATCTTTGTTTGCCTTCTCTAACTTAGCCTCCAAATGGAGATTTTCCCTTTCAAGCCATGATTCTTTGTCATGCTCAATTTCCAAGGCAAGGAGCTCAGTGAGAGGAAATTTCTTTTCTTGGGCCGATTCTTCCTCTCTCTGTTTTTCCAATGCTTTTCTAAGACCCATAATCTTAGGCCTTTTCCTAGCTTGTCCCTCTTCTTCATTTTCTTCTTCATAGGTGCCCATGTACTCCTCCAGCTATACTTGTGATTTCTGAGCCTCTCTCTTGTATTTGAGCGCCCAAGCTTCATAAATGGCTAGCTGGACACTCATTTGATTGTTTTTCACATGTAGGAAATGAATAAGATCTTTTGACCTTTCTAGCTCAACATCCAAGTCTTTGATTTGTGCATTCTGGTCCTGTAAGAGAGAATTAACTATCCTTGTTTCATTTTCCTCATCACTATCTATGTGAATGAGCTCAAATTCCCTTTCTTCCTCATGATTTCTTTCCTTTCCTTCAATTATTTTCTTGCCTTTGTCCTTGATTGGCTTTTTACCCTTGTCTTTCATTGGCAGTTTACCCTTGCTCCTCAATGATTTGGTGACCTTGACCTTAACTGTTTGAGTGACCTTGTCCTTCACTGTTTAAGTGACCTTTTCCTTCAATGTTTTGGTGATTTTGTCTTTTACTGGTTTTGAGGAGGGGTGCATGCCGCTTTCCTTTTGGAGCCAACAAACACATGCATCCTACCTCTCTGATAAGGGATGCTGACATGTGTCACAAACTTGTCTTGCACAATTTGATCATTTACAGACCTAGGGTTTTACTTTTCTTCAAGAAGGTTTTATGTATGTATCTCCTTGCTACTTTGTTGTTTTCAGTCCCTTTGATCATTAATTTCAACATCTTTCATACTCTCATCACTAGGAGGAATTTCAAAACTGCCATACTCTGTTTCTGCACTATCAGAGGCGCCTAGGTTTGACAAATTTTCACCTTTAGGACTATCCATCTCTTCACCTTTTTCACTGTTGTTTTTACTGTCATCATTCTCTAGATCTTGGCCATCATCTCCTTTTTTATTGATAACAACTTTGAAATCTGTTTCTGGGCTATCTTCATCAATCTTGTCATTGTTATGATTGCTTTCCTCTTCTTTGCCATTGTCTGTTGTAGGGCTTTCAATGTCCTTTTCTTCACCATGAGACTTTTCATTTTGACCTCCTTTCTCATCATTGGTGTTACTGCTTGTAACTATGTTTTCTTCTAGGTTTACATCTTTATCTTTGTTTTTGTTTTCAATGTCTTCCTCTTGGCTAACATCTTCATCCTTGCTGTTGTTTTCACTGTCTTTCTCTTGGCAAAAATCTTCATCCTTGCTACCGTTTTCACTGTCCTTCTCCTGGCCAACATCTTCATCATTGTTGTTGTTTTCACTATCTTTCTCTTGGCCAACATCTTCATGACCACCATTGCTTTCCTCATTTTCTTCTTCATCTACATCACTTTCTTCCCTATATTTATCACACTCTTTCTCATTGTTTTGTTCAAGATGATCATCATTGCTTTCTTCCTAATCATCAGTGCTCTCATGATGATCACTTTTTTTAGGGGAAGGTGTTTTAAGAATGTTTGTTTGGGAAAGTGATTCATGTGAGGAAGGTGAATCAGGGTCAGTGGAGGGCGATGGAGGGGTATGAGGAAGATTTTGAGAAGATGATGAGACATTTTGCAGCGGGATGGAGGGTGAATTGGTGAAGTCATCATGGGTAATAAAGGCCTCCCAAGTAATGCTTTGTTGCTCCAATTGGTGAGTTACAATGACTATGATAAGCGAATGATGAAATAGGCTTGTCATCTGCTAGGCTGGAGGCCTCTTTTTCATGATCGAGGACATTTTTTCAATGCTTTTGTAGAGGAAATAAGGCATGTTCAGTAGCTTGGCCTTGGTGAAGTGCATGAGGAGTCTAATATGATAGGAGTAGATTATGGAGAACCTACCCTCACAGGTAAATTATTTCATGACAATCTTCATGAGGATGGCATACCTATCTAGTAGATGTGAAAAAAGAAAAATGGCTTTACACTCATCTTGACAACTAGGTTTTAAAAATGGATGATAATGGATCAAGTCAAGATGTTTATGTTTAAACCACCTTTCTCCTATGCAAGGCATCCTAGTGGCTTTAGAGATAGCACTAGGGGTCAACTCAAATTTTACCCCTGCTAGATGAACTTTATGCCCGTGAATCCTTAGGGAAAATAGTTCTGTCAACTGAGGATGGCTTTTGATCTCTTGTACCTTGTTGTAGAACTCAAAACACCCTAATTCTTGGAAACAAGAAAATACAGAAGGAGAGGCTATGAGCTCTTTGGTGTTTATAGGTTCAAACCTGTTTGGCTTCCCTCCTTCTTATACTGTCTTCTTGGTCTTTGAGTCTCATTGTTTAGGTGAGCACTCTCCTGTTCAAACATGGTGCTTACTTTACCCCTTCCTCCAATTCTTTAAACAAAAATGATTTTGGCTTATGAAATGATGGGGAGAAATGGTGAATGAGGAACTGAGTTTTTTAAACAAGGTTTTTAGAGACTTAGCAAAGTAGGTTGAGCTTCCCTTTCAATATTTCTTCAGAATTTGTTTGACACAGATTTAGATTTTACTGGGCACCCTTATTATTAACAAAATTTATGAAGAGGTGATTATTTATAAAGAATACCTCTTAAAATCTAACCCTCATAGCAAAAATGCAATTTTTGAGCATTATTTGGAAAATTTGGGGACCTCTACAGATTTCCAGGAAATGCTGCGCTTTTTTGGCAGGCGCGCAGCGTCTATGGCCCAGGCAGCCTCTACATGCATAATTCTGGTGTTCGGGGCAGTGGCAAGCGCGCAGCGCCTATGGACTGGGTGGCCTCTGCATGCAGAAGTCAGGTGTTGGGGGCAGTGGCAGGCGCGCAGTGCCTATGGCCCGAGCAGCCTCTGCACGTGAAGTCAGGCATCGAGTGGGCGGCATTTCCTCCACATCAGGTGAAATCATAAAGGCGTAGCTCCCATCTATAGGCGCATCACCCATCTATAGGCACGCAACGTCCTTAAGAAAAAAATCACAGGAGCAGACTGCAGGCGCACAACGTCTGTGAAAAATTGCTAGAGGGTGCCTTCTGAAGCCGATAAATTTGCGCTCTGCTTTGCCAAAGTTGGAATGAGGGGGGGAAAAGGATATTGAGGTTTTTATACCATATTTTTTGAAAGAATTAAACTCTGAAGCCCTTTTCCTAAAGTCAAATTTTCACCTTTCTATTTATCTTGCTTTTACTATTTTTTCAGTCTTTTAGCCCCTTTTATGATTCTATTTGTCCTTTCACTGTCCTTTAACCAGTGATTTATTTGCAGCTTAGGCAGTTGAATAGACCTTTGATAATTGTGTTTTTGAGAAAATGTGCAGATTGATATAAAACTAAACTTGCCTCCTACTTTTGAAACATACTTGTGACTGTGATTGTTGATTTATGAGAAAACAGAGTTTAAAAAAGAGGCTTTGTTTTTTTAGTGAAAAAGGTGTGTAATGCCTTCAAATCACTTCCTTTTGACCCTTTAAGAATTTAGAATTGATCCTTCGATCCAATGGAATTTATGCCCTTTGATATTACCCTTGAAGACAGTTAGGAACTCTGCTTTAACAATCTCTATTGTTTGATGAGTGAGGTTCTCATTTCAACTTATCATGCCTTATTTTCTTATTCCTCCAATTTTTCTGTTTTAGGGGATATTCAGTAAGATAAACAAATTGTCTTCAAGGTCTTTAAAGAAATCATCTTTCTAAATTGGTTACTTCTGCTTCAACAAGGTTCCCACTGATTTATTTGAGGAGTCTTTTAGCTTTGTAGCTAAGCTATTTCTTCACTGTTTTTCAAGAAGTCACCTCTTGTATTTTCAACTAAAGTGCACCTACTGTTTTCTTCTTCAGTGTGTTTTCCTTTATTGATAGTGGTCTTAGTCTTTTCTTTCACCTTGTGGCGCATTTGATAATTTTGTCTTTTTGTAGGAGTATGGAAAAGGGCAACTGTCCCTCTACCATTCTCATGTTTGAGGCAAACATCCCTTTTTAATGATTATCTTTGCTGAGATGAACCAGGTTTCTCATATGTTACTGACATTTATGAGATTTTGCACAAACCTTTGTATGAGCAACATTTTACTTCTTGTTATGATATCAAGACCTTTCCTATAGCTTTCAGCTTGTTGTGCCTTTTATCCACTGTAAATGACCTTTTGAAGCTTCTTAGGTGTCTTTATTTTTATTTTCTTTGCTTTAGACTAAAATGAAAGGCATCCCTGCAGAGATGCATTGGACATGATAGCCTATTCTTGGCATATTTTATTGTTGGACCAGGAGGGTGCCTTTGGAAGTTTCTTAAATGCTCTTAAGAATATGACAAACCTCAGCTCTATGCTTTCTTGAACTCACCTTTGATTTTCTGTGAAATGATAGTGCATGGGAATTATGATGGCACATGAGCTAGGGAAACCTAATCGAATTATTTGCAAGGTCTTAGAAAAGGGTTTTTGACTGATGGTTTAAATCAGAGTTTTGAATAAGACACAGGGTTTAGACACTCTACTTATGCACCATCACCTATAAACCTAGACATATTTATTTTACTTTTAAGGGCTTTCTAGACAGACCTTTGACACCAACAGTGATTGAGGCAGTTGGTGAGTAGGAGAGAAAACTTGGTTTAACTTGGCTAGAAAAATTGTGAAATAAGAGGGCTTAGGTATCAGAGGTAGAGTGCTATAGAAAGAAGTACCAATCATAGATAGAGTAAAGGACATTGGTCTAGGATGGGATCTTTATAGGATGGTATATTGACCACTGTAGTCAAGAGAGGAGGGATAGGTGAAATTTTATGTTTGAGGGGATTTCTAGAAGAAACAACATTCCTTGAATCTTGTTTCTAGAAAACTTGGACAAAGCATTTAGTCACCTAAACAAGTGAAAATTACTGATTACTAACAATGTTGATTCTAAAATTTGGGTTTATTATTGTGTTCTGGTTACAATAATCTCACTGTTCTGATTCTAGTTTGGGTTAAGTATATTATTGATGATCTTTATGATGAGTTGTGTTGAAGCTATGGGATCCATTGTGAAAATTGATGAAACTTGGTTTTTATTGGTTCTGGGGGTTGAAGCCTTAGCTGTGGAAGTAGAAGATTCTTTCCAATAGAAGCTGGTTTTCTGATCAGGGGGTTGGAGCTCCCTTCCAATAGTGGCTGGTAAACAAGATTAGGGGGTTTTAGCTCCCTTCCAGTAGCAGCTGGAGAACGAGAGAAGGTTGCAACCTTCTTCAGCTAGATGCCAGCGTACTGATATGATTCTACATCAATACAATATTGTAAGCAATTTTCCATATAATAAATATTGAAGACAGAGACGATAACAATGGTGGTTTCCTCCCGAATTGGGTTTCCACCTTAAATGTTGGTGTTCATGTGTGATTCTCTTGTGTGATGATTTATTCTACTATTACTGCACATATTTACTTCTTAACTATCTGATGCATAATTGATAAGCTGAGTTAAAGATTATTTCTAAAAGTTTATCTAACAATAAAGTTATCTCAGTATACACAAGTTTCTGTTGGTATATTCACGTGTATACGCTAGTTGGGTTCATTAAAGTCACGTATAGAATTAAATAAAGAAAAAAGTAAAAGTTTTCAGTAAGTTTTAAATACTGAATCACCCCCCCCCCCCCCTCAATATTTTTTCCCAACAATTGGTATCAGAGCAGGTCCTTCTAAAGAAGCTTAATCTCTAGAAGGAAGATCACCTAAGATGATTAATCAAGATGGGACATCATCTATTAGGCCCCCTCTCTTCAACAGAAACAATTTAATCTTCTAGAAGACATGGACAAGATCCTATCTTCAGTCTCTTGGAGTAGATGTTTGGGCTATAGTTGAAGGAGGTTATCAATATCCAACTTCATTTCTAACATATCCAGCAGCAAGAAAGAACTATGAAACCAATGCAAAGGTGGTCAATGCTTTATTGGGAAGTTTGACTGAATCAGAATTTGTTAAAATCATGCAGTTGAATATATCAAAAGAGATATGGGAAAAAATAATTCTGAGCTATGAAGGTTATGCCAAGGTAAAAAGTGCTAAACTCCAAACGCTCAGAATACAATATGAAAAACTCATAATGCATAATGAGGAAAGAATTGCTAGTTCCTTTTTACGTCTAGATGATATTGTGAATCGTATGAGAAATTTGGGAGAAACCATAACTGACACTCCTCTAGTAGAAAAGGTTTTAAGATCTCTAACTCAAAAATTAGAGTCAAAATTGACTGCTATTGAAGAGAAGCAAGATCTACAAACTCTTACTATTGTTCAACTTCATAGGATTATGACTGCATGTGAAGTGACTAAAGGAGGTCCATCTGAAGTCAAATAAGTTGTCTTTAGAGCTGCTGCAAAAGGAAAGGAAGTAGAAGAACAAGAAGGATTAGGGTATGTTTCATAAGAAGATGAGATAAATTTTGTAAAGAAGCTACAACTTGGCATTGGAAGGTTTAGATGTAAGCTTCCTTTTAAATCTTTTGCTTGTGGAAGAGTTGGTCATTATGTTGCTAAATGTCCCCATAAATATAATCATGAAAAAGGAAATGAAGTGGAAAAAGGAAATAAGAAATGGTTGTTGGAAATGTTGTCATTGATGGCAAAGGAGGCAGCAAAGGCAGAGATAGACAAAGGACAACAACGGAAGAAAAGGGGAAGACATCAAGTCTTTGGTGAATGGTTTAGTCACATTTACAGGGAGCATGAGAAGAATAGAGGGAGAGTTTATTTACAGAGATAGGGTAGCAAAAAGAAAAGAAAAGTAGCGCAAAGGAGATAGCATAGATGGCAACTGTTGAAATAAAATGGTCAAGCAGCAGAGGCAGACACAGAGAAAGGAGGCAGTACCAGAGGAGGCAGAGCAGCAGAGGAGGAGATAGAGAACACAGAGGGAGAGATGAAATAGTCGAGCAGTAGAGGCAGAGGTAGAACCGTTAACAAACAGTGAAATGATCAAGCAGAGACAAAACCCTGAGGGTAATGGAACCAAGCGTTTAGCAATAAAAACCTAATGAAGTCGGATATTAAAACCTTATGGTAGCATTGATTTAAAATAACAATGAAACAAGGCTTACATATTAAAAAGCGCTGAAGAAATAAGTTTATATGTATAAAATTATATATTAAACGCTGAAGAAATACGCTGAACAGAGATTATATGTATATGTAAATAACGAAGGCACGAAGCTTTTTGTTGGAATGGAACCATGACTTTAAGTGGAACCCCGACCATGAACAGTAAAACCGGAGGGCCACAAAACCAGTGGGTTCACGCGTCGATTGAAGTGGTAAGCAGTATTGCCAAAATGAACGCGATATGTGTCATTGAAGGACACGTGTCCTTAGGTGGTTTTATAATACAACTTTTTTCACGTGATTTTGGAGAATTATGAAGTGAGCATTTAAGTTGCGCGATATTACACGTCGTCCATTGGATGGGGGTCCTAAGCTCAGTTGGTGCGGGAGAGCAAGTTGACCGTCAGATCGAAGGTGAAGATGCGGGGAAGAGAACCAAGGATGTGGGTCCTACAGTCAGAGCTGTGGAGCCAAAGTATTATGTGAATGATTGTGTATTCCGTGCTGTGAAAGTTAATGAACAGGCGGAGGTTATAACTTATATTAATATATGTTGATATATATAATGGGCCGAATGCAGGTTGAATTACATGGTATAATGGTTGAAATATGACGGAGGAGGTAGTATATGCGAATATAGTATGGAGAGTATGAAATATCACAAAAGGGTTCAATATAGTTTGAGCGTTGTATTAAATGAGGAGAAAGATTATATATAAAACATTATATATGTGATATAAGTTGCGGTGGGCCCAGTTGAAGTATTGCATTAATGGTTAGTAATTAACCATTGAAGAAAATTCTGAAGGTTTGATATGCTTGTATATTAAGTGTGGTACCCCTACATAAAATTCCAAGAATCATAACCCAAGCTAGAGGATACATTAAAGCTGAACTGGAAGCTTATATATATATATATATATATATATATATATATATATATATAGATAGATGTAGCACGGTACATATGTTGCGCTTTATATACAAAGGTCCAAAGCATATATATATTTATATGTAGCGTTTTATGGACAAGGGACCAAAGGTATAATACAAAGCATATGTATTATATTATTGAGCGTGAGATCAAAAGAACCAAAGGTCCTATCGCTTGGTTTTAAAACAAATTCTTATATGTTGGGACCCTCACCAATCGCATTGGAGAAAACTTGGCAGTGGAACATGTTAACAAAAATTTGCGATTGCGATTGAGCTCTGGACCCGATGGGTATATGAACTATGATTCATACATGTTTAAGTTCCAGCATCAAAGTAGGCCATCGCATCGGAAAGAAGCAGAACATAGGAGCACTATATTGAATTTTGCGATTGCGATGATCGCATCGGGTCCTTCGTAAATGCATCAATCGCAATCGGAAGTATCCAGTTACGATTAATCGCATTGACACAATAAATTGCAGTGAACAGTGAATCATCGGATCAGAGTGATTGCATCAGAGCACAGGAGCATCGGAGCATCGTAACTCACAACTAAAAGTTGCGATTGCGATTAATCGCAATCGAAAGAATTCAGGAGGTGACTCATCGCAATAGAGAATAAAAAAAGCTTGGTAGGTGGGCTCGAAAGGGCATTTTAAGTATTAAAATATTTTGATTTAAGTTCTCTGTGAGTTGATTTTCATTACAAAATCAGAAGTTTATATGTTAAAACACTTCATTATCATGCCGAGAGTTAAATTGCGATATATGAAAAGCGCAGTTACATATGTATGGCAGTTACACTGCGACAGTGAACAGGAGATCAAACAGAGCCGAAAAGGGACAAAAACAGTCACAGAAAAGACAAACACAATGATCCAAAACTGAATAATTAGATTTGTAATCCTCATTGTAACTGAATGTATACATTTTTTACTGGTTTATGTTATTTTTGATGCACTGGCAAGTCTCTAGAAGAATACAAAATTCCCACTGTAATATTAAAATTAGTACATACAGCTATATTTTTCCGAGTGAGCTGGAAAATAAATGAGAAAGAAGAGGGCTAAGAGGTATGGCTATTCATTTCGAATTCCCCGAGGAATACAAACAGTCATAAGGAAATCTCTATAAATAATATCATCTTGATATGCAAAGAGAGGTTAGAGAGAGTAAGGACATAGAATGCAGAGTATGGAAAATTGAGGCAGAAAAGATAAGGAAGAGAGGAGCAGAAAGAGATGCTACAGAATAGAGTTGATATTTGAGGTAAATCAGCAAACATTTCTTTTGATAAATTGAGGAAGTTGGAGCTTCCCTATCAAGTTTAAGCTTGATAGTTGTTAGTTGTAGCTGACTGAGGTTGGAGCCTCCTGTAGGTTGGTTCCTGCATAAAAACAGTGGTGAGAGGGAGTTGGAGCTTGCCTTTGCATCACAACAATAATAAGATGTGGTTTTATCCCTTTATGGGTTTCCACTTATATCTGATGTCTCTATGTGTGTTTCCTATGTGTTTATGTGATCTACCCAATCTGCTTAATGTTTACTGCTCTCATAATAAGTTTGGTGTCTCATTAATTTAATACTTGCTGCAACATATTAAGACTATTCACATATTAAAGTTGGTTATAAAATTAAGTTGTAAATAAGTTGATGAAAAATTTAAAAAGCTGATGTATGTGTTAAACTGATTCACCCCCCCTCCCCCCTCAGTTTAACTAAGGATTCAACAATTGGTATTAGAGCCAAGTTCCTTTGTACTAGTTTAACCACTGAAAGGAGATCCTAGGTCCCCAGGATGGCTGTCAAGAAGGAAGCTCAACCAATAAAGCCCCATTTTTCACCAGTGCTAATTATGCCTTCTGGAAAATCAGAATGAGAACATACATAATGTCTCTAGGAATAGAGGTTTGGGCTGTTATAGAATTTGGATATGCCCCAAAGGCGACTGACCCAGAGAGAGAAGCTAAACAAGAATTCGTAGCAAATGCAAAGGCCATGAATGCAATCTTAAGTGGACTTTGTGAGGCTGAATTTATAAAAATAAAGCACAGTAAGACTGCCAAAGATATGTGGGATACTCTTGAAAACATCCATGAAGGAAATAGAAAGGTAAAGACCACCAAACTTCAAGTATATAGAGCTCAGTTTGAAAATTTAAAAATGAATGATGATGAATATGTTGGCAGCTTCTTCCTAAGAGTTGTAGAAATTGTTAACAATATGAAAGCTCTTGGAGAAACTATATCAAAATGTGTAATTGTACAAAATATTCTAAGATCTCTTCCACCCAGCTTTAACCCCAAGGTTTCTTCCATAGAGGAAACAACTGATTGGGAAACCTTGACCATGAACCAGCTACTTGGAAATATAACAGCCTATGAGATGAGGCTCCCACAGAAGAAGCCAAGTACGAGGGAGGTAGCTTTTAAAACATAAAAGAATAAAGAAGAAAAGGAAGACATATGCTCTTGCTCTGATGAAGAAGAGGCTAAATTTGTCAATAAAATGGATAGAGGCTCAGGTAAATACAAAGGTAAACTTATTTTCAAATTCTTTAACTGTGGAAGAGTTGGACACTATGCTGCTAAGTGTCCTCACAAGAAAGTAAGGAATTAGGCTCAAGAATCAGAGAAAAATACATCAAAGAACTAGCAGAAAGGAAATAAATTCAGTAGAAAATCCTTCTATGCTCAAAAAGACAGCAGTGCATCTGAAGACTCAGAGGAACCCTCAAGTGAAGAAGGAACCTCTAAATTTTTACTGATGGCCATAGAAGAACTTGAAGGACTCCCACTAGAAGATGAAGAAGAAGGTGAATTTGACCTTGAGGGGGGGCTAAGAAGTGCCCTGGAGGAGATTGAAAAACTTAAACTGAAGTGCAGAAAAAAAAGGACATTCTCCTCAAGTATGTAAGAGAAGATAAAAATTCAGAAGTCCTCATGCAGTTGAAGGTAGAGCTTGAAGAAGCCAAGAAGATAGAAGACATGTTACTTAAGCAAATCAAGGATAAAACTCAGGAACAGGAAAAGTTGGAAGAAGAAGTAGTATGTCTGAGGAAGAAATTAGAAAATGCTCAAAGGAAAGTATCTATAAATTCTTCTCAAACAACAAGCTCTGGTAAGTTGAACGAAATTTTGGATGCTCAAAGATCTCCCCTTATAAAAACTAGAATAGGCTATGAAGGAGAGTCCAGTAAAAGCAAAGAAAAGGAAAACAAAAACATTATTTTTGTAAAAGCAAAGAAGACTGATGAAGCAGCTCAAATAATTCCTACAAAGGAAGAAACATGTAATGAGGGAGACAGAAACCAGAAGAATCCTCTAATAAGAAGAAATGAAATAAATAATAAGACAACAGAAAAAGGATCATATACCCCTGAGTATGTCAAATTTGGAAGCCATCAAAGGAGATTCTTCCCTCCTATGAAAAATGCTACTTGTTATGCCTGCCGCAAGATGGGACACGTTGCTGCATACTGTCACACAAGGAGGAGTAATTCAAACGAGCAAAAGATGCAAACAGTGAAGAGAATGTCTCAAGCAAACAACTGGAGAAGAAAACCTCACAACAGGTATGCAAGTTGTTTCTATGGTTACTATTTTTATTGTAAGGAATTTGGCCATAAAATCATTGAGTGTAGAAAATATGGACAAAGAATGATGTACAACACCTCAATGAGGTTTATGAATCAAGGAGATTTTACTCATACTCACAATTATACAAAAATTATGATCAAATGTTGTGTATGCAATAAAATTGGACATATGTCTTTCAAATGACCTCTCAAAGGATGTGGTTCATCACCTCACAAAAGATATAAAAAAAAAGGATGTTTCTAGTGGAAAAAGAAGGTGAATAAATGTGACTTGGCTCTGACTTCTCAAGACCTGAAAAGAAAATGGTATCTGGACAGTGGCTGCTCAAAACATATGACTGGAGACAGAATCAAATTTATAACTTTTGATGAAAAGAAAACTGGTAATGTTACTTTTGGCAATGATAAATCAGGAAAAATCAAGGGAAAAGGTTCAATCAGCTTAGATAATGGCAGAGGTAAGGCCCAAGATGTACTATTTGTAGATGGGCTGAAAGAAAATTTGCTGTGTCAGCCAAATGTTTGATAAAGGCTACGAAGTTCTTTTTAGAGCACAAGATTGTGAAGTCGGATCAAGCACCACAGGAAATACTCTACTCAAAGGAGTTCGAACAGAGAGTAATGTTTACATAGTGAAAGAGGAAGATGAAGCATGCCATCTTAGCAAACTTGAGAAGTCATGGTTATGGCATAAGAGGTTGGTACATCTCAGCTTCGATCACATCATCAGACTGAGCAAGAAGAAAGCTGTCAGAGACATGCCAGAAATGAAAAGGCCTTCCAATACCATATGTAAATCTTGTCAATTGGGCAAACAGACCCGCACATCATTCAAGGCCAAAGATGAGTTATCAATAAGAAGACCACTCCAGCTCGTGCACATGGACCTGTGTGGACTTGCAAGAACTAAAACACCAAGTGGAGAATCCTACTTCATGCCGTTAATAGATGATTTCTCCAGAATGACATGGGTTGCATTTCTTAAGAATAAATCGGAAGCTCTGGAGAAATTCAAAATATTTAAAGCTTTAGCAGAAAATCAAACAGGATGCAAGCTAAAATGCATCAGATCAGACAGAGGAGGTGAGTTCACATATTATGACTTTGCAGACCTATGCAATGAACATGGGATAAAGCGACAATTTACTATTGCAGGGACACCTCAGCAGAATGGAGTAGCAGAGAGACAAAACAGGTCTTTACAACAAATTTCCAGAGCCATGATGCAAGAGAGTAATATTCCGCAAACCTTCTGGGCAGAAGTAGTACACACAGCCGTGCATATCCTTAACAAAGCTCATTTAAGGCCAAGTAGTGACAAGACTCCCTATGAACTATGGCATGGGAAACCAGCTTCAATCAACCACTTTAGAATCTTTGGAAGCAAGTGTTACATAAAGAATAATGATGAAAATCTTGGGAAATTTGATGCAAGAGCAGATGAAGGGATATTTCTAGGATATGCATCCAAAATTAAAGGGTACAGGTGCTACAACAAGACTCCTCGAAAAATTGTAGAAAGCATTGACGTGAGATTTGATGAAGAACTTCCAAACAATACAAGAGGTACATACTGCAATAGTCCTTCAAACAACCATGAAGAATAAAACCAAGAAGATGTTGAACTGAGCTCAAAAGCCCCCTCAAGATACACTCAGAAGAACCATCCAGAAGATCATATCATTGGAGACACGAGAGTAGGGGTCCAGACAAGAAGGAAACTAACTGAATAGATAGAAGAGGTATACATAGCCATGTTATCACAAATAGAGCCAAAGAAGTTTGAAGAAGCTAGCAAGGACAAGTATTCGGCGAATGCTATGAATGATAATTGGACCAAATTGAGAAGAACAATACCTAGGAATTAGTTCCTAGACCCACTGAGAAAAATTTCATAGGCTCAAAATGGGTATTCAAAAATAAAATGAATGAGCAAGGATAGGTAATCAGTAATAAAGCCAGACTTGTCTACAAAGGATATTCACAAATTGAAGGACTTGATTACGATGAAACATTTTCCCCTTTAGCCAGAATGGAAGCTATCAGAATGTTTCTGGCCTTTGCATGCTAGCAATACTTTAAGGTATATCAAATGGATGTGAAATCTACATTTCTGAATGGAGATCTAGAAGAAGAAGTCTACATGGAACAACCAGAAGGCTTCTCATTAACAGACAAAGAAGACTATGTATGCAGACTAAAGAAGGCTCTATATGGACTAAAACAAGCTCCTCGTGCCTGGTACTTAAGGCTGGATAAATACTTGCAAAAACAAGGCTTTAAGAGAGGAGGAGTAGACAATAATCTATACATAAAATCCCATAAAATGAACTCTTGATTGTTGTAGTATATGTTGATGAGATTATGTTTGGAAGCAACATAGATGAGCTAACAAAAGGGTTTGTTGAGGAGATGAAATCAGAGTTTGAGATTTCTATGATTGGAGAGCTTAGTTTCTATTTAGGACTTCAAATTCAACAAAAGAACACAGGTACATTCATCTCATAGGAAAAATACTTAAAAGAAATGTTGAAAAAGTTCAAAATGGAAAACTGCAAACCTGTGTCAACTCCCATGATCACGGGATGCAAGCTATGTGCTGATGATGGATCTGCTGATATAGATCAAAGACTCTGCAGATCCATGATAGGAAGTATGTTGTACCTGACAGCATCAAGACCAGACATCATGCTAGCAGTAGGACTTGTGGCTAGATATCAAGCAGCACCAAAGCAAAACCATCTTCTAGTAGTCAAAAGAATATTTAGATATCTACAAGGAACTGTAGAGTTTGGGTTATGGTATCCCAAAGGAAGAAGCTTCACTTTGACAGCATACACAGATGTAGATTGGGCCAGCTATGTGGATGATAGGAAAAGCACAAGTGGAGGTGCATTCTATCTAGGAGAAAGTCTGGTGGCATGGCTAAGCAAGAAACAAACATCTATTTCTCTATATACAGCATAAGAAGAATACATAGCAGCAGCCACATGTTGCACACAAGTCATGTGGATGAAGCAAACCCTCCAAGACATGAAGGTAAGCATTGATAAACCTATCTCTATCAAATGTGATAATACAAGTGCTATAAGCATATCAAAAATTCTTGTGCTTCATTCAAAAACTAAACATATTCCAATCAAGTATCATTTTCTAAGAGAACAAGTAGCACAAAAGGTAGTGAAGCTGAAATATGTGCCAACAAAAGAACATACAATAGATATATTTACCAAACCTCTTGCTAGAGAACCATTTGAATATTTGAGAGATAGACTAGGGGTAGTATCTGTAGATGCTACTCTCTGATATGGCATAGTTTCAGGGGGAGAACAGAAACGAAAATATCATTCCAGGCGGAGATCAGTTAGCAAGGAAAACATGAAACAGGTCCTCAAGATCAGTGCAACATGGGCGAGAGTTAAAAGCACACTAAAAAATGAGCAACCCCTTGCCATTGATGTCAAAGGGGGAGGAAGAGCAAGCAACAGAAGGAAGGGTCCTAATAGGCAAGCAGAGGAAGTGTATTTTCATCAATGCCAAAGGGGAAGACTATTGGAAATGTTGTCATTGATGGCAAAGGAGGCAGCAGAGGTAGAGACAGACAAAGGACAGCAGCAGAAGCAAAGGGGAAGACAACAGGTCTTTGGTGAATGGTTTAGTCACATTTACAGGGAGCATGAGAAGAATAGAGGGAGATTTTATTTACAGAGACAGGGCAGCAAAAAGAAAATCAAAGCGGCGCAAAGGAGACAACATAGATGGAAAATGTTGAACTAAAATGGTTAAGCAGCAGAGGAAGACACAGAGAAAGAGGCACAACCAGAGGAGGCAGAGCAGCAGAGGAGGAGACAGAGAATATAGAGGCAGAGATGAAACAGTCAAGCAGCAGAGGCAGAGGCAAAGCCGTTAACAAATAGTGAAATGATCAAGCAGAGACGAAACCCTGAGGGTAATTGAACCAAGCATTTAGTAATAAAAACATAATGAAGTCGAGTATTAAAACCTTATGGTAGCATTGATTTAACATAACAATGAAACAAGGTTTACATATTAAAAAGCACTGAATAAATAAGTTTATATGTATAAACTTATATATTAAACGCTGAAGAAATAAGTTTAACAAAGATTATATGTATATGTAAATAATGAATGCGTGAAGCTTTTTGTTGGAATGGAACAATGACTTTAAGCGGGACCTTGACCATGAACATTAAAACCGAAGGGCCACAAAACCAGTGGGTTCATGCGTCGATTGAATTGGTAAGCAGTATTGCCAAAATGAACGTGATATGTGTCATTGAAGGACACATGTCCTCAGGAAGTTTTATAATACAACTTTTTTCGCGTGATTTTGGAGAATTATGAAGCGAGCATTTAAGTTGCGCGATATTGCGCATCGTCCATTGGATGGGGGTCCTAAGCTCAGTTGGTGCGCGAGAGCAAGTTGACTGTCCGATTGAAGGTGAAGATGCGAGGAAGAGAACCAAGGATGTGGGTCCTATAGTCAGAGTTGCGGAGCCAAAGTATTATGTGAATGATTGTGTATTCCGTGCTGTGAAAGTTAATGAACAGGTGGAGGTTATAACTTATATTAATATATGTTGATATATATAATGGGTCGAATGCAGGTTTAATTACATGGTATAATGGTTGAAATATGACGGAGGAGGTAGTATACACGAATATAGTATGGAGAGTATGAGATACCACAAAAGGTTTAAATATAGTGTGAGTGTTGTATTAAATGAGGAGCAAGATTATATATAAAACATTATATATGTGATATAAGTTGCGGTGGGCCCAGTTGAAGTATTGCGTTAATGGTTAGTAATTAACCATTGAAGAAAATGCTGAAGGGTTGATATGTTTGTATATTAAGTGTGGGACCCCTACATAAAATTCTGAGAATCATAACCTAAGATGGAGGATACATTAAAGCTGAAGCAGAAGCTTATATATATATATGCAGCACGGTACATATGTTGCGCTTTATATACAAAGGTCCAAAGCATATATATATCTATATGTAGCATTTTATGGACAAAGGACCAAAGGTATAATACAAAGCATATGTATTATATTATTGAGCACGAGATCAAAAGAACCAAAGGTCCTATCGCTTGGTTTTAAAACAAAGTCTTATATTGTGGGACGCTCACCAATCGCATTGGGAAAACTTGGCAGCGGAACATTTTAACAAAAAGTTGTGATTGCGATTGAGTTCCAGACCTGATGGGTATATGAACTATGATTCATACATGTTTAAGTTCCAGCATCAAATTAGGCCATTGCATTGGAAAGAAGCTGAACATCAGAGCACCATACTGAAAGTTGCGATTGCGATGATCGCATCGGGTCCTTCGCAAATGCATCAATCGCAATCGGAAGTATCAAGTTACGATTAATCGCATCGGCACAATAAAGTGCAGTGAACAGTGAATCATCGGATCTGAGTGATTGCATTGGAGCATAGGAGCATTGGAGCATCAGAACTCACAACTAAAAGTTGCGATTGCGATTAATCGCAATCGGAATAATTCAGGAGGTGACTCATCACAACGGAGAATAAAACAAGCTTGGTAGGTGGGCCCGAAAGGGCATTTTAAGTATTAAAATATTTTGATTTAAGTTCTTTATGAGTTGATTTGCATTAAAAAAGCGGCAATTTATATGTTAAAACGCTTCATTATCATGCCGAGAGTTAAATTGCGATATATGAAAAGTGCAGTTACATACGTATGGCAGTTACACTGCAACAGTGAACAGGAGATCAAACAGAGCTGAAAAGGGACAAACACTATCACAGAAAAGAAAAAAACAGTGATCCAAAACTGAATAAGTTGATTTGTAATCCTCATTGTAACTGAATGTATACATTTTTTATTGGTTTATATTGTTTGTGATGCACTGGAAAGTCTCCGAAAGAATACAAAATTCCCACTGTAATATTAAAATTAGTACATACAGCTATATTTTTTTGAGTGAGTTGGAAAAGAAATGAGAAGGCAGAGGGCTAAGAGGTATGGCTATTCATTTCGAATTCCCTAAGGAATACAAATAGTCATAAGGAAATCTCCATAAATAATATCATCTTGATATGCAAAGAGAGGTTAGAGAGAGTAAGGACAGAGAATGCAGAGTATGGAAAATTGAGGCAAAAAAGATAAGGAAGAGAGGAGTAGAAAGAGATGCTACAGAACAGAGCTGATATCTGAGGTAAATCGGCAAACATTTCTTTTGATAAATTGAGGAATTTGGAGCTTCCCTATCAAGTTGAAGCTTGATAGTTGTCAGTTGTAGCTGACTGAAGTTGGAGCCTCCTGTAGGTTGGTGCCTACAGAAAACAGTGGTGAGAGGGAGTTGCAGCTTGCCTTTGCATCACAACAATAATAAGATGTAGTTTTCTCCCTTTATGGGTTTCCACTTATATATTTTGTCTCTATGTGTGTTGCCTATGTGTTGATGTGATCTACCCAATCTGCTTAATGTTTGCTTCTCTCATAATAAGTTTGGTGTCTCATTAATTTAATACTTGCTGCGACATATTAAGACTATTCACATATTAAATTTGGTTATAAAATTAAGCTGCAAATAAGTTGATGAAAAATTTAAAAATCTGATGTATGTGTTAAACTGATTCACCCCCCCCCCCCCTCAATCTAACTAAGGATTCAACAACGGTTTATCAATAGAAAAATCTATTATACTCATGAAGATAGTGATGGTTTATCAAATAGTGAAGAAGGAGAATCTAATCAAGATATTAGACTTCTCATGGCTTTTGAAAAAGACTCTAGTGAGGCTAAAGATACTTTTATGGATGCATTAGAAGAAAAATATTTTCTTGAAGAAATAAATCATCTCAAAATATGTTTGGAAGAAAAAAAATTTCCATATATACTCTAAAGAATTAGCTTATAGAAAAGGAGAAGCACAATGAGAAATTAGAATGTGAAATAGTAAGTCTAAGAAAGTAAATTGAGAAAGTGAAAACTTTAAATCTTAGATTTTCTAAAGGATTTGAAACCTTAGATGAAATTATCAAGGTACAACACTCTCCTCTTGTAAAGACAGGTCTTGGGTATATTGGAGAATCTTCTCAGTCTTTATCACCAAGCTATCTAAATGTAGCTAAAGCCACCAAGCAGCATTTTGACACTTAGAAAAAGAATAAAGAGACTACACAGGTAAAACATGACCACTTCAATACAAGGAAGAACAATAACAAAAATATCAATCAGCAGGTAAACATAAATAGAAGGTTTCATGATCGCATAAATTTCTTCTTTAATGGACAATGTTTCCCATGTCATAATTTTGGTCATAAAGCTTCTCAATGTGTTGCATACAAAACCATCATGACCAGAGAAGCAAGAAATCAAATAAATGAGACTGGAATAAAGAATAATACCTATAACAAATTTTCTCCTCTTCAAAATGAAATTGAATGTTCTTATTGCAATAACTTTGCACATGAGCAATCTGAATGTAGGAGAAAACTTTAGCCAAAAGAGCATATACCTTCAAATTCCAAGGTATGGAGAAAGAAGGACTTAGAGGTTAAAAGTTGTGGCATATCTTTATTTGTATAAGGGGAAGAAAATAAATGGTACATTGATAGTGGTTGCTCAAACACATGACAGGTGATAAAAATAAACTCCTTTCATGCAATGCTCTAGAGAAGGAAAAGAATGTTACCTTTGGAAACGACTCTCCTATTGTCATTAAAGGAAAAGGTTTTGTTTTTCTAAAAGAAAACGTGAAAGCTAATAATGTTACGTATGTGGATGGGTTAAAGCATAACCTATTGAGTGTGATTCAAAAGTGTGATCAAGGAAATGAAGTTATCTTTAGTTCAAAAGAATGTGCAGTACGTGAACTTGACACAGGAAAAATGATAATAAAAGGAACCAAAACACAAAGAAATATGTATGTATTGAAAGGTGGCAAAGAGAAATGCTACTTAGGTAAATCTTTAGAAAATTTTCTATGGCACAGAATATTGGGACATTTGAGCTTCTCTCAAATAAGCAAATATAGTAGACTCAAAGTTGTTCATGATCTTCCCAACATCACTCTGCCTGAAAGTAAAATATGCATATCATAAAAATTTGGTAAAAGAACAAGGGTGAAATTCAATGCCAAAGAAGGATCAGCGAGTAAGCCTCTTGAACTTATACATACTGATCTATGTGGTCCTGTAAGGAAAAATGCACCTCGTGGAGAACAATACTATATTTTATTTATTGATTAATTCTCTAGTATGTGTTGGACCAGTTTACTAAAACATAAATATGAAGCATTTGAAAATTTTAAGATCTTCAATGCCTTGGTTGAAAATTAATTAGATCTAAAAATCAAATGTCTTAGATCTGATTGAGGAGGAGAATATATACCAGATGAATTCTCTAATTTCTGTGTACATCATGGCATAAAAAGACATATTTTTGTAACTGTAACCCCACAACAAAATGGCATGGCAAAAAGAATGAATAGAAAAGTTCAACAGATGGCTCGTGCTATGCTTGATGAATCTGGAACTCCCGATACCTTTTGGGGAGAAGCAGCACATACCACAATAAATATTCTTAACAAGGCTCATGTTCGTGTAAACAGTGATAAAACTCTTTATGAACTTTGGTATGGTAATCTTACCACTATAAAGAATTTTAGAGCTTTTGGAAGCAAATGCTTTATCAAGAACAATGATGAAAAACTTGGTAAGTTTGAGCCTAGAGCAGATGAAAGAATATTTCTTTGTTATTCTTCTAGAAGTAAAGCATATAAATGTTACAATAAAAGACTTTAGAAGATTGTTGAATGTATTGATGTTGTAATTTATGAGTCTCTCACAGCTCCTAAAAAGGAAATAACAAAAACAAATGAAGATGATGATGATGTATGTTTTCCCTCATCAAATAACAACAATATAGAAGGAGAACCCAATGAAGCACCAAAAGAAGATATATCTGAAAAATCTCTATCCAGGTATGTTCAAAAGAATCATCTAGAATCCCAAATTCTGGTAGAAAAGGAATCAGGTGTCCAAACAAGAAGAACTCTTATAGGATCCCTTAGATATCTGGCATTTTTATCCACTATTGAACCACAGAATATAAATCAAGCTAGTAAAGATGAATGGATTCATGCCATGAATGAAGAACTTGATTAGATTTAAAATAATCATACTTGGGAATTGGTTCCAAGACCTCATGATAAAAATGTTATTGGAACAAAATGGATATTCCAAAAACAAGTTAAATGAAAATGGAGATGTTATTAGAAACAAAGCTAGACTTGTTTGTAAAGGGTATGCTCAACAAGAAGGTATATACTTTGAAGAAACATTTTCTCCTGTAGCCAAACTTGAATCCATAAGAATGTTTCTTGCTTTTTAAAGTTTTCAACAATTCAAAGTTTATCACATGGATGTAAAATCTTCTTTCTTCAATGGTGATCTAGAAGAATAAACTTATATATAACAAGAACAACCAAAACGATTCATTCTGGGAAATGATGAAAAACTTGTTTGCAAACTTGAAAAGGCTTTATATGGTCTCAAACAGGCTCCTCGAGCATGGTACTATCATCTTGAAAATATCTTCAACAACCAGGTTTCACAAAGGGATCTGCAGACAGTAACTTATACAAAAAATAGAGAATGATAAACTATTGATAATTGTTGCGTATGTTAATGACATTGTTTTGGAAGTAATGAAGAGTCCATGAGTCAGAAATTTTCTTATGTTATGCATCAAGAATTTGAAATTTCTTTTCTTGGGGAACTAACATATTTTCTTGGCTTACAAGTGCAACAAGAAACATATGGCATATTTCTATCAAAAGCAAAATATCCCAAGAAAATTCTGAAGAAGTACGGGATGGAAGACTGCAAACCTGTGAGTACTCCAATGGTAACTAGATGTAACCTTAGTTCTCATGATGATTCTCCCATGGTGAATCAACCATAGTATAGATCCATGATTGGAATTCTGATTATCTAACCAGGACAAGACCAGATATTATGCATGAAGTTGGGATTGTTGGACGATTCCAATCTAATCCAAAAGAGTCTCACCTTCATGCTGTAAGAAGAATATTCAAATATCTACAAGGGACGCAAGACTTTGGTCTATGGTATCCAAAGACTTTTGATCTCACTCTTCATGCTTACACAGATGCAGTTTTGGCCAGAAATGTTGATGATAGAAAAATCACTAATGGTGGTGCATTCTATATGGGGCCTCAATTAGTCTCTTGGTTCAGCAAGAAACAAATTTATATTGCCTTATCTACAGTGGAAGCAGAATATGTGGATGCCGCATCATGTTGCACACAATTTATTTGGATGGTGCAGACATTACAAGATATTCAAATCAAATGATCACCTACCATCTCCATTCTATGTGATAATACAAGTGCCATTAGTATCTCAAAAAATCTTGTTATGCATTCCAAGACCAAGCACATTCCTATCAAGTATCACTTCCTACGTGAACAAGTGATTGAAAAAAAGGTTCAATTGGAGTATGTTCCCTCCAGAGAACAAGTTGCAGATATATTGACTAAACCGCTTCCCAGGGAAGCATTCAAGTATCTCAGACAGAATCTGGGAGTTATCTCTGCCTCTCTTATCAAATCTGCGTAATTTTAGAAGATTAAATTCAATACGTTGGTTTCATAAAGGCGAATTGCGTATATACGCAAGTTTCTATGCATAAAACCGCGTATGGGTTTTGCTGACAAAAATTCTTTGGGTTAGCTTTCAGAACAGTTTGTGGTTTTGTTGGGTAATCTCTATTGTTGTTTCAGTACTCATCTTATTGTACATTTCTTTGATATTTATCTCCTTGATGAATATGCTTTGATGAATTGGCTGTTGAAGGTGTTCAGGATGCACAAGCTTAGGGGGAGCACCTGCCTTGTTGAAAAGGATGCATTGTTGGAATTCTGATTAGTTTCTGATTTATGGCCTCTCTCTTGAGAACTTTTGGTCCTGGTTATAAAAATTCATATCTATAGTTTGATGAAAAGGTCATGTTGATACCTATGATGTAAAATTTTTATATTCAGTCATGTAAGGACTTTTTCAAATTTGTAAACCCACTTGGTTGGGTAGTTGAGTCAAATATGTAATTCTGCTTGGTTGTATCATTGATGTATGTATGAATCCTTGGTGATAGGAAAGGTCATACTTAGTTGAGTTATAGATTCATGTACTTCCTTGGAAATTTTTTTTGAAGATTCAGCATGAACGCAAGGGGAGCATGGTCAATACAGTGCACATCAGATCTGCAGAGCTCTTCTTTCTACAAGAAAAGAGAAACCTTGTTTCGATATTGATCCGCCCTTTGCCCTTGATGGCAAAGGGGGAGAGTATTTTGGTGTTTTAATAATGGTTATGATTAATGTGCCTAACTTTTTTGATGATAAAAAACCATCATGGTGGCCATCAAGTCCAAAGGGGGTGATTGTTTGCAATATGATGCAATATGTTGTCCTTGATGGAAACCTACTTAATCAAGTTGTCCTTGACGGAAACCTCTTGATGAGTTGCCTTTTGATAAGAAACCTATTTGTTAAAGATGTAAAAATGATGTTTCTACAGGTCAGTTTAGATGTGACAGAGAAATGAATTCCAGTAAGTGCCACAGAAATGAAACAGGAAATATTTCTCAATGTATATGCAGGTTTGATCAAGGAAACCTGCGTATGAAGGCAATGTATACACTACTTGGTATACAAGCAAGCCACGTATACATCCAGAATTAGTATATACACATATTTTATGAAGAGAAGTCACGTATACACACAGATATGAAAAAGCCAAGTCCCATATACCTTTTGCTCTCTAAAACTATGATACCAAGGGGCATTACCATGGTATTAGCCCACAGTATTGAGCGTTGTATTGTCTATTTGATTTCGTCCAAGAATACCATTGACACTTGCGTGGTTTTGGCTCATGGTATTGATAAAGGCTAATACTATATAAGGAGAGGAAGATCATAGTCCAAGGATGTGCATGTGTAAGGGTTGTTACTGAATACTTCTCTTTGAAGTATATCTGCATGGGATGAAATATTTTTTATTGATAGATATGAATCTATGATGCACCCTTGGATACAATGATGGAACGGGATCTCTAGAACTGAAATGACTATGTACTTGATCTATTGAAGAGATGATTAGATTTGTGACCTAGCACATGGTTGTTGAAGTGGAGTGAAGAGATATGGGTAAGTTTATAGATCTGAAACATTCTGGAAAATTAAATATTTACAGATCTATAAGCTAGTTTTTCTCGGTGAAAGCACGTATATATGCGGCTTTCTCTCAGCCAAAGAGTGTATTAAGGGTTTTCTGAAGCTTTTTGAAGTTGTTATATGTTTAATTCTATTGTATTTATGTTGTATTTCTATTGTATGTTTATGAAGTCTTCATGTAGATCTGGGTTGTTTGAATACTGCATATGCTGCAAAGTTGAATATATACAAATATGATCAATGAGTGAGTAAATATGTTTAATGATGACTGACTGATTAAGGGTTCTGCAATACTGAAAATATATCTGACTAAAATCCTCAGATCTCTACACAGGTTGGTGTGAAGGAAAGCACATATACACGTGGTCTCATTAAGCAAAGTATCATGTGCATTTTAAGATAATGAATGATCAGGGTTGAGATTGTTTCTATATGCTGATTCTCAATCTAGATTTATTATTGTGTTCTAGTTACAGTAGTCTCACTGTTCTGATTGTAGTTTGTGTTAAGTATATTATTTATGATATTAATGATGAGTTTTGTTGAAGCTGTGGGATCCAGTGTGAAAATTGATGAAACATGGTCTCCAGTGGTTCTAAGGGTTGAAGCCTTTAGTGTCGAAGTAGAAGCTTCCTGCCAGTAGAAGTTGGTGTTTTGATCAATGGGTTGGAGCTCCCTTCCAGTAGTGGCTAGTAAACGAGATTAGGGGGTTGTAGCTCCCTTCCAGTAGTGGCTAGTAAATGAGATTAGGGGGTTGTATCTCCCTTCCAGTAGAAACTAGAGAACGATATAAGGTTGATGCCTTTTGTAGGTAGATTCGTGTGTACTGATATGAGTCTGCATCAGTACAATATTCTAAGCAGTTTTCCATATAATAAATATCGAAGACAGAGATGACATCAATGGTGTTTTTCTCCTGAATTGGGTTTCCACCTTAAATATTGGTGTTCATGTGTGATGCTCTTATGTGATGATTTATTCTACTGTTACTACACATATTTACTGCTTAACTATCTGATGCATAACTGATAAGTTGAGTTAAAGATTATTTCTAAAATTTTATCTAACAATAAAGTTATCTTAGTATACACAAGTTTCTGTTGGTATATATTTATGTATATGATAGTTGCGTTCATTAAAGTCGCGTAAATAATTCAATAAAGAAAAATTAAGAGTTTTCAGTAAGCTATAAATACTAATTCACCCCCCCCCCCCCTCTTAGTATTTTTTCCCAACACCATCTTCATCATGGAGCATTGAAATTCATGTAACAAATATCTATTGGACTTCTAATGGGAACACTTGCTCAATTAGATCAGTGCAAGGTTTGCATCATGGGGAAGTATGTAAATTCCACCTTTCATGAAAAGGAGAACCGTGATTCGGGGATCCATGACAGAGTTCACAAAGACTTATGTGGACCATTCTCGGTTGCTTCAATAGAAAAACATAAGTACTATGTTATTTTTGTTGATGAATTTTCTCGTAAATGGTGGATCTTCTTCATGTAGAATAAGGATAAAAAAATCTCAAAGTTCTGTGAGTTTAAGGAATTGGTGGAGAAAGAGTCGAGGAAGCAAGTGAAGGCTCTGAGGAGTGATAATGGTGGAGAATACATCTCTAATGAATTCAAGAAATTCTACAACAAAGAAGGAATTCAAAGAGAACTCATAGCACGTCATAACCCACAACAAAATGAGGTCGCAGAGAGGAAGAACAGAACGATTGTCGATACAGCTTAAGCGATGTTGCATGATCAAGGCCTACCAATGCAATTGTGGGCGGAAGCATGCGACACTACAGTTTATGTGCAAATCATTGTCCTCATAGAGCACTTGGCATGAGTACACCTGAAGAAGCTTTCACTAGTAAGAAACCAAAGGTTTCACACCTTAATATTTTTGGCTCATCTGTTTATGTGCATGTGAGTAAGGACGCCAGGAAGAAGCTGGAAGCAACTGCTGAAGTTGGGATATTTGTGGGGTACACATAAACACCCCATAATTATCTTGTGTATTTTCCAAACAGTCGAATGACTGTGGTGCGACGGGATATAAAATTCGATGAGGGGAAATCCATGCGGTTGTCATTTGAGAGGGAGTTGGACTTGCATGCAAAGAAGTAACTATTGGTTCCCAAAGATGAGTCTCTAGATGTAGATAAACCACAGGAGGAGGTTCATGGAGTGGAGGAGTCCACTCATGTAGAGCCAACCATCAGAACTAGAAGAAGGCGTACCAAAAAAGCTGATAGGTTGAGACTTGATGTTGCACAGAATGTAGGAGCCCCTAATTCATAGCGCAAAAAAAGACAGTGTCCTAACCGATTTACTAGATACATGGCTCTCATGAGCAAATATATTGTGACTGAGCCATATTCCTTTTAGGAAACAGTGTAGGAGCCCACATGGGTTGATGCAATGGTGGAGGATTATGACTCCATTGTCAAAAACAATGCTTGGGAAATTGTTCCAAGGCCGATTGATAAATCAGTGGTAGGTTCGAGATGGATCTACAAGGTAAAGCAAGCTGCTGATGGGAGTGTTGAGAAATACAAGGTCAGATTTGTGGCTCGGGGATTCTCACAAATCAAGGGGATAGAGTATGAAGAAACCTTTGCACTTGTCGCAAGGTATTCTTCCATAAGGACCATCCTTGCTCTCTTAGTGCATATGAGCTGGCACATTCATTAGATGGATGTGAAGATTGTGTTTCTCAATGGGATCATTGAGGAAGAGGTGTGCTTAGAGCAGCTTGAAGCATTTGAGATCTTTAGCAGCGTGTCACATGTGTGCCAACTCAAAAGAGTGTTGTATGGGTTGAAGCAAGCACCCCGTGCTTGGTACACTCAGATAGACAACTATTTCATCAGATTGGGCTTCACCAAAATTGAAGCAGATGCAAACCTATACGAAATTGTGGTGGAGGGTAAGATTTTAATCCTTGTTGTTTATGTTGAGGATTTAATATTGATTGGTGATGAGCAGCTGATACACTCATGCAAGGAGGACCTTGCAAAGGAGTTCGAGATGAAGGATATGGGCCTCCTTCATTATTTCCTTGGATTGGAAATATGGCAATGAGATGGTGAAATTTTTTTTTCTCAAGGAAAATATGCAAGGGAGATACTAGGTAAGTTTCACATGGAGGGTTGCAAACCCATGGATACTCCTCTTCCAGGAAACTGGGGGAAAGAGGATGCTACTTCTGGAGAGGTAGTGGATGCTACTATCTATTGACAGTTAGTGGTTTCACTAATGTATCTAGTGAACACAAGACCATACATTTTCTATGCGGTTAACTAACTGAGTCAAGCGATGGTTAATCCTACCAAGCTCTTTTGGAAGGCGGGCAAGCATGTCCTAAGATACCTGAGGGGTACATCTTAGTATGGTTTATGGTACAATTAGATGGATGAAGTGAAGTTGCATGGCTTCACAGATGCAGATAGGGAAGACATTCAATCAAACAGAAAGAGCACATTAGGGGGGATCTTTAGCATTGGATCTACAGTTGTTTCTTGGTATAGATAGAAGCAGAGATTCGTGGCACTCAGTTCAGTAGAAACATAATACATGGCAGCGATTCAAGCTACATGTGAGGCTATCTGGATGAGAAAGATATTGGTTGGTTTGTTTGGTTCTCATTTAGATCCGACAATGATTCATTTTGATAATCAGAGTTGCATTAAACTCTTGATTAATCATGTGTTTCATGATCAATCTAAGCATATATATATCTGGTATCATCATATCAGATATTGTGTGCAGAGAAAGATCATGTTGCTTTAGTACATTCCTACGGAAGAATAGGATGCAGATATTCTGACAAAGGCACTCACTAGGAGAAAATTTGAATACCATAGAGACAAGATTGGGGTGAAGGATAATCCATTTCTTGTTCAGAGGGAGTGTTGAGATTCAACAAGAATATCCTAGTGAAAATTATGCACCTACACTAGGATGGAACCCACCGCTATTTTTAGGTGGATGTATATTTATAGATGCATGAGAAAATTCTATTTATAGATGAGGTTTATTTATATATGTATGTGCAAGTTCTATTTATAGATTGCATGTCTATTTATACATACATGTAGACTACTATCATCCCTTGACATTAGTTGGAAAATAAATAATAATCTATTCTCAATGAGCACTTGGAAATAGTTAGTTGAAGTGGAAAATCGGCTAGCTATAGGAATTTTGAGTTGAGTGGTTGGTTGGTGGGACATGAAAGTGGACTTAGTTGTAACTGAGTGATTCAAAGTTGTAACAGAGTTGGAAGTGTAGTTATGAAAGTTGTAAAGTATTTTAACTCAGTTAAGTGAGTTAAACACATTTGTGCTAGTTGTAACTGAAGATACACTAGTGAGAGATCAAGTGAATCAATTATTAATTCATTCACAATCAGTGGTCTCACATGCAACTGAAGATTTATTACTATTTAACTACATGCATGTAAGATCCAGTGGAGACCCAGTTGAGATGTAGATGAAAGGGACAGATTGAATATCAGTTGTGACATTATCGGTTGCACACATGCAACCACACACACATTGGATGTGACCATGAGGATTGTGCAGTAAAGGAAAGAAGGACTCCATTCATTCGGGGATTTATATCAACTTGGATTGCGTATTGGATGCAGGTTGTTTAGAGGCAGTAAATTGGCTAAGGAACTTACCAATTTTTGTATGACAGTGTGAGACAGTTAGCTATTGTAATGAGAGCTCTTGGATTGGAGCTTTGTATGTAATTTTTTCATGATCCATGATATAATACATAATAGAATATAGTGGGTTTTTTTATCTATATTCTTTCCTCAGAGTAAATTATCTGTGTTATGTGCGATTGATCTTTCTTCATGATAATTCTATTGGCGATTTTGTTTTAAATTCCGCAAAGATTTTGTAGAAGCGATTCTGTATTTAACAGTGGCATATAATTGTTAGAGAATGTAGGAAATACATATTTTTTATTAAATTTCTACACACCTAGCTCTGCGAAGAGGAGAATGCTCCTTCCCCGCAAAGCCCAACTTGGCTGGCCAAGGGGACCGGAAAGTTCAATTGCAGCCCATGGCACTGGACATGGAGATGAAAGGGGATCGTTGGTGTAGAAATATGGTTGGGTGCTTGGGACACATGGTGTTTTGGGTGTGGGGAGGTCGAGGGTGTGGTGGCTCGTCAAATGGGAGTGAGGGTCGAATGTCGCAACCTCATCCTAGGTGTGGGGTGAGGCATCGTGGCGACATGAGTCGAAGAGGGAGTGCAGGACATGCGGTGCTAGGTTTGAGGGAAATTCATCATTGATGTCTGGAGAATTGTAGAGATTTTATTAAATCCCTGTTGGAGCGGCTAGAAAAAATGGACTAGATTCAACAAGAGGAACATGATGAACTTGTAGCTACCTTGGAAAAAATGCACTACTTTTATTTCCATGTTCGAGAACGAGTTGTGGTGGTTTGGTGAGGAGAGAACCTGTTAACTCATAAAGTGGAGAATCTTGAGTCCTGGATGGCTCACTTTGAAGAGCATGTCCAATGATCTTTTCGCTCTCCACGTCCTCTTGGAACAACCCCAGACAACCCAGCCTCAATCACATCGAATGATTAGCATGGTTACAAGTGTTCTCTTTGTGTTACTTGTCTTCTAGTGAATTTGTCCTTCTCGGTTATGGATGATGTATTTAGTTTCATTTTTGTTCTTTTTCCATATGTTGTACACAATAGTCAACAAACCTGGTCGGGGTGAAGACTAAATGTTTTTTTTTGCTACTCCTAATGTCTATCTTTTTTGAAGAATCAATAGAATCTTGACTTAAAAAAAAAAGGTTAAGTTGGAATTAGGATTTTTCATTCCACTGTAAACCACATTGTTATGCTTAAGACTATTTAAGGAGAATCATAATAATAAACCAATATTTTGTGTTGTTTTGTAAACACTAGAAAAGCTTTGAAGACAATGCTAGAAGTAACGTTTGGAATATATTAGAAGAGATACAAATTATTTTTAATATGGTTGTATATGAACATCATCGTGAAGTTTATAAATACCAAGGGTTAGCTTGAAGAAATTACTTATAGCATATGAGTTAAGTGAGGTTGTCATCTATGCCTACCTTTTTTGGCATATACATCAACAATTAAAGGGTTGTTCAAATGAAGCAATATGTTTCAAAACAACTCTAGCTAATGCAAACATCATCCTTATTCTTCATACTAATGATATTGTTCTTATGGTAAGGAGTCTCTATGGTCTTACTAACAAACTAAAAATTATCCATGATTTTTTTCTCTAATGTGGGTATGATTGTTAATACTAAAAAAGATAAGACTGTGATAATTAAATTCAAAAAGAGCACTTACAATAATTTTGTGTATGGAAACAAAAACAAATTTGAGGAAGTGACTTCATACAAATATATCAAATCGATCATCATCAAAAACTTAATTGGAACTATAACATTGTGAAAATGATAAATGGAGGCTAGGAAGCTTATTGTGGACATCAAAATAGCTATAAATTAGCAAGACATTGGATATGAGATAAGAGGAAAATCCTCTTTGAGACTCTCACCATTCATGTTATCTTATATGATTATAACGTTCAAAGTGTGGCATCTCTAGAGAATCATGAAGAAAAATAAAGCAAATCAAAAAGTGCTTTATAATTTATAATCTTGAAATTAAAAGAAATACAACCTATCCTATCCACCTCATAGAAGTGATTATTTTCCCATTGAGAACACTACTATGATTAGGTGCTTGATATATAAGCACAAGATAAACATCATGGAAGACAAGGGATTGATTAAGATTACTTCAAAATCTAGTCAAAACTACCTACAACTCAAGAGGGGTTGGCATAAAGTTGTGAAGTCTTAGTCAAATCATTAAAAGGAATCAAGGAAGAGGTCACTATATAAAATAATTCTAATATTTAAAATATTATTACATATAAATGTAAGGATAAATTAAGATATAATAAAGAATTAGAGGACAAAATAAAATTAAGCTACTATAAGTATGTGGTCAATCTTCATATAGAAGATCAAAAGTATCAATATTTTGACTAGCATAAAGAAAAAAATCAATATTGCTAAAATAAGACCAAACTCTCAAAAGCTCCATCATGAAAATTGTGTGGGCCAAAATAATTTGTAAACTTTGTGACACTAGGAGGGTTGGAAATTAAAAACACATTTTTTTAGAATATCCTATGTACAATTATGTTAAATCACAAAATATCGACCTAAAATCAAACATATTATTAGGTGGTTTAATTGTTTAAATAATCACCCTTCATTAAAGTATCAACCAGGGAAACAAAACCGATCTAGGGACACTCTTTCTTATACTATAGAACTTTTTACTGTCAAAATATTGTGATTTTCAAAACTTTGGTAAACTACAAAATTCTAAATTTCAACCCACACGTTTTTCGGTACTGTAAAATGTATGAGTGCTTGTACAGAATCTAGGTGATGAATTTTGTCAAAGAAAATGAATCTAGGATTGATTGGACTTTTAACCTAGAAAAACTTAGGTCTGATCAAACGATGCTTAGAATGAATATCCTAATTTTGAAAGCATGGAAATTATTTTAATGCAAGACTGTGTAAAGTACATATTAGAAAATCATTGAATTTGAATGTTAATCAAGTTCAAGAAACTAATGTGGTCACATGGAAGAAAATAGAATATCGTTCAAGACCTGAAAGAATATGACTCAAACCAAAAATACATGAAGTAATATTACTAAATAGATATCTTTCTTAACCTTGACCTACTTATCTAGTCAACCCTTTGATTCAATCTTGTTACCAAAAATACTCAAAAAATTTAATCTCTAGAATATCTTAATTACACACAATTGAATCTACTTCATAAATCTATTCATGTGCATAAAAATTCACAAGAAACGAAATTATTAATTTCCAAATATTGACAAGAAAATAATATAACAATTTATGATAAATGAAAACTAACTATGCAGACAAAAACTGAAATTAGTTCACAATGGCTTGACTAAGATTGTTGGTGGGCCCTTGCCAAAGATCTTAGGCAAGAAAGACTACTGCAAAAAACTTATCTACTTGTCAGCAAGTTAATAATCAGGAACCATAATATCAAGATATTATATTAAAAACTCCTCAAGAAAGTATATGCATCATAATCCAACTATCCAATTTTTCTTTTATAGCAAAGTTCAACCTCTTTTCTTTCTCTAACCTTTGAGTATTTATTTATACATAAATCTCAATGAGTAAGGATCAAATCTAATCCTCTAAACTCAAAAAAAAAAAACTACGACTTTAGAGGAAAATCTCAAAAATATGGTTTTTATGTAATTTTATATAAATTGGTGTTAAAGAACCAATCTGATCTCCTCGACCATGATGTATTTTGGAAATTTGATTCAATGGAGCCCAATTCAATTCCATGTCCTCAAAAATTGCACTTGAAGTTTACTATTTAGATACTTTTGCCAATTTGGGTTTTTTCAGAAATTTTGTATAAATCTGCTTCAAAGAACCAGCTGTAACTTTAAAACCATATTGAATTATGGGAAATATTTTAATATCTAAGTAAAATTTTATATTTTTCACAAAAATCATATGCCATATTGTTTATATTCACCATAGTATGCACGAAAATCAAGTAAAAACATGGCAAGTTCAAAATTGTTACCTATTTTTTATTGTATCTCAAATCATGTGCTAGGATCCCACAAGTGTGAGTTGGTTATATTCCAAGCCATAAACTACCAACATATTAATCCCATGTGGCACCTAAGTTTTCATTCTTATGAGAAAAAAAAAACATATTTTATAATGTTGACTTTTTCCTCCATTCATATAGATGTAGAAACTAGTACTCAATTGTCAAATTGGTACTAAATTTGTAGATGGACAAAATGTTTTTACCCAAACATGCTTCTTGGCCACATAAACACATTAGTAAGCTGTCATTGCTAAAACCATGTTAAAAGCACATTTAACCATTAAAAAGATAAGAAATCCATCATAATTAACCACAAGGTAGAAGAGGTGCATTTAGCAAAAGATGGTGATATAATTGTTATGGAAAATGTCATAAATGTGAAAATATGACTTATGAATGAAGACTTTATATACTGAATAATATAGAATATTTAGAGACCAACACATACATTAAATAATATTTTAAATTTATCACTTTTTCATCAATAATCAAGTTACTAAAAGAAAATATATCACAAAGTGGGCTTTCAACCTAGATGGAAAGGGTAATAAGTCTTCCTTGCAACCACTTAAAAAAATTTACAAACCTACCATAATGAAAAAATATCTTATATTCCATATGAGGAATATACATGTTTCCATCTTCTTTAGACAATAAGTTTTGCATCCATAACAAGAAATATCATTATGAGCTCAACTTCTCACATGAAGGAATTGAATCTAGCTAGAGAGGATAACAACATTTCTCACAATCAATTGTGCTAAACTCAATTAACTAATCAAGGGTTTCTAAATTATCATCATACCATATTAAATTATTAATGACAAAAAATAGTAAAGTGATTTTGCAAAGTAATTAGATGAGATGTGTAATAAAGTAAAACATTATTCTTGGCAATTGAATTTAGCTTAGGTGAAAGAGAAACATTATCCTCACTACCTGGTTCATATCATTTTTGTGAAATTTTTGTTGCGTTGAGAGGTGCTCTATGGCCTAGTATTAGAGAGATGATGTAATCACACATTAAATAAAATGTTGTGATAAGCCCTTAGATGAAAAAATAAAAATTATAAAACATAAAGTCAACTCAATTAAAAAAATTATACTAAAAAATTAATTTAAATAATAAAAGTTATAATAAAAATAATATCAAGGAAAAATCATTTATAATATACATATCACATTAAAAAAAAATAATAATAACAGTTATTCCTTTTCAAATTTTCAAGTTCAAAATTAATTAATAAACATATAAAAACTTCATACTTACCACATTCTCGACATATATAATCAAGATTTTAATAAAATTAAAAATAAGGAGAGAGATAAAATTTATATTTAATATAAATAGTGTTATTAAGATCAATATAGATTGATTTTAACTTCAGATCTATTAAGAGACAAATCAAACCTTTGAAAGGTTATAAAAATTTCACTCAAAAAAAAAAATTGCACCATAAGAGATTTGATCCCTCTAAAACATTTGATAAATTTGAAATTAAAATGAATTTATGATAATTATAAATTAATTATAATTGAAATTAAAAATCAACAAAGAAAAAAAATTATATATATATATATATATAATAAAATATTTTAATTTTAAATTTGTTAATATAACAAAATTAATATATTTATTACACTTAATTAATAATAATTTAAATTCAAAATTAATCTAAATATTTTTCTCCATGTAATTCCAATATTTATGAAAGTCCAGTCCACCCTTTTACGAATCAACAACTCGTAATTCAAGGTGGTTAGGTTTTCCTTCAATAACAGTGATGAGTAAGCTCATATTCGTGGATAACAGCCAATGATGACTAAGTCATATAAAAAGGCATGTAAGAGTCGAGTCAAGGATTAGAAAAATTAAGACAATTAAGGTGATTTGATGTTTATGTGATTTGGGCAAGTTTTATGATAATTTTGTTAAGGGATAAGCTCATGTGACTGTGTGCGTAGAGATCTAAGTCTTGGGCTATGTGTGAGGACTCTGCAACTATGTGTGAAAGAGAAAAATTTTAATCATTAAGATCTGTTAATCAAGAGAAGTTTTGACGGAATTACTGTTGATTTGCATGATCTCGATTTATGTGTTTATGTGTTGATTTCTTATAGATATGGTGCAGTTTATGTTATTGATGTGTATTTGTTTGAGTTAATTATATAATTGTGCAAGTTTTATATCAGTTCTGTTAAGTAAATTTTAATGAGAATAGATATTTTTTTTGCAGGATATCTGCATTTGTGTTAAGGGTTTATTAAAGTTAGACCTGAATTGGGTTAAAAATCACTTGCACAAAACAATATTGATTAGATCATATCGGGAAGGGTTAGATCCACCATATATTTCTCCCTTACGGTGTGGAAACCTAGTTCTAGCACCCCGCCATACTGCTTCGGGTGAGACTTTGGTTTGCATGAATAGATCATTGCCGAAAGGGTCAGTAGTTGGAGGGTTTTGTTGGTTGCACAGAATACTCTGAACCTGGGCTAGGACCCCTTAAACCAACACTAGTGACGTCGATTGTTTCCATTTTAGATGGTTTTATTAATATAATACTTTTATCATTATGATATTTGATTTGGTTGTGTGAGTGGTTACTAAAGGTGTTTTTCTTGTATAGAATACCCTATTTTCTTGAACTAGGAGCAAAGACTTCAACATTGAAGGGGCCTTCTACAAAATGATTTTTGGAAGGATAGTTGCAATAATGACCCAAGTCAGGGAACTTCCCACTAGGATGAGGGTTTTCTTTCATTTTTTTTAGCTCTCCATGTAGATTAATCACTTATTTTATGTATCACCCAAATCATGTAAAAGTAAACATTCTTGTAATTTATGAATTTGGTTATTTTAGCTCTGACCATTACATATACTTGTAAGTCTTATGTAATTGTGGTAATCATTGATTTGACTATGTCTTCATGACCCTCCCAAAAGGGAAAGGCCCATCACTTCCATACAAGGACAAAATCCAATGTAGCCTACATGGCCTCGACATTTCACTAAATTATGCCACCCCACATTTGGAATCTAGTTCAATCCATCGAAGTGGATATCAAATTTGAACATGCATATAAGGAAGAGGCGGATATGGAGGAGTTTGTCTAAGGATTTTTCCTTGAAATTGGTTGAAGTTGCACTCGTGACACAAAATATTATAGAAAAAATAAACTCTACTAACACATAAAGGCATTCATGGCCTATGCTCTATCATCTCAAGAAGTTGATTAGAAAGAAATTCAACATGAACTAGAAGCATTGGACAAGCAAAAGGTGTTCCTTGATTACTCTATTATTGGTTAGTGAAAAAGAACAGAGGAATGCTCTAGCTCGAGTCATTAGGATTCTCTAAGGATAGCGCAATATTGCTCCACTCCTCCTTTAACGATGGTGGTCACAACACTCACAACTTATCACAAGTTTCTTGCCACAAATTTTAATTTAGAAAATATCTCTCGATTTAGTTGGATTTCATATTTGAACATATCTTCAAACATTTCAGTCATGTTATGCACAATTTCCTCATCAACAGTTTCTCTAGATACTATTTTTTGGACATACTTTAATTTTCTGTCAACTCAAGGACTAGATCAACTTGGTTTCCCTAGGGAAAGTGTTAGTGGTATTTGATTTTTTTCTTTGTTATCTATTATATTCTCTGTGCACAAAAACACACTTTGGTATGCTATGTAAATCTCTCTTGCTAGGATATAATTTACTAATGTACGAACATAGTATACTTTTGAATTCCATTGTACCTATATATCTTATTTTAACACTAATAGAATAGTGTGTGTGTGCACACATTAATTTTAAATTTATAAATATTTTTTTTGTGAATTAAAATATTCCATTTCCTTATGATCAATCTATTACATGTTCACGAATAATTTGGATTGGTTAATTCCAGGGGAATAGCAACCAAATACAATATCAAGGGACAAGATAATCTAAATTTACATGAAAACTAACTAACCTACAATTGACAATGCCAATGCTTTTACTACTTTCCTAGTAAAAGAACCCAAGAATGATCGTGGATTTTACCAAGGGTCCTTTTTTCTTTTGTACATCAATCCATTTCGAGGAGCTACCAAGGACAGATGTAGAGGAGGAAAGAATTGTATTTCCTTCGTCCAATTCCAAACCTGGAGGTTCTACTACATTAGTAGCTTCCTTATCACTATCTGGGTGATCTGATTCATGAAAGTGTTTGTGGCCTTTCATTAATGAATCGAAAATGACAGTTATATCTTGTGCTTCTCCATTCTAGGGATGGATCTTGGCTTCTACATGATGAGATGTATGTGCATGTGGTTGAGCTAAGGCTAACACATTCATTTTAGTGGTAGAAGATTTGTGTTGCTCCAAATGTTTTGTCACGTGAGTTGAAGAAGTTGTGGCTCCTTTTTGAGCTTTTGGATCTTTCAATCCTCGTGACTTATTCCTAGAATCTGGAAGAGGAGAGAACCCTTGAGAAGAGGGACAAACATTCTGGAGATGATCGGCTTTTTAACATATCCTACAGTAGAATTTTGTATTTTCATATTCCATCGGTTGCAAATAGATAATTTCATTCCACTCGAGGGAGGTTTTTTTCTGGAAACCCTTTGTTGAGATCAATTTCAACACATATTTGAGCAAAGGTCATAATACACTTCTCAATCCTTTACGTGTCTACTTTAATGAAATGACCAAGTGAGTTTCCCACATTAGCCAATATGCCTTGATGAAGCAGACGAAGGGAAACATTTGGGATTCTTACCCAAACTGAAGTGGCCGTAGTTGGCATAGAGATAGGGTTAAAACTAGCAAAACAAGTACTAGAAAAAAGCTCAACATGACCCAAAAACCAAGGTCCTTCATTACATTCTAATAATCCTTCAGAAATTTTAAAATACACCACAAAACAACCTTTCGAACAAAAAAACACATATCTATTTGGGGACCAAGTCTTATGGCCCATTCCTTGAGCGCAGATGTTATAGGCCATAACCCATTAAATCGACAGATAATGGCATGCATTCAATAATTCATGTAAGCATCCTCGATTTGAAGATGATCCACTTTAATAGTTGGGATATTTGCTGCATGATCATGATAATGAAGGTTGTCCACGAGATCTCTTTAGGAATCGCCTATGCGGGCCTTGGGTTGAGGGTATCTTTGAAAGATTTGGGTTTGGAGGATGAGGATGCACTCGAGCCTTTGGCTTCACCTCTTAGGCTTGACACTAAATGAATCAATGCATCATTGGTTATGTTATGTTCACTGAGTGATTTTAGATTTTGAAACTCCATATATGAAGGGAGGTTGCTAGTTCCTTATCGACCATTTCCATTAAAATAATAATTTAATTTTAAGGTCATAGTTAAATTCAACATCAAAATAGTGCGTAAGATCCCCTTATTTATGAGACAAGAGACCCCCTCTGCATAATGATTTATCTATTAAATTCTACGAAGTTGTACTACCTTACCCTCCTCTTGATTTGAACATAAAATTTCTTAAGTGTGTTTCCTCCTAGGAATTCATAGATTTAAAACGAGAGAGGGAGAGCAGATTTGAATCTGTAATATCATAAAAGGAAACTCTTGTTTAAAAACAATTGTTTCATCCCAAAAAATCATAAATTTAAATGTAGAAAGAGATAAAACATGTACACCTTCATAAACTTTAACTATTAAATCATTACATAAAAATAAACTTTTTTCTCTTCTTTAAAAAAAACTAATTTAATTTCTAATTTAACTCTAACTTTCGAATTAAATATGATTAATTAAATAAAATCATACTCATAATAATTAAAATTCAAAATTAATATAAAGCTTTCTCTCCACGTAATTCCAGCTTTTTATTCTTCGATCCTGTGTAATCTTAACTATTGACCGTGTACCTAAAATTTTGTAACTTTTCCTGTCTTCGTACTCTTCAAAATTTTGCAATATTTACCATTCAACTTTTGCAGCATTGACTCTTGACTTAGTATTTAGGTGATGTGTCTCGATTAATACCCTTTCGTTGAACACGTTGTAACAAGCGAAAATGATTCTATGCAAAACATATGGAAAGAATCCCCATCTTCACTTATGTGTATACGGCGTCATGCAACTGTAGACTAAATTTTTTTGGGGGGGACTGAGAAGAGGGTTAGTCGAATAAATTTTTAAATATATCTAATAATTAAATTAATAATAAAAAAGATAATATTGACATTGTATTATTTATTATTTATTAAATTTTATATAGATTTCGTAATAATTAATAATATAAGAGTTTATTTTCTTATATATAAGAAAATATGTTAATGCCTCGTAGAAATAGAAATTTATTTTTATAAAACATTAACTAATCATTTTAAATGGCATAATTTTTATTAGATAATAATGATAAATTAGTTCTTTAATAATGATAAGTTATCCCGAATACTACTTAATAATAACTCTTTCCATTATTAATTGATAATCTAATTATAATAAATTTTACCATTTAAAAAATAATTGATAATTGATAATTCTTATAATATTAATTAAAATTATTTCTCGATGAGGTGGTGAACAATTGTCACTTTCCGACGGTTTATGTATGATGATTGGCATAAGGAAAAGGTGGTGGAGGGTGGGCATACTTCCTTCCCATAACACAATGGTTAATGCTCCTGCTTTAGCTCATGTGAACTTTCATTCCTCGTCTACGTGAGAAGGATCACGGGGATCTATGGCATCCGTATGCTGGTGGTTATTTAGTGTGGGTTATGTTGCATTTTGATTGTTATTCTACTTTCGACGGGTTTGGAATTGGTCTATCGCTCTGATTTCTTGGGTTGTGAGGGTATTGTGGTGTGCCTACATCCGATGCTCCTTCTTCTGTGGGTTCTGTAAGGTAACAATTAAAATCTTGAGAGTGTAAGCTTTTGTGATCCATAACATTTTAATTATAAATCTTCCGGGAAATCACATAAGAAATTTTGGAACCGACGCGTTTCGAACTACCAACTGTAGTTCATCATCAAGAAATCACTATCCTAATGATGAACTACAGTTGGTAGTTTGAAACGCGTCGGTTCCAAAATTTCTTATGTGATTTCTCGAAATATTTATAATTAAAATTAAAATCTTAATGCTTTGGGTGAATTTTTCACTTTCATGGTTTTCTCAGCTGGTTGGACGGGTGGAGATTTGGTTGGTTTTGGTATTTTGTGTTTTGAGCCTAGGTAGTTATGTATTTGGGCATTCTAGGTGGTGTTGGAGCAACCCTTTGTGTGTAGTGGATGAGATTGTAGCCAATGGTTCTCAGTGTCATGTAGGTGGTAAATGCACTCAGTGTGAGTTTCTATCGTGGGCCATAATTGAGTTCTCTATCTTTGGCCTTGTCTGGTTCTCCTGTCTCGGTGTTGTAGGTTGTAGAATTATCATTGAGGAATTTTAGTGGCTTTGGCACCGCTTGGGCTTTTGGGAGTCGAAGAGTTGTGTTTTTCCTAAGGGTGGTTGGTTGGTTCTCCATTGGGTTCTCCTGGAGAGAGGTTGTTGGGCAGTTTTGGCTAAGGTCTCTAGCCCTTGTGCAGTGAATTGGAGCGGAGGAGACTGGAGTGGTGGTGTAGCTACACCTCTCTTGGAAAAGGCATGAAGTGTTGGGCATGCAGTGGTGGTTGGATAGTCGAAAATGTTTCTTGTGGAAGGGGGTTGTAATATTCCTTTTCGGGAATATTTGTAAAACACAGTAAACTCTAACCAGAGATGGACTAGGAGGGCATTTACCAGATATTTCACCTCTGAAAAGAGGATGAGATCTGGAGGCTATCTAGCCCTTTCTAGACTTTGTCTGAGAGTGTGGGGGGAACACAACAAGTGGTACAGAAATCAAGATGCAAAGGGAAGAAATAACATATTGCAGACATACAATAGTATGCACAGATATTCAAGAAATAAGAGAGCACTGAGCCATTTTATTAATCTGAAAAATATAGAGGAGTAGAATAAGTGATCGAGCATCTAAATTTTCACAAGATCTATTCTCAGAATGCTATTGTGTTTCAGATCTGTGTTGCATGGGATAGCTGTGACTCAGATCTGCGTTCCAGATGATGACAAACGACAGTGTCGCTGCCCAGATGGGCCCCTTTATGGATCTGCGCCTTCCTCGAGTTAATCACGCCTCCTCTGGCTGGGATCTGCAATATTAAAATCACCCGCTAGTCCAGAAGTTCCCTCAACAGACACGCTGTTATTCCTGCGCTTTATCTCTTACCCTTGATCTTTCAAGAATACACCCAGAGCTTCCAACTACGGACCTCGTCCTTCTGCGCATCCAATGAATGTGTGGATCCTCCACAGGTGCGGCATGGTTAATAAACATGTTGATCCTTAACAAATATAGTGGATCATTCTTCATACACAAATGCTGACGGAACTACCTCACCTGAGCAGGCACTCAAAGTCCCCTAGGGCTGAGGGCGAGATCTCTGAACGGAGACACTCAATGTGCTAAATAGCACTGCAGACAAGCTAAAAAGCCAGCGTGCTTAGTAGCCACAATGACCAGATTCGAAATACATAAATTCTCCATGATCCCCCAATGAAGACATTATCTCCTTAATATAGTGTTTGGCTGCTCTTGAATCCTTCGGCCACCTCAACCCATGATACCACGGTAATATTCCTTGCTGTGTGCGCCTCCCCTCCTGATACCATGGCATTACCTCTTTGCTGCGTGTCCAATTCGGCTTCCCTCCGTAATTATCACGTGCGTCTTATTCGTGGCCCCTTTTACTCATGTTTTATTCATAATCTAACTACATTTATTCCTAAGCTAACCACTTAAGGCAAAATTGAAAAAAATTGAATATTAGCTAATTGGGAATATTACAGTCTCCCCTCGCAGAGTGTTTCTTGTCCCCAAGAAACTATAGTGATGGATGCTGCAGGATTTTCTCACTCTCCCAAATCGCATCCTCATCCGACAAATTCTTCCACCTCACCAAGAACTACCGGATGGTTCTGTTTCATAGTTGCCTTTCCCTGGCATCAATAATTTCCTCAGGCTATAATACCAAATGCCCTTCATCATCTGTCGGTGGCAGCTCCTTTGTTACG